>BPTQ01000006.1:152624051-152794759 GCA_019973895.1 Chrysanthemum seticuspe
TGAGTTAAAAGTGTTCCTTTCATAAAAATTTTAAAAATAGTAGAGTAATGTAGGATAAAACTCGATAATTTTTGAATGAACATGGTTTTTAAAGGTTAACGGATATAAACATGTAAAAGAACGTGAAAATGATGTGAAAGAAATGTTTATTATGTGTTATATATATGTTCAAATGTAATTTTTTTTTTATATATATATATATTAACCCTTTGTATTGGGGGGGTTTAGGCCGGGATACCCCCCCCCTACGTTATTTATAAACCGTTTGAAAAGATTGAACATATGAATGTGTGAAGTGGAGTAAGAAGTGGAGTAAGTGGTTATTAAGATCACACTCTTTTTAGTAAAAAGAGAGAAACAAAGAGGTAGTTCTTGGCCGGAAGTATCTCAGAGGTTCCCTAGTTGTTTTTAAAAAGTTCAAGTTCGTATTATTGTTAGATCATATATGAGATATATCCCTTGGAGACTCTATGAAGGCCGGTTCTTGATGGAGAAACAAAGAGAGAAAAATGATTTTTCTCACACTAGAATTATTGGTGAATGAGGTGAAGAATGAGGTGAAGTGTGTAAGTATACAAGTTAGAAAAGTTTGCCAAATATTTATTGCATCCCCCCCCCATAGGGCCGGATTTGGGGGGGTTATGTTTCCCAATTATATATATATATATTTTTTTTTTAATGTAAACTTGTATATATATTGTGTATTATTTGTAAAGAAAGTGTAGTAAAAGTGCAAGAAAATGTACAAATATAGGCAATTGGAAATTTTTGGTACAAGTAAGTTTTTAATAGCTCAAAATAGGATGTAATGAGATGATAAAAATTTTAAAAATACTTTCCTTGTGAAAATTGAGTGATAAAATAATTATCGTACAATTTTTAAGAAAAACGACGTAATAATTAAACTTTAACGATTAATGTACCAAATAAATTAGAAACACTAGGAAAACTAAAAATATAGTTTTTAAGAATTAAATGTAAGTTTTAAGAATACCTCGGGATCATTTTTGAAAGTAACGGGTTAAATATTTAAAATAATAACTCACGCGATAAAAATTATTAAATATAAAAATTACGCGTTAAATGTGAAATGAAATGCCATGAATGAATTAATATGATGCATATATAATTTAAGAAATGACCGGAATTTGAGAATTGTGACACCTTCCATTGGAGCCTTCTGTCGTTCCTTCCCTTCTTGTCGGAGCCCTCTCTGGAACATCTTCAAAACCAACCGACCTATGACTCGGCCTTCGACTACTCGGAGACCCTATCCTTAGTACTGACCGTGTAGCCCCAGGAGCCAAGGGCCTAGCCTCTATTTCCAACTCTTCGTCATAATCATCGCTTGAGTATTCCAACTCCCTACGCATCTCCACATTTCGAGCTTGCGTCCTTCGAGCCCTCAGTAAAGATTCTAATGCTTCGATGTTAGCTTCGACAAACGCTGGACTGATTATCGGTTCAGGGTTAGCCGAGGTGGAAGCATGGTTGTTGGGAGTTATTTCAGGGTGAGACCGTGTAGTAAAGGTGGATGTGGTTATATTAGGAAGATTGTTAGGATCATTGACTAGGATTGGTGTCAAGGTCGAGAAACCCGGAGGGGGTGTATCCTCTCTTCCTTGATTCATGCCGTGAAACTAGTGAGAGTGATTGACTGGGTGTAAGTTTGGAATAACGAGACCAATAGTAGCGGGTCCCACGGATGGCGTCACTGATTGTACAATAATTCGTATGACCTGGCCTTCGATGGTGATCGAAGGGTATGAGGGGTGATATGCTTGCGCCAAACTTGTGGCCAATCTGCAATAAGAAATAGTAGACACTTCGTTAAGTGATTGCGCAGGGGTTGGGCCCTGCGAACCACCTCCGGCGTGAGAGTAAGTATGTGAAATGTGTTGTAAATAATTTGGAGTATGTGAAATACTGTGTTGAATGAACATACCATTGAAATGACTCGTCCAACCTATTTATAGGTGATGAAAATAGCTTGGAGAGTGTTAGCACACGTTTAGGAGATCATGGGGGCGTCCCCTGGTTTGTGGTAACCTCTAGGGCTTCATCCCCACTATCTCGGACTTGGCGGGGAAGCTAAGGAAATAGTGGGAACGTGGGGGAAGACCAAGTCAAGGTTCTTCTTTGTCTTGGCATCTTCAAGAGAAGACACCGAAGGGCATAGGCCTTCGGCTGGCGGATTCCTAACTGGTAACCATGTCAATGATGAATGGTTTTACGCCACCAATGATTTATGAAGAAAGACTTGGGTCTTCGTAATGAAAATTCGACTGAGGCCGAAGGGGTTTCCTTCGACCTGATCGAAGGGTACATCATCAACGAGCTTACATGTTTTAGCCACCTCCTCCAAAGCCAAGCACCGTCCATGAAAGATAGCTGCATTGATCACTTTCCACATCGCTGCTCCCATCTCATCACTATGATATAGTTCCATGGCTATGTATGGCACCACCTTTGACACGACCTCAACATGGTCCTTTTGGAGCATTTTATAGCTCATTTGCAGGCCATCATTCTCCTCTCTCAATTTCACCCCTAGCTCTCCAAGCATAACCCTCTCACATTCCAAGCTGGCACACTTTGCCTCTAACACAACATTTTGGCCAGTGAGGCTCACCACTTTAGCCTCCTCTAACTTGAGTTTGCCACACTTTGCTGTCAACTCTGCTATCCTATCTCGGAGGTCTTGGACGAGTGGATTCTTCTCGATATCCATCTCAATTTCATCACACTTTGCCTCCAGCTTGGCATACTCTTGGTCTCTATGCTTCTCCCTCTCTAGCATAACATCCATCTCTTGCCTTTCCTTTGTAACTGCACGAAGTAACTCCCTGGTCCGGCCATTCAAGTGGTTGTCCAACACAGCCTGCCTTGCAACACTTTTATCGTGCAGATCGCAAACCTCTTCGATGGACATATTGTCCAGCAGTCCTTTCCACTGAGGAGGGGTGACATGATCCACAATTTGGTGGCAGGCCAAGGAATTCGGAAGCTCCTTCGTATCAGGAAGGCCTGCGACCAATACAGTACATAAGGGCAAAGTTAGTCATTACAATTAGTATTTTATATAAATTAAAAGGGGCAAAGGCTTACCATGCATCTCCTCAGCATCATCCGGCAATTCAAAGGCAGATTTCACAGCTTTCTTGCCTTCGGCAACCTTCTGTCGCACGGCCCTGGATCCAGATGCTGGGAGAGGAGTCTTTCTCTTGGTCGCAGACTTGATGGCTTTACCAGCTGTTCCCTTCCTACTCTTCAACCTGTCAGCTATACCAGTGGAGCCTGTGATTCGAAGTTCCTCCTCCGCAGGATCGTCCGAATCCGCCATGTTCTTAACCAATTGGGAGGGACTGTTGTCGTAGTTCGGTCGGCTAGCTTGAGGGTCATACATGTTGGGGTAAGTGGGGGCAATGAAAGCTTATCGTAAATTGATTTCGGCATCAAATTGATACTCGCGCCAAGATCGGCCAAGGCGGAGCACTGAATAATTCCTTGAAAATCGCACGGAATGCGGAACTTGCCGGGGTCACCTAATTTTTCGGGAAGTTTCTTAAGAATAACCGCCGAACAATTCTCATTCAAAGATGTTTTTGCCAAATCTACAATTTTCTCTTTGTTACTTAACATTCCTTTTAGTGTCGAAACAAACTTAGGCATGAGAAGAAGAGCATCCGCGAAGCTAATTTCGAAGTGAAGATCTTGAAATATTTGAAAGAATTTTTCCATTAGAAGATTTGCTTGTTCACGTTGCTTTTGATCATTCATCCTTGACGGGTACGGAAGTGTTGTTTTTGAGTTAGTCTTTTCAGCACTAACCGGAGCATCCTTAGGCTCAGACGTCGGGACAACCGTGGGTTGGACATTCTCGGTAATCCCTTTATTAGTAGGAAGCACCGGGTCCTTTGTCACCCCGGTCTCACGGTCTACCACACAAGACGGAGAAGAAGAAATAGTGGTAGGAGCCTTGGGTCCATCGTAAGCAACACCACTTCGGGTAGTAATCGCTTTCATGTCACCTCTCGGGTTAGGAATCGTATTACTCGGAAGAGAACCGGAACCCGAGGGTTGAGAATAAGAAGTAGAAGGTTGATTAGCTTGAAAGAAACTAGCCATCATATTCCTCATTTCACTCATCTGCTTGTTACTCGTAGCTTCCATTTCTCTTTTGAAATCATTCCTAATGCTGGTGATTTGAGTTTGCAAACTTTTAATGGTGTTGTCGGAATTCTTCATGTAAGACAGAAACTCGTTGTTTGGAACAACTTGATGAGGTGGTTGATATTGTTGTTGAGGAGGTTGTTGATAAACTTGAGGTGGAGGAGCTTGGTAGTTTTGATTACCATGATTGAGATTGGCTCCTCGGTTTTGATTGTAAGATTGGTTTTGATAACTGTTTTGGTTTTGTTGAGGAACAGGTGCAAAACCGGGTGGTCCCATTTGGTTGGCACGGTATCCTTGGTTTTGATTTTGAACCGTATTAGCAGAGGCTACGGAAGCATTTCGGAGATCGCCATCGGTGGCTTGAAAATTATAATACGGATGAGGACCACCGCAAATAACACATGTTTCAGTAACGGCTTTGACTGGTTCGGATTTATGAATCTTAAACTCTCTCATCATAGAATTAATAGCATCAGTCAGCCCACTTAACTCACTTCTCTGGATGTAGTTGTCGTTCGTAGTGATCTTAGAAACAACAGGTCGGTTTCTAGACGAAGAAACTTTTGACTTATTTTCGATAATCGTCCTAATATCGGTGGGCATACGACTCAAGATATTACCACCGGCGGCCGCGTTAAGCGAATCTTGATCGGATGGAGTAAGAGCATTATAGAACGTATCAATCTGATGAAGATCGGTAAAACCGTGATTTGGGCATTTACGTAAAAGTTCTTTAAATCTATCCCATGCTTCTCCAAAACTTTCGTCAAATTTTTGTTGAAAATTTATGATTTGATTTCGTAACATTGTTATTTTTGACGGAGGAAAGAATTGGTTCACAAATTTCTTAGAAAGATCTTCCCATGTTGTAATCGACTGAGGGGGTTCTTTTTCGAGCCAAGTCCGGGCTGCCCCCTCAAGGGAAAATGGAAACAATCTCAACTTAATCGACTCATGAGAGACGCCCCGAAAGTTAATTGTAGAAGCAACTTGATTAAACCAACGGAGGTGTGCGTGGGGCTCCTCATGATCTAAACCACAAAAAGGTTTATTAGACAACAATTGTATTAAATTTGTTTTTAGTTCAAAATTTTCGGTGTTAATTGGTGGAAGTACGATAGCATCACCGTAGCCGTCTACGGGAGCTTGAAGTAACTCGTTCATCGTTCGAGTGTCTGCCATGACGGGTTCTTCAACGATAGTACGTAACTCGGGTACGTCTATTCTTTGATTACGTCTACGTCGTGATTGAGAGTGAGTACGCATGCACTTTAAAAACCAAGGCAATTAAAAGAGACCGATATTCGAAAACACAGTGAACTTAACCAATAATCCCAAGTGAATAAATCACTTCTATAAGACAAACGCACAAGCGAGCGGAGAAGCTTTGCAGGTCAGCGTGAAGCTTATTAAAAACCCGCTTCTTTTCAGCCGCAATTTAATGTCAGGCCGTCCTTATACCCACCACACAGTTTGTTTATCCGATAGAAATAAATCAATTCACAAGCAACACAAAGGCAAGTTTTTGATCTTTAGTTCGGGAACTTATTAATGATAACACCTCCGTTGAGAATGTTATATAATTGGTGTCTTCTATTTATTAGCAAAAACACAAGAGAAAATCTTTTTGTATTTTTAATATGATATATATATACAAAAGAAAAAGGAAAATATTTTTTACTTTTTTATTTTTATAGAAAAATAGTAACTTCACGAATGAAGGATCTCGAGTCACTAATCGTCAAACCTCTAACGATATTGTCGTGACACAACCTCCTCGGCAGCGGCGCCAAAATTTGATTCATTCAATAATGTAGGCTTAGGGGTATGTGTATGGATAAAACCTCAATATCGATATAAAAAATAATCACGAAGATAGATTCAAAATTCCTTTAGGAAAAAGAATATTAAATCAAATCCCGTGTGTGATCGTTGATACGGATTAGTCAACCCGAATTGTTTCCCAACGAGGCGTGAATTGCCAACGTCGTTTTTGGTTTGGAATTTAATGCTCGATGTTTTGGATTAATGATTTGATTTTATTAAACTACGGGAATAGGGAAAGTAATTAAGGGAAATCTAATCTACGGGAAATCCTAAATGCAAAATAACTAAAACGTAATTAACGAAACGTAATTAAAATGCAACTACGTCTAAATAATATCCTAAAAATGCCTAAAATTACTTTTATACTAAAAATGATATTTGAAAACTATTTATGAATTAAAACTATTTTTTAAGATTTTTCTGGAATTTATTCAAATTAAAAACTAATTATTAACTTTTAAAACTAATTTAAAATTCTAAAAATTATGAAAATTAAGGGGAAAATTATGAAACTATTTTTATAAAATCTAAAATATCCTAAGAGAATTTTCAAAACTATTTTTGTATTTTTCTGATTAATTTTCTATTTTCTATGAATTTAAAACTATTTAAATCTAATTAATTGGCTAAAAATTACAAAATAAGCTAGGAAAAATCTAGAAAAATTATTTTTTTGCTTTTTGTATTTATCTTAATCTAAGAAAATTGAAAAATTATTTTTTGGAACTTTTTCTGATTTAATTGCAATAAAAGCTATTTAAAAATGACTAAAAACTATTTTAAATTGTGAAAAATACCAAACAGTGACTAAAAATTATGAAAAACTCAGGAAAATTCTAAAATATTATTCTAGATCTATGAAAAATATAAAACACTATGCTTATGTGTGAGAAATGAGAGCTGTAGTGTAAACTGCTACCAAATAAGCACTTGAAAATAAGCAAATAAGCACTATAAGCTACCAAACTACTACTGAAGCTAGATTATACTAAAATTAACTATTATCAACTAATTATAGCTACTCCTAACCTCTAATAAGCAGTCTACTAAGATTTGATGCTAACAGTTAACTCTATCCAAACAGCTTTTAACCTCTATGTTTAAGCTTATCCACAGGCTTAACAGGAGAGCTTATGTGAAAACCAGATGTGTAGTCCTAAAGACCACCAAGAAAACTACAACTAAACCAATTTTTAGGCTAAAATAAGCTGTATAGAAGCTTTAAGAGCCTCTGTAAGAAACCTGTGCACAACTCAGTATAAGCTGAGTGTGCACAGGACAAATCTGGTCAGATTTAGAGCTTATTTGGAGCTTGTACAGACTTGATAAGATTTCACAAAAAGCTGTTTTCAATATTAGACCAACTAAACTATGATTAACGAAAATTTCAATCACTTATACTCAGAAATGAATCAGTGATTCATTCACAAAGTTTGATGAAAAACTAGATTTTACAACTTTGACTTTTAATCACAGATATGAAACTTTGACTTTTGTGAGATTTAATCCAATTTATCTGTTTATAATTGATGTATTAAGATGAAATAAGACTATTAGAAACTATATTAACTAAGTCTACACCTAAATGCTTAATATGCAAAGCTGATTTCAACAGAAATGCAAATTAGATCAGTTACAATGCAATGTTGACTAAGAGTGAAAATAGATGCAAAATAAGGACTGAAATGACTCAATAGACTATAATAGAGACTGAGTATGCAGATTTCTAGCACTAACCAAAGCTTAATCACAAAAACACAAACTGATCCAAACAACAGTTATACTAACTGTTAAGCAACCTATTCTATCAAATCTATAATTCCAATCTATAGCAGCTTAAACTTATGATCTACTGACAATATGAGAGCTAATGAATGCAATAACAACAATGTAAACTAACAGATTATGGCTAAGCTAATTATGCAGTTAAACATATACTAAAGAATCAGATTCTGAAACTTACAAATGTCCAGCTTAATTGCAGCTTATCTCAGAACCAAAATACCACTAATCTAATCAAATCCAACCCAAATTCCACTCTGCATCACCCAAATCAGATCCAATACCAGCAAATCAAATCATTTCTGCTTCAGTTGACTGAATTTGTAATTTGTTTGTGAGTTGAGATTTGGACAGAAATAAACTCACCAAAAGCACTTAGAAGCTTAAATGAGCTTAGTTAAACAGTAGCTAAAGCTTATGATAAGCTTGAGAGTATTTTTTTATTTTTCAATTATTTTTTCTGATTTTTTTGTATTTTTGAGTTAATGAAGAAGTAAGCTAAAAACAGGTTTTGATTATTGAAATAAGCAATAGAAAAGGAGAATAAGCAGATTTAAAACATAAACACTTAAACAAATACTTGAGAATGAAAAACTGAATTTTATTAATCTAGGAAATTTGAGTACAAAAAAGAAATTACAAAGGCTTAACAAAACTTAAAACATTAAAATGAAATTACGACTAACTATGCTATTGAAAAGTTAAAAGAAGAAGATATCCCATTGTGAACGAATGAGGGGGTATATATAGCCTAGCTTGAGCTCATGGAAGGATCCAGAAGGTGTCATTTGTGCTTTCTCTGGTTGCTTGTCATCCATTGGATCATCATACACCTCATCCCATTAATTTCAACCATTGGATCATGAATACCACTTAGCTTCGACCAATAGGAGAGCAGGGATTGGGAATGTTGCACGTGGATTGATGACCTGGCACCCCACATGTGTCAGGTGTGTCAGACGAAAGTACATATATACCCTTAATTACAGTAATTTTGACCAATTGACCATAAGTGGATTTAGGGTTCATGTTACCTGGGTAATTTGGGGGTAAAAAGGGCGGGTGAGGGTTTTTTTATTATTGTTTGATAATTTTGACCGGGTCTTGGGTGTGAGTTGACCAGGGTAAAAACGGGTATATGGGTATAGGATAAACCGGGTTGGCTGGGTTTGGTTTAATGGACCGGGTACATGGTTTTGGATTGGGCCTTGGGTTAGGATTTGGACTTTGTAATGAACCAAGGTGTATTTGAAGGACTAAATGTGCAAATGCTGAAAATCCAAGGACCAAACATGTAAATCTAAAAATATCTTCCAAGGTTTATTTTTGTCAATCACAAATAATCCAAGGGCTGATTTTGCACTTTCTGAAACTTGAGGGGTCATTCTTGCCAAATACTCAAAGATGAGGGACTGATCTTGACAATTCTTCAAACTTGATTATAACTTCCAAAAATCATCCTCAAAGAGTAAAATCTTCACAAATGCACAATCTCGACCTTCCGGCTCAGCTCAAACTCTCTTAATCTCTCGTGCTCGGATTTACGTCTGATTTGGCTCCTTTTTGTGTGTTTTGACATATCCGTACCTGCACAAGCACAAACTCAAGAAAACCACAAATATTAGCAATAAACGGCTCTTTCTTGGTTATTTTGGGATTTATTTGATAAAGAAATGATATGTGTTTTTGCACATATCAGGGACCCTCCAGCAATGCTTGTGCGGGTGCTAAGGCAACAGGCTCTGGTCTGGGAGTGTCCACGTCGTTGTTGTTGATAGAAGTGGAAGGTGAACCAACACCATAGGACTCTTCAGCTTTTTCTGCAGGAATAAATCTCAAGTCTTCATCAAAGTCATGATGCATGAAGTTCCTAAACGCCATTTCTGCAAATAAGGAACAAGAAAAGATAAATATCAGTGCTGCATTGGTCCTACTTAAATAAAAGTGGAAGCACATACTTTGCCCATGATAAATGATAATAGGCTTCTTGGGAGACCCCTCCCAGCTTTGTGCAATCCCATCCATAAATAGAATCGGCTCGAGAAAGGCTTGAACGACTGCAGGGTGCCTAGCCAAGCGTTGATACAATGGATTCCTTCGTACCTCATAGGGTAGGGGTCATTGAAACATTTTGAATCAAACATAAAGACCTTATTCAGCAATGCTGGATAGTTGGGTGGGACAATGGTGTTTTGTACATAGAAAAAACTGCCCTTCCAGTCTCTTATGTTGGTATAAGGTCTCGTAATGAGATTAGGCACATCTCCTTCAGGCCTCTTCGCCAACGTTAACCAATTCCCACCAGGCTATAGGTTCAAAAATCCCCTCAATACCTTAAGCGTTGGTTCATAGCCATAAGCCTTACACATAACTATGTATGTGGTGAGTTTAGCTAAACCAAACGGGTTAAATTGAGAGATATGCACTTCGTAATACTGCATTAACTCTAAGAATAGAGGGCGGATGGGAATCCTAAGGTTTGAATGGCTAAAGGAATGAGTATATAGCCCTATGAAGCCTTCAGGGGCATAAAAATACCTTGGTTTGATTTTGGTAACATAACCTTATACTCTTGAGGGATTGGGTAATCAACAAGATGATCATGCAATTCTTTAGCGGTCAAAGTACATTTTTGTTGTTTAATTATAAATTTTGAATCCATGACTATTCTAAGCTACGAGAAAATAGGAGGAAGACTTTACATTTTGTTTCGGAGCCGGTGATTCTAAGAGGATTATTGCGTGTAAAAGGTAGACGAAGAGGGTAAAGTATCTTAGGGTTTCATCTACTTCCCCTTAAATACTCCTTTTCTACCTCTTTTTAACCGAACACGTGTCTTGTGGATTAACCCTTACCCGGATTTCAAAAGAGTTTTAAATTTCAAATAGTCTTTTTGGTCAACCGGGTAACTTGGGATATGGAATCACTGTAGCGGGTAGCTAAAAGGTTTAGGTAGCATTAAATGCGCGAGTTGGACGCATGATTATCATGTTTACAATAACCTTTGCAATGAAAGGTTGATTTTATTCGCAGGATGAAGTCAAAAGCAATGCCTCTTCGTTCATATGCATCACTTTCGGCTGGGGGCTTGATGATGTACCCTCCGAACAGCTCGACGGACACCCCTTCGAGATGTGTCAAAGCCCTTCTGTATGAAGTCCCAAGTTAGGTTTCCTAATATATTCGTGGGCATCAAACCATTCGTGCACACGAAGGTTACCTACGGGGAATTTGCCATTCGAAGACTTAAGCCCTTCGGGGTACGGTTGACGAAGGAGTAACGGATAGGAGAACTCCCTGACTTGGTCAAACCCATGATCTCCCTCTCTTTCCTGGCTTTCCCGCTAATTTCTATGACATTTGCGCACAAAGCTCTAGCGGTTACCCACAAACATGGGACACCCCCATGTTCTCCGACATTTGCGCAGAGGTGCCCTCAACCCTATTTCTTCTACTATAAATAGGTTGGACGGACAGAGGATTATGGTAAGCTCACTCAACACTTATCTCTTCACTTACACATACTTATACAACCATAACACATACTTACTCTCACGCTGACGGTGGTTCGCTGAGTCCAACCCTTGCGTAATCACTTAACGTAGTGTCTTCGTATTTCTTATCCTCAGGTGAAAGATAATCTTGGCTGGAACATACACCCCATATACCTTCGATCACCATTGAAGCCTGGTAGTGCAAGTTATTGTACAATCAATGTCTTGTTGAGTCGATACACATACACGACGATACCAAATGCTAGGACTAAAACGGTGAAACAGGATATTTTTGGAGATAAAGAAAAGGAATACATTGGGGTAGATAACGTTGATTTTGGAAATACATATTAAGAATTGGATTATATTAATAGGCTGCGCCGAGTCAGAAGTTGCTGAGCCATCTTAGCTGTTATCTTCGTTGCTAGTGTTTGTTTGTGCGTTGCTTGCTTGAGGTGAGTTTCGTAGCCCCACTTTTATCTCATTTTTAACTAAATTGGGGTGAGAAATCATGCTACTTATTTGGACCTTTTAATCTCTTTGATTTGCTTATGTGTTGACTATTTAGATAGATATGTGGTAGTTGTTGCCTTAGTCTAGGGTAGCAATCATAATTGCTATGACACTTGCCTAGCTAAGTATAGAATTCTACTTCGACCTAGTCCAGGGTAGCATTTGGCTACGACTGTGCTGGCTAGAGCCGCTTAGGGCCCTACTATGACGTTGATTATGTTATTGGTGTTATTGATTGTGCTAGTGGTATTGGTATGTGATTGGTGTGATATTGTGTATCTATCTTAGTCTCGCATAGCAAATAAACTCGTACAGGTCCACTATTGAATTTGAACTTAAACCTATGAACTCACCAGCGTTAGCTGACCTTTTAGCATGTTTTTCTCAGGCATCTAAATGATGTTTGGAATGCTTGTTCTGTGGAAGCTTGGCAATGAGGCATGGTTGAAGGATCATATTTAAAATCTGATAATATTATGCGGACCTATTTTATAAATCATGTTGGGCCTTACATTTAACTATTTTGGGATGATTATATTTGGATAATTAATTTGGGTTTGGTTTTTGAACTATAATATGATTATCTTGTTTGCTATAATTGTGTGATGTGCCAATCCAGTAATGCCTCGAAAACTTGTTTAAGTCTTCCGCTGTACCGAGATTTGGGGGTGTTACACCAAAAGACCGACCATTTTACTTTATGCATTGGAGTTATAAGGATGGTAAGGGTAGGTATTAGTTCCCATGATCCCGCCAGAGCCGGAGGGATCTACCCAGGGACAACCCACTAGATAGTGTAGAAGTCCTTAGGTATATTGAAAAAAGAAGAAAAGTGAGAATAAGGGAAGAGTGCCGACTAAGATAGAGCTTGTGACAACTCATAATTTCAGGTCATTTTTACAAACTTTGGAAGTTTCACTATTTCATCATTTATCGTAAATTACGTTTACGAGTATCAAATTCGCGTAACCTTAATGGTTTAGCTGCGAATTCATGAACATTTTATCGAGGACATTTCATATAGACTAGATTTAGTCTACATATCATCAATAACATCATTTCATATCTATATTATGCATGGGCTTGCATTTTTCATTAAACGTTTATTTTCCTATTAAATAAATGCTATCGCGTAAACATTTATTTTGAATATTGATCCGACGCTTCCAAAAATAACCTTAATATGTTTTTATACTCATTTTAAGACTATAAAAATTATATTATTAGTTTACCCGATGTTTTCAATTTATTTTGTATATAAATTGTTATGTATAAATATTTACGACATTTTTCGTAAATTCAACACGATTATTATTATTTCACTCAAATCTTGCAAGAAGTGTATTTTTATTATTTTTATGATCTTAATATATTTTATCTTGACCCGTGAAAATTTATTTTTAACTAACGCTACCCTATATACTCAAATGTTTATACAAGTTATCACATGTCTTCAAGTAACTCACATCTAATTACACTTATACAATTTAAAAAAAATAATAATAAAAGGAAATGACTAAACCCCCTTGTCGACAAGGGGGGTGAGTCACTTGGGTTTTTGTAAAATATCTACTAATGTATATGTATTATACTCTAAATATCTTACACATACAACTCAATTTTTCAAGTAAAAGATCAAGACTCATTTTCTTTCTCTCTTCTCTTGCAAACCGGCCAACCAAGGAGACCAAGAAGATCATCATAAAAATTTTCAAGACAAGGTTTTTAACACACTAGTATCACTTTTGTTTAAGGTTTTGCAATATAAACCTTGGGTGATTAGGAAAAATCCTTTGTTCTAATAACCTCATCAAGTTACTTGTAAGCATTCATATTCATCATAATATTTCATATTTATTGTTATGGTCATTTCATTTTATTTGAGAAAACATGCAAGTCTCATGAGGTTTATACCACGTTTTTCATTGATTTTAAGAGTTATGTATATATAAGTCATCCTATAATTACTCCTTGTTATATATTATTTTTGATTATGTCTAGGAACCCATGACACCCTAAGAAGGTCTATGGTAGGATTAGAATAGCTTCGGAGTTGTTCTGAATGGGTTAGAATAGGTTTGGCGCGAGAAAAACTCATTTCGACAAGTTTGCAAAAGGGTCTGTCCTTATTTTAAAAATCTGGAAAATCCGAAAGTAGATAAAATTTTTTGGCCTATATATTTAGAAAATATACTTTAAAACGAAACCGTGGCCGCTTGAACGGATTAAAACGGAGCTATAACGAAGAAGTTATGAATTTTTCAAGTTGGCGACGAAAACTATAATTTTCTGGAAATTTCAGCATGTATTGCTTATTTTGTACGAGTCAAAAATGAAGCTTGGGCGTTGTAAATTATGTCGACTTGTCAAAAATATGTTAGTATACTTTGATACAAAGCTAAGGACCTTTAAAACGTAGAAAACGGATTTCTAACGATTAAATTATACACGTTTTCACAAAGTTGCCGTAACTTTATTATATAAGAAAAACTAAATTATTTCTAATAGGCAAGTATTGCGGCAAAACTAGAGACCATGTTGAAGGTCGTTTTTAACAATGATGTAGAACTTTTTATAAAGTGATGTCTTCTAGTAAAAGTAAGTTCGCCAAGTATATTTTCCAAAATGACCGACCGTTTGTTTAGCGGAGTTGTAATGAATTAATTACGGTTACTCAAACTTGGCCGAAAACCAACCTTAAACTATACTTTGGACTAAAGTACCATACTTAACCTATATTTTTCTTTGTGATCGAGACCTCTAGGAAGGAAACTTAAACACTAAAACTTTGAGATAATGATACAAGCTTCCCAAAACAGTTGAGTTTGTTACCTAACACTCGACGTGCATCATTTTACGACTAGCTTTTCGAGGCTATTTAGTCACTTTCATGAAATTGTCAAATGACATTATTTTACGACGAGAAGTTATAAATTCATAATAATCATTAAATGAATATCGTAAGATATCATTTCAACATAAATACTTGTAAAGTATTTTATAATATGACGAGATGTCTTAAACATATATTTCGACGATAAATTCTATTTTCAAAAGCGTACAAGTGGTATAGATTACATATGGATTTGCATGCACGACATTGTTTCATGATTTACATTAGAACATATCATTCATAATAGGTCACGGTCAGAGGTTGCGCCTCATTTCAGTATTTCCATTACATCATCATTATCATTGCAACAGGTGAGTTTTCATAGCCCCGATTTAATCAAGTTTTTACTTTATTTCAAACCTACGGGGGAGAATACATTGCACATCATTTTTATTACGATACCAAGTATATCAAATTCATTACATTCCTTAAGTTACCTCATGCCAATTGAATGTCCCCATTATATAACATGAACCGTTAATTCCGAAAGAAGCGAGGGTGAGTGGATAGATCTATCGAGGGTGACTCCTCCATCCGGGTTGGTGGATTCCAACAGGTTAAACGGATGCATTTCATTTAATAACATTATTTGAGTTGTTTGGCAAACACTCTGTTGGGGCGAACATCATGATCAGTCTAGTTTCGGTGTCATGGACTTATAGCAATTCTATCATTTTTTTTGACGACATTGTCATACATAATTAATACTTGTGGTAGTCGTAATAAACATTTTACATGAACTCTATGAACTCACTCAACCTTTGTGTTGACACTTTTAGCAATGTATTTTCAGGTAACTAAGGCATTCACTTCATGGCATGCATGTGGACATATCTTAGAGTCGCGGTGACGACGCGTCTCACATGGGATTTATACACTTTAAAAACATCGTTTGACTTGTACCAAACTTATTTTCCGCACATAGTAACTTTCATTTGGGACCTATCTTTGTAACTCTGAATGTTTTTAATATATCAAACTATATTCTTTTCAAACGACACTTTAGGTCGTTCAATATAACTGTGATTGTGATGCTATGACAGTCAATCCCCAGGAATTTCATTCCGCTGCAAAACAGGTAATTTGGGGGTGTGACAGAGCTAGAACTGGAGCAAACCCAACAAGGTTCTAGTAATGAAGTCTCGGTAAGCACTGAAAGGGTTGAAGAATGAAAAAGAAATGAAAAGTGAAATGGGTGAAAAGAAATAGCCCTCCAATAATTCACCTTAGGGCAGAAATCGGGTTCAATACATATGCTACTGGTGGTTACTAAGGTAACACCGGTATTGAAGACAAGACGTCATGGACCCAGTGACGTACTGCACTAAACTTCCTAGCTACTCAAGTTCTCTTAAAATGACTTGTTTCATTCTCACAGAGAACCTACATAATCTATCGACTTTCTCTTAGAGATAGTTGATATTGAAGAAGGAGACCCTCTCCCTAGTCTCCGAATAGGAAACCAAAAGTGCACAATTGAGTCTAGAGCCAAGAGATCATCACAATAAATCTCATTAGGATACACAATTTATGAAGACTTGCTATTTCACACAATGTGGAAAGTAAGAATATATATTGAGAGTCATATGCATTATCCTTGTGGTATTTTCCAGAACATCCGAGTGATACTTAAAGTTTTCACGATGAAGATGGAAATCCTTCTAGAGCCAACATCAAACAAGCTCTTTGTGGGTGACATGTGAGATCCATCATGGATCAAGATTGTGACAACTGGATAGAAACGATGGGGCGATTCACTTTTGAATCAACTTTGGTCCAGGAAATGGATTGACGGATACTTTTGAAAAAGATTTGGAAGTGTTCCACAATTCTTTTCTCTTAGCACATCGACTGTGCGTTAATTTCTCAAAAAAAAGTATTTATGATTGAAACTTGATTTTTCTCATAAAACTTTCATCGTATTGCAAAATCTCTCTCTTCAGCAATAAGAGATTGTTTTTCAAATCAATTTTTCATCAATCAGTTAATCTCAATTCGCTGGTTCACTCACTCTGTGTTGTCTACTTTGGAACACTCTGGTTTGAGAACGGCTAGATCAAGCTGCGAAACCCTGTCAAGGAGATTCGTAGGAATTCTACCTGATCACAGGCAGTATCTATATTGATCATCGGGGAACCGTGGTTCTTGCAACCCTATTGTTGGGATATGAAAGTGCTGAAGACATGAAAGTACTGAAGACTGCAAAGTACTGGAAGAAGTCAAAGAGTCAAAGTACTGCTAAAGATAAAGTCAAAGTACTGCACTACAAAGTCAAAGTACTACAAGAACAAAAGAACTGTTACATTATTTTATGGAAAGAATTGTATTCTATGTTTAGATTACTTGTCGTACAAGGTTACAAATTGTAAACCGACTAGGATATCCTTGAGCCTATAAAAGGACTCCTAGATTGGCATTAGAGATACGATTCCAAAAAGAGTTTTAGAGTTTACGAATTAGTGTTTTAGAGAAAAGTTCGATTATCTTAGATTTGTATTAGAGTATCTGCATAATAAGCAGATTTAGAGTTTATAATAAAAGTTATTCTTCTTAGCTTTGTTAAGTAAATTCCGCGTACTTGATAAAGATTGCTCAGTGTTTCTTTGTTAATAACTTAGGATTTATCTGAGGTTATTAAACCTTAACAAGCTAGTTAAAGTTAGTTTGATTAAAGTATATCGATCCAACAAGTGGTATCAGAGCTTGTGTGGAAACTCTGACTAGGAAGAAATCCTACTTCAACAATATTCAAGATGTCGACTGAAGCTGTTCCACCACCCTCAATCACCTCACTCAGAATTCCAATAATCAAGAAGGGAGAATATGATCTCTGGTGCATGAAGATGAGGCAGTATATTGCCATTACAGACCATGCTCTATGGAATGTAATAGTGAATGGGAATGAAGTAGTTCAAGATCTCATTAATGTTCCTGGACAACCTATAGCACCAAAGGCAGTCTTACCAGCAGCAACCCTAAGGAATCAAGAGAAGGCTCTAAACATTCTCTTATCTGCCATTCCAGATGGTCATCTTCTCAAATTTCATGATGCTAAAGATGCTAAGCAGCTCTGGGCTGCTCTCAAGACCAGATTTGGAGGGAATGAAGCCTCTAAGAAGATGCACAAAAATTTGCTGAAGCAACAATTTGAAACTTTCACAGTTGGTGAAAGAGAGAATCTTAATGCTGCATATGATAGGTTTCAAAATCTCCTCAACATGTTGGAGTTATACAAGGCAAAAGTGTCAGTTGAGGATGCTAATTTGAAGTTTCTAAGGAGCTTGCCATATACATGGCATGTGATTGCTACAATGATCAGAGGACAACAAGGATTGGATGTTATGGACTGTTGATGATCTCTATCATCAACTGAAGGTGTATGAACATGAGATGAGTGGTCAACCAAGTTCCAAATCTCACAGTATTGCTTTTCTATCATCTGAAAAAAAGAGCAGTACTTCCAAAAGTATTGCTTCTCCTCAAAGTACTGTTTCTCAAAGTACTGTTGTTTACAATCCCCCTTCATATGCTCAGCAGGCCCCACCATCTACCACTTTGCACTCAGATGAAGTTGTGTGCTCCTTCTTTGTACAACAAACAAGTTTACCTGTCACTTATGAAGAGGATCTAGCACAAATTGAAGAAGATGCACTTGAAGAAATTGATATCAGGTGGCAAGTTGCTATGATCACTGCAATGATCAAAAAGTACATGAAGAAGACAGGCAAAAGTATTGATTTCAAGCCAAAACAAGGAATAACTTTTGACAAATCTCAAATTGAATGCTTCAATTGTCAAAAGACTGGTCACTTTGCAAGGGAGTGCATATTTGCTAAGTATCAAGCAAACAGAACATCTGAGAAGCCAAAACTTGAGCTCAAAGAAATTCCAATAACTGAAACAAAGGCTTTGGTTGCTCAAGAGAAGTTATCAGAAGTTGACTCGAGTGAAGCATTTGATGATGAACCGATGACTTACTGTATGGTAGCAGTGGAAGATGCAGTTGAAGACACTGAGGAAGTATTGGACTGGAGCACTGCTTTTGAAGAAGAACCTGAACATGCTGCTTTGGAATCTAATGATGGCTTTGGAGGATTTGATTAGAGCAAAGAAAGTGAAGATGATACTGTTCTTCTTGCTATGGTGGCTACTTCACCAACTCAGTCTCCTATCTCTGAGGTATGCTCAAACTGTTATGAGTTTTATCTAAAATTACTTAACAGTTATGTGATTGAAAGAGATAATTGTGTTAGGGCTAGGTCTGAGGTAGCAGGTTATCAAATCACTTTAGAGTCTATGGAAGCCAAAATATTAACTCATGAAAATAATGAAATGGCTTGGGCTGAAAAATATGAACAACAGGATTATCAATTAAAACTTAGTGAATGGAAACTAAACTGTAAAATTGCTGAAATTGAGAAATTGACTAAGGAAAGAGACGATTTGTTAGCTAAGTTTGCTGCTTGGGGAGAATCTGGCTTGTCCCATGTTGCTTATGTTGAAAAACAAAGAAGGGCTTACATTAGAACAGGCTTAGGATTTGGAATGAACTTTAGTAACATAGATGAAAACCAACCTAGTGATCAGGATAATGGTGATTTTGAGGACATAACCACTAGTGATGATGAACTCATTAACTATGTAGATACATCTAGTAATGAGGGCTCAATAAGTGAACCACCTCCTGAATATAAGAAAAATAATGGTTATCATGCTGTTCCTCATCCCACTGGCATTCATCAACCCTCTAGGCCTGATGTTTCTCGCTTTGGAGTAGATAGTCTAGAGTTTAAGAAGAAGCTTGTTGCTCAATCTAGGTCTGAAAAACCCAAAGAAGCTGTTGAAAATAATGTTCAAAATCAAGCAGTACCTTTAAAACAAAGTACTGCTCAACAATCAGTACCTTCTGCAAAACCTTTTCAAACCAGTACTGCTAAACCTTTTGGGGATAACTTTGGTCAAAACAGATTTTATCTTTCACCAAGAAGGCAAAATAATTTTGGGCATAGACATAGAAGAAATCACTTTGGACATATGGGTCAAAAACTGTGTTTTGTGTGTTATAGTCCTAATCACTTAATCAAAGATTGTGATCGACACTCAGAATATCTTAGCAAATTTCCAAAGAACAGAACTGCCAACCACACACCTAGAGAGCATAAACCTGTTTGGAATAATTCAAATAGGGTTAATCACAGAAACTTCACACCAGATCATAGATACCCACATCAGAGAAGACCTTTTTTAAAACCTTCAGTATCTCACAGTACTTTCCAAAGTACTGCTCAGAAACAAGGTACTGATCACACTACTTGGAATAGGAATTCTAGGAGATCTCACTATCAATCTAGAAGGTATTACAATTCACATAGGGGATCTAGATCACAGGAACCACGTGTTAAACCAAAATGGGTTAAGAAGGAAGGTACTACTGAGGGACACACAGTACTTTCAACAAAAAGTGAATCTGATGTTTTTGTGATACAAGAAAATGCTAATAATCTGGTGAAAGAGATTTATGTTGAAAAACCAGAAAGTTTTGAAAATCCACATGTTAAAGATCAAAAGATAATTTTGGATCATCATTTGAAAGATAGTGGGAATTACATACTCAAAGAATTTGAGTTTGTAACTCCACAAGGGGAACACAAGTCAGTAATGGCTTAGGTTCCTAAAAGTCACTAACTCTTTTCTTTGTGTACAGGGCAACCCAGAAGAGGAGCTTAAAGATCATCTTATTGTGGATAGTGGGTGCTCTGGAAGTATGACAGGAGACAAAGAGATTCTGTCTGATTTTAGAAATATTATTGGAGGAAGAGTTGCGTTTGGGAATGATCCAAATGGAGGAAAGATTACTGGCAAAGGAACTATCAAAGCAGGGCTTATTGACTTTGAGAATTTTAGATATGTGAAGGAGCTTAATTTCAACTTACTCTCAGTCTCTCAAATTTGTGATAAAAAGCATCCTGTGTTATTCACTGACACAGAATGTCTCATCCTTTCCTCTGACTTTAAACTTGTTGATGATGACATGGTAGTACTTAGAGTACCAAGGACAAATGATGTGTATAGTTTAGACATGAAGAGTCTACATTCTTATGGAAGAGCCACATGTTTGGTGGCTAAAGCAACATCTGAAGAGGCACATCAATGGCATAGAAGATTGGGCCATGTTAATTTCAAGAACATCAACAAACTGGTCAAAGGCAATCTAGTTAGAGGTTTACTTTCAAAGACTTACAAGAATGATCAATCATGCTTGGCATGCAAGAAGGGTAAACAACACAAAGCTTCCTGCAAGAAGCTTGAGGAAAGAACTATTAGAGAACCATTGGAGCTGTTACATATGGATTTATTTGGACCTGTCTCTGTGGCAAGTTTAAATAAGAAAAAGTACTGTTTGGTTGTTATAGATGATTGTAGTAGATTCAGTTGGGTTTTCTTTTTGGGCTTTAAAGATGATACCTTTGATGCTATTCAGACACTGATTATAGCACTTGAAAACCAATTACGACTCAAGGTTAGAGGTATTAGATGTGATAATGGAACTGAATTCAAGAACAAGCCTATGGATGACTTTTGTGCAAATAAAGGCATTAAGAGGGAGTTTAGTATTGCTAGAACACCACAGCAAAATGGTGTTGCAGAGAGGAAGAATAGGACTTTGATTGAAGCAGCAAGGACAATGCTAGCAGATTCCCATCTACCTATTCAATTTTGGGCAGAAGCTGTAAGTACTGCATGCTATGTACTTAACAGAGTCTCTGTCACCAAACCACAGATGAAGACACCCTATGAATTACTGATGGGCAATAAACCCAACATTCATTTTATGAAGCCTTTTGGATGTCCTCTCACTATTTTGAACACCATTGATAATCTGGGGAAATTTAGGTTACCTATTGGGATATTGCACTAACAGTAAAGGCTTTCGAGTATACAACAGAGTTACTAAGAAGATTCAAGACTGTCTTCATGTTGAGTTTTTAGAAGATCAAGACACTGAGAAAGGTAAAGGTCCTGATTGGATGTTTGATCTTGAGGTTTTAACTCCTTCAATGAATTATGTACCTGTTAGAGAAGAAAATCAACCTATGCACAATGGAGAAGATTTACAATATGTTGTTCATGGAGTTCATATTAGACCTGATGATGTTCCTGATGAAGATCCTGTAAGTCCAAAACAAAATACTGATGTTCCTAAGCAAAGTACTGATTCTCCAAAACAAAGTACTATTGCACCAAAATCCTCTTTATCTGCTGAGGATCAATCTATTCAAGAGGAACTTAATCAGATGCTTCTTCAAGATGTATTAGCACATTCTTACACTGATGAACAAATGAGAGCTTATGAAGAGGCAAAGAAGAGGAACAAGACTGCAGAGTACTCTCACAGTACTTCTGACAGTACTTTCAACCAATGTACTGTTGCACTTGTTGACAGTACTTTAGATGATTTGGATGATCCTACCATGCCTGGATTAGAAGAAACTGATGATGAGCTTGAAGATGAAGGTATTTTCTCAGACTCCAATGAAGGTGCTGATTATACTAACTTGGATGATGCATATGGAGTTCCACAGTCTCCAATCTTACAGATTCATAAGAATCATCCAACTGATCAAATCATTGGTCCTTCTACTTCTGGAGTTATGACAAGACACAAAGCTAAGGGTTTCACAAAACCTCACAATGCTTTACTTAGCTTTGTGTATAAACAAAACAAGTTGAATCATAAGGACCATCAAACTTGCTTATTTACTTGTTTCATCTCTCAAGAGGAACCCAAGAATATTGCTCAAGCTTTGACTAAAGAAAGCTGGGTTGAAGCTATGCAGAAAGAACTTCTTCAATTTAAACTTCAAGAAGTTTGGGTTTTATGTGATCTTCCAGATGGGAAGAGAGTTATTGGAACCAGATGGGTTTTCAGAGTAAAAAGAGATGAAAGAGGTAATGTTATTAAAAACAAGGCAAGGTTAGTAGCACAAGGCTACAGACAAGAAGAAGGAGTCGATTATGATGAAGTATTTTCTCCTGTAGCAAGGATTGAGGCTATTAGAATATTTCTTGCTTTTGCTTCATACATGGGTTTTCAGGTTTACCAAATGGATGTCAAGAGTGCCTTTTTATATGGTACTCTTACAGAAGAAGTGTATGTGAAACAACCTTCAGGTTTTGAAGATCATAAACTTCCAAACAAAGTCTACAAGGTGGTTAAGGCTCTTTATGGCCTTCATCAGGCACCTAGAGCTTGGTATGAGAGGCTCTCTACATTCTTATTACAACATGGATACAGAAGGGGAGCTATAGACAAGACTTGTTTATCAAGAGAAACAAGAAGGATATCATGTTAGTTCAAGTTTATGTTGATGTATCATCTTTGGGGCTACCAAACAGTCCATGGTTAAGGAGTTTGAACAGCTGATGCAGAAGGAATTTCAAATGAGTTCAATGGGAGAGTTAACTTTCTTTTTGGGACTTCAGGTTAAGCAGTCAAAGGAAGGAATTTTTATCAGTCAAGACAAGTATGTTACAGACATACTCAAGAAGTTTAACTTTGATGATATGAAGGCTGTTACTACACCTATTAAATCTATCAATTCATTGGGCAAAGATGAAGATGGACAACTAGTTGAAGTCAAGCTTTACAGATCAATGATTGGCTCTCTTATGTATCTTAGTGCATCAAGGCCTGATATCATGTTTGCAGTTTGTCTATGTGCAAGATATCAAGTCTCACCAAAGATCTCTTACATGAATGCAGTAAAAAGAATCTTCTGTTATTTGAAACAACAACCTAAGTTGGGGTTGTGGTATCCAAAAGAGTCACCTTTTCACTTAGAGGCTTTTTCAGATAGTGATTATGCAGGTGATAATTATGATAGAAGATCAACAACTGGTGGATGCCAATATCTTGGATGAAGGTTAGTCTCCTGGCAATGCAAGAAGCAGACAATTGCAGCAACATCATCTACTGAAGCTGAATATGTAGCTGCTGCAAGCTGTTGTGGACAAGTTTTGTGGATGCAGAATCAACTCTTGGACTATGGGTTCAATTTCAAAAATACTCCTATCAATATTGATAATGAGAGTACCATCTGTATTGTGAAGAATCCAATTTATCATTCCAAGACCAAGCATATTCAGATTCGGCATCACTTTATCAGAGATTGCTATGAGCATAGGCTCATTAATGTGGTTAAAGTTCACACAGATGATAATGTAGCTGATTTACTCACCAAAGGCTTTGATGTTTCAAGATTCAATCACTTGGTGGTGAGTATTGGCATGATTAACTACTGAGCTACATTTAAGGGGAGGACTATAAGGTGTTAGTATAGTCCTGTGTATTGCTTGAGGGGAGGATACTTGTATATACTTAGTTTCTATGGAGGAATTTGGCAAAGTACTGTTTTTCCTGAAAGTACTGCTTGGAAAGTACTGCTTTGGGAAAGTACTGCATACGTGGAAAGTACTGTTTGTCGTATTAAAGTACTGTTCCAACGGTTATATTGACGGGTAATTAATGCTAACGGTTATTTTATTTTGGGCAGTGATTTTTCAAATCTCTCCTATAAATAACTACTTTCCACTTTTCCCTCTCATATTATTACATTAGCATCGTTTCCATCTTTCTCTCATTCTTATTCAATTTCAATTTGTGCGATGGCGAATCGACCTACTGTTTCAAAGCACAATATGGTAGCTAATTTAGACAAGACTGAAGACAACGCGGCGTTTCACGATATTATTGATTTTTTAACTGGGTCGCAAATCAGTTATGCTCTTTTAGTGGAGCCGGATATTATTGAGCCTTGGATTCAAGAATTTTGGGCTACTGCAAGAGAAAACATGGAGAATGAAGAATTTTATATTAGGGCTACAGTTGTTGGACGAACTGTGAAGATTACTGAAGCATCTATTAGAGAGGATTTGCTGTTTAATGATAATGATGGTGCTATTCGTTTTGCCAAGGAATTGATTTGGGAAACTTTTGGGCATATTGGTTATGAAGGTTCTTTAACAGAACAAACATTCAGAAAACAGTTGTTTTGTCCTCAATGGAAATTTTTGGTTCATGAGTTGCTACATTGAATAAGTGCTAAGAGTACTTCTTGGGAGCAGTTTGGATCCAATATAGCATCTGCTATGGTTGGGTTAGCTACGGATCGAGTTTTTATTTCTCAAGGCTAATACTGGATGGGATGCTTTCACATATCTCACATGGATCTACTTGGTTAATGTACCCACGGTTTATACAGGTTTTCTTAAACAAGCAACTTGCTGATGTGCCAAAACCTACAGACTTATTGCCTGTTATTGTTCAGCAATCAAAGATTTTTACTTTTATGGCTCGAAGAAGTGATTTATTTAGAGGTCCAGATACACCATTAACTACTTCTATGATGGAAGTTGTTCAGGCTGTTAGAGCAGATGATGAAGATGATGCAGCTAGTGAAAGTACTGCATCTGAAGGTACTGCATCTGCAAGTACTGCTTCGCAAGAAGGAACTGCATCTGCAAGTACTGCTTCACATGAAGGTACTGCATCTCTACAGGGTACTGTTTCTCCTAGCCCTGAGGTTCAAGAAGAGATTGTAAGATCACCTACTCCATCTCCACCACGTTCTGTTCCTGTTTCATCAGAGGAGCATTCACATATTCAAGGTGAAGACCCATATACTATACCTCGTGAAGGTTTATCTTTGGATAATTATGCTTTGACTAGGGAGATAGTTAAGTTGCAAAAGACTACTAAGGTTCAAGCTAGGCAGATAAAGAAATTGAAGAAAAAGTTTAGAAGGCTAAAACCTTTTGTCTGGCCTTTGGTTCAAGAATTTTGTATCTGGCTTAAATCAAAGAAGAGAGCACAAAGGCAGTCTCAGTCAAGTAAACCCAAAAAGGTTCCTAAACCATCTTCTGTCAATTTGGGGAGGAATTTAGAAAAGGAGAATTTGAAAGAAGATGTTACGAAGAAGAAAGAACCTGAAGGTACTGAAGAAAAGATTATTTCAGATACTGAGGAACAAGAAGAACAAGTTCAAGTTCAAGGTACTGATGATCAAGGTACTGAACATCAAAGTACTGATGATCAAGGTACTGAACATCAAAGTGTTGCTTTTCAAGATACTTCTAGGCAAGAGGTAATAACACCAAGAGTATTGAATTTTGAAGAAGAAGCTGGTCCTTCTACAACTGTTATACAAGAAGAGGAGGAAGCTACATTCAAACCTATTCATTCTGCAAG
Source organism: Chrysanthemum seticuspe (assembly GCA_019973895.1). NCBI lineage: Eukaryota > Viridiplantae > Streptophyta > Magnoliopsida > Asterales > Asteraceae > Chrysanthemum > Chrysanthemum seticuspe. The sequence continues at coordinate 152,649,985 of BPTQ01000006.1, forward strand.
TGATGATGAATTCATTGCTACAATTTTAGGAGATTTGTCACAACCTAGAGGTGGTGTTACTATTAGAGATGTACAAGAAGAAGAACAACAAAGAACTTCTCAACCTGCAATTGATCCTAAGGATAAAGGAAAAGGTGTTCTGGTTGAAACTAAGAAGAAAAAGTTAACTTTAGCAGAACTTAGAGCAATTGAAGTTGCTAGGAATGAAGCTGCAGCTAGAAAGCTTCAAGAAGAGTTAAATGCTAAAGATAGAAAAGCTCAGGAAGCTCAAGAAGCTCAGAATAGAGAAGCAGCTAAGAAGTTGCATGAGGAGTTGAATGCAGAAGCTGCTGAACCATTACAATCACCTGTTCCAGTTAGATTTATGCCAAGACTTAATAAAGCTAAAGACATAAATGCTATGATGGCTTATCTGAAAAGTCAAGGGTATAAAGGATTGCAGAAGTTTAATTATTTTGAGATGAAAAGATTATATGATGCTGCTAGGGAGGATTATAAGAAAGATGTTGCAGGCATTAATGATTTTAGAGAAGAAGCTACCTGGACTGAAGCTGATAGAAAGAAGATTTTGAAAAGAAAAAGGAAAACTGAAGTTACAGATGTTCAGTTCTCAATGAAAGAAAAAGTTGAATTAAGATCTGAGACTAGTGATGAATTAAAGAATTATCTCAGAGTGGTAGATTTTGATTATACAAAGGAAGATGATGACATGAAGATGAACAGATCAAAGATTAGTGTTTTTGAAGTTGTGAAATCCAAGGATGGAGATTACATGATTTTTCATAAAGAAGATGAAAGCTTCAAAGTTTTCAAAAGGCTATGGGAGTTACTGCACATTATAGATAGAGTAGACCTATTCTACTTATATCATGTGGTGAATGCTTACTTTGAAAATAATCCATTAGAAGGGATTGGTTTAGTTTTACATGGTGATCTCATAACTATATGGGAAACTGAAGAAGACAGCACTGATGATATTTGGAAGAATCAAGAAAGCTGGGAAATTGTTTGCTGGAGATTCTTTGAAGAGTCTGGAGTTCATGTTTTAGAGCTGGAAAATGGAACAATGATACACATGTTTTCAGAAAGAAGATACCCTCTCACAGTTGATCTCATGAGAAGAATGTTAGAGTATGGATTGGAAGTAGAAGAGGATAATGAAACTGCTTGCATGCTTATCAACTTGTTTATAAACTGGACTACCATTGCTGAAGATGATCAATAACTGGTATGAATTTTATTTGAATAAATACTTTTTGATAAATCAATACTTTTATTCAAAGTACTGCTGATCAGACAGTACTTTCATCAAAGTACTGTTTGCAGAAATAAACCAGTTAAATGAATTTTAGAAGAAACCTTTTTGTTATTTAATAAATATTTTGAAATAAAGGTTGAATAAATGGTTTTTGTGATGATAACATCAATAGGTTATCAATCTACCATGGTTACAAAAGGATTGACTAATCCATGAGCAAACGGCTCTGGTAAAGATATATCAAAACCGTTTTTAGTTGACAACTTGCTAATAAGTTGGATGGTAATCAACTCACCATATCAGTAATGTGAAGAGTTGGCTAGCCCACAAGAAAATGGCTTGTGGTAAAGGCTGTGGAAAAACCATTATTGGTAACTAGTTCACCATTAGATAGAAGAACTAACTAGTCCAGAAGGGTACAACTTTTGGTAAAGACAAAACAAATATGTTGATAGCTGGTGGTTTGCTAAAAATCATATGGTTAACAATGTACCATGGTCTTACACACCAAAACATTTGGCTACTCTAGAGTTAATGGCTTTGGTAAAGAGATCTAAATCCATTAAATTTTCAATGATTCACTTGGAAGTGATGAGAATAGAATGCAACTTAAACTGAATTAATGTACAATTTGTCATATGTTGCTGTGTTGCTGAAAAGATGGAGATTGCTGGATGCTGCTGTGAAAAGAACAATTCTAAGAGATACTTTGACAAGGACAGATGTTCCAGAGATAAAATCTAAAGATTAAGAAACAATCCGTTTTTAAAGATGAAAATATTAAAGACATATTCATAAAGGAACTTGAAGTCAAGCAAGTAAAATTCAAGTTAGGGGAGGATTGTTGGGATATGAAAGTGCTGAAGACATGAAAGTACTGAAGACTTCAAAGTACTGGAAGAAGTCAAAGAGTCAAAGTACTGCTAAAGATAAAGTCAAAGTACTGCACTACAAAGTCAAAGTACTGCAAGAACAAAAGAACTGTTACATTCGTTTATGGAAAGAATTGTATTCTATGTTTAGATTACTTGTCGTATAAGGTTACAAATTGTAAACCGACTAGGATATCCTTGAGCCTATAAAAGGACTCCTAGATTGGCATTAGAGATACGATTCCAAAAAGAGTTTTAGAGTTTACGAATTAGTGTTTTAGAGAAAAGTTCGATTATCTTATAGTTGTATTAGAGTATCTGCATAATAAGCAGATTTAGAGTTTATAATAAAAGTTATTCTTCTTAGCTTTGTTAAGTAAATTCCGCGTACTTGATAAAGATTGCTCAGTGTTTCTTTGTTAATAACTTAGGATTTATCCGAGGTTATTAAACCTTAACAAGCTAGTTAAATTTAGTTTGATTAAACTATATCGATCCAACACCTATTCAACGAAAGTGAACAAAGACATTTTCGTGTGTTTTATTGCTAACTGTTATTTGCAGGAACATCGAACGGTTGCAGCTGATCATAATTGAGAAGTCAATCCATAACCACATGCTCACACATCACACTCACGTCTAAAGAAATCATGATAAGTGCACATCTACACTCTTTTGCTCTGATATCATCAAGTTATGTGATTCGCTCCTGAACGGTCAAGTTTTCTCACTCAAGCCGGCCACTTGTGAATGGCCGACCGTAAGAAACTTAAAACAGCTCAGAAGCAAATGCAATGAAGATCTGGGGAGTATAGTGTTTCCCCGGGTCGTTATATCCCAGCGAGCTATGCGAAGAATCACCAAACGAATAGTGATCGAGAGATTTGAACGGAAAAGAGGGATTTGAACGATTATTATAACTACAGAAAAAGGACATAAATTACAGAGGCTTAAATGCAAATTAAAGAAAATTAAAAAGATAAAAACTATTAAATAAACGCTATCACTATTTGCAAAATGATGTTTTTGATTTTATGTTTTTATAAAACTTAATTTAAAAACTACGTTACGTACAAATGAAAATGTGAAACTTACACAATATTAATCCTAAAAATATGAAAATTATATTTTTACAATCCTAATGATAAAAGAAAATTTTTAGAAAAAGAAAATTATTTTTATAACTATTTATCTAATTATTATTAATTAAAAACTATTTTTAACTATTTAATAATAGCCTAAAATACAAGAAAATAGGAAATAAATCTAGAAAAATGAAATTATGACTTGGAAAAATCTAAAATAACAAAAGAGAATTTTCAAAACTATTTTTGTATTTTTCTGATTATTTTTCTATTTTCTAGGAATTAAAAACTATTTAAAAGTACTTAAATTGCTTAAAAATACAATTTTAACTAAGAAAAATCTGAAAAAAATATTTTTTTGACTTTTTATATTTATCTTAACTTAAGAAAAATGAAAAATTATTTTTTTGAAACTTTTCTTAATTAATTGTATTAAAAGCTATTTAAAAAGACTTAAAAACTAATTTAAATAGGGAAAAATAGCAAACTGACTTGGAAAAATATGAAAAATTCAGGGAAAGTCTAAAATAATATTTAGAATCTAGGAAAAATAGAAAAACAGGTGCTTGTGTGTGGGAAAATGCAACTGCTATGCCAAGTGCTTATAAATAAGCACTTAAAATAAGCCAATGGTCACAAATGCACACCAAACTGAAACAGAAGCTGTAAAATGCTAAAAATACTCAAAATGAACTAAAAACAGCAAGACTTATCCTCTGAAATTCAATCTTAACAGATTTGGCTAATTTGATCTAATTGTGCAAAAACAGATTTGAGGAGTCTACTTTGAGCCTAATAATAAGCTACTAAATAAGCTGGAAATCAAAAACAAGAAATTGGAACCTACACTAGACCTGGCCAAGGGCTTGTAAACCAAAAACCAGACTTGGACTAGTTAAAATGAGCACTGAGCAAGGCTTGCACAAAACCTGTGCACACTCAGTTAATACTGAGTGTGTGCACAGGGCATATAAGACCCAATTGACAAGCCCATTTGAAGCTTATAAAAATTTGACAAAAATCCACAAAAATGACTATAAGAAAATAGACCAAGGGAAGTTTTTAAAACCACAATTTCCACTTAATTTGACCCAGAGATGAGTCAATGAAAATTCAACTCAGTTGGGTAAAAACTGGATTTTTCAGTTTTTTGACTTTTAAGCAGTTTTGTATTGTTGACTTATTTGAACTTTGAGCTTGATTTGTGGACAGATTATGATGTTTATTGATGAAATGAACTTAATTCAAGCTTTGTCTAAGAATTCTAAACACAAAACAAGTCTATGCTTTTGCAAAATCTCAACAGTGAAGCAAATAAGGCAGTTGATTGCTGATTTTGACTATTATGGTTAGCAGGTGCAATATTATGACTTGAATGAATCAAATGAAGCTACACAAGCCTAGCACAACAAGTTCCAATCACTGAACAAACCTTAACCATAGATTAATAAACTGATCCAAACACCCTTAATTAAACTGATATGCAAGTTTTAATGAGCTAAACACTGAACCAACTAATGCAGACAATCAAAATGAATCTAAGTGACCTAATAACAACTAATCAAATAGGTTTGAACTAGATATGACTACAATTACAGATTTTGCAATAAAACTTGAAAACAACTTACAATTAGTCCTTAGCCACAATGGCTTGAATTCAGTTAACCAAAGGACCTCTATCCTATATATATCAACCCATTAGAATCTAAATCAACCCAAATCCAGCACTGCATCACCATTCTCCATTTCCTTTTCAATTTTTGCCCAGTTTGACTTTCTTTGATGAAAAACCAAAATGGCTTGAAACTTAAATTTAAGCTTATCAAAAGCTCTAAGGAGTTTATGTGAGCTTGTTTGAGCTTATAAATAAGCTTTTTGAAGCTTGAATGTGAGAAACTGAAACTGAAATTTTCAACAGTAATACACAAATATGAAACTAGATAAAACTTTGGAATTGATGATTAAAACTTGATTATACTGATAATGTAACTTGAATTTAATACATTGAAACAAAAGATAACAACTTTGAACTTGAATTAACACATTTAAACTAAAAACGACATGAAAGAAATTTTACAAACTAACTACTACTCCCTTCTTTATTCTCTTGCTTCCTTTTTATACCCAAACTGCTTCTCTCTCATCTCTGAGTTAATCCCATCATTATTTGAGGCCATTGGATGAGATAAAGTGATCTTGGCCGTAGATTTGGTTTTTGGCACCAAAATGAGCTTTATCCACTGGGAGGGTTGAGTGAAGGAGGAGGGGAGTAATTAATGTCTTTTGGAAGGTAGTTGAGGTGGAGGGATAAGGTAGTGGGTGATGAGCTGGGGGGTGTGGGAGGTAGTGTGTTGCAGAGGTGTTTGTTGAAGAAGACAGGAAAAAGGCGCCAAGGGTGGGTTTGACCAGATATTGACTGGGGAGTATTATTGCCAGGGGGTCCAAAATGTAGGGGGTCCAATTGGGTTGGCAGGGGTCACAAGGGATTTGACAAGGGCCAAATGGGTTTAAAGGATTAAATAAACAAGGACCTTTGTTGTAAATTCTGAAATTCAAGGGACCACTTCTGCCATATTTGCAAAGTTGCTCCAAGGGACTAAAAGTGACAAGCTCCAATAGTATAAGGACCAAACTTGACATTTTCCAATTTCCAAGGACCATTTTTGCCAATTTTTTAAACTTGAAGGACCAATTTTGTAATTTCTCAAAACTCTTGACATTTTTCACCAAAGGACTAATTTTGACAAGTTATGATTTTAAAAGGACCTTTGGTGATTTTTCTTTTGAAATTAAGTGCTCAGGGACTATTTCTGACAACTTTTGAAACTTGGGGGACTGAAACTGCCAATTATGCAAACTTAGCTCATTTTTCATCTGATTTTGAACATTTTGCATCTGAAACATATAAAATGCAAATTTGGAATATTTTCAGTATTTTGATGCATTTCTGAGCATTTTTAAACGTTTTGCAGTTCAGATTGACCCAAAAATGATGAGTATTTACACACTCATCATTATGCTTCCGCTACGCTGATGCAAATATCATGATCAAACAAAGCTTCCGCAACTCTGATGAAAAGATGTCATGATCCGAAATTATGGGCATGTCGGTCCAAAAGTCACAAACATCACATGAAGGCAACACAACAAAGGATGAGTCAAGAGATTAACTGTAACTGATGATCTCTAAGAAGGCTCAAAGAATCACCAAGTCATGGATCAGTTAAAGACCTCCACTTAAATTACAAAGCATGCAGACTTTGAAGAATCAAAGATTACGAGCTACAAAGTAAAGAGCGTGTCATAGAATGCTAGGACTCAAAATGTAATATCCAGTTGTAATTGAGGTGACCTCCCTTAGGAGGAGATTGTTAGGATTTAGAAAATACATAAGGTAAAGACTCGGTCACCTCAAGTATGTGTAAGCATTAGAAAGCTCGTAGTCTTAGTCGTTTAGTTATTATTAGTAGTTAGTTATGTAACACCGTGGAGGGTGAACGGGTCTTTACCCACTGTATACCTGATCCACAGACCGTAGGTGGCATATTTGTAAGATACTATAAATACCCTTTGCCTCCCAAGGCAAAGGGTGGAGCTTCTCATAATAACACATCACTTTCTCTCACTAGAAGTTCCCATTCTCTCTACTTTCTCTCTCTCAACTTTGTTCAAGTCAATCCATACATGTTTATGTTTGTGTGTTTATGATAACCAATATGTTACAAAACGTAAAAAGACTAAAAAACATAAAAAAACAGACGTAAACGTAAGAAAACGGACTAAAATGTAAAAAACATACGGAACCGTTAAAAAATAGATGAAAATGTAAAAAAACCGGATGGAAATGTAAAAAAACAAATGAAAACGTAAAAAACGGTCGAAAACGTAAAAAAACATATGAAAACGTAAAAAAAGACGAAAACGTAAAAAACGGTCGAAAACGTAAAAAAACAGATGAAAGACGAAAAAGTAAGGAAACAGACTAAAACGTAAAAAAATGGACGAATACGTAAAAAAACAAATAAAAACTTAAAAAGCGGTCGAAAACTTAAAAAAATAGATAAAAACGGAAAAAAAACAGTTGAAAATATAAAAACAATCGAAAACGTAAAAAGAACTACCAAAACGTAACCCATATGACAAAAGGATTTATAGCAAAAAAATGAAAGAAGTACTTCAATAGCATAAAAACAAACAGTCTTCTTGCATGCAGATGAAGACTTTAGATGTGCCTCTTTTTCTGCAGACATGGTTTGCAGATGAAGAGGTAAAAGCTCTGAAAAAATGCATCAACATAAAAAAAACTACTAAATATTATTTAATATACACATTTTTTCTCCAATCTTTGTATTTTATACAAAAAGATATTAAAACTAGACTGATAAACAAAAAGGATAAAATAAATTAATCGGAAAAAACATAAACACACAAACAATTTGTTCGTAGGAAAACGCATCAACATAAGAAACTACTAAATATCATTTAATATACACATTTTGTTAGGTCACCATTATATGAACACAATCATGTTTAGATGTATGATAGAATGATAGAGAAAGGAGGGACGGTCGGATTCTAACACACACAAGAATTAGGAAATGATATGCTTAATGAAAGAACCAACAACTCTCAAATAAGAGTTTACAGTGTTTATATAGGCAAGGGAGCTAGGGCAACACATCTAGTCCCTTCCCTTGGCCTTATGGGCCTTTGCATAGGCTCATGGAATTACTACATAAGCCTAGCATTAAATACATACATATAAGTCATAATTAAGCGAGCTATTATATATAAATGACCGACACTTGAAATACTAGTTCCAAGTGATCCCAACAATCTCCCCCTAAGTTTTGGTCATATGGTTGCTCCTTTCTTGCATTCTTATTTCTTGTGAGTAGAGATGCTTTGAGTTCTTGAACTTTATCAGCTTGACGCCAATGTTTTCTTTGTTCAATGTTCTTTTGTTGATGTTGTGATCATATGTTGTTGTCTGCCAATCGTCTACTTCTTTGGTTAGGCGTCTCCACGTCTTTCTCCACCATGCTCACACATCTTTTGACCTTAAATTCCAAGTGTGATGTAGTTCTCGAGTCTTTAAACTTTGAAGATTCTTTGTTAGGATTTAGTAAATCCACTTATTAAAGTGTTGGTCACCTTAAGTATATGTAATCGTAGTTATTATAAGTTAAGTAGTATTTAGTTAAGTAACACCGTGGAGGATGGACGGGTCTTTACCCATTGTATGCTTGATCCACAACCCGTTAGGTGGCGTTTTATGTAAGACTATAAATACTCTCTACCTCCCAAGGTAGAGAGTTGGAGTTTATAATAATATTTTCATTTTCTCTCACTAAGTTCCCAAACCTCTATCACTTTCTCTCTCTAAAAACCTTAAGTTATACGCCTACTTGTGATCATGTATTGATGTGTTTGTGAAATCCAATATGTTACAAATGGTATCAAGAGGCATGGTTTGATCATCTCTCTTACATATCCTTGGATTTCTAGTGGTTTTATATGGTTTTTGGGTTTGAAAAAGTTTAGTGGTTTTTGCATCATTTGGATCATTTCTTGTGTTAAAGTTTGAATTTTGAGTGTACTTTTGTTTTTAGAATCATTGTAAGTGCTTGGGTTTTGATTTGGAAAGCTTGAATCACTGTGGTTGGGCTTGTTTTGGATTGAAAAGTGTGGTTTTGAAGTTTTTCAACTTAGCGACTTGTGTCTCGGAGTGTTTTTGTTCGTAGCGACTTCCTTTAGTAATTTCCAGCGAGTTGTAGTTTAAGTCGTAGTGACTTGATCTTAGTGACTTGTCTATTGAGACAAGCAGACAAACAGTACAAGTTAGTGGAGGTTCCACTTCGGCTAGCGACTTGGTTGGATTAGCGACTTGTCTCTATTGTTTCTAGCGACTTGTCCTTATTGTTCTTAGCGAGTTGACTCTTAGTGATTTGGATACTTAGCGAGTTGCTCTTTAGCGACTTGTCTGCTTAGCGATTTGGTGCTTTAGCGACTCGTGTTCAGCGACTTATATCTTAGCGACTTGTGCTTAGCGACTTGATTCACAGCGAATTGAGGTTTAGCGAGTTGCTACTTAGCGACTTGGTGCTTAGCGACTTGGTTCAAGTATTATAGGGACTTGGTTGATTTTTGTTTCTAATACGGTTTTCTCTTGATTTAGTAAAATCCCCTGAAAGAATCTATTTCCCGGTTTAATCATAGAGTTATAAAATCCCGTGAAATTTGTAAACATGTCTACCAACGTGCCTACAATCATCTCTACTGTAGCTGAGGACGTTCAAGCAGCTGGTTCAGACAATCGTCCTCCCATGCTTGACAGAATTGACTATGACTCATGGGCTCAACGAATTAGGTTGTACTGTCTAGGAAAGGAAAATGGAGTCAACATTCTCAAGTCAATCGATGAAGGACCTTATCAGATTGAGACTACAAGAGACATAATTGATACTGCTGCAGATGGAACCATGATCTTTGGATTGGACAGACCAAAGACGTATGATGAGCTCAGTGATAAGGAGAAAAAGAGATTCGATGCTGATATCAGGGCTTCAAACATTATACTTCAGGGTCTTCCAAAAGACATATACAAGCTTATCAATCACAACACTGAAGCCAAGGCTGTTTGGGATAATGTCAAAATGCTTCTCTCAGGTTCTGAATTAACTAAGGAAGACAGAGAATCACATCTGTATGATGAATTTGAGCACTTTAAGATGAAACCAGAAGAAAGTGTCTATGAATACTATGTGAGATTCCACAAGCTTGTAAATGATATGAGGAATATCAAAATGACCATGCCAAATATTCAACTGAACTCAAAGTTTGTGAACAACATGAATCCCGAATGGCACAAGTTTGTCACCTCTGTGAAGCTAACCAAAGGATTGAAGAACACCAACAATGAGCAACTGTATGCCTTCCTTCTTTAGAAAGAGAGACATGCTATGTTTGAACGAAGGATTCTTGAACAGTTCAAATCTAAGCAGGGAGAAACTAGTTCGTCAAATGACTCTACAGCTTTTTACACCAATGTTGGAATTACCACCAAAGCTTCTCAAGTCATACCCATAGGTAATGGTAATTACAAGCTCATACCTGATCCAGCATATAAGCCTCCCGACTCAAACACACTCATGGAAAACTTCATCAATCAACTGTCTCTCATGGTTAGTCAAAACATGAACTCTCTCCCACACACCAACAATAAACTCAGAACAGCATCCAATCCACACAATCAAGCTACTATAAGAGATGGGAAGGTTATGGTGCAACCAGTTCAAGAAAGGCAGTATGAACATGGAAGAGGTGGAGTTGGTAGAGGATATGTGGCAAATCAGAATCGTTGAAGGAATCCAAATCAGGGACAAGCAAAGCCAATCAAATGCTACAACTGTGGTGGTGAGGGACATATTGCGAGGAATTGCACATCTCCAAAACGTCCACAGAATGCAGAATAATTCAGAGACAAGATGTTACTTATGCAAGCTCAGGATAATGGAGCAGCTTTGGATGAAGAGGAGTTGTTGTTTCTTGCTGAGGGAAATGCCAAAACCTATGATGCTGATGTTGATGAACAGCCAATTCAGGAAATAGGTCACAATCATCAAAATGCTTTTCAAGTAGCTGACTGTGATGCATTTGACTCTGATGTCGATGATGAACCTACTGCCCAAACAATCTTCATGGCTAGCATCTCACCTATGGTCTCTCCAAAGGTCTCTTCACCACAACAGGCTGGCCCATCAAAAGATTCAATCATTTTAGAGGTATTAAAACTATATGATGAAGTTGATGAGCAAAAGATGCATAATAAAGTACAATCTCTTGAAACTTATGAATCAGATATCGATGATGAGGGTAATAGCAATATTGTCCCATATGATCAATATGTGAAGCAAAGTAAAAGTGAGATTGTACCAAGTAATGCACTTTCTGCAGTCAATGATGACTATGTTTTTTATGAATACACTGCATGTGCCCTTGATGATTCTATTATCTCTGAACTGAATGCCTATAAAGAACAAGTTGCTATTTATGAACAACGTGCTAAGTTTGAGTTAACTACCCGTGAGCAGGAAATGGATGACCAAATGCGTACAATTATTAGAAAAAGTAATTTTAGAGAAGAAGTATTAAAACAAGAGTTAAACTCCTTACAAGAAAAGCTTTCTAAAACTGCTAAGCAAAAACAAAAACTTCAAGAAAATGTGAAAATGCTTAAGCAAGAATTCAATGCTAGGGAATCAAAACTTTTGAATGATTTTTCCAATCTAAAAACTTTGAAAAACAAGCTTGAAAATAAGTTGTACGTACAAGGGAATACCATTCATACTGCTCACTTCATCACTAAGCACAGAGTCTTAAGTGATAAGCATAGTATTCCCCTTGTTGAGGAACCAAATCCAGAGGTCGTTAAAAAATATAGAGCGGCTCATAAGGTACTATATGATGGTAATGAGATTCTTAAGCCTAGGCAAACACCATCATGTGTTGGAAGCACGGAAGAGGATAGAAAATTAGATGATGCCTTTAGGGAGAAAATGGATAAGAAGCTTAACGATCCTGCGTGTAAAAAGGAAAACATGACGATAAAACCCCATGATTACACTAAGGAAAATTGGATATCCTTAAACAAGTTTAAGCCTCAGACTCTATTAACCCCTGAACAATTGTTATGGAAAAAGGATATGGATAAGCAAAAAGCTGAACATCTTGTTGAAAAGAATCCCCCCTTGTAGGAAATTGCCTCCAGTAACTGTGTATCCTCCAAATACACCAATGCATTTAGTTCCTAGATCTATTGCCACTAATAGCAAGACCTTAATCAGCCTGTGTGTTGTTTATCAACTATTTGTTGATTTTGAGAAAACGTGTAAGAAGAGAATCACACCTACAGGGATAACTGAAGGGGAAAGAGGTTTTGAGCAAACTAAAGAATGTTATTTAACTGAGGTCATGCCTTTCTTTAAACAATTAAAAGGTCAATTTGAGAGTCTTCAAAAGGGAATAAAATCTGATATCAAAGATATGGAAAAGGAATTTGATGCAATGATAGTTGAGGTCAATGATTAGGAACGGAAACTCAAATATAATGAAATTGAAAGGAAAAATCTGCATATCTTAAATGAGAACTTAATATTGAGTTGTATGACTCAAGATGTGTTTTATACTATTACTAAGCATTCTATTACTGCTTCTCAATTTCATGAACTAACTGTTGCATTGAAAGTTTCCCATGATCGTGTCATTAAGCTTGAAAGCAAAAATTCAGAACTAAACGAGAAAATTGATCAGGATGATCACGATAATTTGGTAAAACAGTTTTCTAAGATAGAAGTTAAACATTTTAATTTACAACTAAAATATCAACATCTCAAAGAAAATGTCAAAACCTCAAACATCAAGACATCCTCAAATGTTCCAGAGTTTGATGCACTTTTTGCAATAAAAAAACGAGATGAACAATTCAAGCTCATTGTAACACGATCAGGAAGTTGAAAGCCCAAATTTCACAATTAAAGGGTGAAAAGAACAATGTGACGGGTTCCCAAATGCCTCCTCCTTTAGATTCTCAGTGTTCTCAAACCTTTCATCTTCAAAACTTGGTTAACGTTTTACGAAAAGAAAATGAGAGTTTTCTAGAAGAAAATGAAAAGGTTAAACGACACTTTAAAGAGTTATATGATTTAATGAAAGTCACTCGTGACAAGAACAACGAAAAAATAACGTCTTTACAAAAATAAATTAAGAATCTGAGGAGTCAGGAAAAAGGGAAACTACCACTTGTCTTTAATGAGAATGTTGCAACAAAGTCATCCTCAGACTGCAAATATATTGTGACTGTTAAATAAATTCCTCCTCATCTTAGGAATAATGAACTTGTGTTTCATAACTATTTTGCTCACCTTAAGGATAGTCTAGAATGTCTCTGTGAGATTGTGGAAGAGGATTTCATAAATAAGCCACTTGATAGAGAAATTAGGTTTGCTTGCATTCAGGCAAAACGATCTCAGGAACTGCTAGAATGTTTAATAGCAACATGTCCTAAATCCTTAGGTGCGAAAGGTAAAGCTGTGATGCCTTGTTCTATGCCTTGTGCCAAGTATACAAACCATTCTATGTCCAGTATTAAGAAAGTGAACTCTAATGTGCCTTCAAGTAGTTCAGATCCCTGCACGTCTAGTTCAGGAATTCAAAAAGTAGATCAACCAACTAATGTTCCCATAATTCCTTCTACATGAGTAATCAGTGTCATAAAAGCAAGCGGGTCAAAGCCTCCAGGCAATACCAAGCAAGATAGGACCTCGTAAGCTAAGAATGTGCATTGGAAGAGAGTAGAAGACCACCCTAGGAACATAAAGTTTGAGTTGAATAAAACGAATCGTGTTGATTCTAGTATTAGCCATAAGCGTACTGTAATTAATTCGAATTCTGCTACTATCTGCAAACCATGTAATGATGACTGCTTGTTTTCTGTTACTAATCATGAATGTGGTGTGAATGATTTGTCTAATGCTGTTAAATGTCCAGTTAAAATTGTTAATGTTAAAAATCAAGTTAAGAAGGCAAAAAGGCAAAGGCGAAAGAAAGTTAGAAAATAGTGGAAAACCCACAGGAAGAAAATTTAGTAATATAGGTTATCAATAGATACCTACTGGCCGTAAGGTTAATGAGTTTTGTCCTCAATTTGCTAAGACAATGCCCACTAGAAAATGGATGCCTACTGGTAGAACTATTCCCTTAAGAAGTGAATATACTTTGAATAGGTCAAATACGGACACTAGCACTGCATCTATTTCTGATGATTCCATTGTTTCTACTTTTGATGTGGGTATCCCAATCACTATTACTAACCAAGTGGAACCCATTATTGCATGGGTTTCCCAATTATCCAGTTATTCATTCTTGTCTGTGTTCAACTGCAGATCGTTCAAATCGTTCTGTGGTACCTGGACTCAGGCTGTTCCAAGCATATGACTGGAGATCGCTCGCGGCTCATGAACTTCGTGAGTAAATTCATCAAGACTGTTAGATTTGGGAACGGCCATTTTGGTGCAATTATGGGTTATGGAGATTATGTTGTTGGTAAAAGTGTAATCTCCAGGGTGTATTATGTTGAAGGTCTGGGTCATAACTTGTTTTTGTTGGTCAATTCTGTGATTCCGATCTCGAAGTGGCTTTTAGAAAACATACTTTTTTCGTTAGAGAACTTGATGGTGTGGAATTGTTAAGAGGAACTCGTGGTTCAAATCTATACACCATCTCTACCGAAGACATGATAAAGTCTTCACCTATCTGCTTACTATCAAAGGCTTCTAAAACAAAGCCATGGTTATGGCATCGTCGTCTTAATCACTTAAACTTCGGCACCATTAATAACCTTTCCAGAAAGGATCTTGTTAGAGGATAACCTGGATTAAAGTATGAAAAAGATCATCTTTGTTCAGCTTTCCAATTGGGAAAAAGCACAAAATATGCCCACAAACCAAAACCCACAAACTCAGTAATGGAAGTTCTTCATACCCTTCATATGGATTTGTGCGGACCAATGAGAGTGCAAACGATAAATGGGAAGAAATACATTCTAGTCGTTGTTGATGACTACTCTCGATTTACTTGGGTAAAGTTTTTGAGGACAAAGAACGAAACTCCAGATGTCATCATCAAACTTATCAAACAGCTTCAGGTTCGACTCAACAATATTGTTAGAAGTGTTCAAATAGACAACGACACAAAGTTCGTTAACAAAGACTTAATTCAGTTTTATGAATGTGTTGGAATCAGTCATCAAAGAAGTGTTCCACGAACTCCTCAACAGAACGATGTAGTTGAAAGACGAAATCGAACTCTTGTGGTAGCCGCAAGAACAATTCTTATTTATTCAAAGGTTCCAATGTTTCTCTGGGCTGAAGCCATTGCCACTGCTCGCTACACCAAAAATTTTTCTCTCATACACACATCTCATGGAAAAACTCCATATGAACTTGTCCATAAACGAAAACCTGATCTTTCCTACCTTCATGTGTTTGGTGCGTTGTGCTATCCAACGAATGACGGTCAAGATTTAGGTAAATTAAGAGCTAAGGCAGACATTGGAGTTTTTGTATGTTATGCATCAAACAAGAAGGGTTACCGAATCTACAACAAAAGAACTCAAGATATCATGGAAACTATTCACGTCACGTTCGATGAGCTGTTCGGGCAAATGGCTCCAGGACAATCCAGTTCTGGACCCGCATTTTAACCTTCATCAAGTAGTCCTATCAGTTCTACTCTTGTTTCAAATCCCTCACCAGCAACTCCTTATGTACCTCCTTCAGACGATGATTTGAAGAAATTATTTGATCCAATGTTTGATGAACACTATGAGCCAAGTTCTAATGATATGTCAATTCCATCAATAGAGGCTGCTCCTATCCCTGTCAATGAATTTAACCCTTCAGTTTCAAAGTCATTAAGTCAAGAAGCGCCTGCTGTTGATCACTCTGTCTCATCAACAAATCATCAATCATCGAGTGTACATCATGGAATTGTTTCTGGCACCAATGATGGAGATAATCCCTTTGCTACTTCTGAAGATGCCCCCTTTGAAAACATATTTGCTCCTGAATCATCATCAGAACCATCTTCATCAGGAGATATCGACTCTGCTACTTCAGTTCCTCAACAACAACCACATGAACACCTTAGAAAATGGACACATGATCATCCATTGGACAACATCATTGGAAACCCCTCTCGTCCAGTATCCACACGGAAACAACTTGCAACCGATGCCTTATGGTCCTTCTTCAACTCTATACTCTATAAGGTTGAACCAAAAGATGTTAAAACCACCATGAATGAAGACAACTGGTTCAATGACATGTAAGAAGAAATTCATGAGTTTGATCGACTAGATGTATGGGAATTGGTACCTGCTCCTGACTGTGCTATGATCATTGCTCTAAAGTGGATCTTCAAAGTAAAACTTGATGAGCATGGTGGTATATTAAAGAACAAGGCTCGATTGGTTGCAAAAGGATACCGTCAAGAGGAAGGATTAACTTCTTTGATTACCATTTTCTAAAAGATATCAACATCACTTCCCTGATCAAATCAAGTAGATAAAGCATATTGAGGAAGGATGAGGTTTTCATAAGTTTGCTTGTAACACCCCAACCCGACAAGGGTAAAGATATCACAAATACTGGTTCATATCAGAACCTTAAGTACTATACAAAAGCGGAAGCCTTTACAAAACTTACAAAAGAAAATATAAATAACTTAATAATCAAAATAAATCTAAGATCCCTATTTTCAAATCTTGCTCTCATCTCTACTCTCAACCCATATCAGCTATCCCATAAGCTCATCTTGAATGCTTAATACCTGCCGCATGAAAAGAAAATGCGGCTGAGCTTACAAAGCCCAGTGAACAGATATAACAAAACGAAAACTAAACAAAACATAAATACGAATTGAACAAAGAAACTAATAACAAAATCGTAGCGGAACGAGAATAATGAATCATTGAGGATTCTGCAGAAACACAAATATACAGAAATCCGGAAGAAACAAATAACAGAGAAGGACAACACATAGCACAATAATGGCACATACTCAAACACATCAAAATAACCAGACATTCAATACATCCAGATAGTAGAGTTCATATAAGCCAAACGGAATGTCTAAAGGCTAACGAAGACAATTTCTAGAAAGTAAACATGGCATTCACACAAGTCAATTAATCTACATTTAACACACTTAACCAGTATCGCAGCAGCGGAACAACAGCAGTCAAAACATAGCAGTCATACATACAAATAGAAAACACAGTATGAAAACTATAACTAAATAAACAAAAGACATAGCATAGCAATTAGCAAGTTATCAAACCAGATATCATAAGTTAAACCATTTTCCAGATCAAACCTTAATATAAGCAGAGTTTAAACATGGGAGATCAACATAGGCATACAGGTAACTAACAGACAGGCAAAGTTTACAAAATTAACTAAACAAATTATACATACTAAACTCTCAGAACAATTGATTATCACTAACATAATCATCACACAGATCAACGAGTTCACATAACGATAAGCTGACATAAAATCAGATAACCACATGCGAATCACATATAAACATATTAATCGTATCCTAGCATAGTAGACGGTAGTCACATAAACATGTCAAAGTATAAACACATTCAATAAACATATCATAACTCAGTATGTAAATGGAAACATTGACAAATACGGAATCATAAACAGAATATGTAACACAGAAATAACAGATGCAGATTTAGTTAAACTACCACGAGCCCAGAACATATCATATCAGAAGTAACTTTCTTATTCGGAGGGGTGACCTCGGAATACCTTATATAATATGAGGGGAGACCTCAGGTAACCAATGGAGTAGCTAGCTCCCAGAATTTGTGAAGACGCGTATTGCACACGACATCATTCACCAGACAAATCATATCAGATAACAGATCAGATCTAGGATGCATCCATACGCCCCAACAGACAGATAGTGGCCATATAATATATAGCGAGCTCATAAACAGATAACAGAAAGGGACGTGGCAGAACATCACTCTACTGCCCTAGAGTCATGTCAGAGGTGCATCTCTGACACGGACATGGAACCCCCATGACTAGTGAAATATTGGCTCGGGTATCAAACTAACTTAGGTCAAACAGATTGTCATAATTGACACAGATCATAATTCATCATAAAAGTCAACAGATATATATATCAGAGGTTTCATATCATAAAGTCCAAATCAGATATTTCATGGTTCACTAAACAGAAGTTTCAGATAAACAACGGATCAAACAAATCAGAAAGGGTTCATAACAAATGTTCAGAAGTCAAAGGTTCATATCTCAGTCATATATCATGCATTCATAAGCGGAAGTTCATAATCAAATGTTCTAATCAGAAGTTCATAATCTTAAATTCAAATCAGATACAGCAAGATTCAACATACAGAGGTTCAGACAAACAGAGATTCACATAAACAGAAGGGAGTCATAGCAATGGCATAGGAGATCCTAATAAGCATAAGAGAAATGACAAAGAAAGGAAATCTTGAGAAACCTTTACTGAAAAGGTCAGAATATCTGTACCTTAACGCAAATGAGGGGAAAGCAAACGAATGAATGAACACGAAGATACAACGTCACGTCTCCTTCAACGAATCTACACGAATTGATATCATATATTACTTATATACTCATTTTACAAGCTTCTTATGCATTT
Organism: Chrysanthemum seticuspe; assembly: GCA_019973895.1. Classification (NCBI taxonomy): domain Eukaryota; kingdom Viridiplantae; phylum Streptophyta; class Magnoliopsida; order Asterales; family Asteraceae; genus Chrysanthemum; species Chrysanthemum seticuspe. Next base: position 152,668,473 of record BPTQ01000006.1, read on the forward strand.
GTAAGTGTGTTACTTATTGATATCATATTTTATCTTTCAGTTTCTTAAACTCATATTTGGACCAGACTTTAGCGATTTTTATAAAATACTTACGTAGCTCAAATGAAATCAAGCAAAATCCCAGAGGTTCCCATATGATTTAAAAGACTCTCCAAGAATTGGTGGGTTCTATTTCCATGCTAAATGGCCTACGGGAAATCATAAGTCCAGACCTGTCCAGAACTCACCCAGATTTACACACACCGAAAGTATGGCCCCAACAAACACACTTACCCTACTCAACACATCAAACCAAAAGCTACAGGTGTCACACCATATATAAATATCATATCCACCAAAGGAAAAGTTCCAGAACCTCATAGATTAAATACTAAAAATCATTTACTACATCATAAATTTCAACTCAGCAATTCAGATTCAGACACCCTAAATCCAAAAATATAAAAATCATACTTCCACATTTGCAAATGATACAAGACTTATTTTTCCAGAAAGCTATTTCAAAGTACTACAATTTAGACTCAAGAATCACCCAAAAACATGCAGGTATCATCGGATAACACCTAGATGAATCCAGCCTAATTTCAGACCCGTTTTCTCAGCTTTGACACTTGATCTTGTAAAATTCAAAAATACGACTTAGACAACTCCAAATTCGACCAAACCACTTGGAAAACTTAACTAAGACATAAAATAAACTTTTCCAACAAAAACCCAAATTATTGCACTTGTAAAATTCGACCTATGACACACACAAGTTCGACATATGATGCTGTCCAGTTTTAGGGTTTATTAAAACCAATATAAGCACATGTTTAACCTACCCAAACGCACCCATGACCCATGAAAGCCATATGAACTGTTTTAATAGCATCCTAACCTTTCATATTTTCTGCCTTTCAATTTTTTCTACACACCCGTTATAATATTTAATGAACCAAACAACCAATACCTCACATAAAATTATAAACATCCATAAAATAACGACTTAGGGTTTCTCATTATAGGCGACCCAAATTGATGTGTCTTAATTTGATACTAGGTCTTATATTAAAGTACCATGGTCATTTAAAAAGGGCTGCAACAAGGATAGTCGTGACCAAACAAAAGTATCATGGGTCGACAAAAAGGAAAACACAAAGATGATTGATACCTTGGTCGAATTCACGCACAGGAATAGGAAGAAACGAACAAGAACTAGATGTTAACTCCCACGTTTACCACCTACTACTGCTACCATGATCAGAACACCATAGATTGCCGTCACTTTTGGGTGAGAGGGAAAACTAGGGTTTGTTGTGTGTGCAAAAACATATGGAGCGTAAAAAAAAATACACCGGTCCTCTTTTTTTTTTCTTTCTTTCCTTTTTGACGAGATAAGGGGGGAGGGGATTGGGCTAAAACTCAAGCTTGGTTGGGCCTTTATTAAGTTGTAGTATTATGTCTTGTAATTTATGAGATTTTCGGCCCGTTACAATATATATAAACGTGTGGTTTAAATCTTTAGACGCAAACGTAAATTGATCTCGTATATTACGTTGGTTAATCATTTACAAGTTAGATTGGAATTTTATTTAATGAGCATTGACATATTCTACGTATTTTAAAAGTTTTAATTTAAAGGGGCAAAATAGTCTTTTCACGCGTTTTAGATTTTTAGGGTTTACAACTCTTCCCCTCTAAAATAAAAATTTCGTCCTCGAAATTGAACAAGACGGAACAGAACAACAGACAAATCGGATTTCAGAGTCTCGAGGAAAATAAAGCAAAGATGGAACTCATCTTGGAACAAACGGATTTCTTATCAGGATATTCAAACTCATACTTCTCAGAAGTCAAATCAATAGTCAAATACTTATAACAGATAATTATATACTTATCAAGTAATGGCAGATAACAGATGAGACGCAGAAAACCAAACGACAGATTCTAACTTATTCAGATATCTAAGGGTGAAAACAATCATATGCATAGGCAGAACGAATCCTAACGGTCTCACTAGTCACAGATAATCAAACTAAAAGGATCTAATGTTCCTCAAATACTTCACGAAATATCCTATGATCACAATAAGGGTACACGGAGACGTACACATTTAGAGCAAACATAGCAATCCATAGTTCACACAAATCATAACAATTTCGGTCTAAAGCGTACAAAACTTACACGTAACAGATATCGACGAAATCTCACAAATAGGTACATAATTTCAAACAGGCATGAGGAGCGACAAATAACAGACACAAGTCAAAGTCCATTCACGTATCAACCACATGCATTTCCCCAGACGTCATATGATTTCAATAAGTTCAGATTATATGATCTCGGTATTATCACGTTGATCAGGCGTCATAATAATTGCATCACATAACAAGTTCTTATTGTCATCATATTTTGTCTCGGGTCATGACAAAACACATAACTAATATCAGAACAAAACAGATAACATATAGATAACAAGTAACATACCAAAACAGACCAGATACACATTCATGCATCATATAACACCTTCAAATCAACTTACCATATCACAATGAAAGGAGGCCACTAATTAGCATAAAACGGTTCCTCATGACTCATTACTGACGATTCAAAAGAAAAGCTAAGATATACCAGAATGCTAAACGATAAAACTTCACGATTCGAACCGAGTTCTAAACAAATCAGAGAAAAGAAATACGGATCAGAATCACTTAACAGAATATCAAACCGTCTCAAAACGCATGACAAACGAATCAGAGTGACATAAGTCGCACTCAAATCATATGAAGTAGATGAACCTTCTCAGCCACCGGTTGAATCTTTTCTCTGTCTCTTGCGTCTTTGGTTGGTCCGTCCAGCTTCCTCCAGCAGCATCCTGAAGTCTCCAGCAGCACTGCAGTCGGGTGTGGCTTCTGCTTCACAAACCTTTCCAGCACAGGGACTGTTGCAGCAACGCAGGGTCGGCACCATCTTCTTTGGCTCCGCGGGTAGTCTCCATCTAACGATCGACAAACGGACGAGCGAAAACAAAATAACAAAATTCGATGCGAAAAGAGGAGGGCCAAAACAGTGAGGACAAACGAATATCAGAGTTAAATCGGAACGACAACCAAAAGGAATCGAAAGAGATCAGAACAAACAGAAGCCTAATGTCTACCCAGTCCTCACAGGTCATAGCCTAAGCTCTAAGGGTCCTAAAACCTAGAGCTCTGATACCATAATTGTAACACCCCAACCCGACAAGGGTAAAGATATCACAAATACGGTTTCATATCAGAACCTTAAGTACTATACAAAAGCGGAAGCCTTTACAAAACTTACAAAAGAAAATATAAATAACTTAATAATCAAAATAAATCTAAGATCCCTATTTTCAAATCTTGCTCTCATCTCTACTCTCAACCCAGATCAGCTATCCCATAAGCTCATCTTGAATGCTTAATACCTGCCGCAGGAAAAGAAAATGCGGCTGAGCTTACAAAGCCCAGTGAACAGATATAACAAAATGAAAACTAAACAAAACATAAATACGAATTAAACAAAGAAACGAATAACAAAATCGTAGCGGAACGAGAATAATGAATCATTGAGGATTCTGCAGAAACACAAATATACAGAAATCCGGAAGAAACAAATAACAGAGAAGGACAACACATAGCACAATAATGGCACATACTCAAACACATCAAAATAACCAGACATTCAATACATCCAGATAGTAGAGTTCATATAAGCCAAACGGAATGTCTAAAGGCTAACGAAGACAATTTCTAGAAAGTAAACATGGCATTCACACAAGTCAATTAATCTACATTTAACACACTTAACTAGTATCGCAGCAGCGGAACAATAGCAGTCAAAACATAGCAGTCATACATACAAATAGAAAACACAGTATGAAAACTATAACTAAATAAACAAAAGACATAGCATAGCAATTAGCAAGTTATCAAACCAGATATCATAAGTTAAACCATTTTCCAGATCAAACCTTAATATAAGCAGAGTTTAAACATGGCAGATCAACATAGGCATACAGGTAACTAACAGACAGGCAAAGTTTACAAAATTAACTAAACAAATTATACATACTAAACTCTCAGAACAATTGATTATCACTAACATAATCATCACACAGATCAACGAGTTCACATAACGATAAGCTGACATAAAATCAGATAACCACATGCGAATCACATATAAACATATTAATCGTATCCTAGCATAGTAGACGGTAGTCACATAAACATGTCAAAGTATAAACACATTCAATAAACATATCATAACTCAGTATGTAAATGGAAAAATTGACAAATACAGAATCATAAACAGAATATCTAACACATAAATAACAGATACAGATTTAGTTAAACTACCACGAGCCCAGAACATATCATATCAGAAGTAACTTTCTTATTCGGAGGGGTGACCTCAGAATACCTTATATAATATGAGGGGAGACCTCAGGTAACCAATGGAGTAGCTAGCTCCCAGAATTTGTGAAGACGCGTATTGCACACGCCATCATTCACCAGACAAATCATATCAGATAACAGATCAGATCTAGGATGCATCCATACGCCCCAACAGACAGATAGTGGCCATATAATATATAGCGAGCTCATAAACAGATAACAGAAAGGGACGTGGCAGAACATCACTCTACTGCCCTAGAGTCATGTCAGAGGTGCATCTCTGACACGGACATGGAACCCCCATGACTAGTGAAATATTGGCTCGGGTATCAAACTAACTTAGGTCAAACAGATTGTCATAATTGACACAGATCAAAATTCATCATAAAAGTCAACAGATATATATATCAGAGGTTTCATATCATAAAGTCCAAATCAGATATTTCATGGTTCACTAAACAGAAGTTTCAGATAAACAACGGATCAGAAAGGGTTCATAACAAATGTTCAGAAGTAAAAGGTTCATATCTCAGTCATATATCATGCATTCATAAGTGGAAGTTCATAATCAAATGTTCTAATCAGAAGTTCATAATCTTAAATTCAAATCAGATACAGCAAGATTCAACATACAGAGGTTCAGACAAACAGAGATTCACATAAACAGAAGGGAGTCATAGCAATGGCATAGGAGATCCTAATAAGCATAAGAGAAATGACAAAGAAAGGAAATCATGAGAAACCTTTACTGAAAAGGTCAAAATATCTGTACCGTAACGCAAATGAGGGGAAAGCAAACGAATGAATGAACACGACTGTTAGGTCACTAGTTTTACAACACAAGCTTACTAGAAAGAAATATAGAGGAGATAGAATGGCGGATGAACAATACACACACAAACACACACATATAAACTATGATGGTTAGGCATAGAGTGTGAAAGAGAAATGCATTGAACAACCAACCCTCAAGTGAGAGTTATTACATAGTATTTATAGGCAAGGAGCTAGGGCAACACTCCTACTCCTTCCCTTTTCCTTATTGGACATGGGCCTAAGCTTATGGGCCTTCTACATAAGCTTGACCTTAAACAAACATAAAGGCCATAATAAGCTACCTATTACATATGAGTAACAAACACTTGAATTAAGGTTTAGGAGTGATTCCAACAATCTCCCCCTCAAGTGTTGGTGATGAAAAACGGTGAAGGCGTTTATGTAATAGTAGCTTTGACGTCTTCTGACATTCTTCTTTCTTGTGAGAAGGAATGCCTTGATTCGAACAATCTCCCCAGTGTAGAGAGATAGTTTTCTTAGAATAGTTATGCTTTGACGTCATCTTTAACTTTGTTCTTTGATCATTGTTCTTTGTGATGAAAGTGATAGTATGTTGTTGTCTGCATCAAGTCTGCCTCAGGTCTGCTTCACCGCTACAGTGTCTCCACGTCATTCTTCAACATGCTCACACGCTCTTTGACGTTGGAATTCAGTACTGATGAAGTTCTTTAAGTCTTTAACTTTGTAGATTCTTTGATTTAACGAAGAATCATTCTGACTGTTGTGTTGATTTTGGATAGAAATTCCATTAGTGATGATGTTGGCGTGAGCATGAGAAGAATCTGCACGATCATCCCACTCCGGAGCTTCCATAAGAAGAAAACATTTCAAACGGTTAGTAATAAGCGGATTTCGGCACTTACAAGTTTGAACTTCGAGAGTGTTAACAGCATAGTGTGAAAACACAACTCTAATTCTTACAAAGGCCGTTCCTGAACTGGAGTCCCACAAGTGAGATAACATGATGTACCGAAGTACATCTACAGTTCAGATGAGTCGCTGAGGTACACCGAAGCATTACCTCACGACTGTAGACCATTTGAGACACACTAAGCGTAATCCACGGGGAGTTACCAAAGTGACCAGCTGTCAGGGCTGTTTGATGTTGACCCTGGCAGGAGTTTCCATTCAATCACTGAGGATCACAGATGTGAACCTCTCATAAATGTTCTCGACAGATTGCTAAGATCTGTGAAGGACTCGATAATGTACCACTGATGTTCTTATTGTTGAACATCAAGTGATGAAATGTCAAGTGTACCTAAGAGATCGTTTGATGAATCTCGTGGCTCTAGACTCAATAGTGCGATTTGGTTTTCCTGAGCAGAGACTAGGGAGAGGGTCTCCTTCTTCAATACAAGCTATCTCTAAGAGAAAGCTGATAGATTATGTAGGGTTCCCTGTGAGAATGAAACATACTTCTTTTGAGAGAAACTTGAGTGGCTAAGAAGGTATAGTGCATGCGTCACTGGGTCCATGACGACTTTTAATCTTCAATACCGGCGTCACTAAATGACAACCAGTAGCATATGAATTAAACCCGGTGTCTGCCCTAAGTTGAATAATTTGGAGGGCTATTTATTTTCACCCTTTTCTTTGCATTTCTTTTTAATTCTTCAACTCCTTCTTTCTCCGATTCTCATTTTCTCCTTTTTATAATCGTACCTAAGGACTTCTAAGTACTAACTATTTGTGATGTCCTTGGGTAGATCCCTCTGGCTCTGACGGATCATAGGACGGTTATTCCTAACCTTCGTCACCTTATCACTCCATGACTAACCTATGTTGCCATAAAACCAATTTTCAAGAAAATTTCTCAAAGGGTTTGTAAATGAAAAACATGTTTGAACCACTGTGAGAGTTTTATCTTTTAGCAGAAATACTCCCCCTCCACATGTGCTTTAGAGTTTGACGGAAATCTGCACTGTGTGGGAAGAGCGCGCACTTTGGAATTGATCAACTCAAGATAGACAATCCCCCGCGAGGCACGGTTACGTTGCATAGTTAAAGAGTTACATTGTCAGCTTTTAGGTGACAACTAGCTCTAATAACTACCTTGAAGGTGTAGACAAACCTTGAAAGGTTGTCATACCCGTCAGAGTTCATGTCTACCAAGAATTTCTCGAATGGTACTTTCTACTTGGACAAGTCCTTTGCGAGACACGTTTACATTACTAGCGAACTAGCTTGAAATTATTACCCGTCCCGGACAAGTCTTTTCGAGTTACTAACAGTTAAGTACCGTCAATTCGTTGGTTAAGTCTATTACACAAAGATTCATTTGCATTTACACAACATATTTCTTATCACATAATTTTCTCCCCCTCAAAAATGGCATATAAAATGTTATTTTTGAAAAGTTGAGAATAAATATGACCATTTCGATTGTTGCGGGAAGATGACCACTGTGAACAATTTGTGAAAAATTTTTTAACTCAAGTACTCCCCCTCAACAAGTGATATAAACGGTTGAGGTTTTGAAAATCATACGGGGAAGTACTTTTCTTTTGAGCAAAACCTTGAAAAATGAAAGGTTTGATAGGTTTTACTCAAAAGTAAGAAGCTTTCGCTCCTTTTATAAGGATTGTGGCACTGAAGCGTACCACAGGGTCCTTTCTTGACAATTACGGGTTGTACACTGTAATGTGTGCACAAGCCATTCACATATTAAATCACACATCCAAAATATAATGAAAGAAGTAGTTCAAGGGGTACCAGGAAGTCCAGTGATTTTGCCAGGAGTGCGAACATGGCGTTGATAGCCGGTGATGTTAATCCTGGGTCGACCACCAATAAAGCTTTCCAATGTTCTGAACTGATCCCTTCTATACAACCTTTCATCAATCATTTTGATGATCCTCCTCACATCCCTTCGATCCTGAGAATTCCATCGCTTAGGAGACCCAATCTTTTGACGTATATCCTTCAACCTATATCCTTCAACCTATAAGCCAATCCGTCCCTAACCATATTCAAAGTGTGATTCCCAAACTTGTGAAGATCACTACACGCCATTAAGCAATTTCGTTGAAGTTCACTGCGGTAAACGACGCCGAATGGTTTGCTGATGAGTGTATATTGTGAAAGTTGGTTGATGTCAGGAAGATCAAGCTGAGGTGGAATGAAGTTAACACGAGTCTGATATGATTCAACTGCAAGTTGGAGATCTTCTACATGTTCTTTGATGACTATGCGTCTGATGAAGATGAGCAGTGACTTGATGAATTCACGTTGTACTTCAGTTGAAAATTGCCTCATGCGACCCTGTACTTTGGCAAGGTACATGTCTTCAATGTCGTTGATAGACAAATTCTCAAAGTCAGCTTCAGAGAATGCATAATCCCGTTCATCTTGCCTTTTGACCACTATCTTCTTGAGAAAAGTGTAGTCCCATTTGGTCGAAAGATCAACGTGTTTGATGGCAATGATATTCTTAGTACTGAACACTGCATGTTGAGACTTCTGAACCTGGCAGCTTCTGTAGTAGATTCTTCGGCGTTCCGGCCAATGATGAATCCTGTACATTGCATCTCAGTCGTATGCTTCCACTTTGTTGGAGAACAAGTGATTAGCTCTTTCCTCGATGGCTATGCAGTTTGAGTATATGGCTGCTGGGAATGGAAGTGTCAAAGATGTAGCGTATTTCCTTGATCCATCGCCACCGTGTAGAAGAAATTCCAAGTCTTTGTTGAAGAAATGTCTGAATGGAATCCTAGGTTCATCTGGTTGGCCAATTGTTGGTAGTGGTTTTGACCAGTCGGTGTAATATGGAGGGTTGTCCTGTTTGGTGAAGTCGATGTTTGCTTCTGGGTTGAGCCAATCCATGTTGTTAGACATAGCGCGAGCAATGTTCTCAAGGTGATATTCGACCTCGATGGCACTTTCTGAGCTATCTTTCCATAGTTGAAAAGCTTCATTTTTGATTCGCCTCAACTCGGATTTTGTCATCTTCTTCACATGGAACTTTTCTTGCAGAATCTTTGCATGCTCCAGTGTATTACCGTCTACCAGATCTTGACCTTCAGCAGGGTAGGGAGTTGAGTTAACAAGTGTAGAGAACCATTCAAATTCCTCTGTTTTATCGTCATCTAGCCATGATACGACGTCAACCATGGGTGCCTTCTTCTTCTGTTTCTTAGGCCTAGATGAGGATTCTGGTATCTGAACTTGTTTGGGAGAGGTGGGTTGTTGTAGGGGCTCACGGACTTCCTCATCGTCACCACCTGTATACTCAAAGTGATCACCGGTTTTCTGAGTCTCGGGTGGTAATTCAGAAGAATCCTGAGGTTTATCAGTAGAAGGACAAGGAGGTGACCTTTGTTGTGCAGGAGTCCGTTGTGGTGGAGGTTGCATCGAGTATTGAATAGAGGATGATACATCAGACTTCTTTGTGCGTTTGGGCTCTTTATCCTTATCCTGATCTTTGTCTTCATCATCTCTTGAACGTTTGGGCCTAACAGCTTCTTCTCGGAATGAAGACCTGAGTTGGTATTCCAGTAGAGCTTCAAACAGTTTAGCTTCGTGTGAGGCAAATGTTGCAGAGCGTGTCGACATTTGCGCTACTAGCCGGTTCACCAATTCATCATCAGATAAGATTGTAGATTCAACTGGATTGATGCTTAAATTCATCGGAGTTGATTTCATGGCTTGTTTGGCTAGATGCAAGAGATTTGGATACAGTTGTCTGTTATACATCTCTTTTGTCTGTTTTGGAATGACCTCCATAAGGAACTAGTGAGTGTATCCTTTGATCATTTCGTCCATTTTCCCTTGAAGATCATCTTTTATGAGCTTCTGGACATACTCCCTTTCATCTTGCATCTTGTCGAGATCATCATGAATATACTGTATCTGATCAGCATAGAAATTCATCTTCCTGTAGAGTATGTCTTTCTTTCTGACTTGTTTTACATCATTCCCAATTCTTTTATGAGCATGAGAAATCCAAGATCGAGTTGGCTTCTTCACTGATTTGGATGTTCATTTGGTTGATCTTTTAGATGGTGGTAGTGAGGAGTGAGATGATGAATCTGATGAGGAGGACACATGAGGAGGCTCAGGGTCCTTTGGAGGTGCAGAAGTATCCTACTTGGAACGAGTTGGACTGTTGAGAAGATAATCATCATAATTCTCTTCGTTATCTTGTCCAGATTTAGCCTTTTCTTCCGTCTGAGCCTTAGCTTCTTCATCAGTCTTTTCTTTCTCAGTCTTATCCTTTTCTGGTTCCTTAATGTTAAAATCAGTAGACTCCTCCACAAGCGTTTGTTGTTGCACAAGATTGGTGGCACCAGCTCCCTTATCAGGTTGATTAACCGCATCAGAAGTTGGTTTAGAGTGGGCAACACCACTTGATCCTCCGGGGCCACCAATTTGGTCTTTTGCAAATTCTTCAGCTTTTTGAAGGTGTCTAACGAATTTAAACGTCTTCCTGTATGAAGTATCCAGTTGCTCTTCATCTTCATCTGAGCTTTATTCATAAGGCATAAGTACAGGAGTCTTCCCTTTTCCTAGGTCAGCTGGAGGACTAGGAGGTTTTGCTACTGAGGGAGGTGGTTCGGTTTCAGATTCAGAGTATTGAACCTCCTCGTCTGATTGTGTATCTTCAGAGCTTTCGTCCAGTAGCTTTCTTGGTGGTTCAGGTGTAGGAATAGGAACAGCTTCCTGAGAGGGAACTTTCTTCTTTGGAGCAGGTTTCCTCTTTGGGACATTCCTTTGACTCTCTGTGCTTACTGCACTTTCAGCACTTCCTCTTCTGGTTCTCCGAGTAGGTGTTCCAGAAGGCTTTTCATCGAGATGACCAACTTTGCCTTCTCTTACTGCTACCCGATACCTTTTGTACGTTTCAAGCTTCTTGATTTCGTCAGTCAGTAGGTGATCAGGTAACACAACACCCTGTTTCTTTGTAGATGATTCCTTGATTCTGACTGATAGGGTAGGCTCAGTCAACATATCGTGATTGTCTGGGTCATTGAGCCTTTGTGTAATATCGGGATGAAGTCCAAGTGCTCTCTATATCAACAATTTTGTGTATCTGACATAGGGAATCTTTGAGCCAAGTTTATTGTGAAATGACATCATGTCTTCCCATAACAGTGCTTCAATTTCGATGTCCTTTTTGTTGATTAATGACCAGAAGATTTGTAGTTCCATGAGCTTGGGATGCTCATAGCCACTGTCACGACCAGAGACTGATTTGGTGATGATGATGTAGAGGGTTCTCCACGGTTGAGGAATGTTCTTAAGCTCCACATGAGAATGCTTAGAGATAACTCCTGAAGCTTCATCATAGCCAATATAAATCAGGAATTGAAGAACTGTCTCCTCATTAGGTGTGGCAAAGAAGTCGGTTGGCTCGATTTCAGGAATGAGAAGAACAGCCCGTAAGTCTGCATGAGTGATGGTGACTTGTTTGTGATTGAGAGTTACAGTCACTGCACTTTGACCCTTGATCCTTTGCATTGAATTCCAGAATTGTTGCATGTAGATCTCCGGTACAGTAGCAGAGTGTGAGAGCATGTTCTGGTAGGGATGATTCTTTAGAATATCCACAGCAATGAGACACGAAGATTCTGAGCATGTGAGGGTATCAAAGTCAACCCTAAGGTTGTTCTTTCCAATCTTTCTAGGATAGCCTTTAGGGAAGATGTCAGCAATTGTGAGAACTTCTGGTGCATCCACATTTATTTGAGCAGCCATGTCGTGATCTGAGATAACATTAGCCAACAGAACCAACATATTGAAAGACATAATGTTAGTCAACAGAAGGTTTTTAATGTCTAACTATTGAATATACAGCGTCAAAGATTGTTACGAGTCCAAAGTCATTTGTTTGTTCAATAGTCCAATGTCGTCGTGATAAGTTTCGTGAGTTAGTTAACTTTAAGTTTTAAAGTTTATGTTATCACATATTTAACACAACATATTAAACGATTAAGTTTATTAGTGACATTATTGGTTTCGTGACCATATGATTTATTTATTAACAAGTTTGTACACGTAACAATTCATAATGAAGGTCTATCAAGGATTAGGCGTAGATTTGGCAGAGTTACGCGTAAACATGAGTGATATACGCGTAGACGAAAGCTTATGCCTAGGATCCTAACTTACGCGTAAGAAATGTTATGCGTAGGAAAAGGGGATCTTAAGCGTAGAGCTTACGCGTAGGCGTATATAAACCTTACGCATAAGGCTTACTCGTAAGAGTAGACCTTATGCGTAGAGGTCACTGTTTACGCATATCCTTCACAGGATACGCGTAGTCCCATTGTAGAACCTTACGCGTAATAGTTACGCGTAGGATTTCTCTTACGCATAACTGTCTACGCGTAAGGTGATCCTTATGCGTAGAGTAACAAAGACCTTGATTCTGAGTTTTACAAGTAGCAATCCTGAAATAAAATCATCATATCATCAATCTTAACAAATATGTTCATTCTAAAACAGATTATGGCATGAAAGCTTATTAAATGTTTTACGCGTAGAAAGTCATACGCGTAAGTCAAAACCCTAAAGTTTATGAATTACGCATAAGATTTCTAACCATAGGATTTGCACCAAACGTTTTCTGGTAGGTCTTAGGTGTTGTGAGAGTCTATAAACCAAGTTTTAACATCCAATTCGTGGTGAATCAAAAATACCCAAACTCAAGAACATTAAACCCTAATTTTCAATTTTTAATCAATTAGTGTTTCTGGGTTGTTATAGGGCCTGGAAATCTTTAATTCAACATGATATAAACAATTCACAACAATCTTTTTGACCAAAAACCTTCACATTTGAAAACACCCAATTTGACTTAAGAACCCTAATTTTGAAAAACCTTCAATTCGTGTTTCTGGGTGGATTTAGAGGATAAAATTAGTGTCATTGATGTTAAAGACATGTTTTGACACAATCCTTTTAACCGCAAACACCCATTCTTGATTATGAGTTCATACGCTTATGCGTAGAACACAAAAACAATCATAGACAAAAATTTGACCGTTGGATTCGTGTAAAAATCAAAACCTATGTTTGTAAACATGTTAAGATCATGAAACAACTTACAAATTGATGATCAGAAACACAGATTTGAAGAATGAATTTCGTGCGTAGGATTGGTTAGGTTTATGAGTAATAAATGTGATGAATATGTTAGGTGGAGTGTTTTTATTAAAAGTAACTTAAAACTTTTGGCAGTTTTGGTCCCTCCACCTTTCCCATTTTCATACAAAGCCATTTAACTTCCATTTTGGTTACCAAACAAAGATTGTTAAGAAAGAAACTTGACGACACTCCCCCTCGACTTAGGTAAATAATGAAAGGTTATAAATTTTAGTCCGAGGAGTGTCATTGAACCAGAAAAAAATTTACCACCATTGATGAAAGAAAAACCGGGATAAGATAACATGCAAGTTCACAGATGTTTTGAAACAGTTAAGTGATTATTTTCTCCCCCTCAACACTTGATCGGAAAGATGCTAAATTTTGAAAGATTAAAGTGTTGATGAAAGAAATGTACTTGCCATGTTGAAAGAAAAATAGATTAGAAGAATATTTTTGTTGTTTTATGAGGTTTTATATTTTTGTATTTTGTTTTTGAAAAAATGTATTTACAAAAGATATTTTGGTGTTTGACAGGTTTTTAAGACTGTTTTAAGAGGTCATCCAATTCCTCTTGAGTCAAACACCTCATACCAATCCGGTGGACCAACTCATTAAACCTAGCGGGAGGCAAGGCTTTGGTGAGAAGATCTGCCAATTGGTATTCTGTACCCACGAAGTATAATTCAACTGTACCCTGTTCCACGTGGTCCTTGATGAAATGATAGCGAAGATCGATGTGCTTTGATTTCGAATGCTGAACTGAGTTGCACGAGATCGCAATGGCACTCCGATTGTCGCAGTACATCGGGATTCTGTCAAATACGTAACCATAGTCTTTGAGTTGTGTTCTCATCCAGATGACTTGAGCACAACACGCTGACATGGCTACATATTCTTCTTCGGTTGATGACAGCGATGTACAATCCTGCTTCTTCGATTGCCAAGACACCAGTTTATCACCAAGAAATTGTAGAGCTCCTGAAGTACTTTTCCTTGAGTCTAAGCATCCTGCGTGGTCAGCGTCTGAAAAGGCGATTAGTTCAAAACCAGAATCCTTCGGATACCAGATCCCCAAGTTAATGGTTTCCTTGATGTATCGGAGGATTCTTTTAGCCTCGGAGAGGTGGGTTTCAGTTGGTCGCGACTGATAACGGGAGCATAGATAAACGGCAAATACAATATCAGGTCTGCTAGCTGTTAGATACATGAGAGACCCAATAATACTTCGGTATTTGGTAGGGTCCACTAATTTCCCATGTAAATTAGCGTCTAGCTTCTTGGTATGAGTCATTGGTGTGGCATAAGTGTCACAGGTTTTCATTCCAAATTTGTTTAACAATTCAAGGGCATATTTGGACTGACTCAAGAAAATACCACGGGGTGATTGATGAACTTGTAATCCTAGAAAGAACGTAAGTTCACCCATCATGGACATTTCAAAAATTTTCTTCATTAGTTTTGCAAAAGCGATTGAAAACTTTTTATGTGTAAACCCAAAAATGATGTCATCCATGTAAATTTGAACAATTAAGATATGTGCCCCGTGATACTGTATAAAAAGAGTAGGGTTGACCGAACCTTTGGTGAAATTATTAGCAATGAGGAAAGATGATAGCTTATCGTACCATGCCCGAGGGGCTTGTTTGAGACCATAAAGAGCTTTGTTCAGTTTGTAGACATGGTTCGGGAACTCTGGATCAACGAATCCTTCGGGTTGGCTGACATAAACCGTTTCTTTCAGTTGTCCGTTGAGAAACGCAGTTTTGACATCCATCTGAAAGACCGTCATATTCATATGATCCGCGAACGCGAGAAATATCCGAACAGCCTCAAGACGAGCAACAGGAGCAAAAGATTCTTCAAAGTCTATTCCCTCTTCCTGACGATAACCCTTAGCAACTAGACGTGAATTGTTTCGGATTACGTTCCCTTCAGCATCCAATTTGTTTTTCCAAATCCATTTGAGACCGATGACGTAGACCCCTGTTGGTCTTTCAACCAGTTCCCATACTTCAAGACGTTTGAATTGGTTGAGTTCTTCCTGCACGGATTCAATCCAGTTGTCTTTTGTCATTGCGTCTTTAATGTTTTTAGGCTCAGATTGGCAGACAGTGAGAGCATAAATGCAGTGTTCACCATCTGTGTGAAGACGTTGTCTCGTAACGACTGGTTGATTCGGGTTGCCAATAATATTTGCCAGAGGATGGTCTTTTGTCCATCTATGTGTAGAGGGTTGATGTTGGTATACATTGTGCAGATTCTGAGGATTCAAATGGTTTGTTGATGATTCCGCGACATCAGGTGCAGCAGTGTCATTGGCAAACGGGTTAAAGAACGCATTTGGATCAAAATCTGCAGGTGGGGGTATTTCATTCAGAATATCATCAGCCGGTTCATCATTGTTGGAAGCGGTTTGTTCAACTGTTGTGGTGGAGTCAACTGGTGGTGCTTCTTTAACAGTAGTTGTTGTAGCAGGTGTATCAGGTATATGAATATTATCAGGTTGAGCAGCGGAAACAGCGGATACACCTGGAGCACGTTCATCAATATCATCACTGAACAGCGGAGCAAATAACCTTTCCATTTGTTGACGAGTGAGCTGGGGGCTTTGTTCAGCTGATGATGGGGGTTGAGGGAAGTTTAAACGGTTGTGACCGGGTTCTAAGCTGTTATACTCAGAAGCCATTCCGTAAGTTCATCAAAATGAGCATGAATCGTTTCCATCACCTGTTTTGTACGACGATTCCAGATCCGGTAACCTTTAGAATTCTCACAATATCCAATAAAGACTCTAATGTCGGCTTTGTCTTTGAGCTTTCCAAAATCATCACGATCATTATTCGGATAGCAAAGGGATCCAAATACATGAAAGTGTTTGAGATTCGGTTTATGGTTGTAGACAAGCTCGAAAGGTGTTTTGTTGTGGCGTTTTGTGATCATAGAACGGTTTTGAGTATAGCATGCAGTAGATACAGCTTCTACCCACAAGTAATCTGGAAGTTTAGCATTGATTAACATTGTTCTTGCAGCTTCCACTAACGTTCGGTTTCGTCTTTCAACAACTCCGTTTTGTTCTGGTGTACGTGCAATAGATGTTTGATGCTGAATTCCCATTTTCTCATAAAATTCACGAAGGGTTTGGTTAACAAATTCAGTTCCTTTGTCTGTTCTGATTAGCCTGACGGTGTTGCGGAGCTGAACCTGTATTTTCATGAGAAAGGTGATGATCATTTGTGGAGCTTGGTCTTTGCTTCGAAGAAAGTAGACCCAAGTCCATCGTGAGTAGTCATCAACAATTACTAAGATGTAGCGTTTGCCATTGATCGTTTGCACGCGCATCGGGCTACATAAATCCATGTGAAGAAGATAAACCACATGCTGAGAGCTGTGTTCCACCTTTGAAGGAAAATGAGCACGAGTGCTTTTGCCTTGTTCACAGGCTGAGCAAAGGTGATCTTTTGAATACCGGAATCGTGGGAGACCTTCAACTAGTTTGTGTCGAGCAAGGTTGGTGATGGTTTGAAAGTTTAGATGTGAGAGACGACGGTGCCATAGCCAGGATTTTGTTGATGTTGCCTTTGAAAGTAAGCAGATGGGAGATGAAGCAACCATGTCTTGCATAGAGATAGTATAAAGACTAGAATTACGCGAACCAGACATAAGGTCATTTCCTTGTAGATCACGAATGAAACAAGTTTTCTCCCGGAAAGCAACCTCCAAATCTCCATCACAAAACTGACCTACTGAAAACAGATTGTGACCGAGGCCTTCCACATAGTAAACCCTGCTAATTTCGATATTCCCATTGATATAGTCTCCGTAGCCCATGATAGATGCGAAGTGATCATTCCCGAATCTGACAGTGCCAATGAACTTTGCAATAAAGTTTGATAACAGTTTAAGGTTGCCTGTCATGTGTCGGGAACATCCGCTATCAACAATCCAGAGAATGATCTGTATCACCTACATTACACACAGACGACACAGATGGAATAGAAGTAGATGTGGAACCCGAAATGTTAGAGGGTTCCGGAGCAGTGATAGTAGCATACACACATTAATAACTTTAGGCATCCATTTAAATCCTAATGTGTTATATATCCATTTCTGCCATCTATAACTATTGTTTGCTTTAGTCTTTGAGAATGCACTAGGTGGTACTACATTCTTAGGAGGTGAAACTGGAGCTACAGGGACAGCAATGGTTGCCTTATAATCTAAAGAAGGCGGTCTACCAAGCACAGACTTAGAATGATTGTTGGGCCTAGAGGTATTTCGATTCTTAGGATTCCGTAAATGAGAGATTATAGCTTTAGCAACACATTTGTCATGACAATCAGAATTCATACGTTTACGACAAATAACACAAGGTGCATCAGACTAAATATCAAAAGTACTTAAAGATTTAGCATTCGTTACATCATTATTTCTATTACATTTGCCAGACGCAATATCTATAGTGGAAGCAACGTGAGTCTTATTCAGAGACCTAGGGTGTTCTTCTACTTTAGTAATCCTTATTGATCTTTTCTTAGGTCGCAACTTCCTATTCTTCGATTGAGTGCTCCTAGGCTGTGAAGTGCGGACGTTTGGAAAAGACGCAACTATTCCTGTTTCAGTAGAAGGAGGCACGTTAGCAACTTGTTATTTGGCAGTAGGTATTCTAGGTTCACGATTACTAAGTGTTACTGGTGCTAATCTCTTAATGATGGTAGGCGAAAGTAGTTCATACTTTCCTAACATTTCTCTTAACTTAGAGATAGTGTGAATCAAATCTTGATTTTCAGAACGAATATTACCAGCAAAATTCATGACTTCTCTAGTGTGAGCAAGATAGTGATCAAGTTCGTTTGATGCTTCATGACGAGTCTTATTGAGTAAATCAAATATACCATATTCCTGTTTAACTTTTACAAGTTCTTGTTCATATTTAGAGATTTGACTTTTCAAAGACACGTTTTGATCATCCAGTTGCCCAAGTTTAGGATCAGAAGATTTTGAACGCAACTGAGCTATTTTCTTTTGAAAACCAAGTTGTTGATTGTGAATATCTTTTTCACACCAATTAAGATGACGTTTTGCATTGTAAAGTTTGTTAAGTAATCGTTCATTTTCAGCTTTTAAAGACTCAATCTGAAGCACATTATCAGTATTCTCAACAGTTACCACAGAGTCAACATTATCAGCAGAGATATAGTCAGATGCATGTGGCAAAGAATTGAATAACACAACATTATGGATATCAGCACAGATAACATCTTTCAAGAGTCGATCAACATCTTTTCTCAACATTTTCTTTTTTCGTTTAGTATTGGAAATAGATGTTTCTGTTTTCTCGAAAACGACCTTCATTACTCCAAGTTCCTTATGAAAGTCCCGTTCCCAAGACAATGCACAAATTTTCAAATTCTTAACATTTGGTAAAAGATTTTTCTGAAAAATGTCTCTTTGTTCTCGCACCAGAGGCGATTGAAAATGTTGAACTTTGATTTCAGAATGATATTCTATCTCATGTTGTAAAGTTTTGAGGTCAGCCATAAAAATGTCAAAATATCTGAGAATTTTGTGATTTTCAGGTTTTGAGTTTACTTCACTGATGGAAGGTAAAGGACCATAAATTTGTGCATAATCTGGTTGGGGATTAACATTAGAAGACTCAGGTGTTTTGATGATAACCCTTGGTGTGTTAGAAGAATGCGTTGGTGTGACAAAAGTGATCGGTTTTGAATAATTAAAAGGTTTGTTGTAAACAACAGTTTTTAATTTTGATCGACTCTCGTCTTCTGCATCTAATTCCTCTTGACGATGATATTCAACAACACTCATAACAGAATTATCAATTTTATATTCTGCACTGGAAACTTCAGGATTTGGTTTGAATGTTTTGGTTGAAAGCTTAGGTTTGTAATCAGCAAGATTCGGTCCATATCCATTTGGATTTGGTTTTAAAGTAAACTTTTCAATAGCAGTTACTGATTCACCATGTTTGTAAACAACAGTTTTAAACTCTTTAAGTTTCCGTTGCAAGCCGATAATTTCTTCAAGATGATTATCTATTCGGTTCGTGGAATGCTTTTTGTATGCAGAGAACTGTTTTTGACAATTTAACAACTCAGCCTTAGCTTTTTGATTTTCCAAGGTGAGAGCGTTAATTTGCTTTTTATGTTCATTTTTCAGTTGTTCTATCTCAGACAATAAAGCATTCTTCGAAGCGGCTAGATCACGCATCTGTCTCTCTAAATATTTTTCGTTTTGATGAGATTTAGTAAAGGCTGCTTCAAAACCTTTTTCACGTTTTTCTTGAGTTTTGAAAAAGTTGAGTTTCTTTTGTAAACATTCAAAATCCTTGGTTAACAGTGCATTTTTACTTTTTAAGGTTTTATTTAATGCACAACATTCTTCAATTTGGGATTGCTGGTCTTTAAGTAAGAGAGCAAGATCTGGATGAGGCAAAAGTTCGGCTGGTTCAACAGAAGTCACAACATGATCATTATTTAGATCCTCAAGTATAACCACGGAGTCAATTTGATTATCAAAGGAAACCATAAGGTCATTTTGATCGTCAAATGTAACTACAGGGTCTATTTGAAAATCGTCGGAATGAGATGTAAATGACTCATTTTGAACATTCTGAGCCTTGCCGGATTCAGATGTTGGCGGAGATATTATATTCGAGATAAATATGGTTTGTTCAGGTACCTGAGACAAGCCATCAGTGTCATACACTGGGCCTGTGTCAGTCATGTGTAACTCATGCATATTAGCCATCAACATAACTGCTGCATTGGCCTGCAAGTCCTCCATATCATCATATGAGTCTGCATTTGCCATAAAACTCTGTTCTTTGTCTGTGAGAGATCCACCAGCTTCATCCTTAAGAGAAAAAAGAAGAGCTTCTTTGAAATAAGCACTGCCCCTAGTCCTCGGCTTTGGGCATGCATTAGCCAGGAGTCGCTTCTCATTGCAGTTATAGCATCGAAGACCATTCAACCCATTCAGAGCATTTCCCTGTTCCACCACTGGAGCTCTGTTGTTATTCCGACCCACAGCATTAAACCCTTGACCACCGCCCATCTGACGATCATATCCACGATTCTGAACTTCAACTCGTCCATTGTTTACAACAGCCTGATTTCGTGTGTTAGATGAGGAACGAATACGATTGTTGGATTTGTTGGTATAACGGCCAAAAGCATTAGCAATCATAACAAATCCTTGTTGCAATGCTTCGAACGGATCGATGTCCTCATTAGCTTCACTGACAATTGGTGAGAATTGTTGTTGTTGTATGGAACCAGTTGATTTTGTTGAGATTGTTGCTGTGAATGATGGTTTTGTGTGACAGAGGAAATTGGTTGAGTTGCTTGTTGAGGAGGATAACTTTGTTGAGCATATAAGGCAAGTTGTTGATTTTCCGGATGTGTAGGTGGGGCAATTTGAGCACGGAGAATCCTTTCCCGATCAAATTCCTTTTCATGAGGCTTCAAGTAATCGTACAACAATCCATATGTAGAATGATGCATATTCTTTGCTTGGCGGAAAAAAATGACATACTTCTCCCATTCAGGACCAAGACTACTCAGGAACTTAGTATTCACTGCAATTCTTGGCATGATGATGTTGTGTTTATCCAAATCATTGATGATGTCTGAAAATCGATGATGATAAGACTCTAGTGTCTCTCCAGGTTCAATCATGAAGTGTTCATAAGCCAAGTAAATTTTGGATTCCAAATCCTCCTGATTGAGTACAGATCCTTCCATAAGAAGATGAATATGTTCCCACATTTCCTTTGCAGTCTTTTGAGCATCAACACTTCGAAGAATTAGGTTAGGTAATCCTAAAAGGATATATTACATTGCAAGCTCATCAGCTTCATAGTGTAGAAGTTCTGTTTGATTTAAATCTGCAACAGTAGCAATGTTCATTTGTTCATCTCTTGGTGGATTTGCATTAGGATCTCCAGGTACAGTGACAGTAGGCATCTCAAATGGACCTTCCAAGATAACGTTCTTTAAGAACTTTCCATGTGGCTTCTTCAGATCACAAAACCTAAAGAACCTTATCACCCATTGATCATAGTTTCCTGGAGTGAGCATTGGATGTCTATCAAGTGATCCAGCCTCATGAATTGATTGTTGGCTGCTTAAAGCTTCACACATCTTTGCAAACCAAGTGGGTTCCTTCATAGTGTTCCTTGATGGATGTTGATTGAAGTCATTAGTGTAGGGTTGAACTTGAAGACTTGGCGGTGTTTGAACCATTTGTGGTGGAGGAATTGCTCCAAGTTGTGGAGTATGTTGTTGATTAAATTGTTGTTGATAAATTGCTTGTTGTTGATTCCATTGTTGATGTTGTGGACTTAGTTGTTGTTGTCGTTGAGAATAAGTGTAAGGGAAATAGTTAGAGTATGGTGGTTGTGACATGTTGAAAACTTGTGTTGGTAAAAATGGATCTTTGTAGTCGAATGAACCTTTGTTGATGAAGTGTCCTTAGGCGTAGAAATCACAAGAAACCAAGTAGAACTTATGCATAAAAACACCAAAGTTACGCGTAACAAATAGAGTTACGCGTAGTTTTAGCTTACATGTAAGTATGGAAAAGACTCTAAAGTTAGGCGTAGACACAAAGTTAGGCGTAGAAAGTTAGGCGTAGGATTACCTTATGCGTAAGACTTGGCTTAGGCGTAAGAATAATCTTATGCGTAGGATTTCTACGCGTAAGCTTTATGCTTATGCGTAAGATTAGGGTTTTATCCCAAGTGATATTTTACACTATCACAGTGCAAAAGATATCCAAAGTCGACGTATTTTCAGGCTTATCGAAGCAAGAAAACACGAAGTAAACCACAAAAATGAAGATCAAACCACGGATAAAGTTACGCGTAAGATTAGGGTTTTGATACGCGTAATCTTACTCGTAAAAATGATTATGCCCAAATTTGTTTCTAAACCAGATTTTTGTTATGGAATAGCATTAATAGTACCAAAATAACACAAAAGTGTGAACCTTGATGAATCAAAACAGCTAAACGGGTTACGCGTAGAACTTCACCCACGAACAAAAACAAGCTTAAAAACTTAGATCCACGCGTAAAGTTTGAAACTTTTTGCAAAAAACAAGTATTTTAACACCTTAAAACGTTGAAAGTACAAGAATCTTGGTTTAAAAAGTGTAAAAAACAAGTTTTTAAGCGAACCAAAATATCTTGTTATTCTACGCGTGATCTGGTCCGAACCGTCAAGTCTAATCACACAAACTGGCCACTTGTGAATGACCAGCCGTAACAGGCTTAAAACAGTTCAGACACAAATACAATGAAGTCCTGGAGAATGTAGTGAATTCCCGGGTCGTTATGTCCCACGGAGACTCAATGGTGTGTAAACACTAGATCAGACGATAGAATGATCACTAATGATAGTGATCGGAAAGGATTTGGATAGGATAATTACACTACTGAAAAAGTTAATAAATAACAGCGACTTAAATACAAATTAAGAAAATTAAAAAGATAAAAGATATTAAATAAACGCTATCACTATTTTTAAAATGATGTTTTTGTGATTTTATAAAACAAAATAACTTAAATAAACTATTTTAACTAAAACGTAAACTTAAATTATCTAAAAACGTGATTTAAAATAAAAACGTACGTTAAGTCTAAAAATTACGCTGGAGCGCAAGATAAAACGTAAAATTTATGAAATAAAAGTCCTACAAGTGTAAAAACAATTTTTTTACGTACTAAATGATAAAAGAAAATTTTAGGAAAAAGCGGAATATTTTTTTGAGTTTTATATTATTTATTACGAATTAAAAACAATTTTAATCTAATTAATTAATTAAAAATACTAAACTATTTAAGAAAAATCTGAAAAATTCACATAAAGTACTTTGAACAGTGAAGATCCTAAGAAAAATAAAAAACTTGGTGGTTGCTTTTGAAAATAAGCTGAAAATAAGCCAATAAGGGCTTATAGCTAAATCTGCCAAACACCCTTATGTATTAAATTTTGCATTCCATAACAAGAAAGACCCAAGGGCGCTTATGGTTCCAGGTACACCTATAACACTTTCCTAAAGGGGGAGGTCTCAGGTTCGACCCCTGCCTCCCCTTTTTGCAAAACTATTTTTTTTTTGAAATTTTTTTCTTTACAAACTTATTAAGCAAATGATTATAAGCACTTTTCACAACTACAACTTTTTCTAAAACTGAGCCAATAAGCTGTTAAAGCTTGAAAAGCTTAACAGTTGGCTTTAAGTGAAGAAAAGAGAATTTTTAAAAAAAGAAAAGCTATTCTAAAAGCTATAAGCTATAAATATAAGTTGCAAAAGATAAAATAAACTAAATAAGGACTGATTAAGCAGTTTACTCTAAAATAAATGAGCCAAATAAGCTGTTTAGAGCTTATTGGCTCAAAAGAAGAAACAAATAAGCTGTTTACATAAGCTTGGACAAGCTTATCCAAGCTTCTCAAAAGCTTCAAATTAGCTAAGTTCACTATACCAAGCTTTAAAAAACTTGAATAAGCAATAAATAAAAGTGAATAAGCACTAAAAAACTCCAAATAAGCACAAATTCAACTGTTGCACAGGGGACTTTTCAGAAAAGGGTAGCCAAAATAAGCTAACAAATAAGCACTTTACAAGCTAATTAAAACTGAACCAATATTTTTCTAATTTTGTTGAGCATCCAAATTTTAATTTCCCAAAAGCATTTAAGCTAAATCTTAATAATGAGCACACAATAAAATTCCAAAGTTTATTCAAAAACGGGTATTTAGAAATTTTGACTTTTTCACAAAACTGAAATGTTGACCAATTTGAGGTTTGATCATGATTTAAGGACTGATAATGGTGTATTAAGGTGGAATGATGCTACTGCAAGTTGTATATATGAAAGTTAAACACAAAACAAACTTTTGGCTATCAAAAATTCCAACAGTGGACAGTTAGGACAGTTGCTAGATGATTTTGACTCTAGGGGTTTGCAGGCACAAGGGAAAGACTCAAATGAGTTCAAATGAGTTAACCAAACTTGAAACAACAAGTCCTAACCATTACTCTATCCTCTAGCACAGTTTAAGGGCTAAATCCAAACACCACTTTTAACTATCCAATGAACTCAAAACTGAGATGTATGCTTAACTAACTATTATAACTGATTCAAATGAGCTTAAGTTACCTAATTACAACTAATTAAACACAGTAAGAACAACTGTGACCACAGATACTTAAACAAGCAAAATATGCAATATTGGCTTGAAAATAAAAAGTGAGACAGATACTCACATGTGTCCAGCTTTGTTGAAGGCCAAAACCAAACCAAACTCTAATCTATCCTAGTCTAATCCAACCCAAATAAACCTCTGCAACACCCATTATCAGCTTCCATGCCCATTCTTGACCAGGTTTGACTTTTATGGACCATAAGTGAAAGTTGCTTGAAACTATTTTCCAAGCTTACCAAAAGTTCTAATAAGCTTAAGTAAACCTGTTTAAGCTTAAAAATAAGCTAATAGAAGTTTAAGACAAGAATTTGAAATTCAAATTTTCAACAGTAAACATAAGAACATGAAATTAGCTAAAACCTTGAAATTAATGCTTGAAATGAGTTATAATGACCAAGAGGCCTATGTTTAATACATTAAAACTTGAAATTACATTTTAAAAACACTAATTGAGATAACTAAAGAAAAACGACATACAAGAAAAATTTAAAACTAATCTACTACTCTTCAATGCTTCTCCCTCCTTCCTTTTATATCCAAGAGCTTCTCTCTCATGGTCTGAGCAAATCCCACCTGTGTTTACAGCCATTGGATGACTTTAGGGTCATCTTGGCCATTGGTTATTTTTGGCGGGAAATGGGTATATGGCAGTTTAGGGGGATTGAGTGTGAAGAGGGGAAGTAATCAATGCTTCTTGGATGTAGTGTTTGTAGGGGGGACATGGTTGAGTGGAAAAGTGAGGGAGAAAGAGTGTTGCAGGATCTTGGCAGAAAGCAGTTGGGAAGGAGACATTTTGGCGCCAAGGGTGTTTTGTTTGACCACAGGGATTGACCAGGGTAATATATTAAAGGGGGGGGGGGTTTCAAAAGTGATTAAGTGGCAGGGTCACAATAGATTTGACTAGTCCAAAAAGGTATAAAAGGGTTTATATTACAAGGACTAGTTGTGTAACTTCTGAAAATTCAGGGACCTGGGCTGCCAATTCAATAAAGTTGCTCCAAGGACTAAAAGTGACAAAGTTCAATAATGCAAGGACCAATCTTGACATTTTCCAATTTTCAAGGGGCTAATTTTGCCAATTTTCAAATTGGAGGACCAAACTTGTAATTTCTCAAACTTTTGACAATTTTTCACCAAAGGACTAAATTTGACAAGTTATGATTTAAAAAGGACCTTTGGTGATTTTACTTTTGAAATTTTGACTCAGGGACTATTTTTGACAATTTTAGAAACTTGGGGGACTGAAACTGCCAATTATGCAAACTTTGCTCATTTTTCATCTGATTTTAAACATTTTGCATCTGAAACATATAAAATGCAATTTTGGAATATTTTCAGTATTTTGATGCATTTCTGAGCTTTTTTAAACGTTTTGCAGTTCAGATTTGACTAAAAATGATGAGTATTTACACACTCATCAACGCGTAGGACCAAAACCCACTTCAAGAAATAACGATTCACCCAACTAGTTAGGCGATTGATACCACTGTTAGGTCACTAGTTTTACAACACAAGCTTACTAGAAAGAAATAGAGAGGAGATAGAATGGCGGATGAACAATACACACACAAACACACACGTATAAACTATGATGGTTAGGCGTAGAGTGTGAAAGATAAATTCATTGAACAACCAACCCTCAAGTGAGCGTTATTACATAGTATTTATAGGCAAGGAGCTAGGGCAACACTCCTACTCCTTCCCTTTTCCTTATTAGACATGGGCCTAAGCTTATGGGCCTTCTACATAAGCTTGACCTTAAAGAAACATAAAGGCCATAATAAGCTACCTATTACATATGAGTAACAAACACTTGAATTAAGGTTCAGGAGTGATTCCAACACCAACGATCTCTAAGAGAAAGTCGATAGATTACGCAGGGTTCCCTGTGAGAATGAAACAAGCTCTTTTGAGAGAACTTGAGTGGCTTAGAAGGTTTAGTTCATTGCGTCACTGGGTCCATGATGACTTTTGTCTTCAATACCGGTGTCACTATGTGACAACCAGTAACATATGAGTTGAACCTGGTGTCTGCCCTAAGTTGAATCATGTAGAGGGTTATTTCTTTTCACCCTTTTCTTTAACTTTTCTTTTTAATTCTTCAACTCCTTCTTTCTCCGTTTCTCAATTTCTCCTTTTTCAATCATACCCAAGGACTTCTAAATACTAACTATTGATGGTGTCCTTGGGTAGATCCCTCCGGTTCTGGCGGATCATAGGACGTTTATTCCTAAACTTAGTCACCTTATAACTCCATGACTATCCTATGTTGCCATAAAACAATTCATTTGAAAATCTCTCAAAGTGTTTTGTGAATGAAAACATGTTTTTAAACACTCCGAGAGTTTTATAATTTCGAAAATACTCCCCCTCCACATGTGCTTATGAGTTTTGACTTTAAATCTTTACAGTGAGGGTAGAGCGCACACTTTTGAATTGATCGACTCCTGATAGACGATTCCCTATGATACACGGTTACATCACTGGCTAGGCAGCTTGAAGTTGTAAACACTCCTTGTTGAGGAGGTTATACCCGTCAAGGTTCATGTCTATCAAGAGTTTCTCGGATTGGTACAATCTACTAAGACTAGTCCTTTGTGAGACATGTTTACATTACTAACGAACTAGTTTGAAATTATTACCCTTCCCGGAAAAGTATTTTCGATTTGTGACATTTCAAATCTTGTCAATTCGTGAGTTAAGTCTTTCCACTTTGAGACTTCATTGTCATTAAAACATATTTTGATCACATATTTTTCTCCCGCTTAAAAATGGCATATTGATGTTATTTTTGATGAAATATTGATTTAAAATATGACCATTTCAAGTTTTATGGGAAGATTTCCATAAAGAACTTTTGTTTGAACAATTACATTTGAAAATACTCCCCCTCAAAAAGTAATATTAACTTTTGAGGTTTTAGAAAACACGAGAGGGAATACTTGTTCTTTTGAGCAAAATTATGAAAATATTGAAAGATTTGATTAATTTTATTCAAAAGTAAGAAGCTTTCACTCCTTTTATAAGGATTGTGGCACTGAAGCGTACCACATGGTCCTTTCTTGACAAGTTTGGGTTGTACACTGATATTTATGCACAAACCATTATGAATATAAATTAATAAATCAAACAATAAAAATCACAGTCAAAAATGTTTAAGAGTACCCAATGATTACAAACGACCAGCTACTTTCTGTGGATGTTGGAATGTTAGAATCGAGAAGCTTGGTCTTCCTCCCACATAGCTTTCCAACCTTCGCATATGGTCCTGATGAATCAAACTTTCATTAATCCTAGTTATAAATCGACGAACATCCTTACGATCCTTAGAATTCCATCTCTTCCCCGTGCTTTTACCCAACTCAATGTCCTTTAAACGATAAGCCAATCCATCTCGAACCATCGTCAGGGTGGCTTCACAGAACTTGTGAATTTCATCGAACACCATGAAGCACGTATGATGAATTTCACTTTGGTAGACGAACCCAAACTTCGGTTTATGTAAGATTTTGTACTGAGGTTCTTGATTGAGCTCGTTGAAGTGTAGAAGTGGTGCGGCGAGGTTGAGTTGTTTCTGGTAGCTTTCGACTCCGAGTTGTAAATCTTCAACACGCTCCTGAATATTTTTGCTGCGGATGAAAACGAGAAGTACAGTGATGTACTTGATCTGAATCAATGTCGAGAACTGACGCATATCTTCAGGAGATACATATCTTCAATGTCGTTTAGCGACAAATCCAGAAAGTCAGCTTCGGAGAAATCATACTCTTTTTCATCGTGTCTTTTGACCACTATCTTTGTCAAGAAGGAGTGATCCCACTTGGTAGCCATTTTAACTGACATGACATCAACTATTCTCTGGTCATGCTTCACATCCTTGTTCGACTTGCCAACTCTGCAGCTCCTATAGTAAAGCCTTCACCTTTCCGGCCAGTGATGAATTCCAAACTTTGCATCAATGTCGTACTCCACAACCTTGTCGACGAACAAGTTTGTGGCATCTTCTTCAAAGGGTTTATCGGAGGAGAACGAGGCAGCTGGTATGTTAAATGTAAGAGATGTAGCATAATTTTCACTGATACTGCTTCTGTATTGAAGAAATTCCAAGTCGTTTTTGAAGAAGAAACGAAATGGGATCTTTGGTTGTTCTGGTTTTCCGATCGTCGATAGTCGTTTGGTCCAATCTATGTAGTAGGGTTCATTGTCCTTTCTCAAGAAGTCGATGTTGGATTCCGGATTGAGCCAGTCTATATTGTTGGACATTGCACGGGCAATTTTGTCCAAGTGATATTCTAGCTCAATAGCATTGCCGGATCTTTCTTTGAGTAGATGGAACGCGTCATTATTGATCCTACGGAGTTCTCTTTTAGTCATCTTCTTTATCTTGAATTTATCTTTAAGGATTTGAACCTATTCCAGAGTTCGACCATCCACCTGCTCTTGACCTTCTTCTAGGGGTGGTTCCGCCTCGACCATTTTGTTGAACCATTCATACTCCTCTGTAGTGTTGTCATCTAGCCAGGAGACAAATGAAGGTTTCATTCCTTTTTGTCTGGATGATGGTTCTGGTCTTGGTGATTGTTGTGGCGTTGGTTGATGTTGGGGCTCAGGTATATCCTCACCACCAGTGTATGTGAAGTGATCACTGGTTTTCTCCAGAGGCGGTGTGGATTCTGTATCCCTTGGTTGTTCAGATGGTGGTTGTTGGACAACTTGTTGTAAGGAGATGGTGGTTGTCTTAGCAGGCTGTGGTGGCATGGATGATGACGACTCACCGGTCTTCTTTTGTATTTTGGCATTTGGATCCTCATCCTTGTAGTCATCATTTCTTGGCCATTTGTCTTGCCCCGTGTCTTCTTTCCAAGATGTTTTGTGTTTTTGTTCAAGAAGAATATGATACAGTTTTACATCATCCCGCGTCTTCTTTACAAGAATATGATACAGTTTTACCCATTTTTGTCATAAGCTCTGCAATTAATTCATCTTCGGAGACAACTGCGGGCTTGACTAGTTTGGTTTCATGACCACCGATGTCGTTGGGATCACCTGCTTAATCATTTGTTTCACCATTGGTTGCAACTTCTTCTTGAACATTTCATGAGTGAAACCTGGAACCGTGTCAAGGAGGAATTTGTGAGTGTAGTTCTTGATTTGCGCATCCATTTGACCTTGAACGTCCCTAGAGAAGAACTCTTGAATTTGTTCTCTTTTGCTTTGAAACGTGTCCATCTGTGTTGAAAGATCTGTGACCACATCGGCTAGTATGTTCACTTGTTCCTGAAACGGTTTTGTTTACGAGTCCGTGAGTGGTGCACAGCTTTCAAAATCTTTGCTTTGACACGAGACTTCCATGTGTCAGCCTTCTTCTTGATGGATTTTGATGTTGACTTTGTTGTTTCTTTTGTTGGTGGTGGTGATAACTGAGAAGATGATTCTTGTTTGGTGGAAATATCTTGAGGTGCGTCAGAAGATTGCTTGGGTTTGTGTGAGGGATTATCAACAATGTATTCGTCAGTTTCCCTGTTTAGGCATTCCTCATCAGCCTTAGCTGCTTCTTCTTCGGCCCTCTTTCTTTTCATTTGCTCCTAAGCCTCCAAAACATCATCATCTGTAACTCTTTCATTATTGTCATGGTTGTCATCTCCATAATCTAACATCTCCTCATCATCATCTTGTTTTGCTCTTCTGATGGTTTCTTTTTCTGAATGGCAGGTTCGGTGATGTCCCCCGTTTCCTTACCGGGTTGATTAACCGCATCGGTATGAAGTTGAGTGACATCAACGGGTTCTGTTGAGTGTAAAGCACCACCACTAGAACCACCTAGCCCTTCGGGTTAATTAACAGAGAAGGTAGTTGCTGCTTGTTCCATTCTTTGCTGTTTGAGAGTCTTTTGAAGTAGTTTTTCTTCAGCCTTTGGGTCATACTCCCAGTCTGAATCTTCTTGTTCTTCTTCTTCAAGAGGTTTCTTCCCTTTTTCTGATTTTTTGCCTTCATCAGGAGATTCGTAAGCATCAATGTCTTGGTCAAGTTGTTCATAAGTAGAACTTTCAGGCTTTTCCTCTTTCTCCTTCTCAATACTTAAGTCATCAGCACGAGCCTCACTATAGACAACAATTTCATCTGACTCAGTTTCTGAATCTTCATTATGTAGTGATGTTGGCTTAGGTTCTAGTTCTGGCTTCACAATGTTTGCGGGAACTCTCCTCTTCACTACTCTGCTGGTTTTCTTTGACTTAGACTTTGTTGAACTTGCAGAGCTTCCAGCTTTCTTGGCCCTGGTCTTAACCGCTGGACAACTTTCTCATCCATGAATCCAATACGCCTAGCAATCAGTGCTTCCTTGTAGATTCTGTATGATGGAAGATCTTTGATTGTATCAATTAAAAGGCATGCAGGGAGTTCCATTCCTTGTTTGCGAGTGGTTGTCCCTTTGAACCTGACTGAATTGAGGTAGGATCATCTAGCATTTTGTGCTTGTTGGGGTCATTCAGTCTCTTGGGAATATTCTCGTGCTTCTCGAGAAGGTTGTGAATTAATAACTTTGTGTAGCAGATGAAAGGGATCTTAGTGCCTCCCTTCTTCAGGTGTTGCATCATGTCCTCCCAGATGAGGCTAGCATAGTCGATGTGGTTAACATGGACCATTCCCCAGAATGTTTGTAGATGAATCAGCTTAGGGTGTTCATGACCACAATCCTTTCCTGAGACTGACTTTGCGATCATGAGATAGAGAGTTCTCCATAATTGCGGGATGTTCTTGACATCAACTCTGGAATGTGTAGATATAACCCAGTTTCTTCGTCATACCGGATGTTGACCAAGAAATCCATAACCTCCGTCTCAGTAGGAATTCTGACATATTCAGCTGGAGAAATGGTTGGAGGCAGAAGAACAGTACGAAGATCAGCAACGGTGACTGTGACTCCCTAAGAATCAAGTGTCATTTTCACAACATCTTTTCCATCAATCTTTTCCATGGTGTGCCAGAATTGATGGATATAGAAATCCGGTGTTGTGGCTGAGTTGGTGAGCATGAGGTTGAATGGGTGTTGCTAAAGAATGTCCACATCAACTTTGCAAGAAGATTCTGAGCAGGTGAAGTTGTGGAAGTCAACACGTAAGTTGTTCTTGCTAATGGCTCATCTATAGTCAGCAGGGAATGTGTTAGACAACGTGAGTTCATCTGGGGCATTGACATTTGCTAGATTTGCAGCCATTTTGTGATCTGAAAGTCATTAGACCAAGAAACAGACATATACAAACACATTGTGTTAGTTTAAGTCTGTTTATTATCTAATTCCACGTTTGATGATATCATGTTTATGTTAGTTACAAGTCCTAAGTTACATATGTCCGATAACATGAAGTTGTGGTGATAAGTTACATGAACGAGTTAACTTTGAAGTTTTAAAGTCCAATTATCACTTAGAACACAACATTTTTCATATTTGTTTGCTTATGCGTAACTTGGTTTTGTGACTGATGTGTAGCATTACACTAGTGGCTTATGCGTAACAGCATAGGACTGGTAAAAAGTAGCTTATGAGTAAAACATGGATCCTTGTTCATAAAGATGGTGCTTATGCGTAAGAATAAGATTAAAACGTAAGACTATACTTATGCGTATGAAATTTCTTACGCGTAAGGCATGTTCAAAGGTTTTAAGCTTATTCGTATGAATAGGCTAAATTTTACGCGTAAGGCTTAGTCGTAAGGGTAAATCTTATTCGTAACAACGCTTCTTATTCGTAAGAATAAGTTACGCGTAAGAATATACTTTACTGATAATAGTAAAGTCTTATGCGTAAAGACCCATGTTTACGAATTTCTTTCCAAGAAATTCATAGTCCACTGTAGACGTCTTATGCGTAAAAGTTACGCGTAAAGATTTTCTTATGCGTAAAGGTAACTCGTAAACTTTTAGTCTTATTCGTAAACAGTTCTTAACCTTTTCTGTCTTTACGTATAATCCACCTGTTAACACAAACATGATAATTTTGGACACAATTCAGTCCAATCAACTCAAATAACACACAAATGGCATCCAAACATCTTTCTTATTCATATTAAGGCTTATGCGCAAGATAAACTTAAACCCTAAAACCTTATTTTACGAATAACAAATTTGACCATACAAATAAAATAAGTGATGTTTCTGGGATATCTTAGAGTGCATAGAATCATACTAAACAAGTTTTAACAATTTTCAACCACAGAATCAAAAGATTCAGGTAGAACGAACCCTTAAACCTTGATTTTGATTCAATTGATGTGTCTGGTCTAATTGATTGTTAACAACATGATTCTTATACCACAAAAATGAAAATCCCCAATTGGGTCGCAAGAACCCTAGAATCCAAAATCATTCAATTGGAGTTTCTGGGTGAGATTAGGTGATAGAAACATGATTAGAAAACAATAATAAATGATTTAACACTTCACATTTCAACTCAAACACCCTTATGCGAAAACACCCAATTGTTCTTGAATCTGTTTTTTCAAAATACTATTTTAAGAAGATTAAACCGTTGGATCTTAAAGATTTTTAAAACCAACATTTAGAATCATAATCAAAATGTGTTACCACTTACAGAATTTGAAAACCTTAACAGATTTGAAGATTTTTTTGATCGATGTACTCTAACCAAACTAACTTATGTAGCTTGTAAGGGCTTAGCAACCTCGGATAAATCCTAAGTCACTAACAATGAAACACTGAATTAACTCTATTAAGTATGCGGAATTTACTTGAATAAAGCTAAGAAGAATTAACTTTTACTTTAACGATTATATTAAAACTTTGAATCTGCTTGATACACAGATTCACTAACAATCCCTAACAGCTCTAATATCGAACTTAGTAAACTCTAATATTGCACGTACGTATAATGCCAATCTAGGGGTCCTTTTATAGGCATAAGGATAACCCTAGTCGGTTTACAATTATATTCCTTGTATGTCAAGTAATACTAAACTAAACTTAGAACATTCTAGAATTACATTATAATACTTAACGATTTTGCATAGCAGTCCTTCAACCATGCAGTACTTTGATGAACGAGTAGTACTTTGACTTTCTTATTTAGCAGTACTTTGAATCTTCAGCACTTTGACTTCCTATATCCCAACAATCCTCCCCTAACTTGAATTCTACTTGCTTGATTTCAAGTTCCTTTGTATATTCATCTTTAATGTCTTTTGTCTTCAAGGAAAGATTGTGTCTTTATCTTCAAGGTTTTGTTTTTGTATCCCATGTGCTTGTATTATCATCAAAGTAGTCTTTATCAGTAATCCTTTACAGCAACAATCAGCAAGCTCCATCTTTTCAGCAACATATGACAATTTGTACATCAGTTCATAAAGTTTCAGTCTATTCTCATCACTTCCAGGTGTGTAAACTCCTGTGAGAGGTGAATCATTGAAATTTTAATGGTTTTGATGTCTCTTTACCAAAGCTATTAACTCTGGAGTAGCCAATGTTTAGATGTGTAAGACCATGGTACATTGATAACCATATGATTTTTAGCAAATCATCAGCTATCAACGGATTTGTTTTGTCTTCACCAAAAGCCGTACCCTTTTGGACTAGTTAGTTCTTGCAACCATGGTGAACTAATTACCATATAAATGGTTTTTCCACAGCCTTCACCACAAGCCATTTTTCTTGTGGGCTAGCCAACTCTTTACATTTGCTGATATGATAAGTTGATTACCATACAACTTATTAGCAAGTTGTCAACTATATAACGGATTTGAGATATCTTTACCAGAGCCGTTTGCTCATGAATTAGCCAGTCCTTTTGTTAAACATGGTGAACTGATAACCTATTTTTGTAACCATCTCAAAAACCATTGGTTGCTGTTAACCTTTGTTTCAAAATATTTTTCACTTAACAAAAGTTTTCTTTTAAAAACATTTACTGGTTTTCTGCTTCAAGCAGTACTTTGATTAAAGTACTGTTTGTCCAGCAGTACTTTGAATAAAGTACTTATTTTGCAAAAATTTATAGCATTAAACATCATACCAGTACTTATGCTTCATCATCAGCCATAGTTGTCCATCTGATATATAACTCTATAACCATTAGGGCTGTTTCATTCTCTTCTTTAACTTCCATTCCATGATCCAGCATCCTTCTCATAAGATCACTAGTAAAAGGATATCTTCTTTCACCTAACATATGGATCATAATTCCATCTTCTAATTCCAAAGCACGCACTCCTGATTCTTCAAATAATCTCCAGCTTTTAATTTCCTAATTTTCTTGATTTAGCCAGATTTCTTCAGTGCTTGTTTCCTCAGTTTCCCAGATAGTTGTCAGATCTCCTAGCAATACTAAGCCAACTCCAGTTGATGGAATATGTTCAAAGTATTCTTGCACTAATTGATATAATTGAAACAGATATGCTCTATCTATTATGTGCAGTATATCCCATAGCAAATAGAATACTCTAAAGCTTTCATCATCCCTATGGAACATCAGATAGTTTCCATCTTTTGACTCTACTACTTCAAATGTAGTTATCTTGGACTTCTTTACTGCAGTATCTTTGGATTTAGGATTCTCAAAGTCGACAAATCTTATGTAATTTCTCAGCTCATCAACTATATCTAATCTTAACTCAATCTTCTTTGATGGCTGTTCAGGTTCAGTTGTTCTTTTTCTTTTTAAGCTTTTCTTAGTATCATCCTCCTTTTGCTTATCATCATCCTTAAAAGAAATAATACTCTCAACTTGCTTCTGATAGGCTTCTCTAACAGCATCATATAAATCTTTTATCTCTATATAATTCAACTTTTGTAATCCAGAATATCCTTGACCTTTCAAATAAGCCAGCATAGCATTTCTTTCTTTAGCCTTACTCATTGGTCTTCTAGGTATAACAACTGACTTTTCTGGTATAGCAGCTTCAGTATCAAATTTAGCTTGTAGCTCCCTAGCAGCTGCTTCATTCTTAGCCACTTCAATAGCTCTTAACTCTGCTAAAGTCAGTTTTTTCTTCTTCTTTGTTTCTGTTGGAATCACTCCTAAACTAGAATTCAAGTGTTAGTAATTAATATGTAATAGTTAGCTTAATTATGGCTTTTATGTTAGCAATCATGCCAAGGCTTATGTAGAAAGCCCATGAGCCTTGGCCCAAGCCCATAAAGGAAAGGAAGGGAACTTGCATGTTACCCTAGTTCCTTCCTATAAATAATCCTTGTAAACCCTCACTTGAGGGTTGGTTGTTCATTTCACACATTTACTCTACGCATAACTCTTCTATATTTCATACGTGTGTGTGTGTTTGTTCATCCGATCATTTCTCTTCTCGACTTCCTCTATTGATGCTTGTGTTACGAATATGGGAACCTAACAGTGGTATCAGAGCAAGGTCGGTTTTAGTTATTGTTGATTTTTTGGTGTTGTATCTTGTCAAAAATAGTCTTGTAAATCTGTTTTACAAAGTCTTTTAACCTTTCATAAAAAAAAATTGGATTTAACATATCATTACAAGTCATTGGTATCTATTTTTGGTCAAGAAAGTATATTGTTTGTCAAGTTTTTTCACATCTGTTATGTGTCAATATCTTTGGCCAAATACGATTCTTAGTCAATATGGGTCAAATTCGTGAAACATGTATATGGTCTAGTGGACAGCTTATTCATACTCATAATGGGTCAAAAGAGTCGTTGCTTATGTCAGTTTCTGGGTTACAATGAATCTGGACGGAACTTTTGGTTGGAAAACTCGCCGGAAAAAGTCAACAAAGGGTCAAAACCCTATTTTTACGCCTAAGGAGCCATCTTCAGAGATATTTACGCATAACTGTGAAGTTATGGGTAAGAATAGTTACGCATAAGGTTTTTTTACGCATAAGCATAAGCTTACGCATAACCTTTTGGTTTACGCCTAAGAAACCTACGCGTAAGGCCTTACGCATAAGAATTATTACGCCTAAACCAAAACTTCTTACGCATAAGATCAGAACCAATATGGGTTACGCATAACGTTTGGTTTACGCATAAAGACTCGTCAAAGTTACGCATAAGGATAGAAGATTAGATGAAGAAGAGACCGACACTTTTGACCAAGACCAAAACCAAATACGAAAATCTCTTAACTATGGTCTTCAGTTATCAACATCATGAGTCCAAATTCATTACAGAAACCGAGTATAATAGTAAAAAGAAATCAATCCGTGATTGATCCGAAAATCAAATCCAAATCAGAAACCATTGAACCAAAACCAATTCTACCCTAGACCTAGACACAACCAAACCCTTACCTTCACTCTTCAAATCACAATCTACTTGAAAAAAAAAACGTGATGATCTCAGGTTTCCTTTTCTTTGGTACTCTAAAATTTTCAAAAGTCTAAAACCAAAGAGGTAGTCATCATAGATCTCAATCAAACTACGAAAAGATTTCAACAAGATCTCAGATTTACTATGTGTGACTCAGTGAAAACATTCAAGGTCTCATAAGAATGAAACATCATCACAGATCTGTGAAAGGTTGTTACCTTTCTTGTTTATCCGAAAACTTTAAAGAATCGACTCTAACAATTATGTTATATCATTCTTTGTTTCGTTTAAATACCAAAAACAACAACCTACTTTAGACCTATTTTTGAGATCTTGAAGCCGCGTAGTATAATCGTCTTCAACCTTGGTTTTTTTGTGGTTCAAAATGAAACAAGAATGAAAGGGTTTGATTCAGTTTGTGATGGTGTTGTTCGAATAATAGACAAGCTTTATTTGTGATTCGTGGTTCGAGATGATTGAAGGATGTGGTGTTGTATCTTGTTTGAGATGATGATAGAGTAGTAGATGTTGGCAGATAGTACTATGAGAGGGATGGGGGGCGGATAACTTATCTATGTATTATTAGGGTTGTGACTAATTTTTTTTGAGTATTATATACCGGGGTTCATTAAGGTTATGACTAATGATGGATCGGGCTTGGGAATTAGGATAGGATTGGTTAACCGGACTTATGGTGTTTTTTTTTTTGGATTTTGGATCATCTATTGGATTGGGCTTAGTACAAGGTGGATCGGAAAAAAAATGATCAAGACATGGACTGAATTAATATTATCTAATATGTGTTATTATATACACGTTATTTGGATAATATTTAGTTAAGTGCGGTATTTTGGTATTACAAATATTTCACGGGGATACATTTTTGACAAGAATCGGGAAACCATTATCATTGTTCATTTTAACCGTAAATGAAGGATATTTTTTTGAGCATGTAACCGTTAGATGTGACTACGACGGGAATTCATTATTATTTATTTGAGGTTGAAGTGGGATATCACAGATGCGTGTACTTAATGTCTGAAGATATCGGGGTTGGTTGGATGCATGATTCTTCGAGATCCTTGTTCGAGCTTTAACTGTTACGAATGACAAAGACTTGAGTTGTCTAGTTGTCCCTGATGTAAGGAGTTACGTTGTTGTTCTCACAGCGTATAACTATCACTTTTAAGGAGTCACGTTGTTATGCTCAAGTGTCACACTAAGGTATGGATAATTTGAGAAACTTTAAGTTTACTTTTTTTCGATGGTGTTAAGAAAAAGGGTTCTTCGTCTGAAAATAATGCAAGTTTAAGTCACAAGTTTGGGTTATACTACTTCAGTCTCAAGTTCGTCATATTGGGTTTTCTCCATCAGTAGTCACTAAAAAAATCCGTCAGAATGATAATGGGGTTGGTGAAGAGTTAGCTGAGAAGAGTATACACGAGTAGAGAAGTCTTATCAGCAATTGATTCTCACATGATATTTATGGTACTTCACAATTGTTTGATTACTTGGACATACAAGGTTTCGCTGTCTCCAATTCATCATCAACATACGTGGTGTATGATTCTGATTCATTGAAAACATCGATGGGAAGAGAGTATAGGTGGTGTCTGCTTCCTTTGATGTTTTTAGCTTTTTTTCGAAAATCCTCTCCTTTCATGAATTTCTTCAATCAGGGGGAAGAAATGAGACGATCAATGGTTAAAATTTTTCAAGTTGGTGTTATCGTCTCACTTTCACAGAGTTATCATGTGTGAAGTTACCTAAATATGATGTTGTGATGCCTCACACACGGTCATTTTATGGAGTAATTGCAGATTCACAAGTAACTATTATTCCGATAGACAACAACATTCAAGGGGAAGTCGTTTCATTTCGTCTTTCGTGGTTTGTTTGGTGTGAATCATCAACATACGTGAGAAGATCTTGTTGATTTCTTGCATGTTACCCTCGAACGGATTTTCCGCAACAAGTCAGATTTACCTTGTGTGGTTTACTGCTCAACTACAAATTCCGCTGCGTACGGAAAATTTCAAAAGTTAGAGGAAATGTTCACTACATCAAAGTTTCGAATCTGCTGAAGACGATTGTCAGTTTGGGGGGAAGATGATTCAGAAACTTTGCCAAAAAGGAGTGTATGAAGAAGCTGCTAAAGACATGCAGCATGAATTGGGGGGAAGTTAATCCAATTTATGCATATTACATCATTTGCCTACAAGTGAAAAAAAACAGTTCTCAAGTCGAGGTACAAGAAGAAGACAAAGAGCGTAAACTGTCATCATCCTCAGCATTTGAAGAGCTTATGAAGACTTTTCTTTATTTGTTTTATTACTTGTAGGAAATGTTGTAAGTAATCCCTTATGTCGTCCCATTGGGGGAAGATTGTTGGAATCGCTCCTAACACGGAAATGGAATGACATTTACGGGATTACATAATCTATCTTATTTAGCCAAACACATGGACTAGTTATGTCATAGTGTAATAGTTATGTATGTGGTAGGCTATATATATACCCCTCCATACTTCCATGAAGGGGTGAGACTCTTAGTGTATTTTTCATCTTTCATCAAAAAAAAAACACACACTAGTTTTTCCCTTCTCTCTCTAGCTTCTCTCACTAACATGATGAAGATGTTCTTTCATCTTCCTAGACCTCCCGATTCACCATATCAACCAAATAACATTGGTTTGTGCACACATAACAGTGTACAACCCGTACTTATAACGAAAGGACCCTGTGGTACGCTTCAGTGCCACAATCCTTATAAAAGGAGCGAAAGCTTCTTACTTTTGAGTAAAACTTATCAAACCTTTCACTTTTAAAAGGTTTTGCTCAAAAGAACAAGTACTTCCCCTTATGACTTTTCAAAACCTCAAAAGTTAGTATCACTTGTTGAGGAGGAGTATTTGATTAAAAACTTTGTTCACAAAATTGTTCTTCGTGGTAATCTTCCCGCAAAACTAGAAATGGTCATATTCGATATCTAATTTCGTCAAAAATAATATTTATATGCCATTTTTGAGGGGGAGAAATATGTTCGTTTGATAAGACTTCAACCCATGAATTGACGAAATCTGAACAGTCATACATCAAAAAGATTTGTCTTCCAAGACTTATCCCAGTAGATCGTACCTTTCGAGAAACTCCCGATAGACATGAAATTTGACAGGTTTGACAATATTTCGGGGTTGTCCACATCTTCAAGGTAGTTATTAGAGCTAGTTGTCACCTAAAAGCTGACAATGTAACTCTTTAACTATTCAACGTAATCGTGTCTCGCAAGGAATTGTCTATCTTGAGTCGATCAATTCAAAAAGTACGCGCTCTTCTCTCACCATGCAGATTTCTGTCAAAACTCTCAAGCATGTGTGGAGGGGGATTATTTCTGCAAAATCTCAAACTCTCAACAGTGGTATTAAATGCTTCTACTCATAACCATTTTGAGAGATTTTCATGAAAATGGTTTTGTGGCAACATAGGTCAGTCATGGAGTTATAAGGTGACTAAGGTTAGGTATAACCGTCCTATGATCCGCCAGAGCCGGAGGGATCTACCCAAGGACACCACCAATAGTTAGAATTAGAAGTCCTTAAGTATGATTATAAAAAGGATAAATGGAGAATCAGAGAAAGAAGGAGTTGAAGAAT
Organism: Chrysanthemum seticuspe; assembly: GCA_019973895.1. Taxonomy (NCBI): domain Eukaryota; kingdom Viridiplantae; phylum Streptophyta; class Magnoliopsida; order Asterales; family Asteraceae; genus Chrysanthemum; species Chrysanthemum seticuspe. The sequence continues at coordinate 152,708,967 of BPTQ01000006.1, forward strand.
TAAAAAGAAAAATAAAGAAAAGGGTGAAAAGAAATAACCCTCCAGATTATTCAACTTAGGGCAGACACCGGGTTCAATTCATATGCTATTGGTTGTCACTTGATGACATCGGTATTGAAGATCAAAGTCGTCATGGACCCAGTGACGCATGCACTAAACCTTCTTAGCCACTCAAGTTTTGCCCAACAGAATCTTGTTTCATTCTCACAGGGAACCCTACATTAACTATTGGCTTTCTCTTAGAGATTGCTGGTATTGAAGAAGGAGACCCTCTCCCTAGTCTCTGCTCAGGAAAACCAAAGCGCACTATTGAGTCTAGAGCCACGATATTCATCAAAAGATCTCTTAGGTACACTTGACATTTTATCACTTGTCGTTCAACAATAAGGACGCAAGTGATATTTTATCGTGTCCTTCACAGATCTTAGCAATCTGTAAAGAACATTTATGAGAGGTTCACTCATGTGATCCTCAGTGATTAAATGGAAACTCCTGCCAGGGTCAACATCAAACAACCCTCACAGTAGGTCACCTCAGTAACTCCCCGTGGATTATGCTTAGTGTGTCTCAAACGGTCTACAGTAGTGAGGTGATGCTTCGGTGTACCTCAGCGACTCATCTGAAATGTAGGTGTACTTCGGTACATCGCGTTATCTCACTTGTGGGACTCCAGTTCAGGAAAAGCCCTTGTGAGAATTAGAATTGTGTTTTCACACTATGTTGTTAGCACTCTCAAAGTTCAAACTTATAAGTGCTGGAATCCGCTTATCACTAACAATTCTTATGTTTTCTTCTTATGGAAGCTCTGGAGTAGACTGATTGTGCAGATTCTTCACATGCTCATACCAACAACATCACTAATGGAAGTTCTCTCAAAAGGCAACACAAAGTCAGAATGATTCTTCGTCAAGTCAAAGAATCTACAAAGTTTAATGACTAAGAGAACTACATCAGTACTGAAATCCAACGTTAAAGAGCGTGTGAGCATGTTGGAGAAAGACGTGGAGACACTGGAGCAACGAAGCAGACCTGATGCAGACAACCACAACATACTATCACTACCATCACAAAGAAAAAAGATCTAAGAACAAAGATAATGATGACGTCAAAGCAGAACTTTTCAAAGGAAACAATTTCTCTACACTGGGGAGATTCTTCGAATCAAGGCATTTCTTCTCACAAGAAAGAAGAATGTTAGAGGACGTCAAAGCTACTATTACATCAGCACCTACAACGTTTATATTATCAATCACTAACACTTAGGGGGAGATTGCTGGAATCACTCCTAAACTAGAATTCAAGTGTTAGTAATTAATATGTAATAGTTAGCTTAATTATGGCTTTTATGTTAGCAATCATGCCAAGGCTTATGTAGAAAGCCCATGAGCCTTGGCCCAAGCCCATAAAGGAAAGGAAGGGAACTTGCATGTTGCCCTAGTTCCTTCCTATGAATAATCCTTGTAAACCCTCACTTGAGGGTTGGTTATTCATTTCACACATTTACTCTACGCATAACTCTTCTATATTTCATACGTGTATGTGTGTGTGTTTGTTCATCCGATCATTTCTCTTCTCTATTTCTTCTATTGATGCTTGTGTTACGAATATGGGAACCTAACAGTTTCCACCAATTTGCCTTTGCCTTTTTCCTTAGGATCTAACACTGGTTGAGAAGCTTGAGGTTGTTCTTCAGCAACCCCTGGAATAGTAACACCCCTTGGTCTTGATAGATTTTGCAATATTTGTGCAACCGTTTCATCATCACTTGCAGTATGAACCACTTTGGGTGTATCAGCTTCTTCGTCTTGTAGAATTGTTGAAGGACCAGCTTCTTCTTCAAAATCTAAAGTCCTTGGTGTGATTAACTCTTGTCTGTATGTTCCTTGAATAACAGCAGTACCTTGATCATCAGTACTTTCTACACCAGCACTTTGAACTCCAGTTCTTTTAGGCTCAGTACTTTCAATGTTTACATGTGCTTCAGTACCTTGAGGTTCATCTTCTTTATCTACATGAAACTCAGCATCTTCTTTTAAATTATCTTGCTCCAGTTTTCTCCCCAATTGGATAGAAGATTGTTGTTGAACCTTTTTGCCTGTAGAAGACTGTTTAAACTTCCTTCCTTTCTTCTTTTGAGACTTTACCCACAACCTGTGATGTTGAACCAGAGACCATACAAATTTCTTCAATCTTTTAAATTTTGTGTTCAACTTCATAAGTTGTACAACTTGAGCTTCGGTAGTTTTCTTCAGTCTCACTAACTCCCTTGTCAAAACATAATTATCAAGAACCAATCCCTCAGGAGGTATTACGCCTGCATCTCCTCCAGATGATGGTGGGTTGATTTCGGGTTTTGACTCATCATATTCAGTACGTTGTGGAGATGGTGTAGGTGAAACTGTAGTACCTTCTTGTGCAGCAGCACCTTGTGAAGAAGCAGTATGTTGAGAAGCAGTACCTTGAGTTGATGCAGTACCTTCTCGTTCTTTACTTGCAGCAGCTTCATCTCTAACTGCCTGAGAAATCTCCATCATTGAAGTAGTCAAAGGAGTATGCCTTCCAGAAAACTTATCACTCTTCTTGGCCATAAAGGTGAATATCTTAGCAGGTTGTACCATAACAGGTAATAAGCTCTCAGGCTTTGGTACATAATGAAGTTGTTTATTCAAGAAAACTTGAATAAATCTTGGATACATTAACCACGATGATCCATGAGAAATGTGAGATAGCATACCATCTAGAATGAGTCTTGAAAAGTTGAAGATACGATTTGTAGCCAAACCTACCAGAGCAGATGCTATATTAGATCCAAATTGCTCCCAGGAAGTACTCTTAGAACTAATACAATAAAGCAAGACATGTACCAAGTACTTCCAATGTGGACTAAACAAAGGTTTCTTGAATCTTGTTTCAGTTAAAGACCCTTCATACCCAACATCTCTTAAAGTATCCCAAAGAAGCTGTTTGTCAAAACGGATAGCTCCTTCTTCATCATCAAACAATAGATCTTCTCAAATTAAGGCTTCACTGACTTTTACAATCCTTCCATCAATTTTAGCCTGAATATATGACTCATCATTCTCCATGTAAGTTCTAGCAGTCGCCCAAAACTGTTGAATCCATGGCTCAATAACATTTGGTTCCACCAAAAGTGCATAACTGATTGGAGATCCAGTAAGAAAACAATAATGTCATGGAATGCGACATTAGCTTCAGTTTTATCCAAATTGGCCACCATGTTGTGTTTAGAAACTGTATTGCGATTTGCCATTGTTTGGTGTTTACAAAAGGAAGTGATTCGATGAATAGTAAATGTGAAAGAGAGAGAAATATGGAAAAGATTGATAAGTATAAAGATAAGAGGGAAAATTGGAGGGTAGTTATATATAGGTAAGATTTGAAAAATCACAGCCCATAATAACAAAGTTACCATTATTTGAATTTTAACCCATCTTTTGACCGTTGGAACAGTACGCTGATAAGACAAGCAGTGCTTTCTACGTGCGTAGTACTTTCCAAAGTAGTACTTTCAGAGCAGTACTTTCATAAAACCAAAAAGCAGTACTTTTCGATTCTCTTCTCTATAATGGCAGAACTCCAAATAGGCATTGGATTTCCTCCCCTCAAGCAATACATAGGACTGTCTAACTAACGAATCAGTCCTCCCCTTAAATATAGCTTAGTAATTAATCATACCAATACTCACCACCAAGTGATTGAATCTTGAAACATCAAATCCTTTTGTGAGTAGATCAACTACATTATCATCTGTGTGAACCTTGACAACATTGATGAGCCTATGCTTATAACATTCTCTGATAAAGTGATGCCTAATCTGAATGTGCTTGGTCTTGGAGTGATAAACTGGATTCTTCACAATGCACATGGTCCTCTCATTATCAATGCTGATAGGAGTCTTCTTGAAGTTGAACCCATAATCCAAAAGTTGATTCTGCATCCACAAGACTTATCCACAACAGCTTGCAGCAGCCACGTATTCAGCTTCAGTGTATGATGTTGCTGCAATAGTTTGCTTCTTACATTTCCATGAGACTAATCTTCTTCCAAGATACTGGCATCCTCCAGTGGTTGATCTTCTATCATAATTATCACCTGCATAATCACTATCTGAAAAAGCTTCCAAGTGAAAAGGTGAATCCTTTGGATACCACAACGCCAACTTAGGTTGTTGTTTCAAATAACTAAAAATTCTCTTCACTTCATTCATATGAGAGACCTTAGGTAAGACTTGATATCTTGCACATAAACAAACATCAAACATGATATCAGGCCTAGATGCAGTTAAGTACATAAGACAGCCAATCATAGATCTGTACAACTTGACTTCAACAGGTTGACCATCTTCATCCTTTCCCAATGAGTTGATAGATTTGATAGGTGTAGTGCCTGGCTTCATAGCATCAAAATTGAACTTCTTAAGAATGTCAGAGACATACTTATCTTTACTTACGAAAATTTCCTCCTTTGACTGTTTAACTTGAAGCCCCAAAAAGAAAGTTAATTCAGCCATTGAACTCATTTGAAATTCATGTTGCATCAGCTACTCAAACTCCTTCACCATAGACTGTTTTGTAACTCCAAAGATGATATCATCTACATAAACTTGAACCAACATGATATCCTTCTTATCTCTCTTGATAAAAAAAGTCTTGTCAAATGCTCCCCTCCTATAACCATGTTGCAATAAGAAAGTGGAGAGCCGTTCATACCAAGCTCTAGGTGTTTGATGAAGGCCATAGAGAGCCTTTACAACTTTTTAGACTTTGTTTGGATGTGCAGGATCTTTAAAACCAGGAGGCTGTTTAACATATACCTCCTCTGTAATCGTGCCATAGAGAAAGGCACTCTTGACATCCATTTGATAAACCTGAAATCCCATATATGATGCAAAAGCAAGGAATATTTGAATGGCTTCAATCCTTGCGACAGGAGCAAACACTTCATCATAATCTACTCCTTCTTCTTGTCGATATCCTTGTGCAACTAACCTTGCCTTGTTCTTGATGACATTCCCTCTTTCATCTCTCTTGACTCTGAAAACCCATCTTGTACCTATTACTTTCTTTCCATCTAGTAGATCACATAGTACCCAAACTTCTTGAAGTTTGAATTAAAGTAGTTCTTCTTGCATGGCTTCAACCCAACTCTCTTTAGTTAATGCTTGAGTTATATTCTTGGTCTCTTCTTGAGAGATAAAACAAGTAAACAGGCATGTTTGGTGATCCTTATGATTCAGCCAGTTTTGTTTATACATAAAGCTAAGTAAAGCATTGTGTGGCATAGTAAATCCTTTAGCTTTTGTTCTAGTTATCACTCCTGCAGTAAAAGGTCCAATGATTTGACCATTAGGATGATTCTTATGAATTCTTAATATAGGAGTCTGTGGAACTTCAAGATTATCACCCAAATTTGTGAACTTAGCATCTTGGTTGGAATCTGAGAAAATACCTTCATCTTCAAACTCATCATCAGTATCTTCTAAGCCAGGCATGTTAGGATCGTCCAAATCATCCAAAGTGCTGTCGATACGTGCAACAGTACTTTGATCCAAAGTACTGTGATCAAAAGTACTGTCAGGGTGTTCTGTAGACTTACCCTTTTTCTTTACTTCTTCATAAGCTCTTCTTTGATCATCATCATAAGATTGTGCAATTGTTTCTTGAAAAGGCATCCTAGCAAGCTCATCTTGGAGAGCTTGATTTGCATCAAACAAAGCGGACTTTGGTGCATCAGTACTTTTCTTCTCAACAGTTATAGGTTCTTCATCAGGAACAACATCAGGTCTAATATTGATTCCATGAACAATGTACTGTAAATCATCTTCTTTGTGGACAGCTTGATTTTCTTATGTAACAGGTACATAATTCATAGAAGGAGTCAAGACCTCAAGATCAAACATCCAATCAGGACCTTTACCCTTCTGATTTTCTTGATCTTCTAAAAATTCAACATGAAGACAATCTTGAACCTTCTTGGTGACTCTATTGTACACTCTAAATCCTTTGTTGTTGGTATAATATCCCAATAAATATCCTTCTTCTGACTTTCCATCAAACTTTCCCAAAGAATCAATAGTGTTAAGAATAGTCAGAGGACATCCAAAAGGTTTCATAAAACGTATGTTAGGTTTGTTTCCCATAAGTAACTCATAAGGTGTCTTCATCTGAGGTTTAGTGACTGATACTCTGTTCAACACATAGCAAGCAGTACTTACAGCTTCAGCCCAAAATTTAATAGGTAATAATGAATCTGCAAGCATTGTTCTGGCTGCTTCAATCAAAGTTATGTTCTTTCTCTCTGCAACACCATTCTGCTGTGGAGTTCTAGCAATACTAAACTCCCTCTTGATCCCTTTCTTGGCACAAAATTCATCCATGAGTTTGTTCTTAAATTCAGTCCCATTTTCTCATCTAATAGCTCTTACTTTGAGTCTCAATTGGTTTTACAGGGCTATTATAAGATCAGGAATAGCATCAAAGGTTTCATCTTTAAATCCCAATAAAAACACCCAACTAAATCTACTGCAATCATCTGTCACAACCAGACAGTACTTCTTCTTGTTTAGACTTGCAACAAAAACCGGTCCAAACAAATCAATGTGCAACAGCTCCAAAGGTTCTTTAATGGTTATTTCCTTAATCTTCTTGCATGAAGCTTTGTGCTGTTTACCTTTCTTGCACGCCAAACATGAGTGATCATTCCTGTATGTTTTGGAAGGTAAACCTCTAACTAAATTTCCTTTGACCAATTTGTTGATATTCTTGAAATTTACATGGCCTAATCTTCTATGCCAAAGATGTGCTTCTTTAAGTGTTGCTTTTGCTACTAAACATGTTGCTCTTTCAGAAGAGAGAAGACTCTTCATATCCAGACTGTACACATCATTGCTTCTTGGTACTCTTAGTACTACCAAGTTATCATTAACAGGCTTAAATTTAGGGGAAAGAATGAGACATTCTGTGTCAGTGAATAGCACAGGGTGCTTCTTGTCACATATCTGAGAGACTGACAAAAGATTAAATTTGAGCTCCTTCACATAGTGAACATTTTCAAAATCTATGCTTCCTGCCTTGATGGTTCCTTTGCCAGTTATTCTTCCTCCACTAGCATCATTCCCAAATTCAACTCTTCCTCCACAATAAGATCTAAACTCTGACAGAATCTCTTTGTCTCCTGTCATGCTTCCAGAGCAACCACTATCCACAATTAGATGATCTTTAAGCTCCTCTTCTGGGTTGCCCTGTACAAAGATAAAAGGGTTAGTTAATTTTAGGAACCCAAGCCATTACTGACTTGTGTTCCCCTTGTGGAGTTACATACTTAAATTCTTTAAGTATGTAATTCCTACCATCTTTAAGCACATGATCAATTATATTTGGTTGTTCCAAAACTTGTGTTGGTTTTTCAATAAAAATCTCTTTTTCATCCAAATTCTCTTTATTGTTTTTAACAAAAATCTCTGTTTCACCCACACTTGCTGAAAGTACTGTTTGTTCTCCATCAGTACTTTCTTTCTTAACCCAACATGTTTTAACTTTTGGTGTAGAGTGCTTTGAACTAGATACTCTTTTTGAGGTGTAACGCCTTCTAGATTGATAATAATTAGATCTCCTAGGGCTTCCATTCCAAAAAGTGCTATCAGTACCTTGATTGGGTGAAAATCTAGCAGTACCTTGAGAAGGTACTGGTGATTTTGAAAAAGATCTTCTCTGGTGAGGGTACTGTTAATACAAATAAGCCGTAAAAACGTTTATTTATATTTTACGATCTTCTAATGTTTTGTCAATAACAAACGTAAAATCATTTTAACGAAACAAATAAAATACGTAAATGGTTTGAACTAATATTTTCTAACATAAGCACATCTTCACATAAAACACTAAAACAAGTATAAGTGATTTTATGATTTAATATTACATATGTATAACAACTAGTGTTTACATATTTGGGTAAAATATACACATAAATAGTATGTAGTATATTGGGTAATATAAATGGGTAGAAACTTAAGTATCATAACCCATTGGGCAAATACATTGAATGTAGTTGGGTACAACCCAAAGCCCATGACCCATGGAGCTTGACCCATAACCCATTGCATGACATCATGCTTATATCATATATGGATAATATCCATAACCCATGGTTTTGAGCCATACCCATGTGACTAGATGCATTGCACTCAAGAGATACATTGTATCTAGCTAAAGACCCATGGATCAACCCATGACCCATGACCCAAAACCAAAATAACCATGGGTAAAAGGGAGCGTCCCACGGATCCCTAGCTTTACGCTAGACGGATCCCTTGTGGAATGGATCCGTGGGATCCGGGGAACAGTAGATTTTTTCTTCTATAAATAGTGAGACATTTCTTCATTGTTGCTCACCCCTTTCTAACATACCTTTCCCTAGAGTTAAAAACTCTATAACCTCAGATCCAAGAGATCTATGTTTGTAGTTTTGTTTTTGTGTGATCTTCTAGGTTCCTCTTAAAGGCGAGATCACCACCTTTGAAGTCGAGCAAGCTCAAGTCCATGAGTTGTCATGCTTCCTCATCATCAAGACTACTGAAGTCTTCTTGTTGATGATTGTTTTTCTTTTCCTAAGAAATGTTGAAGACATTTGTGAAAGGTGTCTCAAGTGTCAAGACGAAGATATTAGTGAAGGGTATCTATCGTCAATATCATAAGCACTTGTGTTAGGTGCTTAGAAGTCAAGACTAGAAGCATTATTGAAGGGTGCTTAGAAGTAAAGACACAAGACATTAGTGAAGGGTGTCTTGAAGATCTAGTTAAAGGCATTAGTGAAAGGTGCCTTAGATGTACATTCGATATGGTGTGTTCCGATGTACAAGATAGATTTGTACTAGATCCAAGGATATTGATATCCTTGATGATGTTGTAAAAAGGAGTGGATCTCCTTTGGGGTTAGTCGTTGGTGTAGTGTTTGGTAGTATTTCCTCCATTGCAATAGAACTAGGTGCTTAGCCTAGTACCTAATAAAGGGTAGGCGATGTTGTGTAGGTGTGGTTCACCTTGCTGTGAAAGAACTAGGTACTTAGCCTAGTACCTTATAAAGGGTAGGCGACGTTGTGTAGGTGTGGTTCACCTTGGAGTGAAATAACCCGGTGGTTAGCCTAGCACCGGAAAAAGGGTAGGCGACGTTGTGAAAGCTTCTCCGCCATAAGGAGATTGGTGTAGTGATTACGAACTCTCGAGTAGGTGACTCGGGGAGTGGAGTAGGGCAAGTAAGGTGTCCTTGTAGCCGAACCACTATAAATACTCGCGTTGTGGTTTTGTGCTTCTTACTCTTATCTCTTCATTACATACTTATATATGTTTGTTTATCAACATCCAACACACACATCTAAATAGATTGACATAAGTCGATCTAAATCGTTTAAAAGGAAGTTTTAATTGGCAAAACTATTCAACCCCCCCCCCCCCTTCTAGTTTTCCACAATTGGCATCAGAGCTTCGTTACCAAGTTTCTTGAAGTATATTGTACTTTAAAAACTTGATACGATCCACGGTTAATTGAAAACTACAAAGAAGGTTTTTAATAAAAACAAACATCATGTCTTTTAAAACTATATGTTTGGATGTTGATCTGATAACAACATTTTTCTTATTCACTTTTTCATTTAATTGCACTAATCCTCTTTGTCATGTTGATTAGTCAAAGCTCACATCTATCAAGCCATAGGATTTGCTTGATAATAAAGATTACCTTCCCTAAGAAGGTATCTTGAGCACAAAGGAGCTGGAATTGTCTTCTGACATTTGATGTATCATTTGTAAAGACATTCCTAAGTGCATTTGATTTATGACTTTCCACTTATCTCAAAATGATATTAGCTTAACAAATAAGTATGATTACCTAGGTATTTATTTGATTATCTTTTGTGCATATACATGTATTACATGTAGCTTCATTAGGAAGCTTCTTCTCACATACGTGTCACTCTTTCGTCTAAAGTCGTGGTTTATAAAACTTATGTTTTATTTAACTTAATCCAAAAATCATATCTTTCAAATAATAAAACAAAACACAAATCTCAAGAATTCCTCCTTCCCCATAAATAAACCATCCGTCGACCACTCTATCAAATCCCCACTTTTTCAAATCTTCCAATTTCAAAAATTTCCTCTCATTCAAAACTTCATCTTCCTCTCTATTTTCATCTCATCCAAAACCAAGAAGGATCGTCTTCAACATGGTTTACATCGCTCTCGTGCTCATCGCCTTAACACTCATCGCACTTGTGTTCCCTATGATGAAGTTCACATACGGAGACATATACTTTGTGTTGTTAATCTACATTGGGGTTATATACCCAATCCTTTGTATCATTCTTAGTATTGAAATGAAATATTACTAATAGTCTAGTTATCTAGGTTATTATTATCTTAATGTGTTTGTCATTTCTTTTGATTTATATGTTTCATATTCTTTCGTGATACATTAGAAGTCATGTATGCATGCTAAAAGAAAATGTACGATAAAACACAAATCGTACTATAAAATTGTATAACCTATGTTTTTATCAAATCTGATTCTGTTACTACAGATCCACGGATCTCGGAAAATACACTAGCCGGATCCCTTTTGAAAGGGAACCGTAGGAACCGTCGTACTGGGAAACTGTTTTTCATGCAAAATAAAAACCACTTTCTTTCTAAAAGTTATATTCCACTAGAATGTCAAAACCATAAGTGAGTTAAGTGTCAATACTGATAAAAACCATTGTTAATAAAAATCTAGTAAAAACATTAGATAATCATTGGTCGACCACAAACATCACATTCTATTAACTCATCATTTCTATAGGTTCAACTATGACGCATGAATATGAGTTTGATTTTTCACTCACTAGTGTCTACACTCCGAACATCTCCCTTGAACCCAACACACCTGGCAATCATGTCTGTGGGTTCAATAATCTCAAAAACCGTCACTTCCACGAAGGACGTATTGTAGACACTCTCTACAATTCGAAGAAGGTATTAATACCTCCTTCCGAGCCATAGGACTAGAATGTCTTCTTGAAATCAACGAGAAGATATGTCCAAGGTTCATAATGGAATTATTCTGTCAAGTTGAACTTGTTCGTAATGAGGATCGCTCTCTATCTCTTTGGTTTTATATCAAAAACCAAACGTTTACTTTAACCCTTGGGCATTTTTCTCACATCCTCCGAATTCCAAACCATGGACAATGTGCCTTCACCGAAGATCGGTCTCTTGATTCTCTCTTCAACTTTCATGAAGAAAATAGTCCATATTGTTCACACATACCTTCGTCGGAAGATTTAAATCGCATAATATGCAAACCTCGACCATATGACTCCGATCCAAACATTATCTTCACACGGAACATCCGAGAAGAGTACAAGCCTCTTGCACTCATCCTGCCTGAGAATGTTTGGAGTCTTAGGGGAAATCGAGAAATCCTTCCCGCTTGTTGTGCTCACATGTTGTACTGTTTGCTAACACAACAACCGTACAATCTAGCCTATTTCTTTGCAAGGCGAATTGTAAATATTCAAGGCTCCAAGAATAAACTCATCCCTTATGGAATGTTCTTGACGCGCCTCTATCATAACGTTATGCACTTTCATCCTCAATTTCAAAGTCCGTTGTACGTACTTGTGACCAAGATGATGGAACCGCTAAACATATCTCTCATGAAGACTTTCTTCATTCTTGATTTCACCAACACTCATCAATCACGTGATGATCCTCCTAGCGAAAACACTCAAGGAACCTGTAGTTTTTCAAATAGGATCAATCCTCTTGTACTCATGCTTTATCAATGTAATCCTATTTCCTTCATGAAATAAAACATCTTACATTTTGATATCTTAGTGTTAGAACCCCTTTAAACTAACCTTGGAATATAATGCATTGTCAAGATCATTGCTTACCTTTAGTAAAGGTTCTGCTAAGCAGATGGACGGATCCCAAAGCTTGTGCTAAACGGATCCCTACATTTAGGGAACCGTGGGATCCGGCAAACAGAAAATGCAATTGCAAGCATTGTATTTCAAACATATCCTTAGAACACCTCACACTAAGCTAGACATAGTGTCTTAAGGAAAACTAAGTCCTTATCAAGTTAAGTAGATCCTTCCTACTCACGCATAACTCACCTAGATCACCCTCAAAGACGCTTATAGATCTATCCTTTCACTTTAATCCATTACTCTTTCGCTCTCAAAATCACACATCATTTTTCACATGATCCCTCATATCTAAACTTTGGAAACCTCTTATAGCAAAATTGATCATAATCATCCTTACGTCAAAATTGGTCAAAATTGATCAAATTCTAATTTTTCCATCTTAAGCCTTTAGGATATTCTCCAAAGGATTAATCTAAGTCACTATCTGATCTCTAGGATCATTTAGCTTCAATTGACACTCTCTTCTTTAGTGTCATCCTTGTTCATTCATTGATACTCATGAAAGTTCCAATTCCTTCCATAAAAGTCAATCATTAAGCTACATAACTCATTACCTTCAAGTACTTAAGCACCCCTTCATTTAAGACACTTAGGAGGACTGAAACACTTAAGATGATATAGATCTTAGACTTTAGAAACATCATTTCTACTCTTTCATAGCTGCTGATAGCCGGATCCCTAGGATTAGCCTAGATGGATCCCTCTGAGGAGGGAACCGTGGGATCCGGATGACAGACTATGTCAAGCCTTGCTAAAACAATCATTTCAATTCACTTTTCTAACTCAAACACTCCATCTCATCTTAAATGAGTTCCTAGATTAATAAAAACTTTGAAGTTGACTCTTGTTCATGTTAATCATCACATTCCAATGAATCTTAATTGCTTAAGGCTTAAATGGACTTGCCAAATCTCTTGCTTTATAAACCACATTGTTAGGACTTCCATAGTCATCACCTTCATCCTAATTTCCAGCAATTAAGAAACCCTTACAAACTTCTTGAAATCATCTCATCATAAGGAAAACTCCAAGTATTAACTTATCTACCAAAGAACCACCCAAGAAAATTACTCGTGTTGTACACGAAATATCTTCAACCGAATCATCTCCGGTCAAGCCAACAAATGCAAGGATCTCTTCTCAACCAATCAAACCCATTCCTAAAAGGGTAGTACCCACAAAACTACCTATGCCAAACACCACCATGCCTCCTAGGCCAAACAATATCAACTCCACTAAACCATCACCATTGGTTCCTAGAGCTATTTCTTTTACATCTCCACTATCATCACCACACCTCTAGAATTTAGAGGATTTGCCTCCTAGGCCGTCTCATTCTCCTCCGCCGACAACATTCTCCTCTTTATGAGGAATAATGGTACAAAATCAAGGTGTTGAGTCATCATTAGCTCCGGCTTCCTTTTCGCCGTTTCCATCATATAATCCCATTTGTATTATGAGAAATCATCAAAGTCAACCACCCGACCATATGGAAGTTGACACTTCTCTACCACCCCCATCATTCTTGGTCGAGCCATTCTCACATGCGCCTCCACCAATCCCTCCGTCGTTTGAAGCTCCACAAGCCGCTTCACTTGATCCTTCGCATCAAGCCATTTCATTTCTTCCACCACTACTACCTAGCCATGACAAAGATTGTTATCATTGTCAACAGGTTAAAAGTTTGATACATGAAGTATGAGAAGACCAACATTTCATGTTCTATCATCTCCTCGAACGTTTCGACGAGATTAAACCTAAACAAAACTTGAGCTAGAAGATTTTAGTGGTGTCCTAGGATCAAGCGATAGTTGGTTTAGAAATTCCTAGTCATGTATTTTTTATTTTCTCTTAGTTTTTAGAGTCATATATATCATAACTCTAGTTTTATTAAATGAAATTACATGCTACTTGCTATATTTCTGAGTATATGATTATGTTGTATTCATATCTCACTTTTGTGATAACATTAATTGTTATACCACCATTTGCTGAATTTATTCATCAGCTAGATGAATCCCTCTAATTTGCCTAGACGGATCCCTACTAGGAGGGAACCGTGGGATCCGTGATACAGTAAACTATTTTTCTACTAACTTGGAAAACATTTGCAGGAAACTATGAATTATACTTGCTTTCTAACCTTTGTTTTGTAGTTATTCAATCTACACTTGAAAACTTTGACACCCTAAAAGCTAGGGGGAGCTTTGTGTCAAAGCAATACATTGCAAATTACTTGCAATATTAGGATTACATTTCTTGACATTCCTTTGCAAAATTGCAATCATCAAGGGGGAGCACATTCGTCACATAGACGAAATCTTTTGCAAACTTACTTGCAAACAAACTAGATTATTATTACTTTCTTGACGCCCTTACATAGGGATGGACTCGTCAAGGGGGAGTAAAGACGAGATCCCTTCCCGTTACTTTCTCTCTATTTCTTTTTATTTCTTTCACATGTTTTTCCTAAAAAAAACAAAGTGTTAGTTTCCTTTCGAAGTTTTTTTTGTTTCGACAAAAGGGGGAGAAGAAAGTAAAAACTACAAATTCAAACTTTTACGAATTTTAGCTTTTCCTTAAAATAATTTTATGTTTTGTCATCAACAAAAAGGGGGAGATTGTTAATATAAATAAGCAGTAAAAACGTTTATTTATATTTTACGATCTTCTAATGTTTTGTCAATAACAAACGTAAAATCATTTTAACGAAACAAATAAAATACGTAAATGGTTTGAACTAATAGTTTCTAACATATTCACATCTTCACATAAAATACTAAAACAAGTATAAGTGATTTTATGATTTAATATTACATATGTACAACAACTAGTGTTTGCATATTTGAGTAAAATATACACATAACTAGTATGTAGTATATTGGGTAATATAAATGGGTAGAAACTTAAGTATCATAACCCATTGGGCAAATACATTGAATGTAGTTGGGTACAACCCAAAGCCCATGACCCATGAAGCTTGAACCATTACCCATTGCATGACATCATGCTTATATCATATATGGATAATATCCATAACCCATGGTTTTGATCCATACCCATGTGACTAGGTGCATTGCACTTAAGAGATACATTGTATCTAGCTAAAGACCCATGGATCAACCCATGACGCATGACCCAAAACCAAAATACCCATGGGTAAAAGGGAGCGTGCCACGGATCCCTAGCTTTACGCTAGATGGATCCCATGTGGAATGGATCCGTGGGATTAGGGGAACAGTAGATTTTTTCTTCTATAAATAGTGAGCCATTTCTTCATTGTTGCTCACCCCTTTCTAAAATACTTTCCCCTAGAGTTAAAAACTCTCTAACCTCAGATACAAGAGATCTCTGTTTGTAGTTTTGTTTTTGTGTGATCTTCTAGGTTCCTCTTAAAGGTAAGATCACCACCTTTGAAGTCGAGCAAGCTCAGTTCTATGAGTTTCCATGCTTCCTCATCATCAAGACTGCTGAAGTCTTCTTGTTGATGATTGTTTTTCTTTTCCTTAGAAGTGTTGAAGACATTTGTGAAAGGTGTCTCAAATGTTAAGACGAAGATATTAGTGAAGGGTATCTATCGTCAATATCATAAGCACTTGTGTTAGGTGCTTAGAAGTCAAGACTAGAAGCATTATTGAAGGGTGCTTAAAAGTCAAGACACAAGACATTAGTGAAGGGTGTCTTGAAGATCTAGTTAAAGGCATTAGTGAAAGGTTCCTTAGATGTACATTCGATATGGTATGTTTTAATGTACAATATAGATTAGTACTAGATCCAAGGATATTGATAACCTTGATGATGTTGTAAAAAGGAGTGGATCTCCTTTGGGATTAGTCGTTGGTGTAATGTTGGGTAATAGTTCCTCCATTGCAATGGAACTAGGTGTTTAGCCTAGTACCTAATAAAGGGTAGGCGATGTTGTGTAGGTGTGGTTCACCTTGGTGTGAAAGAACTAGGTACTTAGCCTAGTACCTTATAAAGGGTAGGCGACGTTGTGTAGGTGTGGTTCACCTTGGAGTGAAAGAACCCGGTGGTTAGCCTATTACCGGAAAAAGGGTAGGCGACGTTGTGAAGGCTTCTCCGCCATCAGGAGATTGGTGTAGTGATTACGAACTCTCGAGTAGGTGACTCGGGGAGTGGAGTAGGGCAAGGAAGGTGTCCTTGTAGCCAAACCACTATAAATACTCGCGTTGTGGTTTTGTGCTTCTTACTCTTATCTTTTCATTAGATACTTATATATGTTTGTTTATCAACATCCAACACACACATCTAAATAGATTGACATAAGTCGATCTAAATCATTTAAAAGGAAGTTTTAATTAGCAAAACTATTCAACCCCCCCTTTTAGTTTTCCACATGTACCTATGGTCTTGTGAGAAATTGTTGTGGTTAACCCTATGTGAATGATTCCAGACTGGTTTATTCTCCCTTGGTTTTTGGTTGGCAGATCTGGTCTTTGGGAATTTGTTTAAGTAATCTGAGTGAAAGTCACAGTCCTTAATCAAATGATCAGGACTATAACAAACGAAACACAATTTTTGACCCATACTCCCAAAAAATCTTCCTTTAGGTCTATGATTAAAAGTATCCTGTCTTTTTGGTGAATGATGAAAACTGTTTTGACCAAAATTATCCCAAAAAAGGTTTAACAGTATTTTGAAAAGTTTTCTTAAAGGTACTGCTGATCGTGTAGAAGTACTTTGATTTGAAGGTACTGCTTGACTCTTAACATCATCATCCTTAGGTTTCTCAACTGTTTCTTTTGGGGTGTCAGAAATAGATGGACCTGTAAGATTCTTCCTAAAATCTAAGTTGTCTACTCCAAAACGAGAAACATCTTCCCTAAGTGGTTGAAAACTACCAGTGGGATGAGGGACTGCTTGATAACCTTTGTTTTTCTTATATTCAGGAGGTGTTTGACTAATTGATTCCTCATTACTAGATGTGGCTACATAGTTAATGAGTTCATCATCACTAGTTGTTATATCCTCAAAATCAAGTTGGTCCTCATCACTAGGTGGGTTTTCTTCTATGCTACTAAAGTCCATACCAAAACCTAGGCCAGTTTTAATGTGTGCTCTTTTCTGTTTTTTATCAAAACTAACATGTGAAAGGCCAGATTGTCCCCAAGCAGTAAACTTTTCTAGCAATTCATCCCTTTCTTTAGTCATCTTTTCTAATTCAGCAACCTTACATCCTAATTTCCATTCACTTAGTTTTAATTGGTAATCCTATTGCTCATAATTTTCTGCCCAAGCCATCTCATTATTTCATGTGTTATTATTTTGGTTTCCATTGACTCTAAAGTAATTTGATAACCAGCTACCTCAGACCTAGCCCTTTTACAGTTATCTCTTTCAGTTACATAATCAGTAACCACCTTTTGATAAAAATCATGACACTTAGAGCGTACCTCATAGATAGGGGGTGAACTTCGTGAAGTAGCGACCATAGCAAGTAGAACAGGTTCATCTTCATTCTCCATGCTCCAATCAAAGCTTCCTAGACTATCTCTGGATTCCAAAGAAGCAAGTCCAGGTTCCTCATCAAAGGCTGTGCTCCAATCAAACTCTTCCACTGATTCTTCCTGTTAGGTTCCCATATTCATAACACAAGCATCAATATAAGAAATAGAGAAGAAGAGATCGGATGAACAAATACATACACACATACGTAAGATAATAAGAAAGGTTATGCGTAAGAGTGAATGAGTGAATTGAACAACCAACCCTCAAGTGAGGGTTTACAAGCATTATTTATAGGAAGGAACTAGGGCAACATGCAAGTTCCCTTCCTTTCCTTTATGGGCTTGGGCCAAGGCTCATGGGCTTTCTACATAAGCCTTGGCATGATTACTAACATAAAAGCCATATTAAGCTAACTATTACATATTAATTACTAACACTTGAAATCTAGTTTAGGAGTGATTCCAACAATCTCCCCTAAGTGTTAGTGATTGATGATATAAACGTTGTAGGTGCTGATGTAATAGAAGCTTTGACGTCTTCTGACATTCTTCTTTCTTGTGAGAAGAAGTGCCTTGATTCGAACAATCTCCCCAGTGTAGAGAAATTGTTTCCTTTGAAAAGTTCTGCTTTGACGTCATCATTTTCTTTGTTCTTTGATCTTTGTTCTTTGTGATGGTAGTGATAATATGTTGTTGTTGTCTGCATCAGGTCTGCTCCGTTGCACCAGTGTCTCCACGTCTTTCTTCAACATGCTCACACGCTCTTTAACGTTGGATTTCAGTACTGATGTAGTTCTCTTAGTCTTTAAATTTGTAGATTCTTTGACTTTGACGAAGAATCATTCTGACTTTGTGTTGCCTGTTGAGAGAACTTCAATTAGTGATGTTATTGGTATGAGCATGTGAAGAATCTGCACGATCAGTCCGCTCCAGAGCTTCCATAAGAAGAAAACATAAGAATGGTTAGTGATAAGCAGATTCCAGCACTTACAAGTTTGAACTTCGAGCATGTTAACAGCATAGTGTGAAAACACAACTCCAATTCTCACAAAGGCTGTTCCTGAACTGGAGTCCCACAAGTGAGATAACGCGATGTACCGAAGTACACCTACAGTTCAGATGAGTCGCTGAGGTACACCGAAGCATCACCTCACGACTGTAGACCGTTTGAGACATACTAAGCGTAATCCACGGGGAGTTACCGAAGTGACCTGCTGTCAGGGCTGTTTGAAGTTGACCCTGGCAGGATTTTCCATTCAATCACTGAGGATCACATATGTGAACCTCTCATAAATGTTCTCGACAGATTGCTAAGATCTGTGAAGGACACGATAATATATCACTTGTGTTCTTATTGTTGAATGACAAGCGATGAATTGTCAAGTGTACCTAAGAGATCTTTTGATAAATCTCGTGGCTCTAGACTCAATAGTGCACTTTGGTTTTCCTGAGCGGAGACTAGGGAGAGGGTCTCCTTCTTCAATACCCGCAATCTCTAAGAGAAAGCCGATAGTTTACGTAGTGTTCCTTGTGAGAATGAAACAAGCTTCTGTTGAGAGAAACTTGAGTGGCTAAGAAGTTTTAGAGCATGCGTCACTGGGTCCATGACGACTTTAATCTTCAATACTGGCGTCATCAAGTGACAACAAGTAGCATATGAATTGAACCCGGTGTCTGCCCTAAGTTGAATAATCTGGATGGCTATTTCTTTTCACCATTTTCTTTGCTTTTTCTTTTTAATTCTAGAACTCCTTCTTTCTCCGATTATCATTTTCTCCTTTTTATAATCATACCTAAGGACTTATAATTCTAACTATTAGTAGTGTCCTTGGGTAGATCCCTTCAGCTCTGGCGGATCATAGGACGGTTATTCCTAACCTTAGTCACCTTATAACTCCATTGCCATAAAACCCTTCGAGAGTTTTATTTTGCATAAATACTCCCCCTCCATACATGCTTAAGTGTTTTGACAGAAATTTGCATGGTGAGAGAAGAGCGTGCACTTTTTGAATTTATCGACTCAAGATAGACAATTCCCCGCGAGACACGGTTACGTTGCATAGTTAAAGACTTAGATTGTCAGCTTTTAGGTGACAATTAGCTCTAATAACTACCTTGAAGGTGTGGACAAACCTCGAAAGATTGTCAAACTCGTCAAAGTTCATGTCTATCAAAAGCTTCTCGAATAGGTACAATTTACTAGGATAAGTCTTAGGAGACAAATATTTTCAATGTATGACTTTTCAGATCCCGTCAATTCATGGGTTGAAGTCTTTTCACACTAGGATTCAATAGCAATTCACAACATATTTCTTATCACATAATTTTTCTCCCCCTAAAAAATGGCATATAAATGTTATTTTTGACGAAATTTTGATATCGAATATGACCATTTCGAGTTTTGTGGGAAGATTATTACGAAGAACAATTTGTGAACAAAGTTTTTAATCAAATACTCCCCTTCAACAAGTGATATAAACTTTTGAGGTTTTGAAAATCATAAGGGGAAGTACTTGTCCTTTTGAGCAAAACTTTGAAAAGTGAAAGTTTTGATAAGTTTTACTCAAAAGTAAGAAGCTTTCGCTCTTTTTATAAGGATTGTGGCACTGAAGCGTACCACAAGGTCCTATCATTACAAGAACGGGTTGTACACTGTTATCTGTGCACAAGCCATATCATTAAATAATCACACATCCAAATCAATATTGAAAATGAAATAGTTTAAGGGGTACCAGGAGATTCAGGTAGTCCAGCAATAACTCTAGGAATGCGAACTGGGCGTTGATAGCCTGTGAGAGAAATCCTGGGATGACCACCTACGAAGCTCTCCAAAGTTCTGAACTGGTCCCTTCTGTACAACCTTTCATCGATGCGAGTGATGGTCCTCTTAACATCCCTTTTCTCCTTCGAATTCCATCTCTTCTTCGACCCAATACCTTCATGTATCTCCTTTAACCGATAAGCTAACCCATCCCTTACTTTCTTCAGTGTATGATCCCCAAACTTATGAAGCTCGTTACACGCCATCAAGCAGTTGCGGTGTAGTTCACTGCGGTAGACTACGCCAAAAGGTTTGCTGATGAGAGTGTATTGAGGAAGGTGGTTGATGTCAGGAAGGTCTAGCTGAGGTCTGGTGAGGTTGATACGTGTCTGATACGATTTCACGACAAGTTCCAAGTCTTCTACTCGTTCTTGGATCACTATACTTCTGATGAAGATGAGCACGGACTTGATGTATTCACGTTGGATTTCAGTCGAGAATGGTCTCATTCTTCTCTATACCTTGGCAAGATATAGATCTTCAATGTCGTTGAGAGACAAATTCTGAAAGTCCGCTTCACAAAAAACATAGTCCTCTTCATCTTGTCGCTTGACCACGATTGTCTTGAGAAATGTATAGTCCCATTTAGACGCAAGATTTACATGCTTAACAGCAACGATCCCTTTATCACTAAACACTTCATGTGTAGACATTTGAACCTGGCAGCTTTTGTAGAAGATACTTCAGCGTTCAGGCCAATGGTGAATCCCATACATCGCATCAATGTCATACTTCTCCACATTGTTAGCAAACATGTGAGAAACCTTTTCTTCGATGGCTATGCAGTTGGAATGTATGGCTTCCGGGAACGGAAGTGTCAGTGATGTAGCGTATTTCTTTGACAGATCACTACCATGTAGAAGAAATTCCAGGTCTTTGTTAAAGAAGTAGCGAAATGGAATCTTTGGTTGATCTGGTTGGCCAATCGTTGGGAGAGGTCTGGTCCAGTCGGTGTAATATGGAGCCTTGTCTTTTCTGGTGAAGTCAATGTTTGCTTCAGGGTTGAGCCAATCAATGTTGTTAGACATGGCTCGTGCTATGTTTTCAAGATGGTATTCAACTTCGATAGCACTTTCCGAGCTATCTTTGAGCAATTGAAAAGCTTCATTCTTGATGCGTTTTAACTCTGACTTGGTCATCTTCTTCACCCAAAAATTTTCTTGAAGAAATTTAGCATGTTCCAATGTTCGACCTTCTACCATATCTTGAATTTCAGGTAGGGAGGGAGTAGCATCAACAAGTGTGGAAAACCAGTCATATTCGGTGTTATCTTCGTCTAGCCATGAGACGACATCAGCCTTAGTCGTCTTCTTCTTCTTCTTTGGCCTAGATGAGGATGCTGGTTTCTTTGTTGTATCTGGAGAGGTGGGTTGTTGTTGGGGCTCAGGGACTTCCTCATCGTCACCACCAGTGTATTCGAAATGATCACCGATTTTCTCTGTGGAGGGTGGTAACTCAGATTCCTGAGGTTTATCAGCAGAAGAATGTGGAGGGGATCGTGTGTCAGTTGGAGTCCTTTGGGGTGGTAGTGGCATGGAGGATGATTCACCAGTTTTCTTTGGACGTTTAGGCTCTGTATCTTTGTCCTTATCCTTATCATCATTGTCTCTTGGACGCTTAGGCCTTTCAGCTTGCTCCTTGCATGAAGTCTTGAGTTGGTATTCTAGTAATGCCTCAAATAGTTTACTTTCATCAGAGGTGAAAGTTACAGATCATTGAGACAATTGTAGCACCAGCTTGGAAATCAACTCTGCATCAGAGAGAACTACAGGCTCAATTGGATTGATCTTCATTGTTACCGGGGTGGATTGCCTTGTTTGCTTGACCAATTTCATGAGATTTAGATAGAGTTGTCTGGTGAACATCTCCCTTGTCACGCTAGGAACAGTGTCGAGAAGGAACTTGTGAGTATATCCCTTAATCATCTCGTTCAGTTCCCCTTGGACATCACGTTGCATAAACTTCTGGATATACTCCCTTTCACTGGACATCTTGTCTATCTCGTCATGTAGAAGATTGATACTGTCAGCTAGTTGATTCAACTTTTTGTTGGTCACTTCTTTCTTCCTGACCTGCTTGACAGCTTTGAAAATCTTAGTTTTAGCACAGGATATCCAAGAGTCAGTTGGTTTCTTCACAGATTTGGATGTGGATCTGGTTTTGCTTTTGTATGGTGGAAGTGAAGAGTAAGAAGACGAGTCTGATGACGATGATACATGAGGAGACTCAGGGTCTTTTGGTGGCTCAGAAGTTTCTTCCTTGGAGCGAGCTGGGCTGTCAAGAAGAAAATCATCATAATCAACTTCGTCATCTTGTCCAGACTTAGCCAATTCTTTAGCCTTGATCCTGGCTTCTTCATCTGCTTTAGCTTGAGCTTCATTAGTAGCAGCATCTTCATCAGAAATCTTCTCAGACTTCTCTATTTCTGGATCCTCAAAGTCATAATTGATAGAATCCTCAATCTGCCTTTGTTGTTGTTCGTGGGTGGTGGTATCAGTTCCCTTATTGGGTTGATTAACCGCATCAGAAGCTGGTGTAGATTGTGCACCACCACTTGACCCTCCGGGGCCACGAGTTTGTTGCAGTTCGAACTCTTTGGCAAGATGTTTGAGTCTGAGGTTCTTCAATTGTTTTCTATACTCTCTGTCTTCATCAAGTGGTTCTTCTTCCGAGCTTTCCTTTTCATGCTCAAGCACTGGTGTTTTCCCTTTTCCTTTATCAGCTTTTGGACTGGGAGGTTTTGCTACTGTTTGAGTGTCATCGGTTGGAGTTTCAGAGTAGATCACCTCTTTGTCTGATTCAGTATCCTCAGAGCTTTCATCCATTAGCTTTTGTTGCGGTTCAGGCTTGGGAATTGGGATGGCTTCTTTAGATGGAATTTTCCTTTTGAGAGTAAGTGATCTCTTAGAAAACTTCCTCTGACTCTCAGTGCTTGTAATACTTCCTGCACTGCCTCTCCTGGTTTTCCTAGTAGGTGTACCAGAGGATTTATCTTCAAGGAAACCTACTTTGTCTTCATCAACTGCTACCAGATATCTTTTGTACGAATACAATTGTTTGATGTCATCAGAAAGAAGATGATCTGGCAACACTGCACCTTGTTTCTTTGTTGTCGAGTCCTTAAATCTGACAGTGAGTGTGGGCTCGTACAACACGGAATGTTGTTTGGGGTCATCGAGTCTCAAGGGAATATCAAGATTATACCCTAGAGCTCTCTGGATCAACAGTTTGGTGTATCTGATATACGGGATTTTGGTGCCAAGCTTTTTAAAGTAAGTCATCATGTCATCCCATATCAGAGCTTCTACTTCAATGTGTTTCATGTTGACCAATGCCCAAAATATATGTAGTTCCATGAGCTTGGGATACTCATAACCACTATCACGTCCAGAAATGGATGTTGCAATCATGATGTAGAGGGTTCTCCAGGGCTGGGGTATGTTCTTTAGATCAACATATGAGTGCTTTGTGATAACCCCAGTAGCTTCATCATAGCCGATGTCGACCATGAACTTGAGAACGACATCTTCAGTTGGAGTGGCATTGTATTCATTAGGTTCGATGACGGGAACAAGAAGAATAGCCCTCAAATCTGCTGGTGTGATGGTGACTTGTTTGTGGTTGAGCGTCACCGTCACAACATTTTGACCTTTGATCTTTCGCATTGTATGCCAGAATTGGTGAATGTAAATCTCTGGCACTATAGCAGAGTTGGAGATCATGTTCTGATAGGGGTGAGTCTTCAGAATATCCACCACTATTTGACACGAAGATTCAGAACAATAGAAGCTATCAAAATCAACTTTGAGGTTATTCTTTCTGATCTTCATTAGATAACTATGAGGGAAGATATCTTCAATAGTGAGAACGTTTGGTGCTTCCACATTATGCATTTGAGCATCCATGTCGTGATCTGAAAGATATTTAGCCAAAAGAACCAACATATCGAAAGACATTACGTTAGTCAACAGTTGATTTTAATGT
This sequence comes from Chrysanthemum seticuspe, assembly GCA_019973895.1. Classification (NCBI taxonomy): domain Eukaryota; kingdom Viridiplantae; phylum Streptophyta; class Magnoliopsida; order Asterales; family Asteraceae; genus Chrysanthemum; species Chrysanthemum seticuspe. Next base: position 152,733,229 of record BPTQ01000006.1, read on the forward strand.
CTATTTATTGAATGTGATATGTCGATGATTGTTACGAGTCCAATGTCACTTGTTAGTCCAATAGTCCAAAGACGTCGTGATAAGTTTCGTGAGTTGGTTAACTTTGAGTTTTAAAGTCCAAGTTTTCACTTATTTTTCACAACTTATTAAACATTTAAGCTTATTAGTGACATTTTGGTTTCGGGGCGTTATGATTTACTTATTTACAAGTTTGCACGCGTAACAATTCATAATTTTGGTTAAAACTAAGCTTAGGCGTAGATTTTGCAAGCTTATGCGTAAACAAGAGTGATTATACGCGTAAACGTGAGCTTATGCGTAGGTTCTTGACTTACGCGTAAGAAATATTATGCGTAGGAAAAGAGGGCCTTAGGCGTAAAGCTTATGCGTAAGCGTTTAAAGAACCTTACACGTAAGGCTTACTCGTAAGAGTGAACCTTATGTGTAGAGGTTACTATTTAAGCATATCCTTCACAGGATACGTGTAGTCCCCAATGTAGAACCTTACGCGTAAAGTTTACGCTTAAGATTTCTCTTACGCATAACATTCTACGCGTAAGGTGATCCTTATGCGAAGATGTTCAAGTAACCTTGATTCTGAATAATTCACACGTAGAAACCTGAAATAGATTCATCATAACACCAATATTAACACATACATTCAATGATTATCAGTTCTAAACATGGATACACATTAAAGCAGTTATGCGTAGAAGATCGTTTACGCGTAGACATAAACCCTAGAGTTCAATTCCTACGTGTAAGAGTTCTAACCATAGGAATCACACCAAACTTTTTCTGGTAAGTCTAAGAAGGCTAGTGAGTAGTTTTATGTAAGTTTTAACATCAAAACCTAAGTGGATCAAAAATACCCAAATGCTAAGAACATAAACCCTAACTTTCAATTCGAACGCAATTAGTGTTTCTGGGTAAGTTCTAGCCCTAGATTTGGTTAATTCATCATGTAAACAATATCACTTAACTATCTTTTTAACCAGAAACATTCACATTTGAAAACCCCCAAACTAGCGCATAAACCCTAAATTTCAATCTCATTCAATTCGTGTATCTGGGTGAGTTTTGAGGATAAAAATGGTATCATAGAGACTTTACAAACTTTTTGACACTGCCATTTCAACCACAAACACTCACACTTGATTAGGTGTTCATACGCTTATGCGTAGAACACAAAATCATTCATAGATTAAGATTTAACCGTTAGTTTTTAAAACGACTCAAAACCTTTGTTTAAAATCTTGTTAAAAACACAGAAACACTTACAAAATGATGATCAGAAACACGGATTTGTAGATGGATTTTTACGCGTAGGTTTAAGTTAGTTGGGAAATAAATGAGGTGAGTAAATGAGTTTAGAAAGTTAGGTGAGGTATTTTTGTTTAAAAATACTTTGATCTCTTGACACATTTAGTCCCTGCACCTTTACCACTTACATCCAATGTACATAACTTCCATTTTGGTTACCAAACGGGAGATATTTGGAAAGAAACATGACGACACTCCCCCTCGACTTAAGAAAAAAATGAAATTTTATAAATTTGAGTTCGAGGAGTGTCAGTAAACCAGAAGTGTGACCACCATTAATAAAAAAACAACCGGGATGAGGTAACATGCAAGTACGAGGTTTTAAGAAACTGAAAAATATATGCTTTCTCCCCCTCAACACTTGATCGAAAAAATACTGAATTTTGAAAGATTAGAGTGTTGATGGAAGATTTGTGCTTGCCAAGTTAAAAGAAATATAGATAGAAGAATATTTTTGTTGTTTTATCAGATTTTATAATTTTGTATTTTGTTTTTGAAAAATATTTACAAAAGAGGTGTAGGTGTTTGACTGATTTTAAGAATGTTTGAACAGTTCATCCAGTTCCTCGGGAGTGAAACACCGCATACCAATCCGGTGGACCAACTCATTAAACCTAGCATGAGCTAAGGCTTTGGTGAGAAGATCTGCCAATTGGTATTCAGTACCCAAAAAGTATAATTCAACAGTACCCTTTTCTACGTGCTCCTTGATGAAATGATATTGAAGATCAATGTACTTTGATTTGGAATGTTGAACAGAGTTGCACGAGATTGCAATAGCACTTCGATTGTCGCAGTACATCGGGATTTTGTCAAATACGTAACCATAGTCTTTGAGTTGTGTTCGCATCCAAATGACTTGAGCACAACACGCCGACATGGCGTCATATTCTGCTTATGTTGAGGACAGCAACGTACAATCCTGCTTCTTCGATTGCCATGACACCAGTTTATCACCAAGAAATTGTAATGCTCCTGAAGTACTTTTCCGTGAGTCTAAGCATCCTGCGTGATCAGCGTATGAAAAAGCTATTAGTTCAAAACCAGAATCCTTCGGATACCAGATCCCCAAGTTAATGGTTCCCTTGATGTATTGGAGGATTCTTTTAGCCTCTGAGAGGTGAGTTTCAGTTGGTCTCGACTGATAACGGGAGCAAAGATATACGGCAAACACAATATCAGGCCTGCTAGCTGTTAGATACATGAGAGACCCAATGATACAACGGTATTTTGTAGGGCCACCAATTTCCCATGTAAATCAACGTCTATCTTCTTGGTATGAGCCATTGGTGTGGCATAGGAGTCATAGTTTTGCATTCCAAATTTGTTAAGAAGTTCAAGGGCATATTTGGACTGACTCAAGAAAATACCACGGGGTGATTGATAAACTTGCATTCCGAGAAAGAATGTGAGTTCACCCATCATTGACATTTCAAAATGTTTTGTCATTAGTTTTGAAAAAGCATTTGAGTATTTTAAATGTGTTGACCCAAAAATGATGTCATCCACATAGATTTGAATGATTAAGATGTGAGCCCCGTGATATTGTATGAAAAGTGTAGGATCGACCGAACCTTTGGTGAATTTATTGGCAATGAGGAAGGATGATAACTTATCGTACCACGCCCTTGGAGCTTGTTTTAGTCCGTACAGAGCTTTGTTCAGTTTGTAGATGTGGCTCGGGAACTCTGGATCAACGAATCCCTCTGGCTGGCTGACATAGACTGTTTCTTTCAGTTGACCATTCAGAAAAGCAGTTTTGACGTCCATCTGAAAGACCGTTATATTCATATGAGCCGCGAACGCCAGAAATATCCAAACAGCCTCAAGACGAGCAACCCGAGCGAATGATTCTTCAAAATCAATACCCTCTTCGTGTCTATAACCCTTAACCACCAGACGTGACTTATTTCTGATTACGTTCCCTTCAGCATCCAATTTGTTTTTCCAAATCCATTTGAGACCAATGACGTAGACCCTTGTTGGTTTTTCAACCAGTTCCCATACTTCAAGATGTTTAAACTGATTGATTTCTTCCTGCATGGATTCAATCCAGTTGTCTTTGGTCATTGCGTCTTTAATGTTTTTAGGTTCAGATTGGCAGACAGTGAGTGCATAAATGCAATGTTCACCATCTGTGTGAAGACGTTGTCTAGTTACGACTGGTTGATTCGGGTTACCAATAATATTCTCAAGAGGATGGTCTTTTGTCCAACGATGTGTAGAGGGTTGATGTTGGTATACATTGTGCAGATTTGGAGGATTCAAATGGCTTGTAGATGATTCCGCAACATCAGGTGCAGCAGTTTCATTAGCAAACGAGTTAAAGAACGCATTTGGATCAAAATCTGCAGGTGGGGTTACTTCATTGTTCAGAACATCATCAGCTGGTTCAGCGTCGTTGGAAGCAGTTTGTTCAACTGTTGTTGTAGAGTCAACTAGTGGTGCTTCTTCAATAGTAGTTGTTGTAACAGGTGTATAAGGTATTGGAATATGATCAGGTTGAGCAGCGGAAACATTGGGTACACCTGGAGCACGTTCATCAATATCATCACTAAACAAAGGAGCAAATAGCTTTTCCATTTATTGACGAGTAAGCTGGGGGCTTGGTTCAGCTGATGATGGGGTTTGGGGGAAGTTTAAACGGTTGTGACCGGGTTCCAAGCTGTTATGCTCAGAAGCCATTTTTGTAAGCTCATCGAAATTTGCATGAATCGTTTCCATAACCTGCTTTGTACGACGATTCCAGATCCGAAAACCCTCAGAATTTTCACAATATCCTATAAAGACTCCAATGTCAGCTTTGTCTTTAAGCTTACCAAAGTCATCACGATCATTATTCGGATAAAAAAGGGATCCAAATACATGAAAATGTTTTAGGTTCGGTTTATGGTTGTGGATAAGCTCATAAGGTGTTTTGTTGTGATGCTTGGTAATCATTGAGCGATTCTGAGTGTAGCATGCAGTTGACACGACTTCAGCCCATAAGTAATCTGGAAGTTTAGCATTAATTAACATCGTTCTTGCAGCTTCCACTAACATGCGGTTTCGTCTTTCAACAACTCCGTTTTGTTCTACTGTACGTGCAATAGATGTTTGATGCTCAATTCCCACTTTCTCATAAAATGCACGAAGAGTTTGATTCACAAATTCAGTTCCTTTGTCTGACTGTGTTCCGAAGCTGAACTTGAATTTTCGTAAGAAAGGTGATGATTATCTGTGGAGCTTGATCTTTACTTCAAAGAAAGTAGACCCAAGTCCATCTTGAGTAGTCATCTACAATTACCATGATGTAGCGTTTGCCATTAATCGTTTGCACACGCATCGGGCCACACAAATCCATGTGAAGAATATGAAGCACATGCTGAGAGTTGTGTTCCACCTTTGAAGGAAAATGAGCACGAGTGCTTTTCCCCTTTTCACAAGCTGAGCAAAGGTGATCTTTAGAATATCGGAATCTCAGGAGACCTTCAACAAGTTTATATCGAGCAAGGTTGGTTATGGTTTGAAAGTTTAAATGTGAGAGACGACGGTGCCATAGCCAAGATTTTGTTGATGTTGCCTTTGAAAGTAGACAAATGGGAGATGAAGCAACCATGTCTTGCATTGAGATTGTGTAGAGACTAGAATTGCGAAAGCCAGACATAAGATCCTTTCCTTGTAAATCATGAATGAAACAAGTTTTTTCCCGAAAAGCAACTTCCAAATCTCCATCACAGAATTGACCAACATAAAATAGATTGTGACCGAGACCTTCCACATAATAAATCCTGCTAATTTTGATGTTTCCATTGATCTAATCTCCGTAGCCCATGATAGCTGCGAAGTGATCATTCCCGAATCTGACAGTGCCAATGAACTTTGCAATAAAGTTTGATAACATTTTGAGATTGCCTGTCATGTGTCGGGAACATCCGCTATCAACAATCCAAAGGATGATCTGTATCACCTGCATGACACACAGACGACACAGATGGAATAGAAGTAGATGTGGAACCCGATGCGGTGACACACAGGATGATCTGTTTCGAAGCAGTTATAGTAGAAATACACACATCAATGATTTTAGGCATCCATTTAAATCCTAGTGTATTATGTATCCATTTCTGCCATCTCCAAATAGTCTTTGCTTTAGTCTTAGTGAATGCACTAGGTGGTACTACGTTCCTTGTAGGTGATAAGGAGCTACAAGGACATCAATGCGGTTCTTAGAATCTAAAGAGGGCGGTTTACCAAGCACAGACTTAGAAGCATTAGTGGCCCTATAGGTATTCCGTTTCTTAGGATTCCTTAAACGAGACAAGATAGCTTTAGCAACACATTTATCTTGACAATCAGAAAGCATACTTTTACGACAAATAACACAAGAAGCTTCAGACTGAATATTAAAAGTACTTAAAGGTTCAGCATTCGTTACAACACTTTTTCCATTACATTTGTCAGACGCAATATCTAAAGTGGGTGCAACATGGGTCTTATTCAAAGTCCTAGGGTGTTCTTCTACTTCAGCATTCTTTATGGATCTTTTCTTAGGTCGCAATTTCCTATTCCTCCTTGTATTGCTCCTAGGCTGTGAAGTGCGGACATTGGGGAAAGAGGCAACTATTCCTGTTTTAGTAGAGGGAAGCACGTTAGTTTCTTGTGTTTTGTCATTAGATGTTCTAGAGTCATGTTGAATCTGTTTTGGTGCAGTTACAGTTGTGTTACTATTCTTATCTTGCTTAAATAGCACCAACTCTGCCTTAAGATCATGGATTTTTGTGTAACAAATCTAAATTTTCAGAACGAGTGAGTCCTTCTCGTCGTAAAACATCTTTGGTATATGCCAGATGATTATCAACATCTTGTGACGCTTTAGCGCGAGTCTTTTTGAGTAAATCAAATATGACGCTATATTCCTTTTTCACTTTTGAAATTTCTTGTTCATATTTTGAGATTTGACACTTCAAAGACACATTTTGGTCATCCAGTTGCTCAAGTTTAGGACAAAGAGTTTTGGTATGCAACTGGTTGATCTTGTTTTGCAAAGCGAGTTCACGATTATGACAATCTTTTTGACACCATTGAAGACGACATTTTGCGTTTGAAAGTTCGTTTAATAAACGTTCATTTTCATCGTTTAAAAACTTGATTTGTGACACAGTATCAGTATTCTCAACAATTTCAACAGAATCAACAGTATCGGCAGAGATATAATCAAATGCATATGATAAAGAATGCAATAACACAACATTATGGATATCAGCACAGATAACATCTTCCAAGAGTCGATCAACATCTTTTCGTAACATTTTCTTTTTACGTTTTGTATTAGAAATAGATGTTTCGGTTTTCTCGAAAACGATTTTCATCAATCCAAGTTCCTTATTAAATTCCCTTTCCCAATACAATGCACAATTTTTCAAATTTTTAACATGGGGTAAAATTCTTTTCTGAAAAATATCTCTTTGTGCTCGCGCCTGAGGCGATTGAAAATGTTCAACTTTTATTTCAGAATGAAATTCAATCTCACGTTCTAAAATTTTGAGTTCAGAAGTAAAAATGTCAAAATATCTAAGAATTTGACGATTTTCGGGTTTTGAATTTACTTTACTGATTGAAGGTAAAGGACCATAAATTTGTGCATAATTTGGTTGGGGAGCAACATTAGAAGACTCAGACGTATTTGTTCTAATCCTAGGTGTGTTAGAAGAATCCTTTTGTGTGACGAAAGTGACGGCTTTTGAATAGTAAAATGGTTTGTTATAAACAACATTTTCTAATTTTGATCGACTCTCGTCTTCTGCATCTAATTCCTCTTGACGATGATATTCAACAACACTCATAACAGAATCATCAATTTTATATTATGAACTGGAAACATCAGGATTTGGTTTGAATGCTTTGGTTGAAAGCTTTGGTTTGTAATCAACAAGATTTGGTCCATATCCATTTGGATTGGGTTTTAAAGTAAACTTTTGAATAGTTGTGATTGACTCACCATGTTTGTAAACAACATTTCGAAACTCTTTGAGTTTGTTTTGTAAGCTGATAATTTCTTCAAGATGGTCATCTATTCATTTCGTTGAATGCTTTTTGTATGCAGAGAACTGTTTTTGACAATTTAACAACTCAGCTTTGGCTTTTTGAGTTTCCAAAGTAAGAGCGTTAAGTTTTTTAGTATGTTCATGTTTCAGTTGTTCTATTTGAGACAACAAAGCATTCTTCGATGCGGCTAGATCACGAATCTGTCGTTCTAAAGATTTTTCGTTTTGGTGTGATATAGCAAAAGCGACTTCAAAACTTTTTCACGTTTTTCTTGAGTTTTGAAAAAATTGAGTTGCCGTTTTAAGCATTCAATATGCCTGGTTAACAGTGCATTTTTACTGTGTAATTGCTAATTTAATGAACGACATTCATCCATTTGGTATTGATAATCTTTAAGTAAGAGGTCAATATCTGGATTAGGCAAAGGTTCAGCGTGTTCAACGTGAGTCACAACATGATCATTATTCAGATCCTCAAGTATAACCACGGAGTCAATTTGAGTATCAAAGGTAACCATAAGGTCATCTTGATCGTCAAATGTAACTACGGGGTCTAGTTGAGAATCGTCAGAATGAGATGTAGACGGCTCATGTTAAACATTCTGAGCCTCGTCGGATTCAGATGTTGGCTGAGATATTAGATCAGTGATGAATATGGTTTGTTTGGGTACCTGAGACAAGCCATCAGTGTCATACACTGGGCCTGTGTCACTCATGTGGAGAGCTTGCGTTTGTGCCATCAACATCACTGCTGCATTAGCCTGCATGTCTTCCATATCATCATCTGAGTCTGCATCTGCCATAAAGCTCTGTTCTTTGTTTGTGAGAGTTCCACCAGCTTCATCCTTAAGAGCCAAAAGTAAAGCCTCTTGTGATAAGCACTGCCTCTAGTCCTCGGCTTTGGGCATGCATTAGCCAGGTGACCCTTCTCATTACAGTTGTAGCAGCGAAGACCATTCATCCCATTCTGAGCATTCCCCTGTTCAACCACTTGAGCTCTCTGTTGTGGAGCACCCATGTTATTCTTTCCCATATCATTAAAACCTTGACCTCCTCCCATCTGACGACCATAACCACTATTCTGAACTTCAACACGTCCATTGTTCACAACAGCCTGATTCCTTGTGTTTGATGAGGAGCGAATGTGATTGTTGGATTTGTTTGTATATCGGCCAAGGCTTTGGCAATCACAACAAATCCTTGTTGCAATGCATCGAAAGCTTCGGAGTCCTCATTAGCTTCACTGTAAAGTGCTTGATCAATGTTGTTGTTGTACGGAACCAATTGAGTTTGTTGCTCTGACGGATCATATGGTGTAATTGTTGCAGTTGGTTGAGGAGCGGGTTGAGGAGGATAACTAGTTTTAGCCCACAAAGCAAGTTGTTGATTGTACAGAAGTGACGGTGGGGCCGGGAGTCCACGGATAGTCTGTTCTTTGTCAACTTCTTTTTGGTGGGGCTTCAAGTAGTCGTACAACAATCCGTAAGTAGCATGATGAAGATTCTTCGCTTGACGGATGAAAATGACATATTTTTCCCACTCAGGACCAAGACTACTTAGGAACTTAGTATTGACTGCAATTCTTGGCATGATGATGTTGTGTTTATCCAAGTCATTGATGATGTCTGAGAATCGATGATGATAAGACTCTAATGTCTCTCCTGGTACAATCATGAAGTGTTCATAAGCCAAGTAAATTTTGGATTCCATATCCTCTTGATTGAGTTCAGTGCCTTCCATAAGATAATGAATATGTTCCCACATCTTTTTTGCAGTCTTTTGAGCATCAACACTTCGAAGGATTGGATTGGGTAATCCTAAATGGATATATTGCATTGCTAGCTCATCAACTTCGTAGTGTAGAAGTTCATCACCAGAAAGGTCAGTGACAGTTGCAATGTTTGTGAGAGAATCTCTTGGTGGAATAGCATTTGGATCTCCGAGTGTAACGACAAGAGGCATCTGAAATGGTCCTTCCAAGATGACCTTCTTTAAGAACTTTCCAAGTGGCTTCTTTAGATCACAAAACCTAAAGAACCTAATTACCCATTGATCATAGTTTCCGGGAGTGAGCATTGGAGGTCTATCAAGTGATCCTGCCTCATGAATGGATTGTTGGCTACTTAAAGCTTCACACATCTTTGCAAAGCAAGACGGTTCCTTCATAGTATTCCTGGATGGATGTTGATTGTAAACGTTTGTGTAAGGTTGTACTTGAAGACTAGGTGGTGGTTGAACCATTTGAGGTGGAATTGCTCCTTGTTGTGGATAATGTTGTTGGTTGAATTGTTGTTGATAAATTTGTTGTTGTTGATTGAATTGTTGATGTTGTGGACTTAGTTGTTGTTGTTGTTGTTGATTATACGTGTAAGGAAAGTAGTTAGAGTATGGTGGTTGAGACATGTTGAAAACTTGTGTTGTTAAATGGATATTTTTAGTCGAATGAAACGTTGTTGATGAAGTATCCTTAGGCGTGAAAAAACCAAATTTAGGCAAATTAGCACTTAGGCGTAAAAACACTAAACTTACGCGTAAAAGTGATATTTAGGCGTAGGATTAGCTTACGCGTAAGAATTGAGAAACACTAAGATTATGCGTAACCTGAAAGTTAGGCGTAGAAAACTTATGCGTAGGATTAGCTTATGCGTAAGACAAGGCTTAGGCGTAAGAAAAATCTTAGGCGTAAAGAGTTCTACGCGTAAGTTTAAGCTTATGCGTAAAGTTAGGGTTTTGCCCAAAAAATCCTTTACACTATCACAGTGTAAACGATATCCAAAGTCGAAATGTTTTCAGGCTTATCCAAGTAAGAAAACACTGAGTAAACCACGAAAACTGAAGATAAAACCAAGGAAGTCTTATGCGTAAGACTATGGTTTTGTTACGCGTAAAATGTAACCAAAACGGATTCTTAGCCAAAAGTGATTCTAAACCAGATTTCTGTGATGAAACAGCTTCAATATCACCAAAATAACACAAAAGTGTGAAACTTGATGATCCAAAACTTCTAAACACCTTATGCGTAGAAATAAACCCACGTATGAAACCAAGCTTAAAAACGAAGAATTACACGTAAAGTTTGAAACTTTTTGCTTAAAACTGAAATTTTAACACCTAAAGATTTTGAAAGTAAAAGAATCTTGGATTGAAAAGTGTAAAAAATCGAATTTTTTAAGCGTGAAAAGTTTGTAACCCGTGTTACGCGTAAAAGCAAATAACTTCAAAAAAAAAGTTTTTCACCCAACTATTTGGCGATTGATACCACTGTTAGGTTCCCATATTATAACACAAGCATCAATATAAGAAATAGAGAAGAAGAGATCGGATGAACAAACACACACACACACGTAAGATAATAAGAAAGGTTATGCGTAAGAGTGAATGAGTGAATTGAACAACCAACCCTCAAGTGAGGGTTTACAAGCATTATTTATAGGAAGGAACTAGGGCAACGTGCAAGTTCCCTTCCTTTCCTTTATGGGCTTGGGCCAAGGCTCATGGGCTTTCTACATAAGCCTTGGCATGATTACTAACATAAAAGCCATATTCAGCTAACTATTACATATTAATTACTAACACTTGGAATCTAGTTTAGGATGATTCCAACACTTCCACTGCTACCATACAATAGGTTACTGGTTCATCATCAAACTCAGCACTCCAGTCAACCTCTGATAGATTTTCTTGAGCAACCAAAGCTTTTGTTTCAGTTATAGGGATTTTCTTTAGTTCAATCATAGGTTTCTCAGTCATCCTGTTTGCCTGATATTTAGCACACATGCATTCCTTTACAAAGTGTCCAGTCTTTTGAAAGTTAAAGCATTCAATCTTTGACTTGTCAAAGGTGATACCCTGTTTGGGTTTGAAGTCAATGCCTCTTCCTGTTTTCTTCATGAACTTCCTGATCCCAGCAGTGATCATAGAAACTTGCCACCTTATATCAATTTCTTCAAGAGCATCCTCTTCAATTTGTGACAAATCCTCTTCATAAGTAACAGGTAGAGTGGCTTGCTGAGCAAAGAATGAGCATACAACTTCATCAGAATGGATGATGTTTGTTGGTGCTAAGTACTTTGAGTAGGGTAAGCAGTACTTTTAGTGGAAGTATTGCCTTTCTTTTCAGACGACACAAAAGCAATACTGTGAGATTTTGAACTTGTTTGTCCATTCATCTCATGCTCATACACCTTCAAATGGTTGTAAAGATCATCAAAGTCCATAACATCCAATCCAGGTTGTCCTCTGATCATAGTAGCAATCACATGCCATGTAGATGGCAAACTCCTTAAGAACTTCAGATTTGCATCTTCAACAGATACCTCTGCTTTGTATAACTCCAACATACTAAGAAGATTTTGGAATCTATCATAGGCAGCATCAAGACCTTCTCTTTCACCAACAGTGAATGTTTCAAAATGTTGCTTCAACAGATTTCTTTGCATCTTCTTGGAAGCATCATTACCTCCAAACCTTGTCTTGAGAGCAGCCCATAGTTGTTTAGCATCCTTAGCATCATGAAACTTGAGTAGGTGACCATCAGGTATAGCAGAAAATAGTATGTTGAGAGCCTTTTCTTGATTCCTTATTGTAGTTGCTGGCAAGACAGCCTTAGGTGGTTTAGGTTGTCAAGGAACTTTAGTAGGATCTGCAAAAACTTCATTACCATTAACAATTACATTCCACAGTGCATGGTTTGTAATAGCAATGTACTGCCTCATCTTCATGCTCCAAAGATCATACTCTCCGTTCTTGATAATAGGAATTCTGAGTGAGGTGATGGATGGGGGTGGTGCAGCTTCAGTTGACGTCTTTAGGGATTGTTGTTAACTAGGTTTTAAAGGTTTCTTCTTAATCAGAGTTCCACACAAGCTCTGATACCACTTGTTGGATCGATGTACTCTAACCAAACTAACTTATGTAGCTTTTAAGGGCTTAGCAACCTCAGAGAAATCCTAAGTCACTAACAATGAAACACTGAATTAACTCTATTAAGTATGCGGAATTTACTTGAATAAAGCTAAGAAATTAACTTTTACTTTAACGATTATATTAAAACTCTGAATCTGCTTGATACACAGATTCACTAACAATCCCTAACAGCTCTAATATCGAACTTAGTAAACTCTAATATTGCACGTACGTATAATGCCAATCTAGGGGTCCTTTTATAGGCATAAGGATAACCCTAGTCGATTTACAATTCTATTCCTTGTATGTCAAGTAATACTAAACTAAACTTAGAACATTCTAGAATTACATTATAATCCTTAACGATTTTGCATAGCAGTCCTTCAACCATGCAGTACTTTGATGAACGAGCAGTACTTTGACTTTCTTCTTTAGCAGTACTTTGACTCTTTAGTACTTTGACTCTTCAGCACTTTGACTTTATATATCCCAACAAGATTGAATTTGGATCGTGGATGAAGGTGGTTGGACGGAGTAAATGCACAAAGTAGGTGGATTAAATGTGTAATTTTTGTATTTTTGTTAAAATTACTTTTCAAGATTTACACTTTCAGTCCCCTAAACTCAAAAAGGTTCCAACCAAGATCCTTTAACTCACATTTTGGTTAAACAAAAGACATTTTGGCAAGAAACTTGACGATACTCCCCCTCGACTTTTAAAATAATGAATTTTATAAACATTTGAGTTCGAGGAGGGTATTTTTCCATGATAAATAACCGACATTTTTTTGAAGCAACATATTTTTGGTAACATGCAAGTACAAGGTTTTATGCAATTCGGTGCACCAAATCAACAAATCTTGCAGGAGGCAAGGCTTTGGTGAAAAGGTCTGCCAATTGATGTTAATGTACCTATAAAGTATAGTTCTACCATTCCCTTTTCCACGTGATCTTTAATGAAATGATATCGAAGATCGATGTGCTTTGACTTTGAGTGTTGAACTGTGTTGCACGAGATCTTAATAGCACTTTTGTTGTCACAATACACCGGAATCTTGTCAAATACATAACCATAATATTTGAGTTGTTTTCTCATCCAGATGACTTGAGCACAACGCGCAGACATGGCGACATATTCTGCTTCTATTGACGACAACGATGTATAGTCTTGTTTCTTCGATTGCCATGACACTAATTTATCACCAAGGAATTGTAAACCTCTAGAAGTACTTTTATGTGTATCTAAGCATCCTGCATGGTCAGCATCTAAATATGCAATTAGTTCAAAACTAGAATCCTTCAGATACCAAATCCTCAAGTTAATGGTTCCCTTGACGTATCGGAGGATTCTTTTAGCCTCTGAGAGGTGTTTTTCAGTTGGTCTTGACTGATAACGGGAGCAAAGATATACATCAAATACTATGTCAGTTCTACTGGCTATTAGATACATGAGAGACCTAATATACTATGGTATTTCGTAGGGTCAACCAGTTTCCCATGTAAATCAGCATCCAGTTTGTTGGTATGTAGCATTGGTGTATTATAGGTATCACAGGTTTACATTCCATGTTTATTCAAAATTTCAAGAGCATATTTGGACTGACTGAGGAAAATACCACGAGATATTTGATGAACTTGTAGTCCTAAGAAGAACGTAAGTTCACCCATCATTGACATTTCAAAATTTGTTTTCATTAGTTTTGAAAAAGTGTTTGAGTACTTTTTATGGGTAGATCCAAAGATGATATCATCCACATAAATATGAACAATTAAGATGTGTGCCCCGTGATATTGAATAAACAGTGTTGGCTCGACCGATCCTTTGATGAAATGGATAGCAAGCAAGAAGGATGAAAATTTATGATACCACGCTTGAGGGGCTTGTTTGAGACCATAGAGATCCTTGTTCAGTTTGTAGACATGATTAGGGAACTCTGGATAAACGAATCCTTCCGGTTATCTAACATACACTGTCTCCTTTAGTTAACCAATGAGAAATGCACATCCTCTAGTCTAGCAACCGGTGCGAATGATTCTTCAAAGTCGATACCCTCTTCCTGTTTGTAACCTTTAGCCACCCGACGTGACTTGTTTCGAATAACCGTTCCTTTAGAATCTAACTTTATCTTCCAAATCCATTTTAGACCAATGACGTAGACCCCTGTCAGTCTTTCATATAATTCCCACACTTCTAATTATTTGAACTGGTTCAGCTCTTCTTGCATGGATTCAATCCAGTTTTCATGATTCATTGCATCATTAATTTTTTGGTTTTGATTTGACTGACAGTGAGTGCATAAATGAAGTGTTCTATGTCAGTCTGAAGGCGTTGTTTGGTTACGACTAGTTGGTTTAGGTTTCCAATAATGGTAACAAGAGGATGATCTTTGGTCCATCGGTGTGTGGAAGGTTGGTGTTGGTATACATTGTGCAGATTAAGTGGATTCAGATGGCTGATAGAAGATTCAGCGACATCTGGATTTGCCGTTTTTGTTGAGAAAGGGTTAAAAAACGCATTTCCATCATAATCCGCAGGTGCTGGTACATTGTGGTTAAGAGGATCATCAGTTGGTTCAGTGTCATTAGAAGCAGTTTGTTCAGCTGTTGTTGGAGATTCAGTCGAGAGTATATCAGCAACAGTTGTTGTTGTTGTGTATCAGGTATGGGAGTATTATCAGGTTGAGCAGCGGAAACAGCTTATACATCTGGAGCACGTTGATCAAAGTCTTCATTGAACAGAGGATCAAACAACGTTTCCATCTTACGATGAGTGAGTTGAAAGGTTTGATCAGCTTATGATTAAGGGAAGTTAAGAAGGTTATGTTCGGGTTCCAAGCTGTTTTGCTCAGAAGCCATTTTTGTGAGCTCATCAAAATTAGCATGAATAGTGTCCATAATTTCCTTTGTACGACGATTCCAGATCCGGTATCCTTTTGAGTTTTCACAATATCCGACAAAGACTACAATATCAGCTTTGGCTTTGAGTTTTCCAAAGTCATCACGATCATTATTCGGGTAACAGAGAGCACCAAATACATAGAAGTTTTGCATTTATCAACATCGTTCTTGCAGCTTCCGCTAACGTGTGGTTTCATCTTTCGACAACTCCATTTTGTTCGGTTGTTCTTGTAATTGATGTCTGATGATCAATTCCCACTTTCTTATAATATTCCCTAAGAGCTTGGTTCACAAATTCAGTTACTCTGTTTGTTCTGACTTGTCTAACCGTGTTACTGAGCTGAACTTGAATTTTCGTGAAAAAGGTGATGATCATTGGTGGAGCTTGATCTTTACTTCGAAGAAAATAAACCCAAGTCCATCTAGAATAGTCATCAACGATTACGAGAATGTAGCATTTGCCATTGATCGTCTGTACACGCATTGGGCCACACAAATCCATGTGAAGAAGATGAAGAACATGCTGAGTGTTGTTTTCAACCTTCGAAGGAAAATGAGCACCAGTGCTTTTTCCTTGTTCACAAGCTGAGCATAAGTGGTCTTTTGAATACCAAAATCTTTGAAGACCTTCAACTAGTTTGTGTCGTGCAAGATCAGTTGTGGTTTTGAAGTTCAAATGTAAAAGTCTTCTGTGCCACAACCATGATTTTGTAGATGTTGCTTTAGAGAGTAGACAGATGGGAGATGAAGCGACCATGTCTTGCATTGAGATTGTGTAAAGGCTTGACGAGCGGGATCCTGACATGAGATCGTTTCCATGTAGATCACGGATGAAACAAGTTTTCTCCCGAAAAGTGACTTCTAAATCACCATTACAAAATTGACCGACAGAGAAAATATTATGTCTAAGACTTTCCACATAGTAAACTCTGCTAATTTCGATGTTCCCATTGATGTAATCTCCGTAGCCCATGATAGCTACGAAGTGATCATTCCCGAACCTGACAGTGCCGATGAACTTTGAAACAAAGTTTGATAAAAGTTTGAGGTTGATTGTCATGTGTCGGGAACAGCCGCTATCAACAATCCAAAGGATGATTTGTATCACCTGCAATACACACAGACAACACAGGTGGAATAGAAGTAGTGGTGGAACCCGAAGAGTTAGAGGGTTCCATTACAGTTACAGATGAAACACGCATGTTAATAATTTTGGGTAACCATTTAAATCCAGGTGTATTTTGTAACCATCTCTGCCAAGTCCAACTAGTATGTGCTTTGGTCTTAGTGAATGCACTAGGTGATATTTTCTTCCTAGGAGGTGATGAGGGTCCTATGGGTACATCAATGATATTCTCAGAAACTATAGAAGGCGGTTTACCTAGCACAGACTTAGAAGCATTAGTAGGCCTAGGGGTAATTCCATTTCTATCTTTCCGTTTACGAGATAAGATAGATTTAGCAACACAATTATCATGACAACCAGAAAACATACTTTTAAGACAAACAATACAAGATGATTCAAACATAACATTCAAAGTAATCGAAGATTCAACATTCGTTACATCACTTTGGCTATTACATTCATCTAACGCAATATCTAAAGTGGGTGCAACATGTGTTTTATTCAAATTCCTAACATGATCTTCTACCTCAAGGCTTTTAGTGGTCTTCTCTTACGTTGCAACTTCCTATTTTTCTTGGTAGTGCTCTTAAGTTATGAAGTACTAACGCTAGGATTAGAGGCAACAACTCCTGTAGGAGTGGAAGGAATCACATTAGTATCTTGTGGTTTGTCAGTGGGCTTCCTAGTGTAAATTTTAAACATTCCAGGTGCAAGGACGTTTGTGTTACTAGACTTATCATTCTCATATTTCACCAACTTCTTTTTCAACTCTATGATAGTGTGTAACAAATCCTGATTTTCAGAACGTAAGTTTCCATTTACACTTAATACTTCACGAGTGTACACAAGATGATAATCAAGATCTTTGGACGCTTTAGCACGTGTCTTTTTTAGCAAATTAAATATGACACCATATTCTGTTTTGACTTTAGCAATTTCTTGTTCATATTTGAAAATCTGACACTTCAAAGACGTGTTCTCATCATCCAGTCGTTCGA
This sequence comes from Chrysanthemum seticuspe, assembly GCA_019973895.1. NCBI lineage: Eukaryota > Viridiplantae > Streptophyta > Magnoliopsida > Asterales > Asteraceae > Chrysanthemum > Chrysanthemum seticuspe. Next base: position 152,750,505 of record BPTQ01000006.1, read on the forward strand.
GTTTTGGTTCAAAAGGTTTTTCACTCGACTGGTGGAGTTCGTTTTGCAAAGCAAGTTCTTGATTAATACAATCATTTTGACACCATTGAAGATGACTTGTTACTTCCGAAAGTTCATTTAACAAACGATCATTTTCAGCTTTCAAAGTTTCGATTTGAGGCACATTATCAACAATATCAACAGCAATATTATCATAAGTAGAGGCATCAGTGTAATACAACACAATTGATATGGTATCAGCACATATAACATCTTCCAAGAGTCGATCAACATGATTTTGAAAAAATTTATTCTTCTTTTTGGTTTTCAAAATCCATGCCTATGTTTCATTGAAAGTAGTTTTCATTTGTCCAATTTCTTTCTGAAGATCTTGTTCCCAATATGTTTCACACATACTGATGTGTGCCAAACAGTCAAGCTAAATCACTCAAGCCTGCCACTTGTGAATGGCAGACCGTAATCAGCTTAAAACTGCTCAAGCACGAATGCAATGAACATCTGAGGAGTATAGTGTTTCCCCGGGTCGTTATGTCCCAGCGAGCTATGCAATGGATCACCCTACGAATAGTGATCGAGAGATTTGGACGAAAAAGGAGAATTTGGATTATTATAACTACAGGAAAAGCCAACAAATTACAACGGCTTAAATGCAAATTAAAGAAAGTTAAAAAGATAAAAAATATTAAATAAACGCTATCACTATTTTTAAAATTGATGAACGTTTAAAACTTAAAACTTACGTTTAAAATAAAATTACGTAAACGTACAAAATAAAAAGTGAGATCTAAGAAATAAAAGTCCTAAAAATATGAAAATGACATTTTTACAAACCTAATGATAAAATAAAATTTATAGAAAAAGAAAATTATTTTTATAATTAATTATCTAATTATTATTAATTAAAAATTATTTTTAACTATTAAATAATAACCTAAAACACAAGAAAATATGAAATAAGGCTTGAAAAATAAAATTAAGACTTAGAAAAATCTAAAATATCAAAATAGAATTTTCAAAACTATTTTTGTATTTTTCTGATTATTTTTCTATTTTCTAGGAATTAAAAACTATTTAAAACTATTTAAATTACTTAAAAATACAAATTTAACTAAGAAAAATATGGAAAAATATTTTTTTCTCTTTTTATATTTATCTTAACTTAAGAAAAATGAAAAATTATTTTTTTTAACCTTTTTTTAATTTTTTGTATTTAATGCTAATTAAAAATACTTAAAAACTAATTTAAATTAAGAAAAATAGCAAACAAGCTTGGAAAAATCTGAAAATTTCAGGAAAACTCTAAAATAATATTAGGAAGCTAGGAAAAATGGAAAAACAGGAGGTTGTTTGGAGGAATTTGAAACTGAAGCACAAAGTGCTTGGAAATAAGCACTTGGAATAAGCTAATGAGCACCAATGTGAACCAACTGTTAACAGAAGCAATATTATGCAATAAGAACCAAAATGAAACAAATATTAGCAGGCCTAACCCACAGAATTGTAAGACACAAAGATTTGGCTTATTTGAGTTTAAGCACAAAACAGTTTTGGGTAGGCTACTTTGGACTTAGAAATAAGCAACTAGATAAGCTGGAAATTGGAAAACAGATAAAGGAACCTAAAGAAGACCTGGGTAACTACACATGAGCCAAATATCAGGCCTAGAGAAGCTCACTTGAGCTTAATGCAAACCTTGCAAAATCTGGACAAGTCCTGTGCAGACTTGATGCCCTGCACAGGGCACTTAGGCCCATTTTGACAAGCTTCTTTAGAGCTTAAGAAAAATTCTCAAAATTGTACAAAAATGACAACAAGAAACTAGAGCAGTTGAACTTATAAAAGCCACAAGTTTCATTGAATTTGACTCAGAAATGAGTTCATGAAAAATCAATCTCAGATGGCTCAAAACAGGTTTTCACAACTTTGACTTTTTACAATAGTGATGAACTTTGACCAAAATGAACTTTGAATCCAATTTTATGACTGATGTTGATGTAATAAGGTGTAACAAGTACAATGCAAGCAATGTTTAACAATTCTAAACACAAAACAAGGTTTTGCTAATCCAAATTTCCAACAGTTGAGACATTGAGACAGATTTTGTTAATGTTTGACTTTTTGAGCTAGCAGGCAAAAAACTAAGACTTGAATGAGCTCAAATATGCTTAACAAACATACAACCACAGGTATCTACCACTGATTAGGCTTCTAATACAAAAAGTGCAGCAGATCCAAACACCCTACATTAACTGTTTTACAAATGAAAACTGATCTAAACATTGAACCAGCATGTAATTATGATCAAACTAAGTTAAGACAACCTAAATACTACTATTTGAACAGGTTTGAGCTTGTTAATTCTACAAAGACAGATTATGCATAAGAACTTTAAAATGACTTACAAATTGTCCAAAGCCACTATGGCTTGAATCCTGTGAAACAAGAACACTATACTATATAAACCAATCCAACTAACTATAAATCACCCCAAATCCATGCCTGCATCACCCATTGCCATTTCTGCTTCATTTTTACCCCTGTTTGACTTTTATTGACCAAACTCCAAAATTGTTCAAAACTGCAATGTGAGCTTAGAGAAAGCTTTAACAAGTTTGATTGAGCATGTTTGAACTTAAAAACAAGTGACTAAGAGATTTGACATAGGATTTTGAGAATGGAAATTTCAACAGTAGACATATAATATGGAAATTGAACTTGAACTAAAATTGATACTTAAATAAAGTTGAAATACACTGCAATGGTTTACTTTTATACAATGAAACTCTAAAATACAACTAAAAACTGATTAAGACAAGATAAGCTAAAAGTCGACCTACATTTGTGAAAAACTAACTAAGTCTCTTGTCTTGTTGCTTCCTCTTGCCTTTTATACACCCAAGCAGTCTTATCTCTCTCCTATGAGTGGATCCCAGCAACAATATTGACCATTGGATGTGTGAAAGTGATCTTGGCCATTCAAAAGGTTTTGGCGCCAAAAGCTGTTTTAACAGCTGGAGGTTGAGTGGGATTGGTAGAAGGCATTTAATGCACCCCTTGGAGTGTTGTGAGGTGGAGGGGGTAGGGATGATGATGGTGGAGTGTGAGCAGAGGGGTTGCAGGTGAAGTGATGATGGTGAATGTGGTGCCCGTGAAGGAGAGGGAAAAAGGCAGTCAAAGGAGTTTGACTGGATTATTAATAATAGAGGGTGGGTTGGTTTCGGGTCAAGACCGGGTAAAAGGTTGGGCTTGGGTAGGCTTAGGATTGGATTGGAATATATTTGGGCCTAGAGTAGTAAAAGGGTCCGTTTGGATGAGTAATAACACAAGGACCATTCATGTAACTTCTGAAATTCCAGGGACCAAACATGTACTTTCTGAATTTATGATCCAAGGGCCTATCTTGCCATCTCAAATAATCCAAGGATCACAATTGCCAATTTTTGAAACTTTAAGGGTATTTTCTGACAATTCTGAAACTTGGGGGACTGAACTTGTAATTTTCTCAAACTTTTTATATTTTTCACCAAAGGACTAAATTTGACAACTTATGATTTTAAAAGGACCTTTGGTGATTTTTCTTTTGAAATTTGACTTAGGGACTATTTTTGACAATTTTAGAAACTTGGGGGACTGAAACTGCCAGATATGCAAACTTAGCTCATTTTTCATCTGATTTTAAACATTTTGCATCTGAAACATATAAAATGCAATTTTGGAATATTTTCAGTATTTTGATGCATTTGTGAGCATTTTTAAGTGTTTTGCAGTTCAGATTTGACCAAAAATGATGAGTATTTACACACTCATCACATACATAAATTTTGAACATGTGGTAAAACTTGTTTTTAAAAAATGTTTCTTTGGTCTCTGGCATAAGCCGATTGAAAAGTCGCAGCTTTTATTTCCGAATTACATTCAATTTCATGTTCCAAAATTTTAATGTCAGACATGAATGTATCAAAATATTTAAGAATTTGACATCTTTCGGGTAATGGTGTGATTTCACTCAAAGAAGGTAAAGGACCATTAATTTGTGCAACTGGTTTGACGGGACCAACGTCAGAAGAGGAGTCATTAATATGTGTGATAACCCAAGGTGTGTTTGTTTTATCCTGTTGTGGAACAAAAGTTATGAGAGGTCTTTTACGGTAATCAAAAGGTTTGTTATATTCAACTTTTTCCATTTTAAATCGACTCTCATCTTCTGCATCCCATTCCTCTTCACGATTATATTTAACAACACGCATAATATATTCATCAATCATATGTTTGACACTATACTGTTGAACCTAAGACCTTGATAGATCTTTGAGCACTCGTGAGTCGTTAGTAATGCTTATGTAATCACAAACACACTAATAGAAAGTCTCTAATACTTGTATTCTAAAGCGGAAATCAAACACAAGTATCAACACAAATAACTAAGAATACTTTGATCCTCTATGGATCTTTGAATAATACTAAAACTTGTTTTTCAACTCGTACATAATTCATACTAATGTGTTCCTTTTTTAGACAAGGAACCCTAAACCGTTTTCCAAGAAACGTATAAACATAAAACTAAATAAGATATACATTATCACTTCCTAATAAAGCTCATGCATATCCTAACTAACTATAAAATACGCGGAATATCTATCTCCGCAGAAACCAACTACACGGTTTTATAACTTCAGCAGAATTACTTCTTCAGCAGATTCCACAACACTTCAGCAGAATCATCAGCAGTAACTTCAGCATAATTCTTACTTAGTAAAATTCCCAACAATCCTCCCCTAAACTGGAATTTGACTATGTTAAGTTCCAGTTTCTTGATAGATCTTTAACACTGTAGTACAAGAGGATGGTATTCGAACAGCAGCAGCAAAGAACCAAAACAAACACATCTCTATGATGAATACACTCCAAAACGCCAGATCTTTGCGGCAACAAATGACAATAGATACATCAAAACATAATAGTTTCATACTATTCTCATCACATCCAGGTGTGTTAGCTTCTGTAAGAGGTGAATAATTGAAAATAATAGATTTGATGTCTCTTTACCAATAGCCATTACTACTGGAGTAGCCAAATATTTAAGTTCGAAAACTATGGTACACTGATAACGATCAATTTTTAGCAAATCAGGAACTATAAACGGATTTGAGATGTCTTTACCTGTAGCCGTTTGCTCAGGACTAGTCAATTCTTAGGGGAAAGAATCACCTTTGGTGAATTGAGAACCCAATATGGTATTCCACTGGCTTTACCACAAGCCATATACTAGTGGGCTAGCCAATTCTTGGATTCCAAAAAGGAATAAGCCATTGTGAATTGATGACCATACAACCCTCAGCAATTAAGCATGGGTGAGTTGCATACCCTATGATTTTGAGTAAACCATTACAGCTATCAACAGATTTGATGTGTCTTTACCAAAGCTGTACCCTTTGGACTAGCCAACTCGTTGATGTACACAAGGCACAGCTGGTGAGTTGATAACCATCAACAGAGAAATGTACAACAAATCTGCAAGAAAAAGTTAGACAATCAAAGAATATAAATAGTTTTCTTTTCTTTTTTTTTTTCTTTTTTTTACTAAGAATGAAGCACAGAAAGAAATAATACAAGATACCAGAATCAAGAAGATGCTTGGTGTTGCAGAACCTGAGTCTTAATCAATCTAATCAATTGTTCAGCATGTAGTCTATCATTCCCCACTGGATCAGGAGGAACTTCCAACTTCTTTCTAAGCATTCTTTGCATCAATTTCACAGACAAAGGATAAAGCTTATCAGAGAACATGCACACAGCCATCCCACACTCTGTCTCCACAACATGCACACTTGGAATAGGATAATATTTCCAAGTCTCAACCTTCCACTTATGTGAATCCTTCCAAATAGAATACCCTTTACCATTTGGAGATTGAGAATCAAACAAGACTTGAAGATCGCCCAATAAATACAACCCAGAACCTTGTGGAGTATGAGTATCATAAGATTGTGTGACAAGGCCATGGAGAGTAATCAAATCTTGCCTATCCACCAGATGAAGTATGTCTTTCAAGAAGGTAAACTTCATAGAACAGTTATCCAACCTAAAGATGGTGTTAAGCTGTTCATCAGTCAATGTCCATGAAGTCAACACACCATGAGACCCCTCAATAAAAGCATCAGCAGATCCCTCTTTAATGAAAGTTGAATCAGCAGCCTTTAGATCCAAAGAACTACCCCTGTGAAACTTATGAACCCTAGAGGTGTGTGTCCCAGCTGATCTCACAGATCGCCTTAGAGCAATGTGTCTCCTTTTAGACATCCTTTTCCCCCTCCTGCCTGGTATATAAATCCCCATAGAGATAGAAGATGGCAACTTCTCAGAGGCACCAAGGACATCTTCAGTAGGAATGGAAGAAGTAGAAGTAGAAGGAATTGGAATAGCACAACGCAATGCATACAATTTCTCAAGAACCTCTCTGGCCCTTTTTACTTTAGCAGCTGCTTGTTCAGCTTTCCTAACCATATATGCTCCTTCTTTATCAACAGATGAAACATGTGGAATAGGAGCAGTCATGCCCTTTGAATCCAGAGTTGGATTAGCCACACTAGGTAATGCTTCAGAAGAAACAACAAGAGGTTCAACAGAGTGACCTATAGCGCCAGTAGATGCCTCAGCAGAAACAGCATAAGAACTCATCTTTGGTGTAACATCATCAAAGGTATCCACAATCTCCACTTTCTTGGTTCTCTTGGCCTTCGGAGCATCGGCACTACCATCAAACCTTTTTAAGTGAGAAATTAGAGTAATTTGCTTCATAGTCTTATTGTACAAACTGAGTAAGGCTTCATTAGAGAAAGCCCAGACTTGCTTCTTTGTCAAACCAGATTGATAGAAGTTAGAACTTTGATTATAAACCACATTCCTCGTGTATGTTTTCTTTTAGGCTGCAGTTGGTGGTCTCTCTTTCTTAGCTTGAGCCTTCTGAGCAGCAATCGATTTTTTCTTTGCAGCTGCAACTAGCTTCTTTTGATTCCCAAGAGCCATCATTTGTGCAGCAAAGTTGTCACTATCAAAAGCAGCACCTAAGATACTTTGGGCAAGAGTAGGATTCGATGCACCTTGAAGAGTGTAGGTATCCCATTGCTCATCAGTAAACTGAGTGGATTGTTCATCCAATTCTCTTTGTCTTTCAGGCGGCAAATTGGAAGTAAACTGTTCTGAAAGCTTTTGAGCCAATGCATGACTCTTTTTCAAATCTGCATATTCTGCTAGCATTTTTGCTTGCTCTAGCCTTTCCTATTCACTCACAAGATCTGACCCAAATTCCTCATCAACCATAACTCCTTTCACTTTATCAGCTAGCTCATGAGCAGAATCAGCATGAGGAGTGTCAACAATAGGAACTTCAGAAGAAACACCCATGGCAGCATCAGAAGTAATATGTTGAGGAATGTCTTCAACAAGAGTAGGAGAGGCATCAGCATTAGGATCCAGGTTAAAACTCCTTCCAACAATAAATACTTCATGAGGATCTGCTAAAGGTGGAGAACATGGCTGCTCTTCCATAGATGAAACTTGACCAAGTGCAGAAGCAACATCCACCATATGATCATCAGCAGTTGCAACATTGGCAACACTTAGCTCCATTGAAGATTCAGTAGTATCCTTGCTCAAATACTGTCGTCTCCTTCTTCTAGTAAACAGTATAGGTTCCTTTTCCTTTGAGGATTCAGCAACAATTTGAGAAGAAGCATGAGTCTTTTGAGCCACATCAGCCAAGATTTCAAGTGAATCCAAATGAGTATCCTCTTGCTCTTCATCAGAAGAAACCACAAACCTCCTTTTGCTATTTAGCCCAAGTTGTTCCTCTAAATTCTGAACCTTTTGCTTCAACCCCACAATCTCATCACCAAGTGAAGATTTAGTCTCAGCAAGCTCCTTTTTTAGATCAGCAACCTCTTCCACATACCTGTTCAGTAGAGCATATACAAATGTAAGTGTAATAGGGTCCTCAGCTCCACCAGCAGATTGCTCAGTGATAATGGGAGCTTCATGGGACCTTTCAGGAGAAATATGGACATGCTCAAAAACATAAGAGCTTTCAACAAATGGCTCTCTAACAGGACTAGGTGTGGGCATTCTATTAAATTCATGCTCAAACTCATCATGAGTAACATGAGTAGGTGGTGGACTAGGACAAGGTGAGACAGGTAGAGGTGTAGGTGGAGGTTGGTCAGGAGAAACATGTGATGCTTCAGCAGTTATGGAAGGGCCCTCATCAATGGCAACTGATGGATTACCATCAGCAGCAACATTAGTAGAGGGTGGAACACCAGCCACATTACCCTCATCAGCAGCCACATTGCCTTGTGGCAACATAGCTTCCAACAAAGGATGATGTGCCCCAACATAATGAGTCTTCATTGAAGCAAATGATTTAGCACTTAGAGCTCCTATGGGACAAAAGACTCTATTTTGAGTTGTTATGTCTAAAATCATTTGTAAAAACCTGGGATACATAAGAAACTTATGCTTTTTCTTTTGAACATTTTCAACCATATTATCAAAAATATACTTAGAAAAATTATAAGTTAAACCCTGTGAAAGACATATAATACCACAACCCAATTGAGTAGAGAATTGGTCCCATCCGCCTGACTTATTACTTATGCATTGAAGTAATGTGTGTACCAAAAACCTCCATATGGGACAAAGCTTATTCTTGTGCCACATTTCTGTGTTCGTACTCTGGTATCCAATAGCTCTTAGCCCAGCAAGTATCTCCACAGTGTTAGAGTGATAAACCCCATCGTCATCATCCAAACGAAGTTGTCTCCTTATGAGACACTCAGTCACCACATACTCTATTTCATCAATCATAGCAACAATCTCTGTATCACTTTGTTTCGTAGCAGATGCCCAAAATTGTTCAACCAACGATTCATATATCACGTTTGGAGAGTGCGTTAGAGCATAATGAATATTGGACCATTTCAAGAAATCTACCATTGGTTCATAGAGTTCATGTCCCTTTGCTTTTCCCAGAAAAGCAACCTTGTTATGATCCTTCTTAAATTGAAGCGCCATGTGAGAAATTGTTAGAGTGGGTTATGATTCATGCAACTGGAAGTGTGTTAAAATCGAGTGAAGAGGGAATCAAATTATTTTCGGCGAAGATATGCGAAGTGGGTTATTAATAGAAGTTACCCAATTATAGTAAAAAATATAGGAGTAAATCGTTGACCATATCTGATGTAAAGTAACTCCAACCAAATTCAAAATTAACCCTTCAGCAGAAAGGATGGTCAATCTGCTGAAGGAGATCAATCAGCAGAAGCAACTCAAGTGCAAAAGTATCTTCAGTAAATATCTTGAGTTTTACTGTGCCACCCAACTCGCATTAATTATCATTAAGCCTTGAATCCGCCTATAAGATAACCCTAATTCACAACAATCACATAACAATTCCCCCAATTTACTCCAAATAATTTCACAATCAGCAACAACAGCCATGTCTACCAAACCAGAAGTCATTAATCAAACCTCCTCCTCCTCCTCATCATCATCATCATCATCATCATCATAATCAGCCAGTGATGATTCACGGCCATTATTTCGATATCCTTATCAAGATGAACCGCAAACTTTGAAGTCCTCCTTTCTCCCTTCTTCTGAAGATGATAGTGTAGTGGATCCAAGTATTTCATCTAGTGGTTCTGATGACTCCACAGAGCGTCTAGAGCCAAGAGAAGTGGTGATTGCACTTCCTACTCCAGGAACTGGTGCTTCATACCATGGAAGCAAGGGAAAGGGCAAGAGGGTTGAGGTGAAGGGAAAGGGAAAAAGGAAGGTGGAGTGATGCTTTATGGTGGAACGAGTAGATGGAACAACTGAAGATTTCTCATATCACAAATGCGAACGATTAGATGGAACAACTGAAGATTTCTCATATCACAAATGCATCCATCATGTGAAGGACCAAAGATATAAAACTTGGTTCTTGAGCATCTTCATCGTCATTTTCATCAATCCATCCTTTCCATTTTCATCTTCAGCTGCTTCATCATACTTGACAAGTGTATCCACCAGCTTTTGTAATAGATGATAGGAACTAGTATATGTTTGGTAGTACTTGTATAGGAATAGTCTTGTATTTCATTTGAAGTTGATTGTAAGCTGTAAATTGTTTCTTGAATGAATGATCAACATGTCTTTTATCTTTCAATCATTAGCACTTAATCTTCACTTCAGTTCATTCCTTCAGTAGAATCAATGAGATAACTTGTAACATTACTTGTGCTTTTCTTCAGTAGAAACAACCTTTCAGCTTACATGAATATATTCCCATTTACTAACTTGGTGAACTCCAACGAAACTACTCATAAATGCATTCTGCAAAACAGACACAAAGTAGCAAACACACCAAACCAATACAAACAAAACTGAAAGAACATTAGCAGGTTAGTGTTAACAAACAAAAAGATAACCAAATATCTACAAAGTTTACAAAATATACAACTATAACCCTCCCCTGAGGCATATGCCTCCCCTGAGGCCTATGCCTCCCCTCAAACTTTGCAGTTAAGGGTTAACCATCCCAATATGGACAACAAGGTGTTGAAACCTAGGTCCATCAAAAGATTTAGTCAATAAATCTGCCACACTCTCATCTGTGTAAATCTTAACCACCTTTATCAAATGTTTTTCATATTCATCTCTTATAAAGTGGTGCCTGATCTCAATATGCTTAGTTCTAGGGAAAATGACAAAAAAATGCATCGAACTTGACACCTATTGTGATTGTGTGTAGCCAACTATTTTTTTTTTCATTGTAACACAAAACTTTTAAATTTTTGTCATTGTATGTACGATTTCCAACGTGTCACAACACGTGGACTACCAACTCATCGGGGTATTACACGTGGACTGCCAACTCATTTACCCACTATTACTTTTTAGGGATAATAACAAAAAAATGTATCGAACTTGACCACTTTTGTCATTGTAAAATAAACATTTTGAATTTTTGTTAATGTATGTATCCAGTCAATCTAAACTTGGCATCGTTAGTCCTTTATACTAACGGCCGTTAGCACATAACTTAAAATTTCGTTTTCTTACGTTTTCATCCCTTTTTATACGTTTTCATTTGTTTTCTTACGTTTTCATCCGTTTTTATATATTTTCGTCCATTTTCTTACCATTTGTATACGTTTCGTCCGGTTTTATATTTTTCGCCGATTTTCTTACGTTTTCATCCGTTTTTTATGCTTTCATTCGTGTAAAATCAAACAAAAACGTGTAAAAACAGACGAAAACATGTAAATCAAATGAAAACGTGTCAAAACGGACGAAAACGTGTAAAATCAGACGAAAACGTGTAAAATCGGACGAAAACGTGTAAAAACGGACGAAACGTAAAACGGACTAACGTTGCATTAATAAAATAAATGGACGTGTGTAGCTATAAAAACGAATGAAAACGTACAAAAATGGATGAAAGCATATAAAAACGGATGAAAACGTACAAAAACGTAAAAAAGTTTGGCGAAAACATATAAAAACGGACGAAAACGTATAAAAACTTAAGAAAATGAACGAAAAATGTATAAAAACGGATGAAAAAGTAAGAAAACGAATGAAAACATATACAAAGGGATGAAAACGTAAGAAATTTTTTTTAAGTTATGTGCTAACGGCCGTTAGTATAAAGGACTAACGATGCCATGTTTAGATTGACTGGATACACACATTAACAAATATTCAAAAGGTTTGTGTTACAATGACAAAAGTGGTCAAGTTCGATACATTTTTTTGTTATTATCCCTAGAAAGTAATAGTGGGTAAATGAGTTGGCAGTCCACGTCTAACACCCCGATGAGTTGGCAGTCCACATGTTGTGACACATTGGAAATCATACATACAATGACAAAAATTCAAAAGTTTTGTGTTACAATGAAAAAAAAATAGTTGGCTACACACAATCATAATAGGTGTCAAGTTCGATGCATTTTTTTGTCATTTTCCCTTAGTTCTATTATGAAAAACAGGATTTTTAACTATGCATATGGTACTTTGATTATCAATATAGATTGTGGTGTTCATGAAATTAAACCCATAATCCATCAACTAATTTTGGATCCATAGTACCTGACCACAACAATTTGCAGCAACAACATACTCTGCTTCAGGAGTTGAGGTAGCAACAATAGTTTGTTTCTTGCATTGCCAAGAAATCAATCTCCTACCAAGAAATTGGCAACCTCCAGTTGTAGATCTCCTATCTAGATTCGCACCAGCATATTCACTATCACTATATGCTTCCAATACAAAAGGAAATCACAAACACATTAATAGAAAGTCTCTAATACTTGTATTTTAAAGAGGAAATCAAACACAAGTATCAACACAAATAACTAAGAATACTTTGATCCTCTATGGATCTTTGAATAATACTAAAACTTGTTTTTCAACTCGTACATAATTCATACTAATGTGTTCCTTTTATAGACAAGGAACCCTAAACCGTTTTCCAAGAAATGTATAAACATAAAACTAAATAATATATACATTATCACTTCCTAATAAAGCTCATGCATATCCTAACTAACTATAAAATACGCCAAATATCTATCTCCGCAGAAACCAACTACACGGTTTTATAACTTCAGCAGAATTACTTCTTCAGCAGATTCCACAACACTTCAGCAGAATCATCAGCAGTAACTTCAGCACAATTCTTACTTAGTAGAATTCCCAACATATACAACTTTGGATTTACCTTGAATGCTCTATGGAAAAAACGTGGTTTGTTATCAACAAGATATGGCCCATATCCATCTGGATTTGGCTTAAATGTGAACTTTTCAATTGTTGTGATAGAGTCACCATGTTTATATACAATATTTTGAAACTCTTTGAGTTTGTTTTGCAAATCGACAATTTCATCAAGATAGAGATCTATCTGTTTCTTTGAAGCTTGTTTGAATTCTGAAAATAATTTTTGACACGAAGACAACTCAAGCTTGGCTTTTTGAGTTTCCAAAGTAAGAGTGTCAACGTGTTTTTTATGTTCAAATTTTTATTGTTCTATTTGAGAAATCAAATCATTTTTGGAAACAACTAGATCACGTATCTATTTTTCTAAAGTTTGTTCTTTTAGATATGACTTTTCAAAAGCGATTTCAAAACTTTGTTCACGTTTCTCTTTTGTTTCAAAATGTTTAAGTTGTAACTTATATCATTCAAGATCCTTAGTTAATAGTGCCACTTTATCACGAAGATTTTATTTATCTCATTGCATTTCTCCACTTGAGATTGGGTGGTCAAAAGTAAGGTTATGATCTCTGGATCTGGATTAGATGAAGTTTCATCTTGTTCAACGTGAGTATCAACACATTCATCATTTAGATCCTCAAATGTAACCTCGGGGACAACTTGATCATCAAAGGTAACCAAAAGGTCATCTTGATCATCAAATCTGACTACGGGATCCATTTGATTATCTTCTTGATGAGATGTAGATAGCTCATGTTGAACACTTTGTTCTTTGTCGGATACAAATGCGGACGGAGATATCAGATCATGTATAAGACATATATTTGGATCCGGTACCTGAGGCAAGCCATCAGTGTCATACACTGGGCCTGTTTCACTCATGTGGAGTTCTTGCATATTGGCCATCAACATTACAATTGCGTTAGCTTGCAAGTCCTCCACGTCATCATCAGAATCTGCATTGTTCATGAAGCTCTGTTCTTTGTTGGTAAGAGTTCCACCAGCTTCATCTTTAAGAGCCAAGAGTAATGCCTCCTTGTGATAAGCACTTCCTCTGGTCCTTGGTTTCGGACAAGCATTAGCCAAATGACCCTTCTCATTGCGATTATAGCATCTAAGAACAGTATTCCCATTCTGAACATTTCCCTGATCAACAATCTGAACCCTTTGCTGAGGAGCAACCATGTTATTCCTTCCAGAAGCATTGAAACCTTGTCCACTACCCATGTAGTTACCACTTCCTATCTGACGAACATTATTTCTGTTCTGAACCTCAACCCTTCCATTCTGAACAACTGCATGATTCCTTGATTTAGATGAAGTACGAATACAATTGTTGGATTTGTTAGCAAATCTCCCGAAGGCACGAGCAATTAATGCAAATCCTTGATTCAACATATTGAAAGCCTCTTCATCATCATTCTGTGTATCACTGTAGAGTGTTGAACTGGAGTTGTTGTTCTAAGGAACCGGTTGAGTTTCTTGTGATTGATGTGATGGATCATATGGTGTTATCTGGGCTATATGTGGTGGCTTAGTAAAGACTTGTTGCAGCTGTGGAAATTGTGGGTAACAAGACTGAGCAAACAAAGCAAGTGAATTTGCATTAGGTAAAGGTGCATGAATTCCATGGAGAGTTCTATATTTTTCCACTTCTTTTTTATGGTGCTTCAAGTAGTCATACAACATCCCGTGCTTTGCATTGTGAAGGTTCTTAGCTTGACGGATAAATGTAACATACTTTTCCCAATCAGGACCAAGACAGCTTAGGAACTTTGTGTTGATTGCAATTTTGGGCATAATGATGTTGTGTCTGTCCAAGTCATTGATGATGTCTGTAAACCGATGATAGTATGACTCTAATGACCCCCCTGTTCAATCATGAAGTTTTCATAAAATAGGTAAAGTTTTGATTCTATGTCTTATTGATTGAGTTATGTGCCTTCCATTAGGAGATGAATGTGATCCCACATAGCTTTTGCAGTTTTCTGAGCATCAACACTGCGAAGAATCGGATTCGGTAATCACAAAAGGATATATTGCATTGCAAGTTCATCAACTTCAAAGTGAAGTAGTTGTTCAGCAGTGAGTTGATCCATAGTGAGAGTGGAAGTAGTGTCATCTCTTGGTGGATTAGCATTTGGTTCTCCGGGTATTGTTGCAGTATGGATTATAAAAGGACCTTCAAGGATGACCTTCTTCAAGAATTTACCATGATGTTTCTTAAGATCATAGAACCTAAAGAACCGCATAACACATTGATCAAAGTTTTCGGGAGTGAGCATTGGAGGTCTATCAAGGGATCCAGCTTCATGAATGGATTGTTGGCTACTTATAGCTTCACACATTTTTGCAAACCAAGTAGGTTCCTTTTACGTTGTTGCATTCATAACATACTTTGCGGGGAAATGATATTGAAAGTAGTTAGCATACTAATGTTGTTGTGGAGGGAATTGTTGAGGGATTTGTTGATGTGGTGGTTGTGCATATTGATGAGGAAGATAATTTCCAATTTATTGTAGCTGTTGCTGAAATGGTGGTGGAGGATATTGTTGTTGTTGCTGCTGAGGATATTCATGGGGAAATTAGTTGGAGTATGGTGGTTGAGACATCTTTAAAACTTGTGTTGATGATGGATCTTTGTAGTTGAATGAAACTTGTTGTTGTTGAAGTTGTGCTTTGGCATACAATCCCTTAGGCGTAAACTGCTGTTGCTTACTGGTAAACTTGCTTAGGCGTAAACCTCCTTAGGCGTAAACTTCCTTCTTACTAGTAAGAGTATCTTAATCATAAACTTAATGGTTAAATGTAAGCTTAGTTGTAAACTAAAGACTTATTTGTAAGGAACCTTAGGCGTAAGATAAATCTTAGGCGTAAAGGCTTACTCGTAAGGTTTAGCTTATTCGTACGACTAGGTTATGAAACAAAATCTTTCACACTTGTCCAAGTGAGAGCGATATCCACAAGTCGAAGTGTTTTTCAAGCTTATCCAAGAAAGGAAAACACTGAGTTACAAACAGCTTTGAAGAATTTGAAGAAGATTCCTTATGCGTAAAGACTGCTTAGGCGTAAACTCTGGCTTGGGCGTAAAAGTTACGCGTAAGATTAAGGTTTTGTTAGGCATAAGAAAGGGGTTTTGAGTTACGCATAAAACAAGGGTTTTGCTTATTCGTAAAACCAACAGAAATGACGAAAACGAATTTTTAAGCACCAAAACGTTTTGTACACTCAATCTTAATGATAAAACAGCTTCAATAACACTTAAATAACAAGAAAGTTTTGAACTTTAACAACCAAAATGATTATTGAGCTTATGCGTAAAGATGAAGAACGAGTAAAAAACGAGTGTAAAACTGAAAATAACATGTAAAGATTCAAACTTTTTGCCAAAAATAAGATTCTAAACACTATATTAACCTTAAAACTTTCCAAGCTTCGAGATTGAAGTGCAAAAATCAAAGTTTACGCGTGAAAAATGATTTTGAACGTGATAAACTTACGTGTAACGTGACAAACTTCAACATAAAACATTTCACAAAACTAAATGGCGATTGATATCACTGTTAGGTCACCATGATATGAACACAAGTATGTTTAGATGTATGATAGAATGATAGAGAGAGGAGGGACGGTCAGATTCTAACACACACAAGAATAAGGAAATGATATGCTTAATGAAAGAACCAACAACTCTCAAATAAGATTTTACATTGTTTATATAGGCAAGGGAGCTAGGGCAACACATCTAGTCCCTTCCCTTGGCCTTATGGGCCTTTGCATAAGCTCATGGGCTTACTACATAATTAAATGACCTATTACATATAAATGACCGACACTTGAAATACTAGTTACAAGTGATCCCAACACATTTTGCCTCCATCTTTCTATTTTATACGAAAAGATATTAAAAGTGTGAATAAGTTTTCTAATTTTTAAATACCAAAATTTTGAAAAAATTTAAAAACAATAGTTATCTTTCCTAAATCTTTTCTATATTTAAATTACGACCTAATTGGCTTAATAAATATTTAACTGAGTTATCTCTATATAAATACAAATATATCTCAACCCTAATTCATAAATAGATACATGTTTTGTTATCTTTCCGATATCTTTTCTATATTTATGTCTATATAAACACAAATAGTTCTCAACCCTATTTCATTAATACATGCATATTTTATGCAATTTTAAGTGTGACAGGTTTACTCAATATAGATTTTATCAATAAATATTGCTTAATTATAATTATTGGTCTCTGATTGATATACTTTTTGTTATAACATGTCTTGAACTGTATTTACAATAATATTATTATTGATGTCATGCATATATCTTTCTTTCATAATTGGAGTTTACCATGGGAATAACTTAAAAAGATCAAGATAAAGTGACAGATAAAAAAAAATTTGTCAAAGATAATAAACTCAATTTATCAAATAACATTGATTCGAATTTGAAAGTTAATGGTACAAATTCAGATTTGAAAGTTAATGATACAAAGAAATTAGATAACTCTAATATTGTTGATGCTGAGCTATAAGTTATTGAAGATTTGAGGAAAAGTATAAAGTGGTTAAATGGTTGGGATTGGATAGATTGAGACTATTATTATGAAAATGATGATTTTAGTCCAAAGGGTCCTGCATATTTTTTTTGTTTCCATCCTACATGTTATGGGTATTGTCAATGTGAGTGTATTGACGATGAATGTAGTTGCCTAATAAATGTTTGCAACAGTTCATGCGAAGAAGATGTATTTATATATGTTTTGAATTTCTTTATAATTTTATTAAAAAAACAAACATTAGTTTTATGTTTAGAATGTTTGAATTTCTTTATAACTTTATTAAAAAAACAAACATTAGTTTTATGTTTATAATTTGTCTTTCTTCCCACTAAAGCGAAGTGGGAAAAAAACTACAAAAACATATGGAAATTGTGATGATACGTCTCTTATAGCAGTTCAGATATAATTGAGAATTGAGCGAACAATTTTGTGTTTTTGGTTTGCATATTAGAATTATGTTATCGATTTGTTTATTTTTTTATTGTGTTTTTCTTATATCATGTTTTATCTTATTTAATTCATATTATTTTATTTTAATG
The DNA here is from genome assembly GCA_019973895.1 of Chrysanthemum seticuspe. Classification (NCBI taxonomy): domain Eukaryota; kingdom Viridiplantae; phylum Streptophyta; class Magnoliopsida; order Asterales; family Asteraceae; genus Chrysanthemum; species Chrysanthemum seticuspe. Next base: position 152,768,373 of record BPTQ01000006.1, read on the forward strand.
ACTATCATTGCACTTGCACAATATCAATTCTGTATATTTATTAAATCAAAACTAATCTAACAAAAATTAACCCCAAAGCCCCGTGCGTGCACGGGGATTTAAAACTAGTATTAGTACTATATTAAAAATCGTTACATACCTTGGCGAAACTGGAAAAGAAAATAACACAAGTTCGGGAGAATAAAAAGTATGATTTAATCAGTCAACCAATAGGTGTATATATAGATAAAAAAACCAAAGGGCTTTCTCTCAGTTGGTACCCATCTCCGAAAAACCCACGGGCCTAATGAATAGATTTTGTAAATAAAAGGTCAAGGGTTCTAATCTCGGCTCGTGGTTGGTGCCCTACTCGGCTAAGAGAGTTGCCGGAGCTATTCCTTATGCGGTGAACAATGTCTAGTGCCAAAAGGTACTCGACACGTTTGGTAGAGGGAAATTCAAATAAATGAACTAAGTAAAAAATTAAAATTCAGATAATTGAGATTGATTCCACTATTTTGTAACAACATAAACTTGAACCAAGAAATGAACAAAATTTACATATTTTTTACAATGAAAGATTATTATTATTATTATTATTATTATTATTATTATTATTATTATTATTATTATTATTATTATTATTATTATTATTATTATTATTATTATTATTATTATTATTATTATTATTATTTTATTATTATTTTTTTTTTTAATAAATCACACTTTTATTATTACTACTATTATTATTATTATTATTATTATTATTATTATTATTATTATTATTATTATTATTTTATTATTATTATTATTTATTACTATTACTATTATTATTATTTATTTTTTTATTATAAAACATCACTTCATTAGAAAACCAAAGGGAATTTTACAAGAAATTGGTGGGAAGCCGAGACACTAGTTGGGCTCCCACTCCTTTCTGGCTAAAAACACTCAGTCTATAAAAAATAAAAGCACCACTCTTGACCTTATTCGAGTGGCTAATAGCAACGGTCTTGATGCGTGAAAGTGTATCCAAAGCTTCCGCGTCAAGCTCCCCGAATGTGGAAAAAGTAAATGGAATGAACTTGTAACCATTTTATTCACATTTGGACACATATTTCTTTTTCTTCTTCTCCACAGCATTATGTAAGGCGACCCCCGGAGCCCACGAAGTTGCATCAATACCCGCAAAGGAGAGATCCTAGTTACATCCAAACATGCGTCCTTACCCTGGATCCAATTGAATAACAGCAAGTCTGCAGGTCGTAACTCTTTCCCATCCCTCGAAAGAAACCTCATTGGAGCCTCCTTTTTCACCACAATCCCTACCTTGGAACATATGTCGATGAGAATATCGCGCACCAGGTTATGTCTGAACTTCACCCCCACTTCACTAGAACAGTGAACTGCATGGTCTCCCCATTGGTCTATACGATGCGTAATGCAGCTCGGACAAGGACTACCTTTAAAAAACATAGGTATGGTAAGCCTATAACACAATACCAACCAGAATTGGCGATGGTTCATCCTCTGGCCTAACCCATAAATAGGTATGGTGAATAGGAAATCTTGTGCATGTGGGGCGCGAGTACAACTGAGAATAGCCACTTGCCTTGGACTTAACGAATACTTGGAAACAAGATCTTTCTCAATGACACCATAGTAACATTGTGCCAAGGTTTTCATCATATGGGGGGCAGGAGCGTCAGAGGTGCTAAAGAGCATGTCTATGTTACAAGCACTGTTAAAGGTATAGAGAGAATGCTGAAACGAAGGACCATGAGAATTAATGCCCATTTTTACCAATATCTGGTCCTGCAGGTTACTGGTATGCAACCAAGAGGTGAGGAAAGCATATTGGATAATGTCACTCGCATCAGGGATGCCAAGCCCATCCATCTTGATTGGGAGGGTGGCAAGCCACCACTGCCAATCACCAAACCCTGGTCCGGAGGCTGTAATAATCTTCTCCAAGGAAGCACGTAAAATCTGATCAAACCGGATTTGGGCCTCTCGCACATACAAAGGGGAACATCTCCTCAAAGCATAAGATATTTTCGCAACCCCGACATAATTACGAAGAAGAAGGAGCTCACATTGGGGGGTCATTAAGTTTAAGAATAGCTTTCATAAGCAAGATAGTTTTAGAAACCCTTTTCAAAGCCAGATCCTGACAAAAGCTTTCATCCAAACTAACTGAACCACCAAGAAGTTTGACACCATCGACCGGGCGAGAGATATCTATAGAAAAAACACCGTTCACCCTGCTTCTAGGGTCCTCCATAGGCCAGAAAAGTTCATTCTTGTCGACATTCAAAAACAACCCCCAAGCCAGACCATCTATCATAATAATGTCAAGAGCCTTGGCAACCATGAGACTAGTTCTGAAAATCTACCAACAACATAGAAAACTCGACATTGTGACCCTTACACTCAATGAGCCGATTCACCGAATGAAGAACAGCCTGACAACCACCAGGAAAGCCGACCCCAAATTGAATGTCCTAAAAATATGTATTCATAGATTTGCCATATGAAGAAGAAGCAACCTTCGATACAAGCCTACGCCATACTGTGCCAACAGCAATAGGGCGTATGCCTCCACCCGGCTTGACCAAAGGATTCAAGGGAGCACTAGCAATATACTCCCCTAATATAGCAGGGCACTTTCCACCAAGGAACATGTTGACAACACCAGTGATAGAACCTAGTAGATAATCAGCAATGACGGACGCAGCCCCTCCCAAAATATCCATTAAATGTTGTGCTCTAAGCCCATTACGACCACATGATGTCCCTTTTGGAAAACTGCGGATCCTATTCAACACCAAGTCCTTATCCACAGTGAAGGCATCTTCACCTACAGGAGAAGATGACAAAATTGGAGGTGGGGCATAGGGGTGTTTGGCCTCTAACTCATGCAAGGTGTCAGATGTAGAGGGGGCGACACCAGAGGACGTAAGCACCTTAATGGCAGAAGTAAAGTGCTCGTCCCCCAGTTTACATTCACGTTGAACCAGGTTGGCTGCATCAATATCTTTGGGTTTCTTCATCCCACCAAGGTGTGGAGTGACCCCAGCTAAGCGTTCCATCACCAAACCAATCGTGTCTGCAGGATCCTTCCAACGGAGAATAGCTCGAGAGATAAATTCAAACTGACACCGTTTGTAACACCCCAACCCGACAAGGGTAGAAGTGTCACATTCTGGTGTCATATCAGAACATACAAATAAAATTTCACAAGTGGAATTCTTAAAGAATAACGTACCAAGTCATATAAACAAATGACTTACAAGGTAATTTACAAAATCCAAAATGTCTAAAATAAAATGAAATCTCAAAACAACAGCCCGTCAAAATAAGTCCAAAATAATAAGGTAACTAGGGTTGGTCCACTCAGATAATCCAACTCTCAGCCCATCAAAGCTCATCTTCCAACCTAAAACCTGCCGCAGGAAAAGAAATGCGGCTGAGCTTAAAAAGCCCAGTGAACAGACATAACCGAACGAAAGCTAAACGAAATCAGAGATACAAATGAAATAAGAAAACTGATAACAAGGAGAACACAGCAGAGCAACGCATCCAGAACATACATATAATCATATATAAGCAAATAGACATACAAGCACCGAAACCAAATCAAGCATAACAGACGTCGCATCCACTCAACATAAAAAATAGCATGCAATCAAATCAAGAAATCAGAATATAAATAAGCCCAATGGAAAACTAAAAGCAAGCGGAAGCAATTAGTTAAGAAGTGAGCATGGCAGTCAGGAAAGACAAATAACCCACATTTTATAACATCACAGTATCATAACAAATATATAAGCGTGGCAGGTCAACAAGTAGCAATAAGGAAATCAACAGATAATCAATAGCCCATGAACACAATTAAACGAAGGGATCCATGATAAACAGATAAATCAACCGATTACACTCAAACATGATTACCAGGCCAATCAAGGTTCACATGACAGTAAGATAACATACATTCAGATGACAACACTCAAATCATAGAATCGCATACTAATCATATCGTAGCAGGATAAACAGTGATCACATAGAACATGTAATAACATAATCAGATTCAATAATCATATCATAACCCGGTACGTGAATGGAATGGTAGTAGGATGAGTCACGTAAGGTTATAGAGTAACGGGCAGTCAATACAGAATATGGTGCGTTGGGGTAAACAGACGGTACAATATAGGTATCTCAACAGTGTAAGGGTTGTCAGAAATCCATCCCGAGCCAACAGTACAATACAGTAATATCAGTAGTGGCAATAGCAGCCCAATAATCAATAATAACCATCGTACTCGAAGGGGTGACCTCGGAATACCAGACAATAGGAGGGGAGACCTTAGTAACCAGTGGAGTAGTTAGCTCCCAGACTGTGAGGGGGTGTATTGCACACACACGCACCACATCACCAGAACATTATATATATCAGTAACAGTACAATACAGATCTAGGTTGCATCCATACGCCCCTGCAGACAAATAGTGGCCATACAATATATATCGACCTCATAATCAGATAACAGAAAGGGACGGTGTGTAACATCACTCGTACACACTGGAGTCATGCCATTGGTGCATCAATGACACGGTCATGGTACCTCCATGACTAGTTAACAGTATTTGGCTTGGGTATAAATCTGAAGGGTCAAACAAAGGTCCACAGTGTAGCAATATATATCAGTTATCATAATCAGAGGTTCAATATCAGTAGCTCACAATTCAGAGGTTCATAACAATAGTCCAATATCAAGGGTTCAGTAACAGAGGTTCAATATCAATGGTTCAGTTACAGAGGTCAATAAAAAAGGTTCAGTAACAGTAATTCAATAACCGAGGTTCAGTAACAGAGGGGTCAATAGCAATGGTTCAATATCAGAGGGTCAATAGCAAAGGAAAACATAGCAATGAAATATCATAAGAGTTCAAAATCAAACAGTTCACACAAGAGATCCAATCAAAGGGAGCATAGCAAAGTCATGGGAAGCCCTAATAAGAAGGCTCAGAGCAAAGTATAACAGTTCAAAGCTAATATCGAAGGATGTAAACGAATCATGAGAAACCTTAAGAGATAAGGTCAGAATATCTGTACCTTATCGCCAATGAAAGGAAAGCAAACAAATGAATGAAAACAACGTCACGTCCTCTTCAACGAATCTACACGGATTACGGTTCGTATAATACTTATTAGTTCATTTAAATCATAACAGATTTACTGCTTATATAAAGCGTATTAATATTTTTTTAGAGTTATTAAGCGTATTCTCATTTTTAGTAATTGACCGAATCAAGATACTTTAGGTAAAAATCATTAATTAGCCAAACTTAGGAGTTATAAATAATAAATGGTAAACTTAAAGGTTTATTATGACAATTATCTTATTTTAAGGTTTTATTATATCATAATTCGAAGTATAAGGTTCACATGGTAAGTATCTCAAAATATAGGGTTTATAATGTAATTAGATTAAATGTTTATTTTACTTCCTCTTTTGCCATGCACGTTAATAGAAAGGGTAAAAATATGATTTATAACAATTTCATGCACAATATTAGTCTAACATCGAGCTTGCTCGCGGTTCATATGACCAACATTTACGACCAAGTAATCACGTATTATGAATGACCCCCGACTCAACTATCCCGTCACGATTTCAAAATACAAAATGACTCAACCGTTATTCCCGCGATCACCCTCAAACATACCCCCCACGAGACCATGCTAAAAATTCTATTCAAGACCACGCTATAAAATTCAATTCCATTACTGTGCAGCATCCTATTCGACCCATGACCATATGCCATATCGACCCTATGAACCTCATATGTACTGATCACATGCAATGAAAATCACGACACACCCATGCATGCCATCTTGACACATAATTCAAATTAAGGACCCATGCAAATGATATACCCTTTAAACAAGCAAACGTGATACATACTAAAATCTCATTATAAGATCATATTAACATGTTGCTATAGTAATATTCCATGCATGAGAATATTATGATACTACAGGTCTAAAAGTCATTATGTGAAATGTATCTATTTTAAACTTTCATTCAATTCAATTTACTAAATCTATATGTTGATATAACAAGTTCTCGTATAAGGTTTACATGAGTTCATACGATCTGAAGTTCAAGAAATACCTCTAGTCGAATGATAGATCGGCACTCAAATAAGAACTCAAACGCGAGACCAAATCAAAACACGAACACAAGAATCAATGAGGTAAGATCGAACCAAAAACCCAGTCGTACACCACCACTACCCGAACCAAGATGAAGGAAATCCACCTTTGTTCGTGAATCAATCTCTACTCTCGTATAACTAGAACTGTTTAGGTTTTGTTTTGTTTTGTTTTTTTTGTTTTGTTTTTCTTTTGGTTAAAGAGAGATTCCTGAATAAATGACAATTTATATACATGAATGGAATAGAGTAGGATCTGTCAAAACGTGTAATAAGAAAAGGAATGTCGTGTATCTTATTAAGGCAAGAATTGAGGATCTCGTATCTTTTCACAAGGTAAGACGTGTGATGATATGCATCATATCTTCTAATAATGTATACATGATAAAGTCAAAGCTTGTCCATGCGTGTGGATTGAAAGGAAAGTAGTGTAGGTTGTTAGGATTGTAATATGATTGTATCTTCTCAAAATTTAGAAAAAAAGTGAAAGTCTTATAGTAAAACGTAAATAAAAATGTAGGTAGATTCGGTTTAAAAGGAAATGTATAAAAGGATTTGTTACACAATTTTATTGTTCAAGTCTTGCATTTATCTTAACATGTAGTAAGGGGATGTATATTATTTATTTATACTTCGGGAATAATAATAATCAAATTGATATTTTAAAATTCAGGGTGTTATAATTCTTTCCCTCTAAAAGAAAATTTTCGTCCTCGAAAATTGAAGTCGCGGAAGTACATGGAGACGTACCGGTTCAAGGCAGACATAGCAATTCACAGTTTCACACAGGCCATAACGATTTCGTTTTCAAAGCGTACAAAACTTATATGTAACAGATGTCGGTGAGAATCTCGCAAAGAGGTACAGAATTCTAAACGAACCTGAGGATTGACAAATAACGGATATGAGCCCTAGTCCATTCACGTACCAACCACAGGCATTTCCCAAAACGTCGTATTATTTCAATAAGTTCAGATTATATGACCTCGGTATTATCACGTTGATCAGGCGTCATAATACTTGCATCACATAACAAGTTCTTATTGTCATCATATTCTGTCTCGGGTTATGACAAACCACATAACCAATATCACAACAAAACAGATAACATACAGGTAGCAGGTAACATACCAAATACACATACATGCATCATATAATACATCAAACCAACCTACCATAACACAAAAGAAGGAAGGCCACCAACCTGCTCGAAACAGTTCCTCATGACTCATTACTGACGATACAAAATAAAGTTGAGATTTCACCAAAGTGCTAAACCATAAAACTTCACGATTCAAACCGAGTTCTGAACAAATCAAAGAGAAGTAATACCGACCAAAATCACATAGTAAAATATCAAACCGCCTCAAACCGCGTGACAAACAAATCGGAGTAACACAGGTCGCGCCCAATCATATGAGACAGGCGAATCTTCTCAGCATCTCAACGATTGGACAGTTGACCACAATACGCCCGAATATTGGGAGTAGCTTCTCCACACGTCTAAAGTATACCTGCCATAGTTCTTCTGCTCTTACGTCTTCCAAGTGTCCACCGTTTGAATCTTGTCTTCGTCTTTGTGCTTCTGGTTGATTCGTCCAGCTCCCTCCAACAGCATCATGATGTCTCCAGCAGCATTACAGTCGGTTGCGGCTTCTGCTTCACGAGCCTCTCCAGTTCAGAAAGTGCTGCAGCAACGCAGGGTCGGCACCATCATCTTCGACTCTACGAGTAATTCACATCTAAACGATCGACAAACGAATGCACAAAGATAAAACAAACAAGATCCATGCGGAAAGAAGAAGGTCAAATCAACGAAGACAAAAGAGTATCGAGGTCAAATCTGAACGAAAATCAAAAGAATCGGGAGAGATCAAAACAGACGGAAACCTAATGTCTACCCAAGTCCTCACAGGTCAATTTTAAGGTCTACAAGACGAAACCTTTGCTCTGATACCATAATTGTAACACCCCAACCCGACAAGGGTAGAAGTGTCACATTCTGGTGTCATATCAGAACATACAAATAAAATTTCACAAGTGGAATTCTTAAAGAATAACGTACCAAGTCATATAAACAAATGACTTACAAGGTAATTTACAAAATCCAAAATGTCTAAAATAAAATGAAATCTCAAAACAACAGCCCGTCAAAATAAGTCCAAAATAATAAGGTAACTAGGGTTGGTCCACTCAGATAATCCAACTCTCAGCCCATCAAAGCTCATCTTCCAACCTAAAACCTGCCGCAGGAAAAGAAATGCGGCTGAGCTTAAAAAGCCCAGTGAACAGACATAACCGAACGAAAGCTAAACGAAATCAGAGATACAAATGAAATAAGAAAACTGATAACAAGGAGAACACAGCAGAGCAACGCATCCAGAACATACATATAATCATATATAAGCAAATAGACATACAAGCACCGAAACCAAATCAAGCATAACAGACGTCGCATCCACTCAACATAAAAAATAGCATGCAATCAAATCAGGAAATCAGAATATAAATAAGCCCAATGGAAAACTAAAAGCAAGCGGAAGCAATTAGTTAAGAAGTGAGCATGGCAGTCAGGAAAGACAAATAACCCACATTTTATAACATCACAGTATCATAACAAATATATAAGCGTGGCAGGTCAACAAGTAGCAATAAGGAAATCAACAGATAATCAATAGCCCATGAACACAATTAAACGAAGGGATCCATGATAAACAGATAAATCAACCGATTACACTCAAACATGATTACCAGGCCAATCAAGGTTCACATGACAGTAAGATAACATACATTCAGATGACAACACTCAAATCATAGAATCGCATACTAATCATATCGTAGCAGGATAAACAGTGATCACATAGAACATGTAATAACATAATCAGATTCAATAATCATATCATAACCCGGTACGTGAATGGAATGGTAGTAGGATGAGTCACGTAAGGTTATAGAGTAACGGGCAGTCAATACAGAATATGGTGCGTTGGGGTAAACAGACGGTACAATATAGGTATCTCAACAGTGTAAGGGTTGTCAGAAATCCATCCCGAGCCAACAGTACAATACAGTAATATCAGTAGTGGCAATAGCAGCCCAATAATCAATAATAACCATCGTATTCGGAGGGGTGACCTCGGAATACCAGACAATAGGAGGGGAGACCTCAGTAACCAGTGGAGTAGCTAGCTCCCAGACTGTGAGGGGGTGTATTGCACACACACGCACCACATCACCAGAACATTATATATATCAGTAACAGTACAATACAGATCTAGGATGCATCCATACGCCCCTGCAGACAAATAGTGGCCATACAATATATATCGAGCTCATAATCAGATAACAGAAAGGGACGGTGTGTAACATCACTCGTACACACTGGAGTCATGCCATTGGTGCATCAATGACACGGTCATGGTACCTCCATGACTAGTTAACAGTATTTGGCTCGGGTATAAATCTGAAGGGTCAAACAAAGGTCCACAGTGTAGCAATATATATCAGTCATCATAATCAGAGTTTCAATATCAGTAGCTCACAATTCAGAGGTTCATAACAATAGTCCAATATCAAGGGTTCAGTAACAGAGGTTCAATATCAATGGTTCAGTTACAGAGGTCAATAAAAAAGGTTCAGTAACAGTAATTCAATAACCGAGGTTCAGTAACAGAGGGGTCAATAGCAATGGTTCAATATCAGAGGGTCAATAGCAAAGGAAAACATAGCAATGAAATATCATAAGAGTTCAAAATCAAACAGTTCACACAAGAGATCCAATCAAAGAGAGCATAGCAAAGTCATGGGAAGCCCTAATAAGAAGGCTCAGAGCAAAGTATAACAGTTCAAAGCTAATATCGAAGGATGGAAACGAATCATGAGAAACCTTAAGAGATAAGGTCAGAATATCTGTACCTTTATCGCCAATGAAAGGAAAGCAAACAAATGAATGAAAACAACGCCACGTCCTCTTCAACGAATCTACACGGATTACGGTTCGTATAATACTTATTAGTTCATTTAAATCATAACAGATTTACTGCTTATATAAAGCGTATTAATATTTTTTTAGAGTTATTAAGCGTATTCTCATTTTTAGTAATTGACCGAATCAAGATACTTTAGGTAAAAATCATTAATTAGCCAAACTTAGGAGTTATAAATAATAAATGGTAAACTTAAAGGTTTATTATGACAATTATCTTATTTTAAGGTTTTATTATATCATAATTCGAAGTATAAGGTTCACATGGTAAGTATCTCAAAATATAGGGTTTATAATGTAATTAGATTAAATGTTTATTTTACTTCCTCTTTTGCCATGCACGTTAATAGAAAGGGTAAAAATATGATTTATAACAATTTCATGCATAATATTAGTCTAACATCGAGCTTGCTCGCGGTTCATATGACCAACATTTACGACCAAGTAATCACGTATTATGAATGACCCCCGACTCAACTATCCCGTCACGATTTCAAAATACAAAATGACTCAACCGTTATTCCCGCGATCACCCTCAAACATACCCCCCACGAGACCATGCTAAAAATTCTATTCAAGACCACGCTATAAAATTCAATTCCATTACTGTGCAGCATCCTATTCGACCCATGACCATATGCCATATCGACCCTATGAACCTCATATGTACTGATCACATGCAATGAAAATCACGACACACCCATGCATGCCATCTTGACACATAATTCAAATTAAGGACCCATGCAAATGATATACCCTTTAAACAAGCAAACGTGATACATACTAAAATCTCATTATAAGATCATATTAACATGTTGCTATAGTAATATTCCATGCATGAGAATATTATGATACTACAGGTCTAAAAGTCATTATGTGAAATGTATCTATTTTAAACTTTCATTCAATTCAATTTACTAAATCTATATGTTGATATAACAAGTTCTCGTATAAGGTTTACATGAGTTCATACGATCTGAAGTTCAAGAAATACCTCTAGTCGAATGATAGATCGGCACTCAAATAAGAACTCAAACGCGAGACCAAATCAAAACACGAACACAAGAATCAATGAGGTAAGATCGAACCAAAAACCCAGTCGTACACCACCACTACCCGAACCAAGATGAAGGAAATCCACCTTTGTTCGTGAATCAATCTCTACTCTCGTATAACTAGAACTGTTTAGGTTTTGTTTTGTTTTGTTTTTTTTTGTTTTGTTTTTCTTTTGGTTAAAGAGAGATTCCTGAATAAATGACAATTTATATACATGAATGGAATAGAGTAGGATCTGTCAAAACGTGTAATAAGAAAAGGAATGTCGTGTATCTTATTAAGGCAAGAATTGAGGATCTCGTATCTTTTCACAAGGTAAGACGTGTGATGATATGCATCATATCTTCTAATAATGTATACATGATAAAGTCAAAGCTTGTCCATGCGTGTGGATTGAAAGGAAAGTAGTGTAGGTTGTTAGGATTGTAATATGATTGTATCTTCTCAAAATTTAGAAAAAAAGTGAAAGTCTTATAGTAAAACATAACTAAAAATGTAGGTAGATTCGGTTTAAAAGGAAATGTATAAAAGGATTTGTTACACAATTTTATTGTTCAAGTCTTGCATTTATCTTAACATGTAGTAAGGGGATGTATATTATTTATTTATACTTCGGGAATAATAATAATCAAATTGATATTTTAAAATTCAGGGTGTTATACCGTTCTTGCTCTCCAGATCGTCATTGAGCTCTATTAGTTGGCGCGAAGGTGGTCAAAACACAACCTGGCAGGATAAGGAGTTGCACCCACACCAATAAATCCCCCGGGCACGCAAGGACCTTGTCTAGTGCATTACAAAAAATGTTAGCGAACCCGAGACGTAGCCTAGGAGGGATACATTTAACCGTATGTAACTTCATCAAGAAAACCTGACCCAGGAGGTTGACGCCAAAGCAAGCTGACCCCCCCCCCCCCCCCCCCGCCGCGCTTGTGAGGGTGCCAAAAGATCGACCCCTTCACCGACATCATCAACAGTTGTAAAACCCCAACCCGACAAGGGTTCGAATGTCACATTATGGAGTCATATCAGAACATACTAATAAAATTTTGCAAGCGGAAGTCTTATAAAATAAAAGACCAAGTCATATAAATGAATGACTTACAAAGAAAAATACAAAATCATATATGTCAAAAATGTAATATCCAAACAATGATTTTCAAAAAGAGTCCAATAAGATAGGGAAATTAGGGTTGGTTCACTCAAATGCTCCTACTCTCAGCCCAGCATCCTACTAGGTATCTGCCGCATGGAAAAGAAAGTGCGGCTGAGCTTAAAAAGCCCAGTGAAAAGATATGACAAAATAAAATCTAAACAAAATAAAGATATGAAGAGAATCAAAGGAAACTGGTATCAAGGTCATAGCAATGAACAAAATGAATCAATGAGGAACCTGCAGAACACAATATTAACAGATAACCAAAAGAATATAAATCAAAGGAGACCAAAGTAGAGCAGTGCATCAGCGAATATACATAAGTACACATAAAATAACCAAACATATATATACTGGACATGAACGAATAGGAATTGATAAACAACATCATAAGCAAAACAAGTAACCAAACAGTGTACAAGCATAGCAGTCAGCGTATAAACTAAACATAAAATATGGCAACACAGATAAATCAGATAATCAGAATACATATAAGCCAAGCTGAATTCTATAAGCAGTCAAAAGCAACTAAATTGAATGTAAGCATGGCAATCACACAAGTCAGATAACCCACAGTTAATAAACAGAACAAGTATCATAACCAGTGGAAATACTAACAACAATATAAGCATGATAGTCACATGTATCTGGTAGAAATACCAAACGAACATAATAATTGAATGAATTAACTAAACAAGAATATAGCATGGCAAACTAAGCAAGTCAACTAGACGGATAACATAAGTTGAACCATATTCCTTCATCAACCAGTAGCATGAACAGAACTGTAAATATGGTAGAACAACAAGTCAGGTAAACATCAATTTCTAAGCCAAAACAATATCGTAAGCAACGGAAAAATACCAACCAAAATTACAAGAATGGTAGTCACAATTAGTAAATAGGAATACTAAATGATAATCATAGCCCACAAAATAACTGGACGAGGTATAACATGGTAAACGGATGAGTCAAATAATTACATACTAGCATGGCAAACGGGTGAATCAATTAGTCACATAATATCATGGTAAACAATTAGTCACATATTAATCATATAATAGCAGGGTAAACGAATGAAGTGGTAATCTGAAGTATAAGCTTGGTAGTCAACCAAAATGGAATGAGAGTATGCCAAATCAAATGAACTAGAGTATAGTATGGTAGTCGAATGAATCACATCAGGATACTGAATGAATGGGTAATCAACAGAAAACTAAAGATGAGAAATACAGAATATGGTGCATTGTGGAATAACAGAAGGTACAATATAGGTGTATCAAAAGTGTAAAGGTTGTCAGAAATCTACCACGAGCCCAGAAACATATCATATCATAAACATCATAATCATGGTCTTCATAAGTAACATAATGGAGTAGCTAGCTCCCAGAGTTATGAAAGGCGTGTACTACACACAACACCAGTCACCAGAAATAAATCAATCATGTCATATCATATCATATGCAGAACAAATCTAGGATGCATTCATACGTCCCTGCAGAAGTCATAGTGGCCAAACATATATCCTTGAGGTCATAAACATATAACAGAAAAGGGACGAGATGGTTCATCACTCGACCACCCTGGAGTCATGCCATTGGTGCATCAATGACATGGCCATGTTACCTTCATGAATAGGGAAAATGGCTCAGGTATTAAACTGAAGGGACGAAAGGGAAAGTCAAAGTTTGGAAAATGTCTAAGTCATCATAATAGCATAATCAAAGGTTCATAGCAAAGGTTCATAGAAAAGGTTCATGACAAAGGTTCAATTCAAAGGTTCACATCAAATGGTTCAAGGTTCACAATCAAAATAGCTAAAGATCAAAAGATGTGTAAGAGATCATGAGAAACCTTAAAATAAAGGTCAGAATATTTGTACCTTAACGCCAATGAAAGGAAAGCAAACGAATGAATGAACACGAAGACACAACGTCACATCTTTTTCAATGAATCTACACGGATTACAATTCGCATATCATTTATATATTCATATCAAAAGTTATTCTTAGATTTATTGGCCATATAATTATTGTTAGGCTTGTATTACATATTAGGTATTAAACCTCAATTCTGGACCCGTATTGGATGAATTTTCATGACTATTAACTGAACTCAAATAAATTTAGGAAAATTCCAATGTGTTCCTTTATTAGTTAGGTCACTTTATGGATTTTGGGGGTTTTACTACTGAGATTAAGTATGGATTAGAAAATAATCTTTCCAGACCTGTCCAGAAAGTACCCGGAAACTGAGACTCCAAAAGTTTGAACGTGACACACCCATTTACACAATTCCAAAAATTCAACCAAAATTCCCAGGGGTCACACATATCCTAAATATCAAAACTAGAGAAGGAGAGGTCAAAACTCCTTATGGTTTGTTCTTAAAAATTAATAACTATAGCACAAAATTTAGATCAGCTTTCACAGATTTGACACTTAAACTTGGAAAATATAAAAATCATAGCTACATGTCTCCAATTGCAATAAGGCTTACATATTCATAATGTACACAAAAAGTACTCATATTTAGGTTAAATAATCACTTAAAAACGTGAAAGAACCAATAAAATACACATGTAGAAATATGACCTAAAATCTGGACAGCCTAACATGCAAAATGACCCACATAGCAAAGAAGTCCACAATCATCAATACACCAAACCATATTGCACAAAACTTCATAGAATTCTGTTAGGTCACCATATTGTAACACAACCATCAATAAGTAAGAAATATAGATAAGGTGATCGGATGAACACTTAACAAACACACACGTATAGAAATGAGAGAAAGGTTATGCGTAGATGATATTGTAAAGTGAACAACCAACCTTCAAATGAAGGTTTACAACATTATTTATAGGCGAAGGGACTAGGGCAACACAACAAGTTCCCTTCCTTCCTTATGGGCTTGGGCCAAGGCTTATGGGCTTTCTACATAAGCCTTGCCATTAATACTAACATCAAAACCTATTAAGCAACCTATTACATATTGATTACAAACACTTGAAATATAGTTTAGGAGTGATTCCAACAATCTCCCACTAAGTGTTGGTAATTAATAACTTAAGTAATATTGAAATGTTGTAGGTGCTGAAGTAATAGTTGCTTTTACGTCTTCTCACATTCTTCTTTCTTTTGAGAAGAAGTGTCTTGATTCCAAAAATCTCCCCAGTGTAAGGATCTTGTTTTCTTTGAAGTTTTTCAACTTTGACGCCTTCATTGATATTTTTTCTTTGTTCAGGTGTGGATATGGTGATGTTATGTTGTGGTAATTTCCATCAGGTCCGCTTCGTTGCTCCAGTGTCTCTACGTCTTTCTCCAACATGCTCACACTCTCTTTTGACAGTGTATTTCAAATGTGAAGTAGTTCTCGAGTCTTCATAACTTTGTAGATTCTTTGATTTGAAGAAGAATCATTTTGACTTTGTGTTGCCTTTAAATATGAGAGAACTTCTTTTGTGATGTTGTTGGTATGAGCATGTGGAGAATCTGCACGATCTCTTCCTCCCGTGAGCATCCATTAGCAGCAGCATCTCAGGTACAGTCACGAACACCAATTGATCATTCTAATCTTTTCTTAAAGAATTGATTACTACAATTGTTCTACTGATGAATGTCTTGATTCCATTCACCTTGGTCGGGCGAATCAGCTGTCCGAGTCCCGTAAGGGACAGTTGGCATTACATTGAACAAGTTCAAGTAATGACCCACATATTCAGGACTCGATTCTTGAAAGGAATCTCCTTAGCGGGATTTCCAGCACTTACAAGTTTGAATTTTGAGAGTGTTTACAGCATAATGTGAAAACACATCTCTAATTCTAGCGAAGGCTGTTCCTGAAATCGGATGCCCTCAATAAGGCTAACACGATATACCTAAATACATCTATGGTTCAGGTGAGTCGCTGAGGTACACCGAAGCATCACCCCACGACGGTAGACCGTTTGAGACAACCCTTAGCGTAACCTACAAGGAGTTACCGAAGTGACCTGCTGTCAGGGTTGTTTGATGTTGACCCTGGTAGGAGTTTCCATTCTATCACTGAGGATCACAGAAGTGAACCTCTCATAAACGTTCTTGACAGATTGCTAAGATCTGTGTAGGACTCTAAAATAGTATCACTTGCGTCCTTATTGTTGAACGACAAGTGATGAAATGTCGAGTGTTTCTAAGAGATCTTTTGATGAATCTCGTGGCTCTAGACTCAATAGTGCGCTTTGGTTTTCCTAAGCGGAGACTAGGGAGAGGGTCTCCTTCTTCAATACCAGTAATCTCTAAGAGAAGGTCGATAGTTTACGTAGGGTTCCCTGTGAGAATGAAACAAGCTTCTGTTGAGAGAAACTTGAGTGGCTAAGAAGGTTTAATGCATGTGTCACTGGGTCCATGACGACTTTGATCTTCAATATCGGTGTCATCTAGTGACAACCAGTAGCATATGAGTTGAACCCGGTGTCTGCCCTAAGTTGAATAATCTGGAGGGCTATTTCATTTCACCTTTTTCTTTACATTTCTTTTTAATTCTTCAACTCCTTCTTTCTTCGATTCTCAATTTCTCTCTTTTATAATCATACCTAAGGACTTCTAAGTTCTAACTATTTGTGGTGTCCTTGGGTAGATCCCTCCGGTTTTGGCGGATCATAGTATGGTTATTCCTAACCTTAGTCACCTTATAACACCATGACTAACCTATGTTGCCATAAAACCATTTTCATGAAAATTTCTCAAAGTGGTTATGAGTAAAAACATTTTGTGCCACTGTGAGAGTTTTGTATTTTGTAGAAATACTCTCCCTCAACATGTGCTTAAGTGTTTTGACAGAAATCTGCACGGTGAGAGAAGAGCGAACACATTTGAATTGATCGACTCAAGATAGACAATTTCCCGCGAGACACGGTTACGTTGCATAGTTAAAGAGTTACATTGTCAGCTTTTAGGTGACAACTAGCTCTGATAACTACCTTGAAGGTGTGGAAAAACCTGGAAAGGTTGCCAAACCCGTCAAATTTCATGTCTATCGAGAGCTTCTTGAATAGGTACAATCTACTTGGATAAGTCTTGAAAGACAAATCTTTACGATGTATGATAGTTCAGATCTCGTCAATTCATGGGTTAAGTCGTTAGCACAAAGATTCAATCACCATTTTCACAACATATTTGTATCACACAATTTTTCTCCCCATCAAAAATGGCATATAAATATTATTTTTGACGAATTTTGATATCGAATATGTCCATTTCGAGTTTTTTGGGAAGCATTCCACGAAGAACCATTTGTGAACAAAGATTTAAAGCAAGTACTCCCGCTCAACAAGTAATACTAACTTTTGAGGTTTTGAAAAACATAAGGGGAAGTACTTGTTCTTTTGAGAAAAACTTTGAAAAGTGAAAGTTTTGATAAGTTTTACTCAAAAGTAAGAAGCTATCGCTCCTTTTATGGGATTCTGGCACTGATGCGTACCACAGGGTCCTCTCATTACAAGTACGGGTTGTACACTGTTATGTGTGCACAAGCCACAGTGAATAGTAGAGATCAATACATCCAAATATTAATCAAGAAAAAATCAAGGAGTACCAGGTAGTCCGTCAATAACGCCGGGAGTTCTTTCTGGATGTTGATAGCCTGTTAGAGAGATACTCGGTCGTCCACCCACGAAGCTCTCCAATGTCCTTATCTGATCGTGACGAAAAAACCTTTCATCAATCCTTGTGATGATCTTCTTCATATCCCTCTTATCCCTAGAATTCCACCTCTTCTTCGACCCTATGCCTTCATGAATCTCCTTTAACCAATATGCTAACACGTCCCGAACCTTCTTTAAAGTTTGATCACAAAACTTGTGACGCTCCTTGCACGCCGTGAAGCAATTTTGGTGAAGTTCACTGCGGTAAACTACCCTAAACTTTGGTTTCTTAAGGATGGTGCACTGAGCAAGTTGGTTGATATCGGGAAAGTCTAGCTGTGGTTTTGTGAGATTAACACGTTTTTGGTATGATTCCACGGCAAGCTGAATGTCTTCAACACGTTCCTGGATAACGATGCTTCTGATGAATATTAGCAATGACTTGATGTACTGGAGCTGGATGTTCGTGGAGAAGTGTCGCATTCGTCCTTGTAGCTTAGCAAGATACATATCTTCAATGTCATTGAGTGACAATCTCGTAAAATCCGCTTCAAAAAAGTCATATTCCTGTTCGTCTTGGCGTTCGACTACGATTTTCTTCAGGATTGAGTAGTCCCACTTAGTAGACAGGCTAACATGCATTATGGCAACGATTCGTTGGTCACTGTACACCTCCTTTTTGGATTTGAGTACCTGGCAGCTTCTGTAGTAGATTCTTCTTCGTTCAGGCTAGTGATGAATTCCGTACAGTGCATCGAGGTCATAATTAACCACATTATCAACGAACATATGTGTGGCTTCTTCCTCGATGGCCACATTGTTGGAGAAGATTGTTGCCGGTATGGGGAAGGTGAGTGAGGTAGCGTATTTCTTGCTAACATCGCTACCGTGCTGAAGAAATTCCAGGTCATTGTTGAAGAAATAGCGGTATGGAATCCTTGGTTGATCAGGTCGACCAATGGTGGGTAGTGGCTTAGTCCAGTCTGTGTAGTATGGAGCCTTGTCAGGTCTGGTGAAGTTGATGTTGGATTCAGGGTTGAGCCATTCAATATTGTTGGACATGGCTCGTGCTATGTTGTCAAGATGATATTCGACTTCAATGGCACTGTCAGAGCTGTCCTTAAGTAGTTGATAAGCCTTGTTCTTGATTTGCTTCAACTATGCTTTCGTCATCTTCTTAACTTTAAACTTTTCTTGGATTATCTTGACATGCTCCATAGTTCAACCATCTACCGGTTCTTGGCCTTCCGGTAATTGAGGGGTGGCATCAACAATCTTTGAGAACCATTCATATTCGTCAGTTTCATCTTCATCTAGCCATGATACAACAGATGATGACTTTTTCTTCTGTGGCTTCGAGGATGATGTTGGTTGCTTAGTTGATGTAAAAGATGAGGGTTGTTGTTAGGGCTCAGGAATCTCCTCGTCATCACCACTAGTGTATTTAAAATGATCAGCAGTTTTCTCTGTTGGTGGTGGAGACTCATAGTCCTGAGGTTTGTCTCTAGCAGGAGGACCTTGTGAAGATCTTCTTGTGGTGGTGGTCCTTTGGGGTGGTGGAGGCATAGAAGAGGATTCACTAGTTTTCTTTGGATGTTTAGGCTCGAAATCCTTGTCAGCATTGTCATCATATCTTGGTCGTTTAGCCCTTTCAGCTAACTCTTTACATGAAGTTCTGAGTTAATATTCCAATAATGCCTCAAAAACTTTAGCTTCGTCAGAAGTAAATATTGCAGATCGTTGAGACATTTGTGTAACAAGCTTGGAGATCAATTCTGCATCAGATACAACCAGAGACAGGACTGGATTGATTTGCATAGCAATAGGGGTAGTTGACATTGTATGATTGACCAATACCATGAGATTAGGATAGAGTTGTCTAGCGAACATCTCTCTTGTCACTCTAGGGATGGTGTCGAGAAGAAACTTGTGAGTGTATTCCCTTATCGTCTTGTCCATTTCCCCTTAGATATCTCTATTGAGAAACTACTGAATCTGCTCTCTTTCTTTCGAAAACTCGTTCATCACATCTTGGAGTAAATTAAGTCTGTCGGCCAGTTGATTGAATTTCTTGTTGACCACGTTTCATTTCCTTACTTGCCTGAAAGCTTTGACAATTTTGGTCTTAGCCTGTGATGCCTAAGTGTTGGTTGGTTTCTTGACTAGTTTGGATGTGGATCTGGTGGTAGCATCTTTGGATGGTGGTAGAGATGAATGAGATGATGAGTCTGAAGATGATGAGTCATGAGAAGGCTCTGGGTCTTTTGGTGGCTCAGAAGTCCCTTCAGGTTTGTGTTCAGGATTATCTAAAATGTAACTGTCAGTTTCTTTTCGAATCCTTTCATCTTCATCTGCGTTAGCCTTGGCTTCTACCTTTACCCTGGCCTCTTCTTCTGCTTTAGCTTGAACTTCCTATACAACTTTTTCTTTAGCAGCTTCCTCAATATCTTTATCTGTGATCATCTCATCCTGTTCTTGTTCCTCTTCTTCCTCAAAGGTAAACGGAACCTCACAAGATTGTTGCTGCTTCTCGTTGGATTCCTTAGCGGTGGCACCAATTCGCTTATCGGGTTGATTAACCGCATCACGAATTGGTATGGTAAGTGTACCACCACTTGTACCTCCAGGGCCTCTTGTTTGTTAGTGATTAAATTCTGAAGCAGCCTGCTTCAACGTTAGCTCTTTGAGAGTCTTGTGATACTCTCTTTCCTCATCCTTTGGTTATCATCCGAACTTTCTTCTTCTTCTTCAGTAACTGGAGTCTTGCCCTTGTCTGCTTTGGGACTTTGTGGTTTCTCTACTATTGTAGTATCATCCATGACAGACTCTGAGTAGTGAACCTCCTCATCCGTCTTAGTATCCTCGGAGTCTTCGTCCTTTATTTTAGGTGCCGATTGAGGATTAGGGGTGGCACCCTTTGTTGGAACTTTTCATTTGCGGGAAGGATTTCTCTTTGGATACTTGCGGGCACTCCCAATGCTTGCTGCACTTCCTGCACTACCTGATCTCCTAGACTTCTTGGCTGGGATGACTGAAGACTTTTCATCCATGAAGCCGACTTTGCCTAAGGTCACAGCTTCTTGATATCGTGAATACGATTGAAGGCTTTTAACATCATCGGTGAGTAGGCAGTCAATCAAAACTACACCTTGTTTCTTTGTTGATGAGTCTTTGAATCTGACAACATTTAATGTAGCCTCAAACAACGCAAAATGATGGTGGGGGTCATCAACTCTCAAGGGAATGTCTTGATTATTCCCGAGTATCCTTTGAATCAGCAACTTTGTGTGTCTGATGAAAGGGACCTTTGTGGCAAGCTTCTTGAGGTAAGACATCATGTCTTCCCATATCATACTTGCGTAGTCAATGTGCATTTTGTTGACCATGCCCCAGAAGATTTGTAGTTCCATTAGCTTCAGATGCTCATAACCGCTGTCTCGTCCAGAAACAGACTTGGCGATCATGATGTATAAAGTTCTCCATGGCTGAGGGATGTTCTTTAAATCGATCGAAGAATGTTTAGTAATGATCCCCGCAGCTTCATCATAGCCAATATCGACCATGAATTTGAGTGTAGCCTCTTCAGTTGGAGTAGGAACATACTCAGTAGGCTGGATGGCAGGGAGTAGAATAATTGCTCGTAAGTCAGCAACGGTGATGGTGACTTGTTTGTTGTTGAGAGTCACCATGACAGCATCTTGACCATCAGCTTTCTTCATCGTGTGCCAGAACTGATGGATATAGATTTCTGGTACCGTCACTGAGTTGGTGAGCATGTTGTTGTAAGGATGAGTCTTAAGAATATCCACTACAATTTGGCAAGAGGATTCAGAGCAGGTGAAGTTATCAAAGTCCACCCTGAGGTTGTTCTTTCCTGCAGGATATTAGTTTTCACATACACATCAAACCATAACACAAAGTGGCGTATGAATGGAATTCTAGAGAGAGAAAGTTAGAGGTTTAGGGAACTTTAGTGAGAGAAAGATAATTCTTATTATGAGCTCCGACTCTCTAACTTGCAAGGTAGAGAGTATTTATAGTCTTACATAAAACGCCAGACATCGGGCTGTGGATCAGGCATACAGTGGGTAAAGACCCGTCCGTCCTCCACGGTGTTACTTAACTAAATGCTACTTAACTTAAAAGAACTACGACTACGAGCTTTCTAACGATTACATATACTTGAGGTGACCGACTCTTTAATAACTGGAATTTCTGATTCCTAACAATCTCCCCCTAAGGGAGGTCACCTCAAACATATACTAAAAATACATTGAATACAAACAAATATAACATTAAAAATTGTTCTTGCATTCTTGATGTAGCACTTTGCTCCGGAGCTCATAGTCATTGATTCTTCTCATTGCATGTTAGGTTAATCCAAGTGGAGGTCTTTTACTGATTCACGTAATTATAATTTTAAGCCAGCTTTTGAGATCATCAGCTAACAAAAATCTCTGAGGCATCCATTGTGGTGTTGGTATTATGTGATGTTGTGACTTTCGGACCGACATGCTCACATTCTGGATCATGATATCTTCTCATAAGAGTAGCGGAAGCTTTAGTTGATTCATGATATTGGCAGCAGCGTAGCAGAAGCATGGAGTGAAAATATCAGAGTCATTGATGCACTAATCATGATTTCTTTTGATATGAATGTGTTAAGTGAGCATGCGGCTATGGATTGACCGCTTCATTCTGATCAGCTGCAAACGTCGGGTGTACCTGGATACAACAGTTAGCAATAAATCGCACGAAAGTGTCTTTGATCACTTTCGTTGAATTGAGGTACACGGCCCATGGTTCCCCGTTGATCAGTACATGTACTGCCTGTGATCAGGTATAATTCCGAAGAATTTCGTTGACAGGGTTTCGCAGCTGCTCTAGCTGTTCTCAAACCGGAACATCTCAAAGAAGACAACACGGAGTGAGTGAACCAGCGAATGTTAAGTCCACTAATTGATGAAAAGAGATTTGAAAGACAATCGTGAATTGCTCAATAGAAAATGTTTTTGCAATACCACGAAGGTTTTATTGAAAATCAATAATCAATCATAAAAACACCTTTTGGTTTGAAAAATGAGTACACGGTCGATGTGCTAAAGAAAAGAGTTGTTAAGCACAAAGACCGGTTTTTCAAAGGTATCCGTCAATCCATAACCTGAACCAGGATTGATTCAAGACTTGAATCGCCCCATTGTTTCTGTCAAGTTGTCACATGGTTGATCTAATGAATAGATCTCACATGTCACCTACCAGGAGCTTGTTTGATGTTGGCTCCAGAAGGTTTTCCATCTTCATTGTGAATATATATGCATATCACTTAGATGTTCTGGCAATACCACAAGGATACTGCGTAGGACTCAAGATATAATCTCTCTTTCCACATTGTGTGAAGCAGAGAGTCTTCATTGAAAGTGTCCTAATGAGATTTATTGATGATCTCGTGGCTCTAGACTCAATTTGTGCATAATTTGGATCCTGTGCCAGAGACTAGGGAGAGGGTCTCCTTCTTCAATATCAACAATCTCTAAGAGAAAGTCGATAGATAATGTCGGTTCCCCGTGAGAATGAAACAAGCCCTTTTAAGAGGAACTTGAGTGGTTTGGGAAGTTTAGTGCAGTGCGTCACTGGGTCCATGACGTCTTGTCTTCAATACCGGTGTTACCTTGGCAACAGCCAGTAGCAAATGAATTGAACCCGGTTTTTGCCCTATGGTTGAATCAATGGAGGGCTATTTGTTTTCACCCTTTTCTCATTCAATTCTTTTTAATTCTTCAACCCCTTCAGTGTATACCAAGACTTCATAGCTAGAACCTTGTTGGGTTTATTCCGGTACTAGCTCAGTCTCAGTCCGCACTCTTCCCTTATCTCATTTTTCTCCTTTTATCATTATACCTAAGAACTCTACACTAACTAGTGGATAGTCCCTGGGTAGATCCCTCCGGTTCTGGCAGATCATGGGAACAAAAACCTAACCTTATCATCCTTATATCACCGTACATAAAGTAAAGTTGGTCGGTCTATTTGGTATTGTTCATCTGCCATTGGAATCAATTGAAAACCATTTGAAAATCAATCCAAATACTTGTGATATATTATCAAAACATTTTGTACCTTAATTTTTTTTTGATATTTTTAGAATAAGTGCTCCCCCTCAACATGTGCATCAAATGTTTGAAATCGTTTTGCACACGGAGGCAAGAGGAAGAAATTACTTTTTGATTACCATTTTTTTAAAAGATATCACCATCACTTCCTTGATCAAATCAAGTAGATATAGCATTTCCGGGAAGGATGAGGTTTCCATAAATTTTCTCCCCCTCAATATGTGCCTCGAGGTTTGAAAGGAGTTTTGCACATACTAGAGGGAACCTGCACATTGAGATAAATGATCACGTTTCAAGTCATAGGTTTAAGATAGATGCTCCCCCTCAACATGTGAATGGAAAATTTGAAATCGTTTGTCACATGCGGGGAGGATAACATGTACATCCTTGTAAAACCATTTACCGAATCCTCAGTTTAAGTCCAATTTAAATCACAAATTCTCCCCCGATTACAATTATCAAATCATTTGAGATTTGTGATCTCTTATAGATTTAAATTGATTTTGAAAGCTTTTAAGGAGAATTGTGACTTGATTATGAAAGCGTTTTAACTGATAAGGATCGGATAAGGATCGGATTTTAAGACTTTAAAAACTCCATTGGTAAAACATGCATGAATATCTTTTGAAAACAATTTAATGCCAAATAACTTGTTAATTTAATTAAAATCATTCTCCCCCTCAATCAATGACATAGGTTGTTGATTGAGAGATAGAGAGATTTTGACAGATAAGTCATGATGATTATCAAAAATAGAGACCGAGTTATTTTTCAAAGCAGATAGTTTTCAGCAGATAAATGTTTATAAAATCAGAGCATTGAATTTTGAAAACATGATAAAGAATGGCTCTGTTCTTTCTTTGAAAAGCGGGTTATTGCCTGAAATGACAATAAACCATTGTTTCTCTTTCTCCCAAAAATATATATATATATATATATTTTTTTTAACATTCGAACAACATCTAAAGTCCCGTGTCATTCTTTGAATGACAGCACAAAGACCGTAGATGTTATCGAACCGAGAAAAACATGACAAAATGACAATATTTTTGAGGGTTTTTTGAATTTTTCAAATTTTTTATGGATTTTGAAGGTTTTATATTTTTCTATTTGATTTTTGAGGGTTTTATAATTTTGTATTTTGATTTTCGAATAGATATATACAAGAGATAGATGAAGATAGACCTTTACTCCTCGTCTTCCTCCTGAAGACGTTTGAGTGTTTCTGGTTGAAGGCTTTTCAAGCCAAGACGTGGAAGAATAAACTCAAAACGTTCTCTTGGAAGAGCTTTGGTGAAGATGTCTGCTAACTGATATTCAGACCTCACAAAATAGAGTTCCACCACACCTTTTTCCACTTGTTCCCTGATGAAACGATGTCGAATGTCGATATGCTTTGCTCTTGAGTGTTGAACGTTGTTGCATGAGAGAGCAATGGCACTTTTATTATCACAGTACAGAGGGATTTCGTTGAATTCAAAGCCATAGTCAGATAATTGAGATCTCATCCATAAGATTTGAGCACAACAAGATGACATGGCTATGTATTCAGCCTCTGTAGAGGAAATAGAAGTACTCATTTGCTTCTTTGAGGACCAGCTCACAAGCTTATCACCCAAAAACTGAGCACCTCCAGATGTACTTCGACGAGTATCTTGACACCCTGCATGATCAGCATCTGCATAGGCTGTTAGTGACATACCGGTGTCCTTCGGGTACCAAAGACCCATATTGATGGTTCCTTGGAGATACCGAAAGACCCGTTTAACCGCTTCAAGGTGCCTTTTAGTAGGCTTAGCCTGGTATCTAGCACACATGCAAACAGCGAACAAGATGTCTGGTCTACTAGCAGTGAGGTACATCAGGGATCCAATCATACTACGATATTTCGTTTGGTCAATCATGATCCCTGAGTGGTCCTCATCTAGTTTGGTTCGATCAATCATGGGGGTGTCAACAGGGTCACTTGAATCAAATCCAAAATTCTTTAAGATCTCTGTTGCATATTTAGATTGATTTATGAAAATGCCTCCGGGACTTTGTGAAATTTGTAATCCCAAGAAAAATGACATTTGTCCCATCATTGACATTTGAAATTTTGAACTCATTTCATTAGAAAAACGGTCACACTCATTGGGGTCAGTCGAGGCAAAGATGATATCATCAACATAAATTTGAACATGAATTAAATGTTTTCCTGACTTCCTGGTGAACAATGTTGGATCAACTGCTCCTTTGCTAAATCCGGTAGA
>BPTQ01000006.1:152803495-152832173 GCA_019973895.1 Chrysanthemum seticuspe
CGTTATACAGTCAGTAGTATTAGTCTCCAAGTTATAGTCATCGAGTGTTAAGTTTCCAAGTATCGTTGTTAGTTATAGTTCCAGGTTATAGTTTCCAAGTCATTGTCTCCAAGTTATTGTCTCCAAGTCATTGTTTCTAAGTTATTGTCTCCCCAGTTATCGTTACCAAGTTATAGTCTCCCAGTTATCGTTTCCTTTAGTATCGTTACTTGATAGCATTCGCTTACTATTCCAAAATTTTCCATGGAAAAACTCCCCAGTAAATTCGGGAATAAGCTAGTGAAAACATAGGCAATAACGAATTATAGCAAGGAAAAGTGAAAAATCCAGAGAACTTCCGTTTTACGACCTTACTACGAATAAACCTGCTTTTCCTCGCTTATATGCTTCTTTTACCGGTTTCAGTCTTAGCTCGCAGCTTTGAGTGTCTCGATTCTGACTTTGGCCATTTTCTTCGTATATTCGCTCCTTTTCGTCCAAATAAGCATCATTCCAGCATTTTGCCTTCAAGAGACCTAAAAAGTGAAAAGGAACGATATTAAGCAATAACGGATACAAAAGTGATCGAATAAGGGCTTAAATGACCCCTCAAAAAGGTACCTTTTAAAACCTTATCATTCGCTTACGATAGTTCATTGCTATGATTTCCTTTGCTATTGACCCTCTGATATTGAACCATTGCTATTGACCCCTCTGTTATTGAATCTTTGTTACTGAACCTCTGTTATTGAACCTCTGTTACTGAACCTTTGATATTGGACCTTGATATTGATTGTTGCTATGAACCTTTGAATTGTGAGCTACTGATATTGAACCTCTGATTATGATGACTGACATATTGCTACACTGTGAACCTTTATTTGACCCTTCAGATTGATACCCGAGCCAAATATTGTTTCACTAGGCATGGGGGTTCCATGTCCGTGTCATTGATGCACCAATGGCATGACTCTAGTGTGTACGAGTGATGTTACACACCGTCCCTTTCTGTTATCTGATTATGAGCTCGATATATATTGTATGGCCACTATCTGTCTGCAGGGGCGTATGGATGCATCCTAGATTTGTTCTGTTATCTGATATGTTATGATCTGTCTGGTGAATGATGTCGTGTGCAATACGCGTCTTCACAGTCTGGGAGCTAGCTAATCCATTGGTTACAGAGGTCTCCCCTCCTATTATATATGGTATTCCGAGGTCACCCCTCCGAATACAATGGTTACTTATGATATGATATGATATGATATGATATGTTTCTGGGCTCGTGGTAGATTTCTGACAAACCTTACACTTTTGATATACCTATATTGTGCCATCTGTATTTCCCAATGCACCATATTCTGTATTAACTGTTCATTTCTCAACACCCTTATATGACTCACCCTACTGCCAAGATATATATATAACCCATTGCTTTGATCTATCACACTCTCATTCCGTTACTTCAGACTATCATTCCATTCACGTACCGGGTTATTATATGGTTATTGAATCTGTTTATGTTGTTACATGTTCTATGTTATTATTGTTTATCCTGCTACGATATGATTAATATGTGACTTTATGATTCAACTGTTGTCATTTGAATATACATTATCTTACTGTTATGTGAACCTTGAATGGTCTGGTGATCTTGTTTGGGTGTAATCAGTGGATTATCTGTTTATTATGGATACCTCCATTTAATTATGTTTATGGGCTATGATTATCCATTGGTGTCTTATTTCTAATTGTCGACTTGCCATGTTAAATCTGTTATGATACTGGTTATGTCTTCAACTAAGGGTTTCGATCTGTGTGAATTGCCATGCTCACTTAATAATTAATTGCTTCCGCTTTCTTGTAGATTTCTGTTTGGCTTATATGTCTTTTGATTTCCTGAATTGATTGTATGCCATATATGTTGTGTGGATGCGACGCCTGCTATACTTGCTTATGTTTCAGTCTTGTATGCCTGGTTTGTATGTGCTTGTTTATATGTCATCGATGCTTTGTTTTGCTTCGTTCTCCTTGTTATCTGTTCGTTTTGGATATCTGTATAATTGTGTTCTGCAGGATCCTCATTGACTCATTGTCCTCATTTCGCTGCGACTTTGTTATCCGTTTCCTTTGTTTCATTTCGCATTTCAGATTTTATTTAGCTTTCGTTTTGTTATATCTGTTCACTGGGCTTTTTAAGCTCAGCCGCATTTCTTTTCCTGCGGCAGGTTTTAGGTTTGAAGATGGGCTTTGATTGGGCTGAGAGGTGGATTATCTGAGTGGACTAACCCTAGTTACCTTATTAGTTGGACTTATTTTGGTGGGCTTTTGTTTTGAGATTTCATTTTATCTTAGACATTTTAGGTTTTGTAATTTTCCTTGTAAATCATTGTTTAAATGACTTGATACTTTATTCTTAAGACTTCCGCTTTTAATTGTATGTTCTGATATGACACCAGAATGTGACACTTCTACCCTTGTCGGGTTGGGGTGTTACAAGGCGCTTCTTGACTTATCGATATTGAGACTGAGGGATTGATTTCATTCACAGGAATATGAGCAGCCTCTGTTGTAGGGATCAACACCTCATTAGTACTTGGATCATAAAGTTCATCAAACATAGGATCAAACAATTTCTTTAAATCATCTTCAGATGGAGGTACATGTGGAGTTTCTTGAGAGGAGTTTGGAACAAGGGATGAACCAATGGGACTGTTTTGAAGTGCGGGTCCTGAACTGGAGTGTCCAGGAGCCATTTGACCGGTCAGCTCATCAAACGTAACGTGAATTGTTTCCATGATATTTCGGGTTCTTTTGTTGTAGATTCGGTATCCCTTTTTGTTTGGTGCATATCCTAAAAATACTCCAATGTCAGCTTTAGCCATAAGTTTTCCTAAGTCTTGACCCTCATTAGTTGGATAACACAATGCACCAAACACATGAAGGAAAGAGAGATTAGGTTTTCTGTTGTGGACACGTTCATATGGAGTTTTTCCATGAACAGTGTGAATCAGGGAACGATTTTGTGTGTAGCATGCAGTGGCAATTTCTTCAGCCCAGAGAAACATTGGAACCTTTGAGTAAATCAGCATTGTTCTAGCAGCTTCAACAAGAGTTCGATTTCGTCTTTCAACTACACCATTCTGTTGAGGAGTTCGTGGAACACTTCTTTGATGGCTGATTCCAACGCTTTCATAGAATTCACTAAGTTGTTTGTTGACAAACTCAGTTCCATTGTCTGTTCTGATAATTCTGACGGTTTTGTTAAGTCGAACCTGCAGCTGTTTGATGAGTTTGATGATGATATCAGGAGTTTCATCCTTTGTCCTTAAGAACTTGACCCAGGTGAATCTAGAGTAATCATCAACCACAACTAACACATATTTCTTTCCAAAGATATTCTGCACCCTCATTGGTCCACATAAATCCATATGAATCATATGAAGAACTTCTGTGACAGAGTTAGTAGATTTGGGTTTATGGGCATACTTCTTGCTTTTTCCCAATTGACATGCTGAACAAAGATGATCCTTTTCGTACTTGAGTCTAGGTAAACCTACAACTAAGTCCTTTCTGGTGAGATCATTGATGGTGCCGAAGTTCAGGTGATTGAGACGACGATGCCATGACCATGACTTTGTTTTAGAAGCCTTTGACAGCAAGCAAATTGGAGAAGACTTCATCATATCTTCGATGGAGATGGTGTATAGATTTGAACCGCGCGAACCTCTTAAAAGTTCCTTACCATCAAGTTCTCTAACGAAGCAGGTATGTTTTCTGAAGGCTACTTCTAGATCCGAATCGCAGAATTGACCAACAGAGAACAAGTTGTGATCAAGACCTTCTACATAGTAAACTCTGGAGATAACACTTTTGCCAACAACATAGTCTCCATAACCCATAATAGCACCGAAATGATCATTCCCAAATCTAACAGTCCCGATGAATTTGCTCACGAAGTTCATGAGCCGTGACCGGTCGCCAGTCATATGCTTGGAACAGCCTGAGTCCAGGTACCACAGAACGATTTGAACGATCTGCAGTTGAACACAGACAAGAATGGATAACTGGATAATTAGGATCCCCATGCAAGAATGGGTTCCATTTGGTTAGTAACAATGGTTGGAACACCCACATCAGAAATAGAAGCATTCATATCAGAAAATGAGGCAAAGGAATCATTGTGAATAGATGCAGTACTAGTGTCTGTATTAGCCCTGTTCACAGTGTGCTCACTTCTTAAGGGAATAGTTCTACCAGTAGGCATCCATTTTCTAGTGGGTATTATCTGATTAGTCTTATGACCAACATGTATCCAATAATAGCCTATTTTACTGAATGTTCTTCCTGTGGGTTTCCACTGTTTTCTAACTTTCTTTCGTTTTTGCCTTTTAGCCTTCTTAGCATGAATTTTAGCATTAACAGTATTAACTGGACAATTAACATCATTAGGCAGATTATTAACACCACATTCATGATTAGAAACAGAATTCAAGCAGACATCAATACAAGGTTTGCAAATAGTATCAGAATTCGAATTAATTATAGTACGCCTATGGCTAATACTAGAATCAACACGATTCATTTTATTCGATTCAAGCTTAAAGTTCCTAGATTGTTCTTTTACTCTTTTCCAGTGCACATTCTTAGCTTGCGAGGTCCTATCATTCCTTGTATTGTCTTGAGACTTTGACCTGCTCCCTTTAATGTCACTGATTACTCATGTAGAGGGAATGTGAACATTAGTTGGTTTTACTATTCTTTGCATCACCTGTTTAGATGTGATGGGATCTGAACTACATGCAGGCACACTAGGGTTCACTTTCTTAAAACTGGAAGTGCTGGGATTTGTACTCCTAGAAGGCACACTTGAGTTCTCTTTCATAGCATTGACAGATCTGGACTCTGAACTACTTAAAGGCATACTAAGGTTCACATTCAAGACATTTGGCATCGAATGAATATCATACTTGGCATTAGGCATCGAACATGGAATCAAAGGATTAACTCTCTCACCTAATGACTTTGGGCATATTGTGATCAAGCATTCTAGGATTTCTTGAGATCGTTTGGCATATAAGCATGCATGTCCAATTGCATTATCATGAGGTTTCTCTAACTTATCCTCTTCAACAATCTCACGCATACATTCTAGGCAATCCTTAAGGGATGAGAAGTATGTTTGAACAGCAAGTTTGTTGTTCCTGAGATGAGGAGGGACATATTTCACAGACAAAGCATATTTATTACAAGAGTGAACCTTTGATACACCATTCTCCCCATTGGTCATTGGCATTT
The DNA here is from genome assembly GCA_019973895.1 of Chrysanthemum seticuspe. Lineage (NCBI taxonomy): Eukaryota > Viridiplantae > Streptophyta > Magnoliopsida > Asterales > Asteraceae > Chrysanthemum > Chrysanthemum seticuspe. Next base: position 152,808,773 of record BPTQ01000006.1, read on the forward strand.
TCCCTTTTACCTGACTCTTCAGATTCTCAATTTCCTTTTGCAATGAAGCTATTTGTTCGTTATTTTTGTTACGAGTGACCTTTATTGATTCAAATAACTCATTGAAATGACGTTTAACCTTTTCATTTTCTTCTAGAAAACTTTCGTTTTCCTTTTGTAATGCATTTACTAGGTTTTGAAGATGAAACGTTTGAGAATTCTGAGAATCTAAAGGAGGAGGCATTTGGGAGCCTGTCATAGTGTTCGTTTGACCCTTTAATTGAGAGATTTGGGCTTTCAACTTTCTGATCGTGTTGCACTGAGCTTGAATATGTTCATCACGTTTGTTAATTTGAAAAACTGCATCAAACTCTGGAGCATCTGAGGATGTCTTGATATTTGAAGTTTTGACATTTTCTTTAAGATGTTGATATTTTAGTTGTAAATTAAAATGCTCAACTTCTAGTTTAGAAAAATGTTTAACCAAATTGTCGTGATCATCCAGTTCAATTTTCTCGTTTAGTTTAGAATTAGTTTTTTCAAGCTCAATGACACGATCATGGGAGACTTTCAGGGCAACAGATAGTTCATGAAATTAGGAAGCATTAATAGAGCAATTTGAAGCAGTAAAAAACATATCTTGAGCAACACATTCAGTAATAAGAGTCTCATTTAATGTATGCAAGTTCTTCCTCTCAATCTCATTATATTTTAGTGCACGCTCATAGTCACTAACTTCAACTATCATTGCATCAAATTCCTTTTCCATTCCCTTAATATCAGTTTCTATCCCCTTTTTAAGACTCTCAAAGTGATCTTTTAGAAGTTTAAAGAAAGGCATGACCTTAGTTAAATAACATTCTTTCATTTGCTCAAAACCCCTTTCTCCTTCAGTTATACCAGTGGGTGTGATCCTTTTCTTGCAAGTTTTCTCAAAATCAACAAATAGTTGAAATATAACATATTGGCTAATTAAGGTCTTGCTTTTAGTGGCAATTGTTCTTGGAACAAGGTGCATTGGTGTATTAGGAGGATACACAGTCTCTCTAGGCATTTTCCAAAGGGGAGGGTTTGTTTCAACAATATTTTCAGCTTTCTGCTTATCTAAATCCATTTTCCAGAAAACTTGTTCGGGAGTCAACAATGTCTGAGGCTTAAACTTGTTCAAGGAAATCCAGTTTTCCTTCTTGTAGTCATGGGGAGTGATAATTATTTTTTTCTCTTTGCATTTAGGATCATTTAGTTTCTTATTCATCTTCTCCCTAGTGATTTCATCTAATATCTTATCATCCTCAGTGCACTCAACGCAACTAGGTTTTTGTCTAGGTTTAAGAATCTCATTGCCATCATAGATCACACTTTGAGCTGCTTTTGCTATCTTTCCGTACTCAGGGTTGGGTTTATCTATAATGGGAACACTATGCTTATCGCTTAGAACTCTATGCTTAGTGATCATGTGAGCAATCTGAATGGTATTTCCTTGTACGTACAACTTGTTTTCAAGTTTGTTTTTCAAAGTTTTCAGATTAGAAAAGTCTCTCAAGAGTTTTGATTCCTTTGCATTAAATTCTTGCTTAAGCATTTTCACATTTTCTTGAAGTTCTTGTTTTTGCTTAGCAGTTTTAGAAAGCTTTTCTTGCAAGGAATTTAATTCTTGTTTTAATACTTCTTCTCTAAAATTACTGTTTCTAATGATTGTACGCACTTGGTCATCCATTTCCTGCTCACGAGTGGTTAACTCAAATTTTGCACGTTGTTCATAAATAGCAACACGTTCTTTATAGGCATTTAGTTCAGAAATTACAGAATCATCAGAGGCACATGCAGTGTATTCATCAAAAACATAATCATTGTTGACTGCAGAAGATGCATCACTTGGTACAACTTCACTTTCACTTTGTTTCTCATATTGATCATATGGGACAATATTGATATTACCCATATTTTCAACATTTGATTCAAGATTTTCAGTTGATTGTACTTTGTCATGCATCTGTTGCACATCAGCGTCATCGTATAGTTTTAGTACCTCTGAGATGAGTTTGTCTTTGGATGAGCCAGCTTGTGGTGAAGAAGATACCTTGGGAGAAACCATTGGAGAAATGCTAGCCATAAAAATTGTGTGTGCAGTAGGTCCATCATCCACATCCGAGTCGTATGCATCACAATCAGCGACTTGAAAGGCATTCTGATGATTGTGACCTATCTCCTGAATAGGCTGCTCATCCACATCTGCATCATAGGTCTTGGCATTGCCCTCAGCAAGAAACAACAATTCCTCTTCATCCAAAGCAGCACCATTATCCTGAGCTTGTACAAGCAGCATCTTATCTCTAAAGTAATCAGCATTCTGTGGACACTTTGGAGATGTGCAGTTCCTTGCAATGTGTCCCTCACCACCACAGTTATAACATTTGATCGGCTTAGCTTGACCTTGATTACCATTCCTTCCTCGATTCTGATTACCAACATAACCTCTACCAGCTCCACCTCTTCCTTGATCAAACTGCCTTTCTTGAACTGGTTGCACCACGATCCTCCCATCTTTAACAGTAGCTTGATTGTGTGGGTTAGATGCTGTTCTGAGGTTGTTGTTGGTTTGTGGGAGAGAATTCATGTTTTGACTAATCAGAAGAGCTAGTTGGTTAATGATCTTACCCACGTGTGCATCAGCATCAGCTTGTTTGAACATAGGATCAGGAATGAGTTTGTGATTACCATTACCCATGGGTATAACTTGTGAGGCTTTGGTTGTGATTCCGATGTTTGAGTAGAAGGCAGTTGAGTCATTAGATGAGCTAGTCTCTCCCTGGTTGGTTTTGAACTGATTAAGAATAATCTTTTCAAACATGGCATGTCTCTCATTCTGAAGGAGGAAGGCATAGAGTTGCTCATAGTTTGTATTCTTCAATCCTTTAGTGAGCTTTACAGAGGTGACAAACTTGTGCCATTCGGGATTCATGTTGTTCACAAATTTAGAGTTCAGCTGAATGTTAGGCATAGTCATTCTGATGTTCCTCATATCATTCACCAACTTATGGAATCTCACATAGTACTCATAGACACTCTCATCTGGATTCATCTTGAAATGTTCAAATTCGTCATAGAGTTGTGATTCTCTGTCTTCCATAGTTAATTCTGAACCTGAGAGAAGCATCTTGACATTATCCCATACTGCCTTTGCTTCGGTGTTGTGATTGATCAGCTTGTAGATGTCTTTAGGAAGACCTTGAAGAACAATGTTAGAAGCCCTGATATCAGCATCGAATCTCTTTTTCTCCTTATCATCAAGCTCATCATACATCTTTGGTCTGTCCATTCCGTAAATCAGAGTTCCATCTTCAGCAGTATCAAGTACATCTCTAGTCGTCTCAACTCGATACGGTCCTTCATCAATGGATTTGAGAATGTTGACACCATTTTCCTTTCCAAGACAATACAATCTGATTCGTTGAGCCCAGGAGTCATAGTCAGTTCTGTCAAGCATGGGTGGACGAGTTTCTGATCCAGCAGCTTGAACATCCTCTGCAACAGTGGATATGATAGTAGGAACGTTGGTAGACATGTTAACAGATTATACGGGATTTTATAGCTCTATGATTAAACCGGGAAATAGATTCTTTCACGGGATTTTACTAAATCAAGAGAAAACCGTAAACAATCACCCAAGTCGCTAGAAGATAATGTACCAAGTCGCTAGCACCTAATTCGCTACACCACCAAGTCGCTAAAGTCCCAAGTCGCTAGACAAATGCAAGTCGCTAAGTAGTAACTCGCTAAGCCTCAAGTCGCTAGCAAAATTTTGGCAGCAATTCGCTACTCAAGTCGCTAAAGATTCAAGTCGCTAAAGAGCAACTCGCTACAGACCAAGTCGCTACCACCAAGTCGCTACCCGTAGTGGATAGTCCACTACTTGTACTGTTAATCGCTAGGTCTAAGTCGCTAGCTCCAAAACTGTAACTCGCTACAAAATTGTGAAGCAAGTCGCTACGAAGAAAGGGATCCGTATCTCAAGTCGCTAGCAAGAAAAACCACATAAACATCACTTTTCAATCCAAAAACAACCCAACCAAGATGATTCAAGCTTACCAAATGAAAACCTAAACACTTGTGATGATTCTAAACATAAAAGTACTAACAAAATCCAAGCTTTAACACAAGAAATCAACCAAATGATGCACAAACCACTAAACTTTTTCAAACTCAAAAACCACCTAAAAACCACAAGAAATCCAAAGATGTGCACGATATGATCTAACCATGGATCTTGATACCAATTGTAGGATATTAGTTTTCACATACACATCAAACCATAACACAAAGTGGCGTATGAATGGAATCTAATAGATAAAGGGCCAAATTAGTATCTCAATATTTTAGGGCATATTTGACAATTGTACAGATGGTTGCAAGGATGATAGTATAGGTGTGCATCAAATCTCTTTTTCTCCTTATCATCAAGCTCATCATACATTTTAGGTCTGTCCATTCCGTAAATAGGAGTTCCATCTTCATTAGTATCAAGTATATCTCTAGTCGTCTCAACTCTATACGGTCCTTCATCAATGGATTTGAGAATATTGACACCATTTTCCTTTCCAAGGCAGTACAATCTGATTCGTTGAGCCCAAGAGTCATAGTCAGTTCTGTCAAGCATGGGTGGACGAGTGTCTGATCCAGCAGCTTGAACATCCTCTGCAACAGTGGATATGATAGTAGGAACGTTGGTAGACATGTTAACAGTTTATACGGGATTTTATAACTCTATGATTAAACCGGGAAATAGATTCTTTCACAGGATTTTACTAAATCAAGAGAAAACCGTAAACAATCACCCAAGTCGCTAGAAGATAATGCACCAAGTCGCTAACACCTAATTCGCTACACCACCAAGTCGCTAAAGTCCCAAGTCGCTAGACAAATGCAAGTCACTAAGTAGTAACTCGCTAAGCCTCAAGTCGCTAGCAAAATTTTGGCAGCAATTCGCTACTCAAGTCGCTAAAGATTCAAGTCGCTAAAGAGCAACTTGCTACAGACCAAGTCGCTACCACCAAGTCGCTACCCGTAGTGGAGAGTCCACTACTTGTACTGTTAATCGCTAGGTCTAAGTCGCTAGCTCCAAAACTGTAACTCGCTACAAAATTGTGAAGCAAGTCGCTACGAAGAAAGAGATCCGTATATCAAGTCGCTTGCAAGAAAAACCACATAAACATCACTTTTCAATCCAAAAACAACCCAACCAAGATGATTCAAGCTTACCAAATGAAAACCTAAACACTTGTGATGATTCTAAACATAAAAGTACTAACAAAATCCAAGCTTTAACACAAGAAATCAACCAAATGATGCACAAACCACTAAACTTTTTCAAACTCAAAAACCACCTAAAAACCACAAGAAATCCAAAGATGTGCACGATATGATCTAACCATGGATCTTGATACCAATTGTAGGATATTAGTTTTCACATACACATCAAACCATAACACAAAGTGGCGTATGAATGGAATTCTAGAGAGAGAAAGTTAGAGGTTTAGGGAACTTTAGTGAGAGAAAGATAATTCTTATTATGAGCTCCAACTCTCTACCTTGCAAGGTAGAGAGTATTTATAGTCTTACATAAAACGCCACACATCGGGCTGTGGATCAGGCATACAATGGGTAAAGACCCGTCCGTCCTCCACGGTGTTACTTAACTAAATGCTACTTAACTTAAAAGAACTACGACTACGAGCTTTCTAACGATTACATATACTTGAGGTGACCGACTCTTTAATAACTGGAATTTCTGAATCCTAACATTTCCAATCTTCATTTTATAACCAGTAGGGAAAATGTCTTCTATTGTGAGCTCGTTTGGTGCGTTAACGTTTTCCATTGTGATATCCATATCGTGATCTGAAATATATTGAGCCAAAAGAACCAACATATTGAAAGACATTACGTTAGTCAAACGTTGATTTTATTGTCCAAGTTATTGAATATGTTATGTTAATGAATGTTACGAGTCCAATGTCACTTGTTGTCCAACAGTCCAAAGTAGTCGTGATAAGTTTCGTGAGTATATTAATTTTAAATTTTAAAGTCCAAATTTTCACTCATTTACACAACATTTTAACAATTATAGCTTATTAGTGACATTTTGGTCTTGTGACGTTGTGAGTAACTTATTTACAAGTTAGTACGCGTAACATTTTATTGGTAAAGTTAAAATTGTGGCTTATGCATAAGAATGCAAACTTATGCGTAAACATTGTACAACCATACGCGTAGGCCTAAGCTTATGCGTAGGAGGGCCTCTTATGCGTAAGAAACTTACGCGTAGGAAAAGCCTCTTGGCATAAGGCTTACGCGTAAGCGTATGTTGGGAGCTTATGCGTAAGGTTTACTCGTAAGAGTGAACCTTATGCGTAAGACTCCAAGTTTACGCATATCCTTCACAGGATATGCGTAGTCCCTTTGTAGCCCTTACGCGTAGGAGTTACGCGTAAGATTTCTCTTACGTATAACATCTACGCGTAAGGTAATCCTTAAGCGTAGAATTCCAATTTTAACCTTGATTCTGATTTTTCACACATAAAACCTGAAATAAGTTCATCACAACATTTCCATTAACATTTTATTCAATCCTCTTTTTAAAGAACAGATGGTATCACACATTGAATATGGTTACGCGTAGATTAAGCTTAAGCGTAAGGTTTAAACCCTAATTATTCAAATCCTACGCCTAAGACATTTAACCATGGAAATTGCACCAAGTGATTTTTGAGTCATCCTAGAAGCAATATGAGACGTTTTAAACAAGTTATAACATCAAAAGCCTTATGAATCACAAATCCCCATTTCAATGAGTCTTAGACCCTAAAGTTTAATTTTGCCAAATTAGTGTTTCTGGGTAAGATTCAAGGTTGGTTTTGGTTCATTAAACAAGTAATAATCATCTTACAAGCATCTAATTAGACAGAATCACTCACAAATGAAAACCTCCAATTCACGCATAAACCCTCAATTTTGAAAAATGATTAAAAAACGTTTTATGGGTAAGATTTCTTGATGAAAATGGTTTTAAGACATGATATAACCTTTGAAAAACACAATCCATTTCATCAAAAACACCCCATGGTGATTTCATGTTCATACGCTTATACGTAGAACACAAAATCATCACTAGCTTAAAATCTAACCGTTATATTTGCATACTATTACAAACCATTGTTTAAAATCACTCAAAGATGCTTAAAACACTTACAAATTCGAAGTTTATAACACGGATTTGAGGTTTGAATTGTGTGCGTGGATGATGGTGGTTGTGGTATTAAATATTTGAAATAAATGTAAAAGTGTATTAGGTGGAGAGTTTTGTTGAAAATAAGTTTCAAAATTTGACAATAATAGTCCCTCCACCTCAACCATTTTCATCCACAGCCCATAACTTCCATTTTGGTTAAGTATGAAGTGTAAGTTTGGAAAGAAACATGACGACACTCCCCCTCGACTTTTAGGAATAGAGAAAATTTACGAATTAGAGTCCGAGGAGTGTCAAGAGACAAGAAATGTATCCACCATTATCAAAGATACAACCAGTTCTGGGTAACATGCAAGTACAAGGTTTTATGAAACATAAAATATTTACTTTCTCCCCCTCAACACTTGATTGAAAAAATATTGAAATGTTTGAAAAAATAAAGTGTTGACGGAAGATTTGTACTTGCCATATTGAAATAAATTTGGATAGAAGAATATTTTTGTATTTTATAAATTTTATATTTTTGTATTTTGTTTTTGAAAAAATATTTACAAAGAGGTTTTGGTGTTTGACTGGTTTTAAGAATGTGTCAAAAATTCATCCAGTTCCTCTGGAGTCAAACACCTCATACCAATCTGGTGGACCAACTCAGTAAACCTAGCAGGAGCTAAGGCTTTGGTGAGAAGGTCTGCCAGTTGATATTCATTACCCACAAAATATAATTCAACAATACCCTTTTCCACATGCTCCTTGATGAAATGATATCGAAGATTGATGTGCTTAGACTTTGAATGTTAAACAGAGTTGCATGATATTGCAATAGCACTTCAATTGTCCCAGTACATCGGGATTCTATCAAATACGTAACCATAGTCTTTGAGTTGTGTTCTCATCCAGATGACTTGAGCATAACACGCCGACATGGCTACATATTCTGCTTCAGTTGAAGACAGCGATGTACAATCCTGCTTCTTCGATTGCCATGACACCAGTTTATCACCAAGAAATTGTAGAGAACCTGAAGTATTTTTCTGAGAATCTAAAAAACCTGCATGATCAGTGTCTGAAAAAGCTATTAGTTCAAAACCAGAATCCTTCGGATACCAGATCCCCAAATTAATGGTTCCCTTGATGTATCGGAGGATTCTTTTAGCATCTGAGAGGTGAGTTTTAGTTGGTCTCGACTGATAATGGGAGCAAAGATATACAGCAAAGACAATGTCAGGTCTACTGGCTGTTAGATACATGAGAGACCCAATAATACTTTGGTATTTGGTAGGGTCAACCAATTTCCCATGTAAATCAGCGTCCAGTTTCTTGGTATGTGCCATTGGTGTGACATAGGTATCACAGTTTTGCATTCCATGTTTGCTTAAAATCTCAAGAGCATATTTGGACTGACTCAGGAAAATACCATGGGGTGATTGATGAACTTGCAGTCCAAGAAAGAACGTAAGTTCACCCATAATGGACATTTCAAAATGTTTTTTCATACGTTTTGAAAAAGCATTTGAGTACTTTAGATGTGTTGACCCAAAAATGATGTGATCCACATAAATTTGAACGATTAAAATGTGTTCCCCGTGATATTGTATGAAGAGTGTTGGGTCGACCGATCCTTTGACGAAATTATGTGAGATGAGAAAGGATGATAACTTATCATACCACGCCCGAGGTGGTTGTTTGACACCGTAGAGAGCCTTGTTCAGTTTGTAGACATGATTAGGGAACTCTGGATCAACAAATCCTTCTGGCTGACTAACATAGACCGTTTCCTTCAGTTTACCATTCAGAAATGCGGTTTTGACATCCATCTGAAAGACCGTGATGTTCATGTGACCCGCGAATGCCAGAAAAATCCGTACAGCCTCAAGTCTAGCAACTGGTGCGAATGATTCCTCGTAGTCAATCCCCTCTTCTTTTCTATAACCCTTAGCCACCAGACGTGCCTTATTTCTGATAACCGTACCTTCAGCATCTAATTTGTTTTTCCAAATCCATTTCAGACCAGTAACATAGACTCCTGATGGTTTTGCAACCAATTCCCATACTTCAAGATGTTTAAACTGATTAAGTTCTTCTTGCATGGATTCGATCCTGTTGTCATATGTCATTGCTTCCTTAATATTTTTGGGTTCAGCTTGGCAGACGGTAAGTGCAAAAATGCAATGTTCATCGTCTGTCTGAAGGCGTTGTCTAGTTACGACTAGTTGATTCAGGTTTCCAATAATGTTTAAAATAGGATGGTCTTTAGTCCAACAATGTGTGGAGGGTTGATGTTGATATACATTATGTAGATTAGGAGGATTCAAATAGCTTGTGGACGATTCCGCAACATCAGAAGTGGCAGTTTCATTCGCAAAAGGATTGAAGAATGTATTTGGATCATAATCTGCAGGTGTAGGTACTTCTTGGTTCAGAAAATCATCAGCTGGTTCAGCGTCATTGGATGCGGTTTATTCGGCTGTTGTTGTAGAATCAATCAGAGGTGCTTCTTCAAAAGTTGTTGTTTTTTCAGGTGTATCAGGTATTGGATTATTATCAGGTTGAGCAGTGGAAACATTTGATACATCTGGAGCACGTTGATCAATATCATCACTAAACAGAGGAGAAAATAGTTGTTCCATTTGACATCGAGTAAGCTGTAAGCTTGCTTCAACTGATGATGGGGTTTGGGGGAAGTTTAGACGGTTATGTCCGGGTTCCAAGCTGTTTTGCTCAGAAGCCATTTCAGTAAGCTCATCTAAATTGGCACGAATCGTTTCCATAATCTCCCTATTACGACGATTCCAGATCCGGTATCCTTTGGAATTTTCACAGTATCCAACAAAGACTCCAATGTCAGCTTTAGCCTTGATCTTTCCAAAGTCATCACGATCATTATTTGGATAGCAAAGGGATCCAAATACATGAAAGTGTTTGAGATTCGGTTTGTGGTTGTGGATAAGCTCGTAAGGTGTTTTGTTGTGGCGTTTAGTAATCATTGAACGGTTCTGAGTGTAACATGCGGTATATACGGCTTCAGCCCACAAGTAATCTGGAAGTTTTGCATTTATCAACTTCGTTCTTGCAGCTTCCACTAACGTACGATTTCGTCTTTCAACAACTCCATTTTCTTCTGGTCTTCGTGCAATGGATGTTTGATGCTCAATTCCCACTTTCTCATAATACGTACGTAGAGTTTGATTCACAAATTCAGTTCCTTTGTCTGTTCTGATTTGTCTGACTGTGTTCTGGAGCTGAACTTGAATTTTCGTGAGAAAGGTGATGATCATCTGTGGAGCTTGATCTTTAATTCGAAGAAAATAAACCCAAGTCCATCTTGAGTAGTCATTAACAATTACCAAAATTTAGTGTTTGCCATTAATCGTCTGCACACACATCGGACCACACAAATCCATGTGAAGGAGATGAAGCACATGCTGGGAGCTGTGTTCCACCTTTGAAGGAAAGTGAGTACGAGTGCTTTTCCCTTGTTCACAAGCTGAGCATAGATGATCTTTAGAATACCGAAATCTTGGGAGACCTTCAACAAGTTTGAAACGTGCAAGGTTGGTTATGGTTTGAAACTTTAGATGTGAGAGACGACGGTGCCATAGCCAGGATTTTGTAGATGTTGCCTTTGAAAGTAGACAGATCGGAGATGAAGCAATTATGTCTTGCATTGAGATTGTGTAAATACTTGATGTACGTTGGCCAGACATAAGATCGTTTCCTTGTAAATCACGAATGAAACAAGTTTTCTCTCTAAAAGCAACTTCCAAATCTCCATCACAAAATTGACGGACTGAAAAGAGATTGTGTCCGAGATCTTCCACATAATAAACTCTGCTAATTTCGATGCTTCCATTGATGTAATCTCCGAAGCCCATGATAGCCGCGAAGTGATCATTCCCGAATCTGACAGTGCCAATGAACTTTGAAACAAAGTTTGATAACTGTTTAAGACTGCTTGTCATGTGTCGGGAACAGCCGCTATCAACAACCCAAAGGATGATCTGTATCACCTGCATTACAAACAGACGACACAGATGGAATAAAAGTAGATGTGGAACCTGAAGAGTTAGTCGGTTCCAATGCAGTTATAGTTGAAACACACATGTTTATGATTTTAGGTATCCATTTAAAGCCAAGTGAATTATGTAACCATTTCTGCCATCTCCAACTAGTCTTAGCTTTGATCTTAGTGAATGCACTAGGTGATAATTTCTTCCTAGGAGGTGAAGGGGTTTCTATGGGTACATCAATGATCGTAGCAGGAACACTAGAGGGTGGTTTACCTAACACAGACTTAGAAGCATTAGTGGGCCTAGAGGTATTCCGTTTTCTATTATTCCGCTTACGAGATAAGATAGCATTAGCAACACATTTATCATGACAACCAGAGAACATGCTTCTACGACAACCAACACAAGAAGCTTCAAACATAACATTTAAAGTACTTAAAGGTTCAGCATTCGTTACATCACTTTTTCCATTACATTTGTCAGACGCAATATCTAAAATGGGAGTAACATGAGTTTTATTCAGAGTCCTAAGGTGTTCTTCTACTTCAGAGGTCTTTATTGTTCTTTTCTTACGTCGCAACTTCCTATTCTTCCTTGTGGTGCTCTTAAGCTGTGAAGTGCTAGCCTTGGGAAAAGAGGCAACTATTCCTGTTTCAGTAGAGGGAAGCACATTAGTTTCTTGTGATGTGTCATTAGGCAGTCTAAGAATTACTGGTGAAATTACGTTTGTGTTACTATTCCTATCTTGCTTAAGTGTCACCAACTCTGCTTTTAGATCATGGATAGTGTGTAACAAATCTTGATTTTCAGAACGAGTGTTTCCATTTTGTCGTAAAACATCTTTGGTATATGCAAGATGATCATCAACATCTTTTGACGCTTGAGCACGAGTCTTTTTGAGTAAATCAAATATGACACCATATTTCGTTTTAACTTTTGAAATTTCTTGTTCATATTTTGAAATTTGACACTTTAAAGAGACGTTTTCATCATCCAGTTGCTCAAGTTTTGGATTAAGAGTTTTGGTATGCAACTGGTTGATTTTGTTTTGCAAAGCGAGTTCTCGATTTTGACAATCTTTTTGACATCATTGAAGATGACGTTTTGCATTTGAAAGCTCGTTTAACAATCGCTCATTTTCAACTTTTAAAGACTTGATTTGTGACACATTATCGGTATTCTCAACATTTTCAACATAATCAACAGAATCAACAGCGATATAATCAAATGCATATGCAACAGTATGTAGTGACACAACATTTATGGTATCAGCACAGATAACGTCTTCCAAGAGTCGATCAACATCTTTTCTTAACATTTTCTTTTTACGTTTAGTATTTGAAATCGATGTTTCTGTTTTCTCGAAAACTGTTTTCATAAGTCCAAGCTCCTTGTGAAAATCCCTTTCCCAATATATTGCACACATTTTCAAATTTCGGACATGAGGTAAAATTCTTTTCTGAAAAATATCTCTTTGTTCTCGCGCATGAGGTGATTGAAAATGTTAAACTTTTATTTCAGAATTGATTTCAATTTCACGTTCCAAAAGTTTGATGTCCGATATGAATGTTTCAAAATATTTAAGAATTTGACAACGTTCGGGTAATGTTTTTACTTCACTGATTGAAGGTAAAGGACCATTAATTTGTGCAGTATTGGGTTGGAAACCAACATTAGAAGACTCAGAAGGAGGCGTGATAACCCAAGGTGTGTTAGAATTATCCTGTTGTGTGACGAAAGTTATGGCTTTTGAATAGTTAAATGGTTTGTTATAAACAACATTTTCCATTTTTGACCGACTCTCGTCATTTGCATCTAATTCCTCCATGCGATTATATTTACCAACACTCATAATGGAATCATCAATTCTATGTTATGCACTGTAAATTTGAGGATTTGGTTTGAACGCTCTATGTGAAAACTTTGGTTTGTAATCAGCAAGATTCGGTCCATATCCATTTGGATTTGGTTTAAATGTAAACTTTTGAATAGTTGAGATTGACTCACCATGTTTGTAAACAACATTTCGAAACTCTTTGATTTTGTTTTGTAAGTCGACAATTTCTTCATGATAGTCATCTATTTGTTTCCTTGAATGCTTTTTGTACTCACAAAACTGTTTTTGACAAGTTGACAACTCATACTTGGCTTTTTGATTTTCCGAAGTGAGAGCGTTAAGTTGTTGTTTATGATCATATTTCAGTTGTTCAATTTGAGACAACAAAGCATTCTTGGATGCAAATGTGACTTCAAAGATTTTTCATTTTGGTATGATTTAGCAAATGTGACTTCAAATCCATGTTGAGTTGAAACTTTAAGCATTCATTATCCTTAGTCAACAGTGCAATTTTCTCGTGTAATTTCTTATTGATGTCTTGGCACTTTTCCATTCGGGATTTTTGGGTCTGAATTAAATTGGTCATGAGCTCAAGATCTGGATTAGACACAGGTTCAGCTTGTTCAACGTGAGTCTCAACATGATTATTATTTAGATCCTCAAATATAATCACTGAGTCAACTTGATTATCAATATTAACCATAAGGTCATCTTGATCGTCAAATATAACTATGGGATCTATTTGATTATCATCGGAATAAGATGTAGACTGCTCATGTTGAACACTCTGATCCTCGTCGGATGCAGATGTTGGCGGAGATATCAAATCAGAAATGAATATAGTTTGATCCGGTACCTGAGACAAGCCGCCAGTGTCGTAAACTGGGCCTGTGTCACTCATGTGGAGTTCGTGCATGTTTGCCATTAACATCACTGCTGCATTAGCCTGCAAGTCCTCCATGTCATCATCAGAATCTGCATTTGCCATGAAGCTCTGTTCCTTGTCGGTAAGAGTTCCACCAGCTTCATCCTTGAGAGCCAAGAGTAAAGCCTCTTTGTGATAAGCGCTGCCTCTTGTCCTCAGCTTTGGACATGCATTAGCCAGATGACCCTTCTCATTACAGTTATAACAACGAAGACCATTAATCTCAGTCTGATTGATCAACCACTTGAGCCCTTTGTTGTTGTGGAGCACCCATGTTATTCCTTCCATTAGCATTAAACCCTTGACCACTGCCCATCTGACGAACATTACCACGATTCTAAACTTCAACACGTCCATTGTTAACAACAGCTTAATTCCTTGTGTTTGATGAGGTACGAATGCGATTGTTGGATTTGTTAGAGTATCGACCGAAGGCTCTAGCAATCATGACAAACCCTTGTTGTAATGCATCGAAAGCTTCTGCATCCTCATTAGATTCACTGTAAAGTGCTTGATCATTGTGGTTGTTGTATGGAACTAGTTGAGTTTCTTGTGAGGGATCATATGGTGTGATCTGAGCAGTTGGTTGTGGAGGATTTGTGAAGACAGTTTGTAAGGTCTGGAATTGAGGATAACAAGCTTGAGCCCACAAAGCTAGAGTTTGATTATCCGGAAGTGAAGGCGAAGCAGGGACTCCACGGATGATCCTTTCTCTGTCAACTTCCTTTTGGTAGGGCTTCAAATAGTCATACAACAGTCCGTATGTAGCATGATGAAAATTCTTCGCTTGACGGATGAAAATAACATACTTTCCCCACTCAGGACCAAGACTGCTCAGGAACTTTGTGTTGACAGCAATCCTTGGCATAATGATATTATGTTTTTCCAATTCATTGATGATGTCTGAAAATCGATGATGATATGACTCTAATGTCTCCCCTGGTTCAATCATGAAGTGTTCATATGCTAAGTAGATTTTTGATTCCATATCCTCTTGATTGAGTTCTGTGCCTTCCATGAGAAGATGAATGTGCTCCCACATTGCTTTAGCAGTCTTCTGAGCATCAACACTACGAAGTATCGGATTGGGTAATCCTAAAAGGATATATTGCATTGCAAGTTCATCTGCTTCTAAGTGTAGAATTTGGTCAGTAGTAAGTTGATCAAGACCGACAATGTTGGTGATATCATCTCTTGGTGGATTAGCATTCGGATCTCCGAGGACAGTGATAGTAGGCATCTGAAAAGGACCTTCAAGGATGACCTTCTTCAAAAACTTTCCATGTGGCTTCTTTAGATCACAAAACCTAAAGAACCTTATCACCCATTGATCGTAGTTTCCGGGAGTGAGCATTGGAGGTCTATCAAGGGATCCAGCTTCATGAATGGATTGTTGGCTACTTAAAGCTTCACACATCTTTGCAAACCAAGACGGTTCCTTTGGTGTTGCAACATTCATAGCATACTTGGCTGGTGTCACACCCCCAATTTACCTGTTTTGCAGCGGAATGGAATTCCTGGAGAATTGACTGTCATAGCACCACAATCACAGTTATATTGAACGACCTAAAGTGTCGTTTTAAAAACACATCGTTGGATATTAAATAAAAGCATTCAGAGTACAACATCGGTCCCAAAAGTTTACAAAGTTTGCAGAAACATAAATATATTACAAGTCCAAACGATGGTTTTGAAATAAAGTGCCATAATGTACAATAATGTAAGTCGACGCCGCGACTCAAAAGGTAGGTCCCTAAACCATGTCATGATGATAATGCCTCAGTTACCTGAAAATACATTGCTAAAACGGGTCAACAATAATGTTGGTGAGAAATCATAGGTTTATGTAAATGTTTTATACGACTACGCAAGTATAGATCAGGCATGACAATCATGTCACGTAAAAATGTTACAGGCATGACAATTATGTCACGTAAAAATGTTACAGGCATGACAATTATGTCACGTAAAAATGTTACAATTGCTTTAAGCCCATGACACCGAAACTAGACAATTCATAATGTATGCCCCTGCAGAGTGTTTGCCAGACAACTCCGTAATGTTATTAAATGAAATGCATCCGTATGACTAGTTGGGATTCACCAACCCGGATGGAGGCGTCACCCTCGATAGATCTATCCACTCATCCTCGCTTCTATGATTAACGGTTCATGTTCAGGTAATGGGGACTTTCAATTGGCAAATGCGGTAACTTAAGCAATGTAAATGAATTTAACATACTTGGTATCGTAATAAAAATGTTGTGCAATGTATTCTCCCCCGTAGGTTTGAAATAATGTAAAAACTTGTAAAACGGGGCTATGAAAACTCACTTGGTAAACTGGTGTGATGACAAGAGTGAGTACACTGAGGTATAGCGTGAAACTTTAACCGGGACCTATTACGAATGATATGATATGTAATGAGTTGCAATGTAATGTTATGATATGCATGCATTACGTATGTTATTTATACCATTTGCGAGTTTTGAAAATATTACTTATCGTCGAAAAATACTCTTTTGACGTCTTAACCATTCAAAAATGACTTTAAAAGTATTTACGTCAAAATGTCATCCTACAATGGTTTTATAATGATTTATGGTGAAATTTTCACTTTTCGTCGTAAAACAATGTCGTCGGAAATTTCATGAAATTGACAAAAATGGCTCCGAAAAACTAGTCGTAAAATAGTGTACGTCGCACGTTAGAGAACGAACTCGACGGTTTTGGAAAGTTTGTATCGAAATCTAGAAGTTTCAGTTCAGGAGTTTTCGTCATAAAGGTCTCGAACATAAAGATAATAAGGGTTAAAGATGGTGATTTTGGCTAATTGTTATGTAAAAAGTGAGTTTCGGCCAAGTTTAAACATCCGTAATTAATTTATTACAACTCCGCTATACAAACGGCTTATTGTTTTGAAAAATATGCTCGGTGATGTTAATTTTACTAGAAGACATTTCGTTCCAAAAAGTTCCACATCATTGTTAAAAACAGCCTCAAACATAGTCGATTCAGCTACCGTAACATTTGTATCGTAAAAATAATATAGTTTTTCAGAAAATAATAGTTACGGCAATTTTATGAAAACGTGCATATCTTTGTCGTTTCAAATCCGTTTTCTACGTATAATACGTCCTTAGCTTCGTATCAACTAATAGATTTTGATAAGTCGAAATAATTTGCAAAGCTTAAGGCTCGTTTTTGACTCGAACAAAGTAAAAACATGTTGCTGAAATTTCTGAAAATTATATATTTCGTCGTCAAACTTTAAAATTTCATAACTTCTTCGTTATAACTCCGTTTTTATCCGTTCAAGCGGCCACGGATTCGTTTTAAAGTATATTTTCTAAATATCAAGGCCAAAAAGTCGTGCCTACAGTCGGATTTTCCAGAAAATCAAAACAAGGACAGAACATATTTTATACGTATCGAAAATAGTTTTTCTCGTACCAAACCTAGTCTAATCCTTTCAAATCAACTCCAAAGCTAATCTAATCCTACCATACACCTTCTTAGGGTGTTATGGGTTCCTAAACATCATCAAGACCAAAGTATACCAAGGGGATAATTATAGGATGACCTTATGTATATATATTTCTAAAAATCATGTAAAGATGGTATAAACAACACAAATCATGCATGCTTGCTCCAAAAATGAAGAGATACTTATGAAATGAAAAGGAAACATGAAAAATGTAAATGATATGCTTACAAGTATTATGATGAGGTGTAAAGAACAAGGTTAAACCTAAACACTCTTGGTTTTTATTTCAAAACCTAATAAAGAATGTTGTCTATATTGTAATGAACTTGAACTTGAAAAAAAATGATGATCCCTTGTGAAAACCCCTATGTGGCCGGTTTGATGAAGGAGAGAAACAAGGAGAGAACTTGCTAACACTTGAAAAATAATTGTGAAGATTGAATGAGAAAAAAAAAATGAGTTAAGTTAGACTTTATGTATTGAGTGAAATTATTAACAATCAAGGTGCCATACTCATTTTAATGCCACCCTCCCCCTTGGTCGGCCAAGGGGGGAGGAATTGGAAGATATTTTGTTTTTTTTTTTTTTTATAAACTTGTATAAATACTTTGTTAAATATGTGTAAGTAAAATTTTGTAGATAAATGCAACTTGTAAGTTAAATGGTAGATTTTAGGTAAAAGGAAATTTTTTAGTAGATCAAAATAGAATGTAATGAGATAATAAAAATTGTAAAAATACATTCCTTGTGAAATTTGAGTGATAAAATAATTACCGAGTAATTTTTAAGAAAAGCGTCGTAATAATTTAACTTTAACGATTTATATACCAAATAAATTTAAAACACTAGGTAAACTCAAAATATAGTTTTTATAAACTAAATGTAAGTTTAAAAATACATCGGGATCATTTTTGAAAGTAACGGATTAAATGCTCAAAATAATAACTCACGCGATAACGTTTATTTAATATAAAAATTAAGCGTTAAATGTGAAATGAAATGTCATGAATGAACTATCATGATGCAAATGATGTCAATGAAATGTAGACTAAACTTAGTCCATATGAAATGTACGTGATGATATGATCATGAATTCGCCGCTAAACCATAAAGGTTACGCGAATTTGGAACAAGTAAACCAAGTTTACGATAAATGTTGAAATAGTGAGGCATAAATTGTTTCGAGAAATGACCTGAAAGTACGGGTTGTCACATTCGCCCATCCAAAAAGGAATTCAGTCCCTGAATTCAGTCGTTGTTAGGTCTATCGAATTTTGAGTTTGTGATGAATATCGAGGAGAGAAGACATGGAGAAGTGTCGTTACGGTTATCGATGATTGAGAGTGTATAGAACATCATAGTAAAGAAAATATCGGATGAATCTCTCATAAGCAACACTTTGACTTTGGAATATGTGAAGATTTTGCTTGCACTAAGATTTATAAATAACTGCTCCCAACATAACATGATCCCTCCAGAATTAGACATAGTTAGCTAGGCTATGTATAATTAAGGAACGATGATGTGACGTTCGGTTTAGTTGTTATAACTCTCAATGTTTACAAAGATTTAATCCGTGTCGTTAAACTGGTCGTTAAGGAATAGGAAGTAAAATTCTCATAAGTTATAACAAATCGGAAAGAAAATAAGTACGATAGATGAGAATATTTGGGTCGAATTGGTTCGTCCAGTGTTTTTCTAAATCGTACCACGCCTTTCCAAGACGGGTCCTTGTGCATAATTTGTTGCCCACTTGAGGTTCTAATGGTTTGCAGCTTATGGGACATATCTCCAAATTTTGCATCGTATAACGATGTAGCTTATCTAGCTATATGTTGTTACCTGTAACTGATTCTTGATTTGTATGACTTCCTTGTTTGTTTCATGAATGGGTTATGGACTAATGAATTGGACTTTCCTGATTTTAATCCTTGAATAAGTGATTGATACCTCAACCTTACAGTGCCTCAAATGGTGTAGTCAACATGTTCATGAGCTAACTATTGTTGCAAAGAAACTTGTCGATGGAGAATGATTTGCCTAGCCGTTTCTAGAAAGTCATACTGGCTTGAGCATATTATCTAATGTGGAAATTGCTCTCTAGCTCTAACCATTGAGCTGAGGATAGTAGGCGGTAATCATGTCCTAGTAGGTTTCATGGAAATCCTGAAATGACTGTCAGCAGTCTGAAATGACTGTCAGCAGAAATCCTGAAATGACTGGAATTAATACCACGTGTCTTGTGTTAGATTTCAAAAATGTTGAATCTGTCGGAAAGGACCTTATTGAAAATAATAGATTATAGGTACCAGTTGTGATTCCTCGCGTTTCTAATCCTATCGAATGTCATGACCTGAGTATTACTTGCCTAATGTGCTTAGTCTCTATGACTAAAATGTTTATTGTTTGATTATCGAAGTGTTTCTATACTCCATGTTGTAAAGTCACAAACCTTAAATATTTAAGTGAGGTGGTGTAGTGGTTGATTTTCAAGATTTGTTCCGATATTGAGTGCTTCCAAAAATAGTTCATCACTAATATTGTTATCATGCTAGCAAGAAAATATATATCAGTTCAAACTATGTCGAAGAATGTTTGTTCTAGTTTCACTTGTATATGGGGAGTCATTGATTGTCCGACATGTTCAAACCTGTGGCATCTCTTGATATGGAAGTGAGGTTACTTGGAATTTCTAGAGAACACAATGCCTTAGGGGAAGTTTATATCGATAACCTTAATTTAACCATATTTTCCTTTAAGGGAAACTCATTGTAGGGAAGTTCACATATTGTTGAGGCCATGTTTAACAGAATGTTCTACAGTCTCAGTTAGAAGACTTGGTATATCCCTATAGTGTTGCTTCATGGGTATTCGCTTCGTATTAAATCTCGTAACTCGGTCTAGCTAGTTCTTTTGGAATGATAGAGTTTGGATTCTAATTCAAAATAGTGGTTCGGAATGTCTCGTGATGTCTTAAGATTTTGGTTGAGTTTTGAATCATCCTACCACCTAGTTCTAGTCCTTGTTGGTAATTCCAAAATCCTTTCATTGTTTTCTTGTATCGAGGAATCCTCCTCACAGATGGTATAGGAAGTCTTTCCTAAAAAAAAAGTCACTCGTCAAATCCTAACTTATCGGTTGAGTGAGAGATAAATGGCGTAAGCATCTATAGAGTGTTAACAGAAAGAAATGTTTATGCACGATATATCTGATTATAAAACTTTGCTTTCAAACGAGAATACATAGTTTGTAAGAAAATTACAGTAAAGTTTATGAAGAGGTTTGTAAAATCACTTTATTGAGTAAGAAAGAAACATTTTTATCATTTACAGTTTGATAATAAATCTTAGTTGTGGCTTGGTGTTAAAGCAACAACTTGTTAAGGTGATTTTAAAACAGCTTATATAGTGATAAAAAACGGCTTAACAATGGTAGTGAAATATTTTGGTAAGACACAATTCAGATTATAACATAACTCGTGAAATGATTTGCAAAATAGCTTACAAGAAAACAATTTATCGTTTGTCAATAATAGAAGATTTCGTAGTTCAATTAATATCAAGATGGTTTATAGGTTGGTAATATAATGGTCAGTAAAGTAAAGGCGAATAGTCTGTGAGGTAAGTGTACCAAGTTTTATGATTTTAAATCAGACAGTGGCTAAAATAGCTCACCAAAAGGGTAAAATAGTTTATAAGACCGTAATATTACTTGCAGGAAAAATTTGTAATATAGTTTATAACTTGCTATTGCAATTGTTTGTTGTTTTATAAAATAATAGCAAATTAATCGGTTTATCATACTATGAGAAAATAGTTTGCAAAGTATCAGTAAGGTCATTTTTTATAAAGTATTATTAAAGTCGTAAATTTTTGGTTTAATGGTACAGGAGTAAGATGAAATGGTCGGTAGAATAGTTGAAAGCAGTTTGCGTTAGATAACGATGAAGTTTATTATCTCATAAGAGGGAATGTAGGACAAATAGTTGGTATTCAACGTTTTGTTTTGTAAGATAATAGCTCGATGATTTTTCAGAGTAACATGAAAATCGTTTCGCATGAGGATATTAAATAGTTGATAAAATGACTGAAACCAATTGATAAGTTGATAATAAAACAACTTGCGTTAAAACTTTATGAAACAATGTTTCTAAGATGGTGATAAAATAGTTCGAAATAAAATCAAGTGAAATAATTTCATGAAATAGTAGCAGGATAATTTGGAATAAAATTTGTTGGATGGTTTGTAGGATACATAGGAGAACCTTATCAAGTAATAACAGTCTACTAATTGGTCGAGAATAAAGTTGGCCTAACCCTTAGTAAGATAGTGACGCATCGTCGTGAAATGATGGAAAATTGGGCAATTGGAGTAAGGAATGAAATAAACAAGGTGGTGATTATCGTAGAAATAATAAATGATGAGGATTACATTAGCTAAAAAGGTACTTATTATCTGTTCCTGTTGGTGGTCTAATCGTGTTTCAAGTGTAGGAGTATTAGGCGGTCTAGCAATGATAGCCCTAGAACTCTCACAGTCCTCAAACCTATGAGATGGTGTAGTGTCTATAGTCTTAGTGGTAGATGGTAATGGTGTGTCAAATCATGCACGCTTCCCAAGCTGCAAGTCAGGTATATGAGTATCGTGTATGAGATGTGATGGTACGGATGGTGCTCAAAATAATAATGATGATAATGGAAATCCTTGTGGTGAGTTAAGAAAATAGGTTCATTAGGACTAAGCCTATAAGTTCTACCCAATGGTATGATCTGTCCCAACTGAGTGATAAAAATTGTCCTGATCCTACAGTGAATCAATAGTGATCGCGATGGTGTAGGTGCAACTTCGCCCTCCTAAAAGGTCTCAGTGTCATCATCTGATGTTATCGGTGTTGAGTCAACTGATGTTAAAAATTATGATAGGGACTGACAAGGCATTCTCCATGTCAAAGTGATGTGAGTATAATGGGATGTCAAAACGAGCACGCTTTTTGGGCGGCAAGTCTGATGTAGGCAAAGGATCCCTAAGAAAATACGATGAGGATGGTGATGATGGTGCTAGTAGTGGTGATGGTGGGTGTATCGGGTCGTGAACAGGGCTAACATGTGGAGTGGGTGCGACCTCGCCCTCCTCAAAGGGTTCAGTCTCCGTGTCAGCCATGATAGGTGGAAAGGCTGGAGTAGAGCCAATGGAGGATACGATCTCAGTGGAGTGTGATGAAACGTCATCCATGATGGGGTTAGCTGGAACATCATCCGTGCTAGAGTCCGATGATATGGTGATGGGATGTGAATCTGAAGACATCTCTGTGACAACCGATGTGAAATGAAAGTAAATAACCTCGAATAAAGTGTAAGTGAATCCGCATGAAAAGTGAATATGTACTATGATGAAATGATGAGATGCTATGATAATGTAGCTATAGTCTAGGGTCAATGATGCAACCTAGTTCTCTATAACTGTAGCTCTGATACCAATCTGTCACACCCCCAATTTACCTGTTTTGCAGCGGAATGGAATTCCTGGGGGATTGACTGTCATAGCACCACAATCACAGTTATATTGAACGACCTAAAGTGTCGTTTTAAAAACACATCGTTGGATATTAAATAAAAGCATTCAGAGTACAACATCGGTCCCAAAAGTTTACAAAGTTTGCGGAAACATAAATATATTACAAGTCCAAACGATGGTTTTGAAATAAAGTGCCATAATGTACAATAATGTAAGTCGACGCCACGACTCAAAAGGTAGGTCCCTAAACCATGTCATGATGATAATGCCTCAGTTACCTGAAAATACATTGCTAAAACGGGTCAACAATAATGTTGGTGAGAAATCATAGGTTTATGTAAATGTTTTATACGACTACGCAAGTATAGATCAGGCATGACAATCATGTCACGTAAAAATGTTACAGG
>BPTQ01000006.1:152832183-152955282 GCA_019973895.1 Chrysanthemum seticuspe
GGAATTCGAAACGTTTAATAAAGCTGAATAGTTTTTAGATAATCATATGAAGCTATGCTTCGATTCCTGCATAATATGCATCTTTTGCCTAAACTTTGCTGTTTCTATACGTGCAAAAGTATTTTAACGGCATTGATAATAAAAGACTTTTTGATATAAAAAAAATGCTATGTTTACAATGCCATCGACTTAGCTGATACAAACTCCGACAAAAATTGTTACTACACCTTGAAAAACCTTGCTTTACAGAAGATCATTTTAATTGTAGTGGCTCGTATAAAAAGTTTTGTTGTTCGGCAAACATATCGCCTCAACATTATTTAATTAATGCCTACAAATTTGAACCGGCTTTGAGTGAAAAATGTATTGTTAATCGGTTTTAGTGGTAGAAATTGGGAATAATAGAAATACAAGCTCTGGAAATACTGCTTTTGAGGACTTGACTTTGAAGATCTAAAGCTATGAAAGTTTTGAGACTCACTTGGTAAACTGGTGTGATGACAAGAGTGAGTACACTGAGGTATAGCGTGAAACTTTAACCGGGACCTATTACGAATGATATGATATGTAATGAGTTGCAATGTAATGTTATGATATGCATGCATTACGTATGTTATTTATACCATTTGCGAGTTTTGAAAATATTACTTATCGTCGAAAAATACTCTTTTGACGTCTTAACCATTCAAAAATGACTTTAAAAGTATTTACGTCAAAATGTCATCCTACAATGGTTTTATAATGATTTATGGTGAAATTTTCACTTTTCGTCGTAAAACAATGTCGTCGGAAATTTCATGAAATTGACAAAAATGGCTCCGAAAAACTAGTCGTAAAATAGTGTACGTCGCACGTTAGAGAACGAACTCGACGGTTTTGGAAAGTTTGTATCGAAATCTAGAAGTTTCAGTTCAGGAGTTTTCGTCATAAAGGTCTCGAACATAAAGATAATAAGGGTTAAAGATGGTGATTTTGGCTAATTGTTATGTAAAAAGTGAGTTTCGGCCAAGTTTAAACATCCGTAATTAATTTATTACAACTCCGCTATACAAACGGCTTGTTGTTTTGAAAAATATGCTCGGTGATGTTAATTTTACTAGAAGACATTTCGTTCCAAAAAGTTCCACATCATTGTTAAAAACAGCCTCAAACATAGTCGATTCAGCTACCGTAACATTTGTATCGTAAAAAAAATATAGTTTTTCAGAAAATAATAGTTACGGCAATTTTATGAAAACGTGCATATCTTTGTCGTTTCAAATCCGTTTTCTACGTATAATACGTCCTTAGCTTCGTATCGAAGTATACTAATAGATTTTTGATAAGTCGAAATAATTTGCAAAGCTTAAGGCTCGTTTTTGACTCGAACAAAGTAAAAACATGTTGCTGAAATTTCTGAAAATTATATATTTCGTCGTCAAACTTTAAAATTTCATAACTTCTTCGTTATAACTCCGTTTTTATCCGTTCAAGCGGCCACGGATTCGTTTTAAAGTATATTTTCTAAATATCAAGGCCAAAAAGTCGTGCCTACAGTCGGATTTTCCAGAAAATCAAAACAAGGACAGAACATATTTTATACGTATCGAAAATAGTTTTTCTCGTACCAAACCTAGTCTAATCCTTTCAAATCAACTCCAAAGCTAATCTAATCCTACCATACACCTTCTTAGGGTGTCATGGGTTCCTAAACATCATCAAGACCAAAGTATACCAAGGGGATAATTATAGGATGACCTTATGTATATATATTTCTAAAAATCATGTAAAGATGGTATAAACAATACAAATCATGCATGCTTGCTCCAAAAATGAAGAGATACTTATGAAATGAAAAGGAAACATGAAAAATGTAAATGATATGCTTACAAGTATTATGATGAGGTGTAAAGAACAAGGTTAAACCTAAACACTCTTGGTTTTTATTTCAAAACCTAATAAAGAATGTTGTCTAGATTGTAATGAACTTGAACTTGAAAAAAAATGATGATCCCTTGTGAAAACCCCTATGTGGCCGGTTTGATGAAGGAGAGAAACAAGGAGAGAACTTGCTAACACTTGAAAAATAATTGTGAAGATTGAATGAGAAAAAAAAAATGAGTTAAGTTAGACTTTATGTATTGAGTGAAATTATTAACAATCAAGGTGCCATACTCATTTTAATGCCACCCTCCCCCTTGGTCGGCCAAGGGGGGAGGAATTGGAAGATATTTTGTTTTTTTTTTTTTTTTTTATAAACTTGTATAAATACTTTGTTAAATATGTGTAAGTAAAATTTTGTAGATAAATGCAACTTGTAAGTTAAATGGTAGATTTTAGGTAAAAGGAATTTTTTTAGTAGATCAAAATAGAATGTAATGAGATAATAAAAATTGTAAAAATACATTCCTTGTGAAATTTGAGTGATAAAATAATTACCGAGTAATTTTTAAGAAAAGCGTCGTAATAATTTAACTTTAACGATTTATATACCAAATAAATTTAAAACACTAGGTAAACTCAAAATATAGTTTTTATAAACTAAATGTAAGTTTAAAAATACATCGGGATCATTTTTGAAAGTAACGGATTAAATGCTCAAAATAATAACTCACGCGATAACGTTTATTTAATATAAAAATTACGCGTTAAATGTGAAATGAAATGTCATGAATGAACTATCATGATGCAAATGATGTCAATGAAATGTAGACTAAACTTAGTCCATATGAAATGTACGTGATGATATGATCATGAATTCGCCGCTAAACCATAAAGGTTACGCGAATTTGGAACAAGTAAACCAAGTTTACGATAAATGTTGAAATAGTGAGGCATAAATTGTTTCGAGAAATGACCTGAAAGTACGGGTTGTCACAGCTGGATACTGAATTTGAAAGTATGTGTAATGTTGTACTTGTTGACTAGGGTTTGGTGGAACTATTTGTGGTGGAAGAGGAATTGCTCCTTGTTATTGAAATTGTTGCACTTGTTGTGGGGATGGTGGAGAATAATGTTGATAGAATTGTTGTTGTTGTTGTTGTTGTTGTTGTTTTTGTTGTTGAGGATACACGTGAGGAAAATAGCTAGAGTATGGTGGTTGAGAAATCTTGAAACTTGTGTTGATGATGGATCTTTGTAGTCGAATGAAACAATGTTGATGAAGTAACTTTATGCGTAGAATTCAGCTTAGGCGTAGAAAGTAACCTTACGGGTAATACCCAACTTACGCGTATAAAAGAGCTTACGTGTAAGAACTGCTTACGCGTAGACTTGAGAAAAACTTAGCTTAAGCGTAAGCTAAAGACTTATTAGTAGAATCCTTATGCGTAAGATTTGCTTATGCGTAAGACAGGCTTAGGCGTAAGAAAAAGCTTAGGCAAAGAAAGATGTTACGCGTAAGTTTTGAATCTTAGGCGTAAAACTAGGGTTTTGCCCAAAAATCCTTTACACTTATACTAGTGTAAAGGATATCCAAAGTCGAAGTGTTTTCAGGCTTATCCAAGCAAGAAAACACTGAGTAAACCAACAGCACTGTAGATCAAATGATGAAATGCTTATGCGTAACAAACTGCTTAGGCGTAGACTTTGTGCTTACGAGTAAGATTAGGGTTTCCTTATTCGTAGAAAGTACCAAACTTACCCAAAACTGATTTTTAAGCTCAAAAATGTTTAGAAACCTGATTTGTTGGATGAAGTAGCTTCAAAATCACCAAAATAACAAGAAAGTTAAAAACTTGATGATCCAAAATAATTGTTACCCTTATGCGTAGAAAATACTACTCGAACAAAACGAAGCTCTAAAATGAATCTACACACGTAAAGTTTGAAACTTTATGCAAAAAACTTAAACTTTAACACCCAATAAACCTTAAACCACAAGAATCTTGAGTTTTTGAATGTAAAAATTAAAGCTTTAAACGTATGAAAGGTTTAGAACATAAAAAACCACGCGTATAGTGAAAAAACTTCAAAAACAAATATATTTCACCCAACTACATGGCAAATGATACCACTGTTAGGTCACCATATTGTAACACAAGCATCAATAAGTAAGAAATATGGATAAGGTGATCGGATGAACACTTAACAAAGACACACGTATAGAAATGAGAGAAAGGTTATGCGTAGATGATATTGTAAAGTGAACATATTTATAGGGGAAGGGACTAGGGCACACAACAAGTTCCCTTCCTTACTTATGGGCTTGGGCCAAGGCTTATGGGCTTTCTACATAAGTCTTGCCATTAATACTAACATAAAAGCCTAATTAAGCAACCTATTACATATTGATTACAAACACTTGAAATATAGTTTAGGAGTGATTCCAACAAATTCATATATAAGTCATAATAACACCATAACAACTGAAGATGAAGCAATTCACTCAAAGAATTACACAAAAGATTATTTATGGCATAACAACCTCATCATTTCATGTAGAAACCAAATTACAAGCCCTAAACATGTATCCTTCATAACTATTTAACACCATTTCATACAAACATGTAAGCAAGCATATAAAGACCATTTTCATGCATTCCACAAAGTTATCCACATGATCATGTTTAATCTTCATCAAATCATATGTTTTCAAGGAATTTTCAAGACAAAAACATGCATGAAATCAATCACATAAAATCATAGATTGGTACATGTTGATAATCTCATGTAAAACTTGTTGAATATGCATGGTATCATCTCATTCCCTAATCATGCTTAATAAACTCATATTACATAGCATTCAATCACACATATACGAAACACTTACTTGATTACATGAAATCACCAAAAACCTTAACTTCAAGTAAAAATTCGGTTTTAGGATAATTTAACCCTCACTTTACGAACTTTTAATCCATATCAAGACTTCAATTCAGAGGCTATAATAATTTACGCAAGTACCTATATGTATTGTGATCATACATGAATTTTCCTAGAATTATTACCAAGTACAAACACCATTCAAAAATCGTTTATCTAAACATGTCCAGAAAATGAACTGCACAAACACCCCAAAAGTTCACATCTAATAGGCCTATCAAAACAATTCATAAAAATTAACGAAAATTTCAGAAGGTCACACATATCTTAGAAATCACTCCTGTCGAAGGGCATGACATAAATACTTATAGATTTTACATAAAAAATCGTGGAACCGGGTTGAATTTAAGGTCTCAAAACTAGGCTTTAACACATGATCCCATAAAATTCAAAAACATGACCAATACAACTCCAATTCACTCCAAACCAATTGGAAAACATAATTAAAACATTAAACTAAGTTTTCATGCAAAAACCCAGGAAAAAACCCTTACAGAACTCGAGCTACAATGCACACATCTTCAGCTTACAAAGTTGTCCCGAACAAGACCCACCCAAACAAAACCCTAACCAAACCCTAACCTTATCCCAACCCTAATTCAATTCTAATACAGTGTTTTAGGGTACCAAAAACATCTTTTAATCATCCTTTAACATACATAAACCTTGTTTCATTACTTATAATCAGTTGTTCATATAATACTTGATGTAACAAATTTAGAACGAAAATCAAAAGAGATGAAAGGTACCAAAGTCGATTACTAGGGAGAAAATCAAACACGAGATTACACCAAGGTCACCACGAATACTTCTTCTTTTTCTTCTCTTCTCGGAGCCGATTTCTCTTTCTTGATTTTAGGATTTTCTAATTGTTTTGGTGGAGAAACCTTTTTGAGCCGTATTATTTGTTTTGGAAAAAATATATTCGGTTAAAGGGGAGGCCGAATATATGGAATGAGGGGGGGGGAGATAATGAAGGGTGATTTAAGGTTTGATTAGGGGATAATTAGGTCTTATTTTAGGCAATTATTAAAAACGTGTGGGGGGTAAGAATGAAGGCCGGATTTCACTTATTATTCATAAAAGGAAAATATTCTATTTAGTAGTGTAACATTATAATTGCCTTAAGTAGTGTAGTGTAAATTTAGTTTAGAAACTTAAATATTAAAAGGTTTTAATTATACATAGTTAAATTATTTAATTATGCATATAATCTAAAGTTATAATTCTTAATAACTTGGATTAAAATTCAAATTAGATGCAAATTTCGTAATACGCATTTGAGGGTTTTACAACTCTTTCCTTCTAAAAGAAAATTTCGTCCGCGAAATTGAAGTCGCAGAAGTAAACGGAGACGTACTAGTTTAAGGCAGACCTAGCAATCTATAGTTTTCGCACAAATCATAACAATTTCTGGTCCAAAGAGTACAAAACTTATACGTAACAGATGTCAGTGAGAATCTCGCAAGGAGGTACAGAATTTCAAACGAATATGAAAACTGACAAATAACGTATATGAGTCCTAGTCCATCCAACGTATCAACCTCAGGAATTTCCCAAGACGTCGTATGATTCCAATAGGTTCAAACTATATGATCTCGGTATTATCACGTTGATCAGGCGTCATAATACTTGCATCACATAACAAGTCCTTATTGTCACCATATTCTATCTCGGGTCATGACGAACCACATAACCAACATTGCGTCAAAACAGATACACATATAGGTAGCAAGTAACATACCAAATCAAACCAGATTCACATACAGGTAGCACATAATACATCAAATCAACTTACCATTCCACAAAGGAAAGAAGGTCGCTGAATTGCTCGAGAAGGTTTCTCGTGACTCATTACTAACGATCAAGAATAGCCTCAGGCTCACTAGAATGACAAGGTGCCGCAAATTCTAACCTTACTAATACAAATCATATAAACATAATGGATGAAAATTGAGATTTATCAAAGAGATATAAAACGCAACGCGAAGTTGTAGTAACACCAAAGAATCAAGCCATAGGACTCCATCATCCAAGTGCGCCCAATCATATGAAGCAGATGAATCTTCTCAGGATCTCAACGGTTGGAATGTCGACACCAATATCCATGAATCTTGGTAGTAGTTTCTCCGCACGTCTAAAGTATGCCGGTCATAGTTCCTCTGCTCCTACTTCTTGCAAGTGTCCACAATTTGAATATTGTCTCCGTCTTTGCTCCACTGGTTGTTCCAGCCAGCTCCCTCCAGCAGCATCCTAATGTCTACAGTAGCATTACAATCGGGTGCGGCTTCTGCTTCACGAACCTCTCCAGTTCAGAAACTGTTACAGCAACGCTGGGTCGACACCACCATCTTCGACTCTACGAGTAGTCTCCATCTAAACGATCGACAAGCGAATGCACAAGGACAAGACAGACAAAATCAAACGCAGAAGGAGGATCAAATCAGCGAAGACAAATGAGTATCAAAATCAAATCGGAACGAAAAGTGAAAACAATCGGAAAAGATCAAAACAATCGGAATCCTAATGTCTACCCAAGTCCTCACAGGTGAATCCTAAGGTCAACAAGACGAAACCTTAGCTCTGATACCATAATTGTAACACCCCAACACGACAAGGGTCCGAATGTCACATTATGGAGTCATATCAGAACATACTAATAAAATTTTGCAAGAGGAAGTCTAATAAAATAAAATACCAAGTCATATAAACGAATGACTTACAAAAAAAATACAAAATTCAATATGTCAAAAATGTAATATCCAAACAATGATCTTCAAAAAGAGACCAATAAGATAGGGAAACCATGGTCGGTTCACTCAAATGCTCCTACTCTCAGTCCATCAAGCCCAGCATCCTACTAGGTACCTGCCGCATGGAAAAGAAAGTGCGGCTGAGCTTAAAAAGCCCAGTGAACAGATATGACAAAATAAAATCTAAACAAAATATAAGATATGAAGGGAATCAAAGAAAACTGATATCAAGGTTATAGCAATGATAAAAATGAGTCAATGAGGAACCTGTAGAACACAATATTAACAGATAACCAAAAGAATATAAATCAAAGGAGACCAAATTAAAGCAGCGCATTAGCGAATATACATAAGTACACATAAAATAACCAAACACATAAATACTGGACATGAACGAATATGAATTGATAAACAGTATCATAAGAAAAACAAGTAACCAAACAGTGTACAAGCATAGCAGTCAGCGTATCAACTAAACATAAAATATGGCAACACAAATAAATTAGATAATTAGAATACATATAAGCCAAACTGAATTCTATAAGCAGGCAGAAGCAACTAAATTGAATGTAAGCATGGCAATCACACAAGTCAGATAACTCACAGTTAATAAACAGAACAAGTATCATAACAAGTGGAAATACTAATAGCAGTATAAGCATGACAGTCACATGTATCCGGGAGAAATACCAAACGAACATCATAATTGAATGAATTGACTAAACAAGAATATAGCATGGCAAACTAGACAAGTCAACTAGATGGATAACATAAGTTGAACCATATTCCTTCATCAACCACTAGCATGAACAGAAGTGTAAACATGGTAGATCAACAAGTCAGGTAAACATCAATTTCTAAGCCAAAACAATATCATACGCAATGGAAAAATACCAACCAAAAGTACGAGAATGGTAGTCACAATTAGCAAATAGGAATACTAAATGATAATCATAGCCCACAAAATAACTGAACGAGGTATAACATGGTAAACAGATGAGTCAAATAATTACATACTAGCATGGCAAATGGGTGAATCAATTATTCACGTAATAGCATGGTAAACAGATAATCACATATTAATCATATAATAGCATGGTAAATGAATGAAGTGGTAATCTGAAATATATGCTTCGTAGTCAACCAAAATGGAATGAGAGTATGACAAATCAAATGAACTAGAGTATAGTATGGTAGTCGAATGAATCACATAAGGATACTAAATGAATGAGTAATCAACGGAAAACTAAAGATGAGAAGTACAGAATATGGTGCATTGTGGAATAACAGAAGGTACAATATAGGTGTATCAAAAGTGTAAAGGTTGTCATAAATCTACCACGAGCCCAGAAACATATCATATCATAAACATCATAATCATGGTCTTCATAAGTAACATAATGGAGTAGCTAGCTCCCAGAGTTGTGAAAGGCGTGTATTGCACACAGCACCAGTCACCAGAAATAAATCAATCATGTCATATCATATCATATACAGAACAAATCTAGGATGCATACATACGCCCCTGCAGAAATCATAATGGCCAAACATACATCCTTGAGCTCATAAACATATAACAGAAAAGGGACGGGATGGTTCATCACTCGACCACCCTGGAATCATGCCATTGGTGCATGAATGACACGGCCATGTTACCTTCATAGCTAGGGAAAATGGCTCGGGTATTAAACTGAAGGGTCAAAAGGCAAAGTCAAAGTTTGGCAAATGTCTAAGTCACCAGAATAGCATAATCAAGGGTTCATAATCAAAGGTTCATAGCAAAGGTTGATAGCAAAGGTTCATGACAAAGGCTTAATTTAAAGGTTTCACATCAAATGGTTCAAGGTTCATAATCAAAATAGCTAAAGATCAAAAGATGTGTAAGAGATCATGAGAAACCTTAAGAGAAAGGTCAGAATATTTGTACCTTAACGCCAATAAAAGGAAAGCAAATGAATGAATGAACACAAAGACACAACGTCACGTCTTCTTCAACGAATCAACACGGATTACGGTTCTCATATCATTTATATATTCATATCAAAATTTATTCTTAGATTTATTAGCCAAATACTTATTGTTAGGCTTGTATTACATATTAGGTTTTAAACCTCAATTCTGGATCCGTATTGGACAAATTTTCATGACTATTAACTGAACTCAAATAAATTTAGGAAAATTCCCAGGTGTTCCCTTATTAGTTAGGTTACTTCATGGATTTTTGGGGATTTTACTTCTGAGCTTAAGTATGGATTAGAAAATAATCTTTCTAGACCTATCCAGAAAGTACCCGGAAACAGAGACTCAAAAAGTTTGAACGTGACACACCCATTTACACAACTCCAAAAATTCAACCAAAATTCTTAGGGGTCACACATATCCTAAGTATCCAAACTGGAGAAGGAGAGGTCAAAAATCCTTATGGTTTGTTCTAAAGAAATTAATAACTACATCACAAATATCATATCAGCTTTCACAGATTTGACATTTAAACTTGGAAAATATAAAAATCATAGCTACAGGTCTCCAATTGCAATAAGGCTTACATATTCATAATGTAAACAAAAAGTACTCACATTTAGGTTAAAGAATCACTCAAAAATATGAAGTAACCAATAAAATAAACATGTAGCAATATGACCTAAAATCTGGACAGCCTGACATGCAAAATGACCCATATAGCAAACAAGTCCAAAATCATCAATACACCAAACCATATTGCACAAAACTTCATAGAATTCATATATAAGTCATAAAAACACCCAAACAACAGAAGAGGAAGCAATTCACTCAAAGAATTACACACAAGATTATTTATGGCATAACAACCTCATCATTTCATGTAGAAACCAAATTACAAGCCCTAAACATGTATCCTTCATAACCATTTAACACCGTTTCATACAAACATGTAAGCAAGCATATAAAGACCATTTTCATGCATTACACAATGTTATCCACATGATCATGTTTAATCTTCATCAAATCATATGTTTTCAAGGCATTTTCAAGACAAAAACATGCATGAAATCAATCACATAAAATCATTGATTGGTACATGTTAATAATCTCATGTAAAACTTGTTGAACATGGATGCTATCATATCATTCCCTAATAGTGCTTACTAAACTCATATTACATAGCATTCAATCACACATATACCAAACACTCACTTGATTACATGAAATCACCAAAAATCTTAACTTCAAGTAAAAATCCGGTTTTAGGATAATTTAACCCTCACTTTACGAATTTTTAATCCATATCAAGACTTCAATTCAGAGGCTATTATAATTTACATAAGTACCTATATGTATTTTGAGCATACATGAATTTTCCTAGAATTATTACCAAGTAAAAACACCATTCCAAAAATCGTTTATCTAAACATGTCCCGAAAATGAACTGCACAAACAACCCGAAAGTTTACATCTAATAGGCCTATCAAAACAATTCATAAAAATTAACGAAGATTCTAGAAGGTCGCACATATCTTAGAAATCACTCCTGTATAAGGGCATGTCATAAATACTTATAGATTTTACATAAAAAATTGTGGAACCGGGTTGAATTTAAGGTCTCAAAACTCAGCTTTAACACATGATCCCATAAAATTCAAAAACACGACCAATACAACTCCAATTCACTCCAAACCAAGTGAAAAATTTAATTAAAACATTAAACTATGTTTTCAAGAAAAAACCCAGAAAAAAACTTTACGGAACTCGAGCTATAACGTACACATCTTCAGCTTACAAAGCTGTCCTAAACCAAGACCCACCCAAACAAAACCCTAACCTTATCCCAACCCTAATTCAATTCTAATACAGTGTTTTAGGGTTCCAAAAACATCTTTTAATCATCCTTTAACATACATAAACCTCGTTTCATTACTTATAATCAACTGTTCATATAATACTTGATGTAGCAAATTAAGTACGAAAATCAAAAGAGATGAAAGGTACCAAAGCCGATTACTAGGGAGAAAAACAAACACGAGATTACACTAAGGTCACCGCGAATACTTTTTTTTTTCTTCTCTTTTCGGAGCCGATTTCTCTTTCTTGATTGTAGGGTTTTCTTATTGTTTTGGTGGAGAAACCTTTTTGAGCCGTATTATTTGTTTTGGAAAAAATATATTCGGTTAAAGGGGAGGCCGAATATATGGAATGAGGGAGGGGGAGACAATGAAGTGTGATTTAAGGTTTGATTAGGGGATAATTAGGTCTTATTTTAGGCAAATATTGAAAACGTGTGGGGGTAAGAATGAAGGCCGGATTTCACTTATTATTCATAAAAGGAATGTACAAATATTCTATTTAGTAGTGTAACATTAGAATTACCTTAAGTAGTGTAGTTTAAATTTAGTTAGGAAACTTAAATATTATAAGGTTTTAATTATACATAGTTAAATTATTTAATTATTCATATAATCTAAAGTTTTAATTCTTAATAACTTGGATTAAAAATTCAAATTAGATGCAAATTTCATAATACGCATTTGAGGGTCTTACAACAGTAATAGCTGATGCAACAACAGTGCCAGTCACTGCATCTAATACTGGTATAGGAGTCGCAGTGATGCCATAAACCGCAACTTCATGAAAACTAGGTGCTAGAACCACTTCCCGGTCGGCATGTTAACAATTTTTAATAAAAGTATGAGTGCAAAAACACACCCCACAAAGCCAAACACCCGCTGCATGAAGTGCATGGTCAAGCGCGGAAAATAATGAAAAATCTCTCGCAACTCGATCCTTGTGTGAAGCTTTTAAAACATCCGTTTTAAAATGACGAGTATTCAAATGGTCAATAAAAAATTTCTTAGTAAGCCTTTTACCATTTCCCCCACTGCACCCTTCGCAATCTTGGAAAGGGCAAGATATCCTCAATCTTGGAAAGGGCAAGATATCCGAGACGCAGCGTGGCTAGCCATGGCAAATCCCAAATCTCTACAAAATCTTAAAACGAAAGAGTACAAGTGACAAACCACAACACCCTTATGACGTAAACCGCAATAAACCCCAAGGCAAAACGCAAGAAAAATCAACATATCACTATGGGGCAAAACGCAGGAAAAACCAATCGCCCAAGCACACCCCAGGACAAAACAAACGTAAGGCTTTATTTTTTACCAAGAACTAAGTGCATGCCCAACAAGACAAAACACATCCACCTTATTTTAATCACAAATAAGCAAAGCAAGAAACTTATCAAAACGCATGCAAAACCCAACCAAACCGCAGGACAAAATAGGCTACTCAAGTCGTAATCATAAGAACTGGGCCCACCAAGAAAGAGAAATCTAAACAATCCACCAGACAAAATACAGAAGCTGACATCATCTACACGATCAAAATGCAACCAGGAATGGGGGAAAGAAAACCTCGAGGATAGGGATGATCCATTGAGAAAGAGAATCAAAGGAAATCCAAAAGGTTTGAAGAATCAAAACTCAAAGAAGAACTAAAAAAACCAACAAAAAAACCCAGCAAACGACATACCAAAATAAAATGGACGAGCAAGAAAGAAAAAGAAACCAACACAACCACCAACCAACACCAAAACAAGAAAACAATGATCCAGAAAGGATGTGAATCACAGTTACAAGGGCGTGGACAGGATCAAGATGATCCAGAATGGGTCACAAAGAACTATATTTTTTATTATTATTATTATTATTATTATTATTTTTATTTTTTTTATTATTATAAAAATCACTTCATTAGAAACTCAAAGGGTTACAAGAAATTAGTGGGAAGCCGAGATACTAGTTGGGCTCCCACTCCTCTAGCTATAGCAAAACAAACCCTACTAAAAATATACTTAGCACTACGCGCACCAATATCTTGGGTGACAGAGAACTTTCGGATTCGCTTCAGCAGGGTCACCGCGTCCTTCTCGAGTTCACCAAAAGAAGAGAAAGAGAAGGGGATGAACCCATATCCAATATCAGCGCATTTTGTTTCGTACTTGACACGTTTGCGCTGTGCAGCTTCAATCACAGCCCGCCCCGGCACAAAGTCAGTCATCCCAGTTTGCGTCAAAGGCGATGACCCTGTTAGATCAACACACACATCAAGGCCTCTCTCCCACGAGTAAAGTAACAAGTCAGCTGGACGTAGGTATTTGTCCCTCTCTCCGCTAAGCCCGACATCAACTTCTTTACGAGCCGAAACCCCTACCTGGGAGCAGATATTAGCAAGAGTATCACGCACCACATTATGTCGATGTTTAATACCAATAATACCTGCGCATGATACAACATGATCGCCATAGATATCACCGGTAAAAACCTTGGAACAAGCAGAGCACAGCATCTGAGTGGAGAAAAGGGGAACACCTAGTCGATAGCATAAAACACACCTGTAGGTTTTAGAATTCATAGTCTGCCCAGCCTGACTATCGGGACTACTCTGAGCCAGTCTGAAGTATGGTCTTCCATTTGCGATCTCCAAAGGGCCATCTGTCTAGAAGGTAAGCAGAAGGTGGATTCAGCCTCTTTGGTGACACGTGTGAAATATAAAGCTCCCAATTTCTTCATGAGTTTGGGGGCAGCAATCTCACAAGAGCTACCCAAAAGGTCGGTCTCCATTTTCTCGTTAAAAACATGCAGGGCATCATCAAAGGAAGGTCCAGACGCACCAACACCAGACTGCCAGAGAAGTTCAGTCTGTAGGCTGGCCGATTAGAGTCTAGAAGTAAGGAAGGCATAATTCAAGACATCACCAGCAGCATATACACCAAGTCCCCCAAATTCAAAAGGTAGAGTGGCCAGTCTCCATTGCCAATTTCCAAACCCGGGCGGCCCAGAGGCAGTGACAATACGCTCCAACGAGGAGCGAAGTGCTTAATCGAAAGAAATCTGAGCACGTGCAAAGACACGGGGGGAACATGTGCGCATAGAGAAATACAACTTGGAAATGCCGGCACATGCCCAGAGAAGCAGCAACTCACATTGGGGATCATTAAGCTTAGCAACAGCGTCCATAAGTTCAATGGTTTTAGAAACCCGTTTCAAAACGAGCTTACTGCTAAACTCAAGGTCTATACCAACCGGCCCACCTAACAATTTAACACCATGCAGAGGTCGGGCAATATTAGGCGGGAAAACACCTGCAAGTCTGCTTCTAGGGTCTTCCCTTGGCAAAAAAACCTCAGTTTTATCGACGTTGAGGTGTAAACAATAATGAGGTCCATCCATTATAATGAGCTCCAGAGCCTTCCCAACTAACAGAGTATCTCCAATGATCGTTCCATCATCTAGGTACAAGGCTTGAAAGGGGAGAGAAAAGGAGTTTTTGATCTTGCAAGCCAAAGGATGTAGCACTAATGCAAAAAGGAGAGGACCAAGAGGGTCGCCTTGTTGCACGCCTTGGTGTGACCATAGAGTGTGTTCCCCGTAATAAAGCGTAGCAGGTTTAGAATAACAAAACTCAATCTAGCGTGATACAGAGGGGCAATGGAGGCGAACCTCTCGTAACATAACCTCGCGATCTACCAAATTGAAGGCGTTCTTGAAGTCCACCAATAACATCGAAAGACCTACCTCGTCTCCACGATCTTCAACCACCCGATTTACAGCATGGAGAATAGCCTCCCCCCTCCAGAAACTCCAACACCAAACTGCAAATCTTTTAAATAACCATCTAAGGAATGGCCAATCATAGAAGCACCCACCTTGGAGACTAAACGCCTCCAGACAGTCCCTACAGCAATAGGACGGATACCGCCACCCAGTTTGATCAGTGGCGTGAGGGGAGCACTAGCAATATACTCTCCCAACACTTTAGGGCACTTACCATCAAGAAAAAGATTTACCACTTTAGTGATAGAATCGAGTAACTCATCCAATATAGCCACATCAGCACCACTAAAATAATCCAAAAGGTGTTAGGCACGCAGACCACAAGAAGTACCACGGGGGAAACTCTTAATCATATCAAGAACCACAGCAGCAGATGCAACAAGGTTATGTTGATCAATAGGTATATTCGGCAGGGAGGGGCAGACTTGAAGGGATGCTTAGCCTTTAAATCCTCAAGAGCGGTATCATTATAAGGGGAAACACCAGAAGAAGAAAGAACTCTGACAGCAGCAGTATAATGACCATCGCAAATCTTCCTCCTACATTTCTTGACATTACGCTCACTCAAATCCAAGTGCTCCTCATCAATATTAGACCAAAAAGGGGAGGGTTCAGCTAATACCTCTCTAACAAGCTGCAAACTACCACCAGGTATACTCCAAGATCGAATGGCATTAGCAATATATTCTTCTTGACGTTGGCGCTTAGTCGCAGACCTACACTCCACATTACTCCTCGGGCAAAAGGTTTTAAGGAGACAAAGAGGCAAAGCTAAGAGGCTAACCCAACAAGAAATTTCTTCAGGTGTGCAGATCACCTTATCAAGAGCTCCTTTCAATACACGAGAGAATCCCAAACGACACTTTCGAGGGACAGATTTGACAGTGTGCAACCCTTTAGAGAACAAAGTGTCAAGCAAGTGTAAATCAAAACCAGAAGGCTCCTCCAAAACCAAACCCTCCCCACGAGCAAGTTGAACGGGAGAGAGAACTTGGGGTTTGACGAGATCAAACAAAACAAATCTAACAATTCCATCACCAGAGTCGGGAGGTGACACAAAATCAGATCCATGCCGACATTTAGAACTAAGAGTATGCGTCTTAAAACATACACCAGATAGCTAAAGACCCATACGTTTCAACGTAACCTCCGCCGCCTAAAAAACAACCAGATTCGTGGCTAAGGAGAGTTTGGTGTTGGCAAGCGCATCCTCATTGAAAAGGCGATCACGGAGGTGCGAGATCAACGAGGTTTTGGTAAGCCCATTCCCATTACCATCTTGACAACCACTTAGTCCAGCAAAGGGACAATGAAAACGTATAATAGCCATAGAGATATCGAGCCAAACCGCAGCATAGCCAAAATAGGACAAAACGCATACAATATTAATTAAACAAAATGCATACAACCCATATCAATTAAACAAAAAGCACCATAAGGGAGCGGGACCCACCAACAAACAAAAAGCAAAGAAGTGAGGTTGACCTCTGGCACTAAATAATCAATATCACCAAACCGCATAACAGTTAGGTCGGCCCACACAAACATGACATTACACAAATCGCATGCCCAAAACGCATCCCCTTTTTGATTTTCCATTTTTTTTTGTTTCTTGTCCAAACCAAACCGCACTTTAGAAATGTACACCGGACAAAAACTCCAAATTGACACCCACTGATAAAAAGGGAAAGATGCAGATAAAAAAAGAAGGAAGAAGCAACACTTATGAAAGAATTAAAAACTCAAAAGAAAAGCAACCCCAAAACTAAAAATGGAAACGAAAGGGACGAAACAAAAAGGAGAGAAACACAAACGAACACAAACTAGTATGGTAGTAGTAGAAATCTAACTGAGAGTTAGATTAATGGTGCAAGACCCTAGACGAG
The DNA here is from genome assembly GCA_019973895.1 of Chrysanthemum seticuspe. Classification (NCBI taxonomy): domain Eukaryota; kingdom Viridiplantae; phylum Streptophyta; class Magnoliopsida; order Asterales; family Asteraceae; genus Chrysanthemum; species Chrysanthemum seticuspe. Next base: position 152,849,215 of record BPTQ01000006.1, read on the forward strand.
GCGAGATAAAAAAGATCCATGACAAGGGTCACCAAAATCGCCACCCACACACACACACACTAAACTATTATTATTATTATTATTATTATTATTATTATTATTATTATTATTATTATTATTATTATTATTATTATTATTATTATTATTATTATTATATATTTTTTTATTATAACATCACTTTATTAAAAACTCATAAGATTTACAAAAAATTAGTGGGAAGCCGAGAAACCAACTGGGCCCCCACACCTCTAGCAATAGCAAACCCAATCCTATTAAAAATATGAACCGCAGCACGTGCCCAAATGTCTTGAGTCATAGAGTTTTTATTATTTTCCAATTATTATTATTATTATTATTATTATTATTATTATTATTATTATTATTATTATTATTATTATTATTATTATCACTTCATTTGAAAACGAAAGGAAATTACAAGAAATTAGTGGGGAGCCGAGAAACTAACTGGGCCCCCACTCCTCTAGCAATAGCAAAACAAATCCTACTAAAAATATAGTTAGCACCACGTGCGCCAGTATCTTGAGTGACCGAGAACTTTCGGATTCGCTTCAGCAAGGTCACCGCCTCCTTCTCGAGTTCACCAAGAGAAGAGAAAGAGAAAGAGAAGGGGATGAACCCATATCCAATATCAGCGCATTTGGTTTCGTACTTGACACGTTTGCGTTGTGCAGCTTCAATCACGGCACGCCCTGCCACAAAGTCAGTCATACCAGTTTGCGTTAAGGGCGATGACCCAGTAAGATCAACATACACATCAAGACCTCTCTCCCAAGAGTAAAGTAACAACTCAGCTGGTCGTAGGTGTTTGTCCCTCTCTCCGCAGAGCCCGATATCAATTTCTTTACAAGCCGAAACCCCTACCCGAGAGCAGATATCAGCGAGAGTATCACGCACCATATTATGTCGATGTTTAATACCAATAATACCTGTGCATGATAAGGCATGATCCCCATAGATATCACCCGTAAAAACCTTGGAACAAGCAGAGCACGACATCTGAGTGGAGAAAAGGGGAACACCTAGACGATAGCATAAAACACATCGGTAGGTTTTATTATTATTATTATTATTATTATTATTATTATTATTATTATTATTATTATTATTATTATTATAGCATGATCAATACGGCAGCGTTTTTACTTCCTTAGTTTTAAAAAAATATACTACGTATTTTTTAAGCCCATGACATAAGCTCAAAAACAAGCCCAAAAAAGCCCAAAATTTGTATAAAAAAGCCCCTCAACTATCTAACCATATGCGAAAAGTACCTCAAACTTTTTATTATTATTATAGACCGATCAATACGCGCCGCCCCATCGGCATTAATATATTTCAAAAAAAAATTTAAAGCAAAAAAATTTGTCCAACCGGCCAAAAGAAATTAAAGAAAATTACAAAATCCACCTGAACTATGAAGCAACTTGCAAAAATCACACTAAACTTTTGACTATTTACGACGTTTTTATATAACAAACTTTATTTGTCAAATATCTAACAGATATCTAGCGAATTCATGAATAAAAAAATACTGCCAGAAAGATCTTTCGATAACGAACAAAACGAGCCGAATATTGATATACTTTTGATGTATGCACGAATTTTATAGAAAAATATAAAATTTAATATATATAAAATAAAAGAACTTTTATAATACACCCTTAACCTACCAAATACCTTTAAAAACTATCCCTAAATGTAATTTAAACCACAAAGGCCAAAAACATACACTTCAATAAAAGTTTGGGTTATGTACCAAATACCTACCGATCAAACAAAGCAAGCTCAATATTGATATACTTATAACATATACAATTCTATAAAAATTATTTAAACTTAATACGTGTATATATATATATATATATATATATATATATATATATATATATATATATATATATATATATATATATATATAGATTTATGTTCATGTGATGAACACTTTAAAATAAAATACAATAGGCAACTATACAATAGTGACAAGTGGCGGTTTGAGTTTAGATGTGGATATTAGCAATTAAAATAAAAACAAAATTGCCAAAAATATTAAAAGGGCATTACAGTAATTTAGCACCATCACATACAAAGTAACCCTACAACAAACATCCTCTCATTTCTAAATCAAAAAAACGCCTCCATCCTCAGTTATCTCCCACCTATTTCCCCAAAACCTCCATCACTCTTAAAATCAATCAGTTGATTTAATATAAAACAAACATCTTCGACGGCTCTCTTTTGCCTACTAATCGCCTGCCGCCCCGAGGCCTTTGATGTGAGTCACGAACCACGTAAGTTGTGGGTTTGTTTTGGTTTATTTCGCTCGGTTTTTAGCTTCTCGATACAAAAGGTGGGTGTCTCGGTGATGCGTTTCTGTAATAGATCTTTGAGAATCTTGTTATGAAAATTAAAGCCTGAGTTCTTGTTTATCGATTTTTTTCATTTGTATTTTTCTAAGATTGATGATGAGTGTTTCGAATATTTTGAAAGATCTTTAATGGTCTATTTTTCGAAGCCTTAAAAACCTGAGACCTTTTTGTTCTTCTTTTCAGTTTCGAATCTGTTGTAGTTTGAACTTATTGGTTGTTGTTTCTTTAAGGATAACTTATTGGTTGTTTATTAACATGTATATCAGTATATGTACGTTATGTACTTTATTTAGAGTTGGTTGTTGGTTAGCGTGGAGTCGTGGACTGTGCAAATATCTTTGTTTGTCACTAAACTGTGTCCGCATAAAAATTTGTGTGTCCTTACAAAATACAAATGGATCACAAAATTAAGGGCCCGTTTGGTTTATTGATGGGATTAGGATTGGATTTGGATTTGGATTTGAATTTGGTATTAGGAGAGAGAAAAATATATTTATATAATTATTTTAATAATAATATTATAATAAAAACCTTTATATAAAATATTTTATTATTAAAAAAGAAAAGAGATGAGGAGAGAGACAGACACATACATAAAACTGGACCCACACCATATCAAATACCCACTAACTCAGTCTGGATTCGGAAAAAGTACTTTTTTGGGGACGAGACCCTCCACTCAAATCCCAAAAGTTGAAACAAACAAATAATTTAGGCTTGACTCCAAAATCCTAATCCTAATACCAGCAACCGAACACACCCTAAGTGTGTCATTATATATGTGCAAAATTTTTAATGTGTCGCTATACAAGTATCAAAAAATTTAGCGTGTCACGACAAATGTGTCAAAAAAATTAGTGAGCCGCTACGTATGTGTCAAGAAATTTAGTGTGTCAAATAAACAATTAAATGTGTCATTAAATATGTATCAAAATACTTAACATGTCACTAGAAATGCATCACAAAATAAAGTGTGTCAAAAATATAGTGGGTTATTAGAAATGTATCATAAAACTACGTGTCACTAAAAATATATAAAAAATATTAGTTTGTGTCGTCGCAAATGTAACAAAAAATTTAAAATGTTGGTGACCTGTTGTGGTTACTGTTAGAATTTTAATGATCAACAAATTCGTATCTTATATGAAACTTTCAAAACAAAATGATGAAATTGGCAAGCATGACAATATAAATGTGTCAGTGGTTTAACTATCATAGATTACGAATGTTTATCGTTTCGAACATTCAATTAAAATGCAAAAAAAAAACATGTATCACTCGGCTTCGAACTTTCGATGATAATTCAAAACAAACATGTAACAAAAAAATGGATCATGTGATGTATTATGAATTAAGGTTTCATCGATACGTCTATCAAAGTGCGTTTTGAAAATTTATGGATCAAGTAAAAGGTATTATAAAGTTTAATAAATGTGTGTATTAAAATTATGTATCACTTTTTCTAAATTGTTATAAACAAAGAGTTCGGGTGAAAAAAGAATACAGGTAAAAAAACTAAAAGAAATATAAAAAAGAAGAAAAAACATATTATATTAATGAAAAATGAAAGCATGTTGACTGCAATTAATTTCTCATACAAATTTGCCATTCATTTTCAATTTTATTACAATTATGCCACTCATTTAATTGGATCTCATTTTCATCCATAATGCATGATCTAATAGTTCACAATTGTACCTATAGTTTTTCATTTTAAGATGTACACCACAATAACGCCTCCCTATATATATATATATATATATATATATATATATATATATAGGGAAGAGTTATTGTCAGAACCAAAAAAATTGCGAGAACTGCGAGAACCAGCATCAACCAATCAGATTTTTGTGGATATTAATTTTTATTTTTTAATTCAAAAGGGTATAATAGTAAAATTACTTTTTTTATTTATTTTTTATTTTTTTTTTCAAAAAACGTATTTTTGGGTTCCCTATTTTTTTTTTTTTTATTATTATTATTATTTTTTTTGCATTTTTACATTATACTTATTGAAAAAATATTATGTGCACATGTGTTTTGCATTATGTGACAATGTATTTTTCGTTTGTGCATAGGTTTTTTGTATTGCACATGTATCTGTAAAAAGTATTACATAAATATGTATACGAACAACAAAACTTTATTAATTTATGCAATTTTATACAAATAACAAAGCTTTATTAAAAAATATTACATAAATAAGTTTTATTACAAATATATGAAGTGTGCACATGTGCATAATACAATGTCTTTAACAGTTGGTTCATCTTTTAGGCGTGCGCATGTATTACTCGCCTGGTTCAAGAATCCATGAAATCTACACATGTGTTTTTATTCCTTGTGCACATCTGCAATATCTTTTTCTTCAACATCAACTTCGCTGTTGTGTTTTTAATCTACACGTGTGTTTTTAATCTTTATGCACATGTGTTTTTATCGTCTCGCTCATCTTAATAACCCAGAAACATAACGTTATATAACAAATCATCTTCATGCATCTATATGTGCATCCACTTGTTAGTCTTAAATGCTATTATCATCTTCAATGCCTGAAAAAAGCACACACAAATATAACTAAACCACCAACTTTTATATTATACTTGAAACACATGTGCAAAAAACTTAAAACACAAAACTTTTTAAAAGCATTTTACTATAACACACTTATTGGTTTATAAAAAAGTACGAATACAAAATATTTAAAAACACAATCTGAATGAACGTTTCTAAAAAGAAAAAAAAAAGCCAAAATATTTTTTGATTATGGATGCAAAAAAATTACCAGACGCAAAATATTATTTTCCGTCAAAAAAACAAATATTTTCCGTTAAAAACACATGTGTTTTCCGTTAAAAATACATGTGTTTTCCACAGCCACAACCTAGTCCAAACACGCCATAACCAAATTCTACACCATGACACTACTCAAAGCAAACACATCCAAACCAATCCATACTATCTTATCCCATCTCCACAAAAACTCAAAAAACATAAATGACATGTTAAACTAAACGACCCGAGTTCATTTTCTTTTCGTGTAATTCAACGCAACATCAAAACCATTAAAAGGTCAAACCACGAAAAAAATCATCATCGATCTAATTGTTGAAGATTAACTTCAATCAATATCCGAATACTTTCAAGATTAGAACAAAACAAAATGTTTTATTCACTCTTTCATTCGATTGAAAAAAAAAAAAAAAAAAAAAAGGGATTAATTTTGTAAGGTTAACGCCTCAAAAGGCTAAATATCCGAATACTTATTCACTTCTTTTATATGAAAATATATATTATCCAAGTGATTTAACTAATTAGAAATTGATATAAACTGACAAACTATACATTAAATAACATATTACATATTCAACCTAGCCTTACAAAATTAATGTCTTTTGTAGGTGAGGCGTTGACCTCATGGAAATAGAAGCTTGCAGAAGTATTCAGATATTTAAACATGAACGAGTAAGTTCGAAAACGAAAAAAAAAAGACCTACCCGAGACCCTCCAAAAGATCTTGATGCCATTAAAATACTATCTTGATCCGGTTTCAGCAGTGAGTGAAGAAAAACGTTTGAGTGGGATTGTCATTGTTTTTGTGAGGTTCGATTTGTTGGGATTATTAATCGGATTGTAAACGTGATTTGGACTCATGAAAAGATCTGAGATAGATGAGTTATTTTTTTTTTTAGATTAGATCTGAGATTGGGAAGTGAGAGGATTAGGAGGCTGCTAGGTTTTGGGGAAATGAAGAAGATAGTGGGAATAATTAGAGACGCCTACTTATTAGGGACGGTTTATTTTGGAGTGATTTTAAAAGCAAAACATATGAAATGCCAATAATGCCCTTTAACACTTAAATTAAAAAAGATTGATCTTTCATTTAATTACGAAATTGCCACATCCATTTATAGCCATTGATCAAAATATTTAATGGCTGAGATCGGTTCTCGCAGTTCTCGCATTTTTTTTTGTTCTGAAAATAACCCTACACTATATATATATATATATATATATATAGGGCAAATGGCACAAAAAGGTATCAAAGTTAGGGTCCATTTCCAATTAAGGTATTCTACTTTTTTTCTTGCATAAAAAGGTACCCAACTAAATTTTTTGGCGGATTTGGGTTTTTTACTAACGTCCGTTAACTCCCTTCGTTAGTATATTACATATTTGGTCCCTGATTTTGTAGAGTCTTTTTATGCATCATCCCTCCTCCTCCATCGTCCACCACCACCCTCCTCCTCCACCAACACCGTCCGCCACCATCACCTGCCAACACCACCACCGTCCACCACCACTACCACCCGCCACCACCAGAAAACTCACAAACCCCGTAATAACCCAAGTCCAAAACCTCATTTCGTGAACTCAAATCCCATCTCAAATCCAATGGGAACTGAAGGAATGTGGGTCAGGATTGCTATGTTGTATTCCCAAGGTGGTATGGTTGATAATGCACTTAAGGTGTTTGATGAAATGCTTGAACGAAAACATCATTTAGGTTTGGAGGTGCGGAGTGCACACCTACTTGATTTTAACAGACTTGGCTAACAAACTACACCTTTTAGTTCCAGAAGCTAAAAACCAGAATTAAATCCAAATTCAAATGACTCAAACAACTGTGTAAGAACTGACAGAATGTGGTTCCATTGCTTCAACCCAACAACTTTGCACCACTAGCAGCCCTACCAAAAGATTTTTTTGATTTTTTTCCTATTGACAAAAGTTAAATAAGCTAGTGAAATTGCTATTTTTATTTTTTTTTAAATTTTTATAACAACTTAAAATGACTTAAAAAGCTATGCTAAAACTGACAAAAACTACTTTTTGGGACATTTTGACTGCTGAAGTAACGAAGCAGAGTTCCTGCTGAAGTAGCGAAGCAGTGTTGCTGCTGAAGTGAAGCTGTGCTTCTGCTGAAGTAACGAAGCAGAGTTCCTGCTGAAGTAGCGAAGCAGTGTTGCTGCTGAAGTGAAGCCGTGCTTCTGCTAAAGTAATGTCCAAGGTAAGCATGGGCATGTTTATGGGCAAAACATATATTTTAGTTAGATGTTTGTAGGTTTTCCCAACCTCAGCATCACAACTTCAGAATCAAAACTTCAGCAGATTCACAACCTCAACGACCCTGCCAGGGGCTGCCGCCCCTTGGACCCTGCTACCAGGGGCGCTGCCCCCGGACCCCCGTCCCTTAGGGGCTTCGCCCCTAAGATCATAATAAATTCAAGTAGGTGTGCACTCCGCACCTCCAAACCTAAATGATGTATTATTATGATGAAATTGGTCAAAACAAGTTAATCCATTTCAGAACTGACTATAGAATCAACCAAAATCCCATGGTTTTCGTTCAAGCATTTCATCAAACACCTTAAGTGCATTATCAACCATACCACCTTGGGAATACAACATAGCAATCCTGACCCACATTCCTCCAGTTCCCATTGGATTTGAGATGGGATTTGAGTTCACGAAATGAGGTTTTGGACTTGGGTTTGGGTTTGGGTTTGGGTTTGGATTGGGTGATTGTACGGAATTGGAAATGGGTTTGGGTTATTACGGGGTTTGTGAGTTTTCTGGTGGTGGCGGGTGGTAGTGGTGGTGGACGGTGGTGGTGTTGGCGGGTGATGGTGGCGGACGGTGTTGGTGGAGGAGGAGGGTGGTGGTGGACGGTGGAGGAGGAGGGATGATGCATAAAAAGACTCTACAAAATCAGGGACCAAATATGTAATATACTAACGAAGGGAGTTAACGGACGTTAGTAAAAAACCCAAATCCGCCAAAAAATTTAGTTGGGTACCTTTTTATGCAAGAAAAAAAGTAGAATACCTTAATTGGAAATGGACCATAACTTTGATACCTTTTTGTGCCATTTGCCCATATATATATATATATCTAACAGGAGGCATTTTCTAGAAATGTCATCTCAATGCTCAGTAATTCAATTTAATGCCACATAATCATTTGTTGTCCAACTAAGGAATATTTTTGTCCACCTAAGCACTAATTTTTTTAATTTAATTAGATTTTAGATAAATTTACCTAAGCACTAATTTTTTAATTTAATTAGATTTTATATAAATTTCGGATTTTTGGATTTTTAATAATTTTTTTTGTAAATTTCGGATTTTTATCAAATATTTTTGAAAATTATTTATAAAAAAAGGGCCTTGCAAGGATTGAACCTTGGTCATTTGGATAAATAACTTGTGTGTTTACCACTTAGGCAACAAGTTATTTTGATAATTATGTTGCATATTATAATCTATAAATGCCTATAATTATATTGGAATCCTATACTAAATACAATTTATCTACAAAAATTATATTAAGTAGTTATCTTTTTAAAAACTTATTATACATATATTTCCTAAAAGAATATACGTAAAAAAATATGCACTTCATTCATAATATACTTTTTCTCAAAAGCCCTAATATCCTTTTTTTTCCTCACAATCTCTTCTAATGTTCGTTTACTGATTTTTGTGTTTTTTTCATCACAGGTTTGCAACCATGAATTTGCACTGCAAGATTCAAGTTTGCTTGCACAGGTAATGTGAGTTTGGATTTTCTTATTTTCTATTTGTGCATGTAAGATATGTGTCTGTAACGGCGTCATTGCAGGAATTCTTGGATAGGTTTATGCCAATGCGAAAAGGAGGAGTCAGTTATGCATCGACGATAACACTGATATTCTTCTAATTTGGTATGCGTTGAAAGTAAACATCTTAAATCGTGTTATTTTTAGTTTATGTTGGAAAGATCCCAACAGAATATGTGAGATCACATTATTCAGCATTACAGGGTGAAGTTTTTTACGTTGTATCTGGTGTACACCATCAAGTTCCCTTATGAATGTGATGAGACTAACAATTGGAATATATGCATTCAGTATTCCTGTTTTCTATAACTTCTTTTTCGTTTTTATGAAATAATTTGCAGCTTCTCTTTGCATTAGTGGAACTACTTTCACATCAACAGAAAATCATATTGTAGGGTAAGGTTTTTGTTAATGTCGAGGTGTAGATCAAGACATATAAGTGTATCACTACGGTAGTGGTTGTAAACCTGCTACACAACCCTAATCTGTTTGATTTTGGAAGATATTTAGTTTGACTTTGATCCCTAAGGGAAAACTGTGTCACTTTCTGGGAACATAATAAAAACAATTTTCATAAATGCTGGTCTCTATGAAACATCTATAGTATGAGTTTTATCAGTAAATGTTAAATGATAACATCATGAGTACTTATACGCGTTCCATTCAGTGCCCTGAAAATATTATTTTTGTTATCTAGCAAGGCAAAAGCTTCAAAGGACCTGACAAAAGCTTCATTTCCTTGATTTGTATATGATACAATCACAGCTTCTGCGCGACACTGATCTGAAATGGACTGGTCTAGAGGTTCACCATCACCACAAGGTACAAATGATACAGGTAGTTCTGCTTCATTTACTTCATGTTCTTTTATACCATTATGAAAGAACAGAGAGCTTGAATCAGGGGTGTGTCCCTTTTTATGCACATCTGAGGGAAGGCTAGGAGACTCTTTTGCTTTAGTATGAACAAGTTCATTGGTGTTCCTGTTCTTTAATGACATATTGCCATTTGATATAAGTGTTCTAAAATTGTCCTGATGTAATTATTTGACCATTTGAAATCCAATTTTCACTGCAGATGATATCAAAGGTTGGTGGATATGGTGTTATTGGTTTTCACCTATGATGTATGGAACTGAAGAAGGTAACAAGGGTAAGATGGCATACATGGAACGTAGGCCTCCAAAATTTTGAAAGTTCCCTCAACGGTTATAAACTAATTGAATAAGACATGGGAGGCCAAGAAGAAGAGGAGGAGGCTTATGATTCTAACAAATCAGAGTATGAGATTTATGACAACGAAGAACAGTAAGAAAGAGGGCAGGTATGTTACTAAAATTTTTAACTGAAATTGTGTTAAGCAGTTTGTTATTGTGGTATTTGTAATCATGACAACATATCAGTCAGCCATCTTCTTCATTAAGTTATTAACTAATTGACGTGTGTATTTCAGGTTGTTCAACGTTTCCAAAAACTGTTTGCTCAAACAAAGTACAAAGAGGCTGCTAAGCTTGCTGCAGAATCTCCTCAAGGCATCCTCCGTACATCAGATATTGTTGCAAAATTTCAGGTATTCTACTTATTCTGCTTTACCAGTTGTGAGTTTATTCCAAGCAGGTAGGTGTTACTCTCATTGCAACAATATGACGGTGCTACTGTAAATTATCTGATTTCTTTGTAAGTAGAATATGAATATTCTTCATAGTGCCATAATTCCTTATAAAATTCTTACTGATTTGACATAGGTTGGGTATACACCTGATTATTTATTCCTTCTACAAACAATTTGTTCCAAGGTAGTTACAGCTAATTAATGAGTTTTTTTTTTTTTTTTCTTTTTTTTTTTGGTTTTGTCATTTTAGCAAAATATCCTCTTTTAATAATATATCTATTTCTATTTGAATCCAGTTTTAAAGTTACTATGAATGCAAGGTTGTATCGGAAGTGCTTCATCTGTTCTGTTTGATACTCATCTAACGGAGATGACTGGTACTACTGCTGCTCATATTCGATCAATGGGACAGAAGGTTTTTGTTTGGACGCTGAGAATTACAACCAAAAAGTATGACATTCTCATACATCAACGCGATAGAAGATGACTGGTTCTACTACTGCGCATCACTTTCGGCCACACGAGGTGATCAATACTGTTAAAATTCAATGGTAATGTGTTGGGTGATTAATATGTCTTGCTTTGCCTTAGTGTAACTGTATATGTGTTAGGTGATCGATAAAGTTTCACCACAGAATGAGTAATAACACACATTTCATGAAATATACGGCCAATGCTGTTAGAACAATGTCGATACATTCTCACCTATAAACATAGCTGATACAGTTTGTGATTCCGCTTTTGTATAGAATGTTACAAACAAAACCTATTCAGACAAACAATTCCACCACTTATTCCACAACAACATATGGTTATCCCACATAACATGGGCAGCAGTAAAGAACAAGAAGATGGAAAATCTGAAAGTTCAGAAGTACACCAGCTAATCAACAGACAAGATTCTTTTCCCTCTTTATCCGCATTTCAAGAAATCCCGTTGTTAATTCCTCAAGAAGCTGATTTAATGGAATCTCCTAAAGGACATAAGCATAACGGGTCGGGAAAATCTCACAATACTCATGGTCAGTCAAGCAAACCGCCACGTGCTCCTTCTTCTTTCAAAAAATCCAAGATTGAACCTTTAGGTCCCGATATGCAATCAGAGGCTTTGTAGATGACCAGGATGCCTCAAATCATAAGCACGGGACGTCCATTAAATCTTGTGATAAGGAGTGGTGGGAGACTCAAAAGCTAGGTAACATGGTTGGTTTTGCTGATGAATCTGGACAAGTTGGTCCACATGTCATGTGTAGCTGCCAGGTTAGCTTTATATTTTCTGAATGCCCAAAGTTTCATGTTATCATTTGCATATTATTGAGATTTTATATTCTTAGATTATAAGGAGTGTGAGTCTGTGGTCAGCTGGAACAAGTCACGTTGAAGACAGCATTCACAATGCTTACTTCTCCCTTATTTTACTTCTCCCTGATTGAGAAAGCAGAACACTTGGTTTACATTGAGGTATTTCATAAGCTCATATCAAGAAAACCAGTGTTTTAGGGTCATCATTGTTATACCGTTATTACCTGGATTCCAAGGTGGACTAGATGGTGGTGGTGCAGCATCTGTAAGAGCTATCATGCATTGGCAATATAAAACAATATCAAGAGGACCCAATTCTATATTGCATAAATTATTTGATCGTCTTGGTCCAAAAGTTCATGATTCCATATCTTTCTACGGTCTCCGGTCTTATGGTAGAATTTCTGATGATGGTCTTATGGCCTCCAGTCCGGTATTATTTCAAACCATTACTTTTAAGTAGTAAACTGCAATTAATTTCATAATAATTTTCATAATTTAGCCTAGATAAAGTCATCAAAATGAATACTTTATGTTTCTATTTATAGACGATCTCCTACCGCAAGTATATGTTCATAGCAAAGTTATGATAATAGATGATAACACGGCCTTGGTTGGATCAGCAAATATTAACGACAGGAGTTTACTTGGATTACGTGACTTTGAGGTAATTTTTAGATTATCTATCATTTTTATGCTTTATTTTTATATTGCTACTACCTTGGTTTTTTGTTGGTTTTATTACTGATGGTTATGGCCTCTTGTGCAGATTGGAGTACTTATTGAAGATAAAGAATTTGTTGACTCATATATGGGAGGCAACCCATGAAAGGCTGGAAAGTTTGCCTTGAGTTTGCGTCTTTCACTATGGTCTGAGCACCTGGGGCTTCATTGTAGTGAGGCTGCTTACAGTATTTGATTATATGATACTAGCAACAAGCATAAGCAAGTCCAACAACCGGTCCAAGAAATGGGTCAAGTGTGCAAATAAGACATTCTTTTGTTGTTCGGGTTTTCCAAAGAACCAAACTTCAAAGAGTGAAGATGATTCCGCCCTTGTGTTGGTCATATAGGCCTTGCTAGAAGACAAACATATAATAATTATAAAAGGTGTTCTTGATCTCTCAATTATAAACTATTCAATGTAAAATTATATTAATACGTAGTAAGATTTTACAGGGGCTCTTCAATAAAGACTTCTCAAGTAAGATGAAATTTATGATTACAATAACTGTAGGGAGCAGTAAATCTTCCCATGACAGAAATACTTTGGTAAGACCTCCATAATCTGCAAGAGCGTATGCAGCAAAAGCATCTAAATTACTATAAAGATATTCATATGCAAATCTTCAAAATAATAGTTATCCCTTTGGCCCATTGCAATTCAAAATATTTTGCTATAAACAAAGAGCGTTCATCCCATCATGCTCAAATTTACATATTTTAAGTCTAAATTATGATGGTAATGTAACCGGATTGCACTAGGAAAAAGTATAAGCATCCTGGTAGAATAGTATAAGCAATAGTAATAAAAAAACGCATGGTCTAGGAAAAAGAGTTGGTGACCAGCACTTACCACTCGGAAAAGGAGTGGGCGTTCCATCAATTGAACACCATGAGGGTATATCTCGAAACTTTTTATTTGAGAAGTTTGTTTTAACTGCATTACGTTTATTACCACCATTTGAGTTGGTTTTTCCAACCTGTGCCCCGGTAGTGCAAGGCTTTTTAACCTTTCCAGCAAAACCAGGAAAAAAAATTTGTAATCAACTTATTAAAGACAATTTTAGTCTCCTTCTGTGCAACTTTTTCAGGCACATTCACTTCCTCGGAACCTTGTGTTCTCAGTTCACTAAGTGCATGAAAAATCTTCGTTATGGGTCCAAGAGCAGTAATACCTATGTTACATAGATCCTACATAAAACAATGAAAATGTAGCGTTACTTAATCTGCTAAGATAAAGGTAAAGTTTGGTTTGCTATTACAAGACCAAGGATAATATAGAGCATACCTCGTCAGTCAGCTATCGCAGACTATCCCAATCAACTTCTTCACGGATGAAAACTTCTTCATACCGAGATAAACCAAGATTTCGCAACCATTCTAAAACAGGAGAGACCTGAGGCAGTTGCCCATTAGCTTGACAAGGAGGGTCATCAAGAACTTGCCCAGAAGCTCCAGAAGAAGGATTGTCAATAACAGAAGCTCCAGTAGAGGGACCGTCATGAACAAGCCCAGGACGTTCAGAAACATGTTCATCGTCAGAAATATCAACCTACAAAAAGCATAAGGGTGAAGGCTGAGAATACGTAACAAATTTTCTCAAATATACCGAAGTACGTAACATACAAATTTTATTATCTAAATTGCTAAATAACTTTCAAATTTTGTTCAATGTACGTAATATTGACAGGTTACCAAGTTTTAAAGTTACAACATTGGTCCCTGTCGTTTGCCTTCACTTTCCCCGTTAGTCATTTGACATTTTTTCACTTAAAAAAATTACAGTAACGGTCCTTGTAGTTTGCTTTGACTTTCACCAGTAGTCCTTTTTCTTTCATCTTTTTTATATACGTTTTTTACGTGTTTTTATACGTATTTTTTTACATATTTTTATACACGTTTTTTACACACGTTTTTATATACATTTTTTTACACATTTTTAAACACGTTGTTTACACGTTTTTATACATTTTTTTATACACGTTTTTATATACGTTTTAATATACTTTTTATACACGTTTTTTACACGTTATTATACACATTTTTTACACATTTTTATATACGGTTTTATGTACGTTTTTTATATACTTTTTATGCATGTTTTTTACACGTTATTATACACATTTTTTACAAGTTATTATACACATTTTTTGCACATTTTTATACACAGTTTTATGTACGTTTTTTATACACTTTTTATACACGTTTTTTACACGTTATTATACACATTTTTTACATGTTATTATACACATTTTTTACACATTTTTATACACGGTTTTATGTACGTTTTTTACACACGTCTTTATATACGTTTTTTACATGTTTTTATACACTTTTTTTACACACGTTTTTATATACGTTTTTTACACGATTTTACGCATTGTTTTATACACATTTTAAAAACGTTTTCTAAACGTGTATAAAAATGTGTATAAAACGTGCATAAAAACGTGTAAAAATGTATAAAAAACTATAAAACCGTGTATAAAAAAGTGCATAAAATCGTGTAAAAACGCATATAAAATGTGTGTAAAAAACATATAAAAACGTGTAAATAAACATATATAAAAACGTATATAAAACCGTGTATAGAAACGTGCATAAATTCCTGTAAAAAACATATATAAAAACGTGTGTAAAAACATGTATAAAAACGTATAAAAAATGGTACATAAAACCGTGTATAAAAATGTGTAAAAAATGTGTATAATAACGTGTAAAAAATGTGTATAATAACGTGTAAAAAACGTGTATAAAAAGTGTATAAAAAACGTACATAAAACCGTGTATAAAAATGTGTAAAAAATGTGTATAATAACGTGTAAAAAATGTGTATAATAACGTGTAAAAAACGTGTATAAAAAGTATATAAAAACGTACATAAAAACATGTATAAAAACGTGTAAACAACGTGTATAAAAATGTGTATAAAAATGTATATAAAAATGTGTGTAAAAAACGTGTATAAAAATATGTAAAAAAATGTGTATAAAAACGCGTAAAAAACGTATATAAAAAAGATGAAAGACAAAGGACTAATGGTGAAAGTCAAAGCAAACTATAAGGACCGTTACTGTAATTTTTTTAAGTGAAAAAATGTCAAATGACTAACGGTGAAAGTGAATGCAAACGACATGGACCAATGCTGTAACTTTAAAACTTGGTAACCTGTCAATATTAGGTACATTGAACAAAATTTGAAAGTTATTTAGCAATTTAGATAATAAAATTTGTATGTTACGTACTTCAGTATATTTGAAAAAGTTTGTTACGTATTCTCAGCCTTCACCCAAAGCATAACAAATCAGTTCCAGTATGAACTTAATCATGGTCACATAAAATGTTAATGCCCTCTATGTAAAGGATCTGAAGAAAGAGAATGTTGCATGATTTTCAGCCTTCTGGAATAAGATTGTGGATAATCTTCGTGAGGAAGATTATATTACTACTAAGTGAGTATTTTTTTTAATTGCTAAAACACGGCTTACTGGCTAACAAATTTTTGTAACTTAATGATACACCATGTTTATAGGTTTATGGGAAATATCATATATTTTAAAAGTAGTTATGCTAAATTTACATATTTTGTGCTTCAGCTGGCATGTTTTAATGCGGATGAAAGACCAAGAGAAAGCGGTGCTTGTGATCCCATATTACATTTGAAATTACCACACTTTTTGCAAGCAATTCACCGTGTCTCCCAACCAGATGCATTAGAAGGTACTAAAGATAAAAAAAATCACTCATGTCATGCAAAATCTATATTAATTTTTGGCATCTGATGCAGAGCCCTTCATGGGCAGAGTAACAATGCCTCAGTTAGGAACATAAGCAATAAATTTACGCACAACGAATGCAAAAGGGATTGTATCTATACAGCAGGTGCATATAGTCTTTTGGCCGTGGTACTTTATCATACTGGTGATTTTAATCAGGTACATGAGCATATTGTTTCACGTTGTATCTAACTATAAAATAAATGGATCTTGGAGAAGGTTACCCATTTGTGTCTTTAAGTCATTGTTATAGTCACAACAACGTACCCCTAGGCACATATTGTATTCTCATATGCCTCATGTAGTGATCCATGCTATATAGTAATTTGCTTTTAAAATGCTTATCGATCATGTATATTGTAATGATTATTTGTAAGATTTTGTTGGTATCAAGAAAAAAAAATGAAAATAAAAAAAATGTGAATTTTTGATTGCTCCATGATTGGAATTACAGTGCAGCCCTATTTATAAGTCAATGTTCTCGTAATTAATTAAGGCATTAGGCCATTAGTTGCCACCCAATTGTATGTATGCTCATTACAAATTTTTAGGAAGTATTCTGAGTGATTTGAAGTACTTTTATGCAGGTTAATCGGGTTGTGGTCAAAGCGGGCAGGGATGGTTTATGAATGTTACTTAAGTTAATTGATTAACGGTGGTTGTTGTTTTGGCAGATTTACCGGGGTTTACGCCAAGTGTGTATAAGAGTGATCATGCTTTGGTTACTCCGGAAAGTCATGTTTTTAGTCCATTGCCTGATTGGTAAGTTGAATGAGTCGAGAATATGTGTATGTTTTGTTTTTACTAATGGGTTAATTGTGAGCTTTTAACGAATACGGATTGGATAGGAGTAATACATTGGGGTCGCATTTAGTCTCACCCGCAAATCTGCAATGGGTGCACATTCTGGTATGTACATAGCTATTTATCTCTTTAAATTAATCGTTGCAAACTTTAGACACACGTCCAAAGAGGGCGTTTGAAAATGAATTAAAGCCATTAGATTCTTTGGCCACGGGCATTTTTTATTTGGTTATTTTGAGAGTATGCCTTATATCTTATACACGAAAATTAATTTCAAAGTGCAAAGGTTCAAACTGAGGTAAAAATATATATAATTATTAGTTGGGATTATTGGCTTTTTACCATGCTGTTGAGCTGTAGTTTAGATTGATCATGGGCATTTTGACATTAAATGTCGATTGAGAGCTTTCTTATACTCCTTATGAAGTTTATTTCAAACTGATTGACTTAGTAACATCTTTGCATGTGTTTTTTTTGGGACTCTTTAATATGTTTCTATATTTGAATATTATTATTGACTATCACCTTAAGTTTTAAAACCTTTACTTTGTGTTGTATGACGATGGCTTATTTTTGTGAAGTTTGTTGGCTGGCGAGGTTAAGTGTCCATTATACTTTGCTTAGTATTGTTGCGCTTTTTGATCTTTTTCTTTACCGTGAGCAAATTTTATACAAGGTAAGTTTTTATACAGGGGTGTTTGAATGTGCTTTTTAAAGTGAGGAAGCTTAGTGCTAAGGTGGTCATTTAGTACATACTATTACTGAATACTCAAGATCATAACAAAATGGGTTGTATGAGATAGTGGTGTCACTGTTTAATGTTGTGATAATTAGATAAGCTTTTGTTTGAGTGTATAGCATGGCTATATACACTTTAAATATAATGAAGGACCATATAATGTGTCAGAAGCGGCGGTAAAACATGACTTTAAGTTGGTTGAATAGACAGTTAGAGACTATGAGATGTGTGTTTTGAAAATGATTACTCCGTATATGATATAGGATTAATGAGATCAGAACTAAACGAGCGGCATAACTGCATAAAATAGTGTTTGGATGTATTTCCGTTATTTGAGAATTAGTGATAATCAAATATACAGTCTTTGAAACTTTGAGTATTTGATGTTTTCTGATTGAGCGAATTTACCTAAGGAATAGATTGACTAGAAGGATGAGTAACATTTTGGGAATAACATAAATACCATTAAGATCTCTGATTATTTAGTTTAAGTCTGAGTATGCTGCTCTTTTGGGGCTTGCCTCCAACTAGCTATTAAAATCACAATAATCAGATAATGAGGGCTAAAACCCACATCCAATCAACCCCTAAAGTTTCTTGCTTATCAATTATTATATTGTTGTGTCTTAGTACCTTTTTTTTTCATTGACAAAAGAGTACATTATCATAGACGCTCTTTCTGAGTCTGTTTACTGATTCAAGCTTATGAACAGATAAGGTTGATCGTCCAATGACTCCAATCAGTACAGCCATATACTTCTTACTTTCATCCAGGAGCGTTTCACATCCTCATCGTATTCCAAGGTCAGAAACATGGCATTTCTATTTAGGCGAACCTCTCACGGTAATACACTTATGATTAATCTATTTAAGTGTCTTTGTTAATCAATAGTAAAACATTTATATTAACATATCCTGGAACTAGATGAGAAAGATGGGAGTGTGAAGTTAACATGTATTGGACAAGATATTACAGAAAACCAACTGTTGCAGTATACGACGCCACCAAATGTGTGGTTTAGAGCGTTCCCTACTAATGACTATGACATTTTAGCTGATTATAAAGCCGTGAAAAAGGCACCAAGGGATGCAGAGACACATTTTTTGTTTGGTGGGGTGCACGGTTGCACATGCTTTCTAGTTATAGTTATTGTCATTCCAGAAACAATAATATAAAAAAACTCATGGTATTTATGTCTTTTTTTTTGTTGGAAAGGGCTAATTGCTTAATAAATTTCAAACTTTGATGTATGCGAGATGGTTACTTCTAACTATCACCACATGATCTAGAGTAGCAGTTGTGTAATGAGTTTGATCCAGTGCTCAAAAAGAACGTTATGTGGTTATGTGATTACATGCTCTGTCTATGAGTAGTTTTTGGTCCTTTTGTTAATGGTCATCAACCTTTAAAGAGAGTGAATATCTATAATTTAGTATTAGAAATATTTGGTCACTTCCTCTATTTACTTAATCAAGGATATGTCAGTATCTTTATGAAGACGATATAAGTGAAACTTCTTATTGTACATAAAGTTGAACTTAGATGTTCGCAGCTAAAAACACACAGTAGAAAGGACTTCTTCTCTCAGTATATATGAATTTACCATGGCAAGTGGATTATAGTTAAATGGAGCAGCTCCTAACTAACATGGACAACATGACATATACATTGAGGCCATTGTCGAATATTGCATTCTAATATTACTTATAGTTGTTATAATACATATTATAACTTATTCGATATCCTTTACATAATTTAGTACAGAAGGATTATATGGTTTAGTTTTTGGAGAAGATTGTTAGAGATGACCATTAATGGAAAAGATAAGAGGATTATTTATAATAGTATTGAAAATGGTAGTATCAAATTCACATAATGATAAACCGAAACCCTCAAATTATTGATTTGCAGTTGGCAAATGGATCTACCTCACCCCATCATTTTAAATTGAGTTTTTAAACCATGGTAAGTAACTTTAGGTTTTGGTCTCGAGCTCTCTTCTTAAATAAGACAAGGTTTCAAATGGACCTTTATCTGAGGATCTGGCCAATTCTCAATAGATTAAACCACTGACCATAAACACTTTGCCAATTCATCTATGTAGTTGATCAGTTTAAAATCAACATAATATTAATATTTGTCCAAACCATTTGTCAAGGCTAGTTGTAATATGTTTGTGCGACCTTACCCGAAACATGGAAGGGTTTGATTGATGGGATTTCAGGAGCGATGTACTACTGGAATCCCGATTTAATGTCACTCAGTACAAGAGACCTATAACTTTGGTGCCACCGGTACCATCAGGCCCACCTCCTGTTCCGTCCGAACCCAAAGCTGCGTCTTTACAAGCACAACCAAATGGTGCTTCTTGTCAACAAGCACATCAAATGTATTCAACCCCTGAACAACAGATACCACCTTAGCAAGGAAATAACTTATTATGTCTGATGGTTAAACATAAAAGAAAGTCGACAAGGATATGTTTAAACTAATTATGTTTAATTTTATGGCACATACCAGTTGCAATTTCGAGCTTCTTCATTTTAATTTTTTTTCTTTTATATATTTTAGTTCATAATATTGTAAAAATTATATATGTTGTGTTATTAACCATCCACGCAAACCATACAATTAGTTATAATTATTAAAAAAACAATTGTCTTATAATATTGTTTGACAATTCTAAAAAATGTATTTCAGTTAACAAAAAACAAAAAACAAATAATTATAAGTCATGCCCGCCCATTAGGCGGGCTTCGAAAACTAGTATATATATATATATATATATATATATATATATATATATATATATATATATATATATATATATATATATATATATATACTAGTGTCAAAACCCGTCCGATGGACGGGTATGACTTGTGGTTTTTATTTTTAGGATTTAGTAAAACAAATATATACTAAAAAGTAATTAAAAGTTAAATGAAACGGTTAAGATCTATAATTCATATTACCATAATCCAAAAAACGTTAAATGAATTAGTCTTACCGTTAGTTCTAATTTTATGTTAGTAAGTTTTGGGGAAATGAAATTTGTTAGTAGTATGCATGTGCATCTCCTCATTAGCATAAATATATTTTTTTATTCATGAATAATCCAAATAAAAAACTGTATATATTCAAATGCTTGAAGCATGCTAACCTTTTATATTTGGAAAGGCACATCCTAAAACTTTTAACTCAATAGAAGTTACAGTTATATTAATTTAGGTTTGTAATCATATATAATTGTATGTACGCACAAATTTTTTTGTCAAATTTTATTCTCATAATTTTTTCGCGTTAATTCTGCTTATAATAAGAACTTATTGCAATCATAATCTGAAACCTTTCATTCAGGAGGTTCAGAATTGTATGCATTCAAAATAGATCTTGAGACCACGTTGGTTGTTAGTTGACACAGACAAGTACAAATGTTCATGTTTGAGATAGTGTTTTTCCTAATGGTTATTTATTAAATGCAGCCTACAACCTTAGATAAGTAAATTTGTCAAATCTGCCATGTATGGTGATATATCTTTTCTTATGTGTGCTTGGTGTTTTTCTCTGGTTACAGAAATTCCGTACTTTTGAGGATTTCCGAGACCTGAACCAAGAGGAGCGTGCAGACTTACTAACTAAGGTTGCAGGGTTCTCTTTGGACCAAACTCAAGATGTTGAAATTGTTCTAGAAATGATGCCTTCGATCTCTTTCGATATCAAATGTGAAACCGAAAGTGAAGAAGCGATACACGAGGGTGATATATTACTAATGCGTGGTTGGGTCACCCTTAACCGTCGTAATAACAACGCGGTGAGAGCCCTCCCTCATTGCCCCCAATACCCTTTTCACAAAGAAGAGAACTTTTGGTTATTATTTGCCAACCCCAACTCCAATGGTGTCTGGATATCACAAAAAGTCAGTTTTATGGATGAGTCCGCAGCGTTAATTACAGCTCCAAAAGTGATTAGGGAATCAAAGGAATGGGCTGGGGCTAGTCCAAAGGAACTTAATTCCGCTGTTAAAGAAGCACTCGAGAAAGTGAAAAAAGGGTCAAGATTGGTTATAGGTCGTTTTTTGGCTCCTGAAGAGGGTACTTATAATCTAACTTTGTACTGTATGAGTGACTCGTGGCTCGGATGTGATAAAAAGATGAGCATAAAGCTGAAGGTTTTGAAAAGAATGGGAGCTGGGACCAGGGGTGGGGTCCAGGTGGATGACGGTGCAGGAGTTGAGGATGGGGTTGAAGAGGAAGAAGTGGAAGAAGATGATTATGATGATGACGAGAGTGAATACAGTGATGATGTTGAACATGAAGAAACTCAAGAAAATATAGCTGATGAATCTGATGATGATTCGGAAAACAAAGAGGAATAGTGGCTAGGTTCATTTTATACTTGCGTTTCCTGTTTTGTTTTGTGCTATTTTTGCACCAGGTTAGATTTTTAATTTGCAACTCCCCTTTTGTGTTATTCTTATAGATTCATCAATGTAACCGAATCGTGAAAATTGATAGAGATATATGTTTGAAACATTTAGTAATGAAGCGTGTCGCCAAGTAGAGCATACTATCAATTAGGGCGGAGCAAAACCGATGAACAACCGACCCGACCTGACCTGACCGAACCAAGTGAACCGAACCGAACAGATTAACACTGGGCTCAGTTTTCAATTTTATATTCCACCCCTAATGGCAACTAATATTGATCGTAAGAACAAAAGCATAATAAAATGTAAAATTATAATAAACTGGAATTAATATCTAATTACATGAGTGTGAAACTTACTTGATGAAGCTTCTAGTTTGTGTGTACATAGAAGATGTAACCAGTGGAAGTGATGGTGAAGGAGGAGCAGGTGTTGCAAGATAAGGTGTTGCAGCTAAAGTCAGTGTAAGGAGGTGTTGATGTGAGTTACAGAGCTGGTGTTGCAGCAAAAGTTTCCCAAGTGTGCTGGATTTGGAAGATTTTTGTCGTCCCTCTTTTGATGCTGACATGTAAAGGCAACGTGTTAGGATCAGTGTATCCAAGTTCATTTGTAATTTTTTTGCAGCTAGGTCTAATAAGCGTAGTGGCAGCATCATCAAAGAATGCTGCTCTAGCTTCGGCTGTCTAATCAGGCATGTTTGTAGCCAAGAAATACCTGTTGAGAGGGTTATTAGATATTTGCAATATTAAAACAATGGTTCTTAATGGGTTATCATGAGACTAATGGCAGTTGGTGCTCACATGTGTTCTCTAACGGGCCAAAATGGAAGTAAGTTTGAAATTCAACTAAACATACACGGATACAATAGTCGCCTAATCAATACATAACATAGTTTAGTCGAAGGGATACAAATTTGAGCAAGCATGATCTCACAAACTACCCATAATTAAATACACATTCACCGAATATAGCAAATTATAGAAAAACATGTTTTCAGTACGCTATTCTATTTGGAAATGATTATTTGCTTACTTATCAGCAAAAGCATTTTTTGTATTTTTGTGCTTCGTTTTATAAACAAAAATTAAAGAAACCATTTTGTGTGATAAGAAAGAATAATGAAAAGGAGTTGGTGGCTGCTCTTGATGCTTATTACCTTAAATGAAATGAAAGTGTGTGGCATGTTAAAAGTTACTAAAAGAAGGATATGAAAAGCTGTCACGTATACTGAAACCACCAAATCGTTGAACCTGTCAATCGTTTTCAAACACCTGGAACCAGAAAAGTTAAACCGTAAGTAAATAAGCACAGAAGATCAGGTAAATAAAAAGCAACTTTCCCAGGATTCTGAGTGTTGGTGAGAGTGATTATGAGTCTTACATAGCACTTGTTGTCTAGGCAAGATCCTGAACAATATCCAACCCGCAATTAACCGCCCATTCTGCTTTGTACATAATAAATACAGGATATAAAGCAAGTAAGAACATGTGTGGTAATTCGGCCTCATTTAAACATGTGCTGATTATTCATTAAGGATGTTTCCTATTAAAAGAATTCTGCTTTGGACAAAAACTTAGGGCCAAAATAGAGGGGCTATGCAACCGGATGAAACGGGTTCAGATCACAATGGGTAAATTCAGTGCAGGCTAGATACACATACACTTTGGCCAACTCTGGACCCTTATGAAATTTGTTGCCTTTAATGTCACCTATTTGACCAGATAAGGATAATACATGAGCTGAATCAACCCATTTATAAGTAACTGGATAAGTGTAACTTTAAGTTAAAAGCATTAATAGCAGCTGAAACCAAACAGTGTCACCAAACTTTGTTGTTTTACAGATAGCACATCTCCTGATCCGATGGTAATCAGTGTAACGAAATAGATTAAAAAAACAGATTTTCAAATCAGGTGTGGATCTTAGTGTAATAGGTCAAACATGTAAAACTTTAAGACTTAACAAAAACAGAAACGGGTCAAGTGGGTTAAAAACGGCCTTCATCAAATGAAGTGTCAGGTGCTGCTATTTTCACAGACGCATCTACAAAGCGACCAAGAAGAACGTCCGTCAGGTTCACGAACTGACCCTGTCCCAAAATCCAATATCATTAAATCAAGGTGAGGGGCTGAAGGTGCGGTTACAATGTCGTCAGAACCATCAGGACCGTAATGTGACTATCATAAACAACGCCTTTAGTAAAGTCCAGTAACTTGGGTCCTCGTGCTCCACCTTCAAATAGTAGCCTAAACTTATAAGCCCACAACCCGTAAGTGGTTATTATATAGCGCGAAAACTAAACAAATAGAAAAATATACAAAAACCATATACTTAACAACTCTCACCAAAATTTCTGTAGCCGGACGATACACCATTCCATGCAAAAGGAAATTGACGTAGCTGTACCTGGTGACTTGGCACAAAACTCTTGCGAATACAAATAACAGGCTGCAGCATAACGTGTCCTTTTTGGCCATCTGAAAGATACAAAAGAAATATATTAATATGTAACCCCAACATGTACGCAAAATTTTGAAAAAACAAGGGAGAAAATTTTGTTTATGAAGACACGGATTTACTAATAGAATGTGGTCCACACCGCTGAAAGCACCACACCCCACTCATCATCTCAGATACACTTGTTCAACTTTGACTTTAAATTGTCAGCAAACACCTTCAAAGATCCTATCCAAACAAATGTCAAGTCAGGTTCTGGCTTTTCTTGATTAGTCTCTACACTTTTAGAGAAACGATGTGCAGTCCCAGTATTCACTACTGTATTTGGATCAAGTAACATAAATACAAATTCTCTTTCAGATGCAAGGGCCTGCATTTAAGAAAAAGTAAAGCAAAATTACAAATTGTGATTCATAGTCATGAAGATATATTCCATTTATATGGGTATATGTTGCACCTGATGCAGCCAGCCTAGCATGTCACCTACAAAGCGTAGAGGATCATGAGCATGTACTTCAATTGGCCTAGGAATCCCACCAGGTCCTCCACATGTAAGAGCACTTTTAAATCTCCTAAATATTGCATTGTGCCTCATATTTGCTACCTATCAACGATGAGCTGA
Source organism: Chrysanthemum seticuspe (assembly GCA_019973895.1). NCBI lineage: Eukaryota > Viridiplantae > Streptophyta > Magnoliopsida > Asterales > Asteraceae > Chrysanthemum > Chrysanthemum seticuspe. Next base: position 152,874,670 of record BPTQ01000006.1, read on the forward strand.
TTTGTTAATCAAAGCACGTAGAGGTGGCAATATGGAATTTACTTATAAGATTGGTTCATTCAGGCTATGTCTATATCTTGAAGGGTTCAAAGTATAACATAAAAGTATCTCGAAAAGACATGGGTTGTTTTGACCATTTCCCAACCTTTTCTCTTTGCCACCTCTAAAAGCCAGTGTCAAACTGATAAGTGATTGAAGAATGGCGATTCATGTATATGTACCTTTTTAGCATAATACTTGAATAGTACACGCCTTTCTTTAAGACAACGAACTGCCATTTTCAGAAGCTCGTTAACTTCAGGATTGTCAGTGTCACCCAATCTCCTGCACTCTGTCTGAACCCACATGAATTAAAGACAAAACAGACACAGTCAATAAAGGAAACACAAAGAAGGAAGTAGAGGCGACCAATGGGTGGGACAGGCAGGTTGGGTCTTATTTGGAAAGGGTTGGGGTTGAAACGGGTTGTTTTTAGTGCGAGTTGATACAACTCATGTTGGGTTAACCCACAAATATTCCTTACTCCATTATTTCTAAGGACAATTAATGCGCAAAATGTGATTATAAAATAAATGGTATTACAGTAATAAAATAAAAATTAGGACGCTGTAAGCATAGAAATACACATTGGTTATCTGGGAACCATATATTGCAACCATTTCACCAGTAACTTTTAAGGAAAACTATTTTTATCTGGTCTATTACAGATAAACCAAACGCATAAGGTAAAATAAGATAATCAATGGTTACAGCCTCCTAAATGGGTTAAAATTCCCACCTTTAAAAGCAAGAAAAAAAGACTTATTAATGCTTGTTGGTGATCAAGAGGAATAGAAAAACCATCGCCGAAAAAGTGCAGGCAACAGGACTTTTTCATCACTTGAACAAAGTAGGCCAATTAGTAAGATGATGTCCCCACATTTTGCTATAACGATATGGTTATCCATATTATGAATGGCAAGTAACCTGAGCTCCCTTGTAGCATTCCTAGCTTCATCAAGTTAAGTGCATGGTATGAAGGTGCAACCACGTTTTCAGTACTTTGAGTGTAACCTGATGCGACAAACAGGTTCAAGTCAGCATGCATGTCTAAACTCCACTGCTCTGTGATAAGAATCTTTTTGAATCCATTGATGTTTGGTGTCAAAAATATGACTTTCGGTAATTGACCCATTAGAGATACAACCTGAATCCAAATTTAGCTTCCGAGTTGGGGTAACTTATGCCCGTTTTCAGGTAGTCCAGGCAACGAATCCTCTGAAAATGATTTAACATTATGCACCGGGGAAGTACCTTCCTGGTGCACTCAACTGAAGATGATATTTAGCTTTCCACGGGTGAACCTGTGACCCGTGCCAACTAAAGAGTCAATGAGTCGCATATGGAAGTCCCTCGATGATGGTCACACAATAAAGTTTACACCCTACCTTAAGACATCTCCCAAACAGTGTTACTTGGTCCATAACATCCTATAGCAGACAACACTTAAATGATTCGTTACTGTGCTCCAACTGCAATTCATAGTGTCAAAAACTTACAAATATGAAATTATATAATGCACTTGACAACCCTTTGTTACAAATACAGAGATAATCGCAAAAATAAACGAAAAACTATACAAAACTGGTAGTTTTATGAATATTGATTGCAATCACTCATATATAAATAGGTTTATTGCCAACTTTATTAAAAAGCAAAACACTTACGATGGCATTCACTTTTGGAGACTAATCGCGTGAACCATATAATTTTCTTCTTTACCTTCACGACATCCCTTCTCCTCACTACTTTCGGAGCTCTCATCATATAATTTAGGATTTGAAGCCCCATTTGGTGTCTTAGCTCGCTTTCGGATTTTAACTGAGCGATCCACATAAGCATTTTCTTTGTTAGTTCCTTCAATGCATTCATTTCCCTCACTACTTTCAAACCTCTAGCTAATCTAATCAGGACTTGAAACCCCATTTGGTGGCTTAGTTGGTTTTCGGGGTCTAACCACGCGATCCCCGTGTAAACTTTTTTATTTTCTTCACTGCATCCCTTTCCATCACTACTTTTAGAGCTCTCTTTTTTTAATTCAAGATTTGACACCTAATTTGGCGACTTAGTTAGTTTTCAAAATCTAACCACGCAATCCACATAATCTTCTTTTTTAACTTTCTTTTCCACTACTGCTTTCATGGCTTTCATTAGGACTGATATGCTTGCTCTGCAACAATTGACATTGACTAAGAAAGTGAGTGATGATATACAAAACACTATGAAGAGTTAGATTCAATTACTAAATCATGCGTTTATGGTCATCAGAAGCTTCTGTTGTGAAGACCTATGTTATAAGTATCAAAACTATCTTATATGGAAATTGATACCTTGTAAGTTCATTCTTTTTCAAATCATGAATAAAGTTTATCGATTCTGTTATTATTGCAAATTTAAGAGAAGACAGTAAATTATTAATGGATTATCCAGGGGCTTGTACTATATCGATGTCTTAGGTACAAACAGCTTATGTAGATCCTGTACTGTCAAACAAAAGAGGCTCTGATTGCTAAACTGAAAAGTAAAAGGATCAGTACTACAATTGAAGACTGAGTTGCTTATGATGACTTGTGCATGTTTTGAACAATTGAACCTTGTTAATTAAGCTCTTATTAGTCTCTAAAAATTAAAAACTTCCTAAACCTCTGAATATATATTTGCTTTAAATTCCAGGGCGAAGAACTAAAGAAGCAAATAGGGGCAGTGGGTTATGTTGAATGCAGCTCTAAGAAACAACAGGTAGCATATACACACATCATATCATAAATCCTTTGACTGTTGTATGCAAGTCATTAATGCATTTATAATGCTCGTATGTGATTACACGAGCATATAAAAGATGGACTTATTGAATTAATAACTATATAAGATTGGGAATCGTTGGGACCTGATTAATAGCCCTATCAAAGTTTCTAATGTGATGTCTAAAGTGGGTCATGCAATTCACACATTTATCCTATGTGAGCAAAAGTATCCTGAAGACTCCGTGGTGGTTCTTATGCTAGATAGCGAAAACTTTGGTTAGTACCTCAAAAGCATGATAAAAATGACTAAACAAAATTAATAATCAATCGTTTGTCTCAATACAAAGCTTTGAGGAATACCTGATGTTCTGATTTGAAGTGACATAATTGGTTGTTTTTTCTGTGTTTTGGCTTTACTTATGAACGATGTTTGAACCTAAATATCTCTGAGTCAGATTTGTCGCTATAACATGTAATTTTAACTCCATATGGATATTTGATTGAGGAGCTTCATCAATCAATGAAGAAGCTTCATCCATTTCCTTAGCTATGTCTTTTGCAAATATCATTCTATGACAATAACAAACAAAGTATGGTTAGGTTACATCTTGATCCAAGTGTGTCGTGTCTTTTAACTATTGAATGTAGAATAATGAGTTTATACTTACATGGGTACCGGGATCTCAGGAACAGATTGCTTCAAATTGACGACCTCCTCAAAACCAATGACAAATTGTATCCATCTTCTTTAGCTAGTGAGTACAATGTAGACAGTAGAGGTATGTCACTTCCGTTTTAATTTCACGTTGAACCTCGTTGACAATATCTATATCCTCCCCAAATATCCTGGAAATCGCCTCCATGTCAAAGCGTCCATCTCTTACAGAGTGTAAAGTTGCTTCCTCTCAGGGCAGTTTAAGAGGCTTGAATTCTGAAGCAATATAAAATATAACATGTTAATAGTTAGCAGAAAGACTTTAAAAAAATGAATAATTAAATGCCAGAAAGTAATGCTCTAATATACAATGGTGAAGGCAAATGGGATGCAAATAGCAGTTGCAGTAATATACACGCTACATATAAGTTGCGTTTTCAAATACTACATAGAATAGTATGTATCAAGTGAATCTACATGCTCTTCATGCTTCACAATTTCCTTTGGCAGAGTATTTATTTCCTCTTCATTCAATTCCCAATGTATCTCTATTTTAACATTTTTGATACTCTTGGTGGTGGCAAGTTCAGATTCTGAGTACTCCAACTGCAATCATCTTGATTACCAATTGATTACTAAAAAAATCATCTATGCATTCACCACATTTTCATTAAAATGATTCAGACTTATATGGTCTTGAACTGCCGAATCCCATCCATAAGCACCTTCACGTGCGGTCTTAGTACTATGTCATTATTTTCCAACAGTTTCTATGATCATATTTGAAAGCACATGGAAAACAATGTCACCATAGAGATTCATATAACAGAAAACATAATTACTGTGACTTCCACATACCCATTATCACACAAACAGGTTACAGAACATATTTTGATCACGAATATAATGATTATACTTTGAATCTATCCTTTTATGCATGATGTACTCTAGTTATGTGTTATTGTAGACAATTCAATTTGAATGAAACAATACCAATATAGACTAAACGCGCAATTTGGCAAGTACAATTTTCGCAATTCACATTATAATATAGAGATTACGCAAAGGGTGTCATATATATACAAAAGACATTACGATATGTGTTTCGGTGTTTGTAACAATGGTGCGGCTGTTGTTGTCTGCTGCTGATCCCAATGCTTCATTCCTTTAAAAATTGGTGTTGGTGTATCTTTTTTTTTATCGTCTTTAGATAGTTCTGTGGAGTCAGTTTATGTTTAACAAAGCGAAAGACATATTATTACCACATGCATAGGTAGTTTCATACATCATTACTAACCTAATACACCTCAACACGATATTATCTTGTACAGTCGATTAGTTGATACTAAAGTTGTTATATACACATATAGCATATTACCAAACTTACATCATTGTTGCTAGTCCTGGTGCTTCGTTCTTTTGACACTCGGTGTTGCGACAACCTCCTTTTCATCTTTAAAGAGTTCTTTACGGGTTGAATTTTTGTTGCTTCAGTTTTCGCAGCCAAGAGTTGCACCCACTGTTGTTGCTGGTTCTTTCGCTTCACTCTGCCAGGTCTGCCACCTCCAAAGGGACTTGAGAGTGAAAAGTCGATGTGTTTCTGTGAGTCAATTCGCACCATGAATGATGGAACATTCACCACTTGCCTTCCAACCCTGTAACCACAATCATAATTAAGTTAAATGGGTAAAGATTACGAAAGAAAAAATAAATTAAGTACTCCGTTTGAATCTTGATTATACCTGATGTGCCTATGCTTGATAAGCACTCTAGCATGATGAATAGACTTGGCCATACCGGTCTTGAACACTGTGTCATATGATATATGATAACACTATAAAACTAAGAAAACTACAAAACTTGTTACACTTATAAGTCTGGAAAAAAAACATGTTAAACTGAAAACTCGATAAAAAAATTAGGGATTCTTCACCTGTAAAACTAAAAAGTCGATTATACTTTTTAGGGATAATTATGTTTAGGAATAAGATAATAGGGTGTATTTACAAAAAAAAAAAGGTTAAAAATATATACGGTATATTTATCTTCTAAGTAATATATATCATAATTTATTTTAATTGTTATATTCATAATATACATACCTAAAATACAAATTCTAGAATTTTTTTATAATCTCCTTATTTATATTGATTTGAAAGATATAAATCAAAAAACAATTTACTCTAGTGGTAAGTTGTTTAAAAAAAAACATGAATGACTCAAGTTCAACTCCAACAAATGTCTTCTTTTTAATAAAAAATTTTTAAAATTAAAAAATTACAAAAACAAAAACGATTTAAAATTAAAAAATTACAAAAACAAAAACGAATTTTAAAATTTATTTAAAAAAAATTGTACATATATTAATTAAAAGGCCACATGTCATTTAAAAAAAATGCCACATAAATACAATGATGACATGAAAATATGACATGGCATTATGGGATGCCAAGTGGCATTTTATGTGGCATGCCTCCTCTTATATATAATGTATATATATATATATATATATATATATATATATATATATATATATATATATATATATATAGGGTAGGGTTAAAATGAAAAGAACGAGAAGGAATGTGGAGGTGACATGTGTCACCTTTGCCACATCACCATGCCATGTCATGTGACATGTGTCACCCTCACCCCCACCCCCAACCCCCACCCACCCGCCGCAAAAAAAAAAAAAAAAAAAAAAAAAAAAAAAAAAAAAATCCCGCCAAAAAAATTTTTGGCCAAAATTTTTTTCTTTTTTCCGCCAAAATTTATTACTGCATCACAGTTATAAAAATACTGCATCACAATCATAATTATGATGCAGTAACTTATAATCTTAATGCACTAAAATCATGATTATGATGCAGTAACTTTATAACCGTAATGCAGTAACTTATAACATTAATGCACTAATAAATTTTGGTGCATCTTTATTATAAGTTACTGCATCACAGTTAACAGTTATGTGCATCAACTATAATGCACTAAAATCAGGGTTATAACCTTAACGTACTAAAATCATGATTGTGATGCAGTAACTTTATAACTGTGATGCAGTAAAACAATTTGGTGGAAAGTTTTTTTGGTGGGGAAAAAAAATTTGCCCAAATTTTTTTTTCATTTTTTTGGCGGGAAAAAAAAATTTCGGCGGGGGGTGGGGGTTGGGTATGGTGATGTGGCAAAGGTGACACATGTCACCTCCACATGCTTTCTCATTCTTTTCATTCTAAGAAACTTTTCATAATGACCCAAACCTATATATATATATATATATATATATATATATATATATATATATATATATATATATAAACTTTCAAAATGAACCTTTAACATATCAAATAACTTTAGAACTATCATAAATTTTTGTAATAATCTACGCAACTATCCTAAACTTTCAAAATGATCAAAAAATAGGTTAAATAAATATGACTGAAAACTTATCTATAATATTAGCAAAACTCATATTAAAGTTATATGTGTAAACCAGAAAACTTGGCCACGACATTCAAAAACGGACAATCAAAAAGCTATGCATAAGTTAAACGAAAATAAAATTTTGCCAGCCTCACCGCAACGCACGAATGCTATTTTCTCGGTATATATTTTATAATATTTAACACTTCCTCCAAAACTTGCCAAAATGCCCCGCAGCAATGCGTGGGCGTAATCCTGCTCGTTATTGTTGTTATTTTATTATTATAATTAATATTATTATTATTATTATTATTATTATTATTATTATTATTATTATTATTATTATTATTATTATTATAACAACACTTTTATTAGAAACTCATAGGATTTACAAAAAATTAGTGGGATGCCGAGAAACTAACTGGGCCCCACACCTCTAGCAATAGCAAAACCAATCCTATTAAAAATAGGGATCCCTTAAAAATATGAACTGCAACACGCGCTCCAATGTCTTGAGTCATAGAGCAACGTTGAATACGCTTAAGCAAGGTTACAACGTCCTTCTCAAGTTCGCCAAAAGAAGAAAAGGAGAAGGGGAGAAACCCATATCCAATATCCGCACATTTAGCATCGTATTTGACTCGTTTACATCGTGCAGCATCAGTGATCGCATGCCCTGGCATAAAATCAGTCATCCCAGATTGCGTCAAGGGCGACTATCCCATAAGATCAACACATACATCACGCCCACTATCCCAAGAATAAAGCAGTATATCAGCTGGGCGCAAGGATTTGTCTCCATCTCCACAAAGCCCAATATCCACCTCCTTACGAGCAGAAATTCCGGACCGAGAGCATATATCCACAAGAACATCACGCACAAGGTTATGCCGATGTTTAATGCCAACAATACCCGCGCACGAAACAGCATGATCCCCATAAATATCTCCAGAAAATACCTTAGAACAAGCTGAGCACGGTACCTGAACAGTGAAAAGAGTAACACCCAACCGATAGCATAGCACACAACGATAAGCTCTGGCATTCATAGTTTGTCCCAGTCCAGATATCGGAGCCACCCTAAGCCAATCCGAAGTATGATCCTCCTTTAGTGAACTCCATAAAGCCATCTGTCGAGGGGAAAGAAGGAAAGTAGACTCAACCGATTGGGTAACCCGATCGAAATATATATCTGCCAATTTCTTCATAAGTTTGGGGGCAGCGACCTCGCTAGGGTTACTCAAAAGGTCAATATCCATATTCACATTAAAAGTACGTAGAGCATCATCAAAAGAAGGACCAGAAGTAACAATACCAGAACTAAGGAGAAGCTTAGACTGTAAGCTAGCAGATTGAAGTCTAGAAGCAAGGAAAGCATAGTTCAAGACATCACCTGCAGAATATAAACCAAGCCCCCCAAAAGCAAAGGTTAGGGTGGCGAGTCTCCACTGCCAATCACCAAAACCGGGCCCAGAAGCAGTGACAATACGCTCCAAAGAAGAACGAAGTGCCGCATCAAAAGAAACCTGAGCACAACCAAAGACCCGAGGAGAACATGTGCGCATAGAAAAGTATAACTTAGAAATACCAGCACATGTACGGAGTAGCAACAACTCGCATTGAGGGTCATTAACTTTGGCAACTGCCTCCATAAGTTCAATAGTTTGAGCAACCCTTTTCAGAACCAACTTACTACCAAACTCAAAATCCACACTAACAGGTTCACCCAATAATTTAACACCATGTGAGGGGCGAGAAATATTGGGGGGAAAAACACCATCATACCTGCTTCTGGGGTCCTCCTGTGGCCAAAAAACTTCAGTTTTATCAACATTGAGGTGTAAGCCACGACAAGGTCCATCCCTCATAATCAACTCTAAAACCTTACGCACAACCAAGGTATCACCAATAATAGTGCCATCATCCAGATACCAAGCTTGAAAAGAAAGGTCAAAAGAATCTCTAATCTTACATGCTAGGGGATGTAACACTAAAGAAAAAAGAAGAGTCCTAAGCGGATCACCTTGTTGCACACCTTGATGAGACCAAAGAGTATGCTCACCATAATATAATCTGGCAGGTCTAGAGTAACAGACTTCAACCCACCGCGAAATAGCCGGAAAATGAAGCCGTACCTCACGTAACATAACAGCCCGGTCCACCATGTTGAAGGCGTTTTTAAAATCAACCAACAACATAGACAGGCCAATATCACCCCCCGGTCCTCAACCAACCGATTCACAGCATGAAGAATAGCCTCCCCTCCCCCAGACACACCAACACCAAATTGCAGATCATCTAAATAACTGTCTGAAGAGTGACCAATCATAGAAGCACATACCTTGGAAACTAAACGCCTCCAAACAGTCCCAACAACAATAGGACAGATACCCCCTCCTGGTTTGACCAAGGGTGTGAGAGGAGCACTAGCAATGTACTCACCCAGCACCCTCGGGCATTTATTATTATTATTATTATTATTATTATTATTATTATTATTATTATTATTATTATTATTATTATTATTATTATTATTATTATTATTATTATTATTATTATTATTAAACATCACTTTTATTAGAAACTCAAAGGATTTACAAGAAGTTAGTGGGAAGCCGAGATATTATTATTATTATTATTATTATTATTATTATTATTATTATTATTATTATAACACTTTATTAGAAACTTTATTATTATTATTATTATTATTATTATTATTATTATTATTATTATTATTATTATTATTAAAGAATTCAACTCTATCACTTTGTGAGTGGAAATCAATTCTCCACTTTTGCAAAAGAGTCATTTTCAAAGAGTTTCAATTCTTCACTTTATCTTTTAAATCAATTATGAATACATTTCAAATACATTACCACTTTACTAAAACATACTCAAAATTTTCTCTTTCCCCAAAATGTCAAATGTGGTGCGCATGTCGTGTTTTTTGGTGCGCAAGAAGTGATTTTTTGGCAGCAAACTATAAATGCATCAGACATTTGCCTTTCACACCCCAACCAAAGTGATTTGTGGTGTGCAAGGAATGGTTTTTGGGCACCAAAAACTGGGTGGCATACTTTTATTGGTCAATAAATTAATTTTGGTGCTTTGAAAATTCCTCTTTATTAAAAGTTATGCTTCGCAAGGAGTGGGTTTTGGGCACCAAAGTGTAGGTGGTACATTTCCATGGGTCAATAAATTAATTCCGGTGCTTTAAAATGAAGATTTATCTTTATTAAATATTTTGGTGCGCAAGGAATGGGTTTTGGGCACCAAAGTATAGGTGGCACATTTTCATTGGTCAATAAATTAATTCCGATGATATAAAATGAAGATCCTGTCAATAGAGTAATTCCGATTATATGTCTGTGTCTGTGTTTGTGAGAGAGAGAGAGATACACTTCAAAATCCTAAGATTGTGTAATAAATAATGAATTCATACTCACTTGTTTTTTTTTTGAACTTCAAATCTATATTAAGTTTATCTTAAAATCTCCTTATTGCTCTAAAGATTTGGTGCATTGTCCTCTCGTATTGCAACAAAAAGGGTTAATTTTATTTGCATAAAGTGTAAATGGGAATTCATACAATGTTAATTGGAACTTGTTTTTCAAATTTATTTTCGTTTATAATGAGTATACATTGTAACTAGCTAGTTTATTAGACTTGAAAATTTAATAATCATACGTAAAACCTCTTTAAATTAATAAATTATTAATTTATCAATATAATAATATCTCATTAAATTAATAAAATATCTCGATCCCAACACTATTAATTTATAAAGGTTTTACTGTAATTATCAATACCGGATACATAAACATAATTGGTTATTGTATTTCATGTTATAAAATAATCATTTTTTTAGTATTTAAATTTTGACTACAGTACTTTAACATTATTGCTTTTTATGTGTTTGAATTTTGACTATGCATTATTCCGAATTTTGGAATGCAATCAATAATTAATGTTGAAGACATAAGCTAAGCGATAATATTTAAAATGTCAAGCTACATTGACAACTGAAAATGTTGATTTTTTTTTTTTTTTTTTTTTTTTTTTTTTTTTTTTTTTTACTCTTTAAAGGTAAAATAAGATAAATAAAATAGAGTTATATACAAACAATAGCACAAGGGATAGAAAATACTAGGACAACCCCTAAGTATACCATCCCTTGCCTAAAAAAGAAAAATAACAATCAACAAAAATAACCAAGAACTACCTATGCCAAAACAGAGAACCAGACCAATACATATCAAATTGAACAATGACCAAAAGATGCAAAGATAACCAAAGCCTCACATGAACCATTAATCCTAGCAGAAAACAAGCTATATCTATTGCCTTATCATACTCTGAATACTTGGATTAAATGCAAAGGGACCAACCAATGCACCACCAAACCATCACCATATGACAAGACAAAAAGACAGCTATACCACTAAGACTAAAAGAACAAGGCTGACCATACAGAAAAGGCATAGCAGTAGCATGAACTCCAAAGCTCTTCCAAATGTCTTTAATAACCATGATCTTTAACCAGATTGTATCACTCCAAATAGAACAGTCTTGCCACAAGATGAACACCAGATAAGTGATCATCCAAGAACTCTGTCTCATTAAAAAACCTTGCCAACTAAAAAACCCTGTGGGAAAAAAATTGTACAAGGAAAAAGAGTACAGAGCTTGAGGGTTAAGAAATATCAGTAATTGTTCAGAAGAACTAGTATCAGATAATCCAAAGAAGCCAAAAACCAATCCATAAGAAGGATCAAAAGTCTTAATTGCAATCATCCAAACACTGGTGCTAAACTGAAGGTGAAGCTTACACAACATTACACGCAACACAGCTTCCCAACAAGCAAATGACTGACCAAAGCACCACTTAGTGGGAAACCACAAAGGCACATGGAAATGACTATCATTCTTATGAGCTTTAGCACTATAACCAGTCAAAACATACCACTCTTTCAGGTACTTGCTAAGACCAGAACAGTGAAAAACCCATAAGAAGAAGACATCCATATACATGTTAGCCCTCCACTGAACAACAAACCTCCAAATGATCAGCCATGAGAAGAAAATAATAGCCATAGAATTACCAATAACCAATAAACCACAAAAGTAAGCCAGCGCAGATAATAGTTTAACCAGAACTAACTTTAAACACCCCATACCATTATCTGTAGTTGATGAGTGTCTAAATACTCATCATTTTTGTACAATATAAACTGCAAAATCATCTGAAAACACTCAAAAACACATCAAAATGATCAAAATATCACAAATCAGTGTTTTATGTGTTTTAAATGCAAAAATATCAAAATCAGATGAAAAACGTATCAAATTTGCAAAAATTGCAGTTTTAGTCCCCCAACTTTCAAAAATTGTCAAAAATAGTCCCTGAGCACATAATTTCAAAAGAAAAGTCACCAAAGGTCCTTTTAAAATCATAAGTTGTCAAATTTAGTCCTTTGGTGAAAAATATAAAAAGTTTTGAGAAAATTACAAAATGGTCCTTCAAGTTTGAAATTTGGCAGAAATGGCCCCCGGAAAATTGGAAAATGACAGATTTGGTCCCTGTACTTTTGAAACTTGTCATTAATGGTCCTTGGAACAACTTTGATGAATTGGCAGAAAAGGTCCCTTAATTTTCAGAAATTGCAATAAGGTCCTTGATATTTAAAACCCTTTAACCACCTTTGGACCCTTGTCAAACCAAATGGACCTGCCATCCCTTTTGGACCCCTCCTATTTTGAACCCTCCCCTTTTAATAATCCTGCCCCAGTCAAAGCCTTGGTCAAACATACCCCTTGGCGCCATTTAGTCCACCTTCTCCAACTGCTAACCTGCTTACTCCATCTCCCACACCTCCACCTCATTCCCCCTCATCTCCTTGTCCCCCCACCTCAACACAACTACAAAAAAAATTTAATGATCCTTCAACCCCTTCACTCAACCCTCCAGCTGTTAAAAAGGAATTTGGCGCCAAAATTCAATCAATGGCCAAAAAGGCTACTACTGATCCAATGGCTAGTATTATTGGTGGGATATGCTCAGAAAGTCAAGGGGAAGCATTTGGAGTATAAAAGAGGAGAGAAGAAAGAAGCAAAGGCAGTAGTTAGTTTTGTAAAAATTTTACTTATGTCGTTTTTTTTTTATTATTGTCTTAGTTTAAGTTAAAATTGTGTAATTTCAGTTTTATTGTATCAGTTTCAAGTTTACTAATCTTTGTAAGTCACTTTTAAGTATCAATCTAAAGTTTTCATCTAAGCTCTAAATTTCATGTTACTGTTACAAAGTCTAGTATCAATTTCTTATGTATAAGCTCCTAGTAGCTTATTTTCTAACTCAAACAATCTTATATAAGCTTATCTTAGCCTTTCAAAAAAGTTACATTTAATTTTTAAGCCATTTTGTGAAATAGTCAACAGAAGTCAAACTGAGCTTCATATGGTTCTGGAATTAGTTACTGGTGAATGCAGTGATGATATTGGGTTGAAATAGGGTAGATAAGAGTAGGATTAAGGTTTGGTTTAGCCTGCAATAGCAGTGGACTCATGTGAGTAAGATTTTCAACTTTTCATTTTTAAGCCATTTTTGCATTTCTTGCTTATCTATGTATTTGTACTCATAATCTATTAAAATCTGTCTTAATAGTAGAATTTAGAATAGTTTAAGTTAGTTTGATCATGCTTTATGCCTGTTCAATCTTTGGATTAATTTTTGTTTGCAAATCAGTTTTTAAAGTGGTGTTTGGTTTTAGGTCTTAATCTGCCCTACAAGTTTATGCCTTGGAAATTGGTTGTTGGTTAATGCTTATTAGGTCCATATAAACTCATTTCTGTCACTTCCTTGTACCTTTTAAGCTCATAAGTCAAAATCTCACTCAAATAGGTCTTAGTAGTTAACTGTTGGAAATGTTGAATATCAAAAGCTTATTTTGTGTTCTAATTTCATAAACACATCTTGCAGTAGTCTTATTTCACTTTATTATATCATTCTCAGTTCATAAATCAAGATTAAAGCTCAACAAAGTCAACTTTTAAGTTTTGATAAAAAGTCAAAAAGTTGTAAAATTCAGTTTTGAGCCAAAATGGAAAGATTTTTAATGGACTCATTTCTTGGTCAAATCAAGTGAAACTTGTTGATTTGGAAACCTCTCTGGGTCTATTTTATTATTACCAATTTTACACATTTTTACAAATTTTCTTTAAGCCCTTAATCAGCTTGTCAAAGTGATGATAAGTGCCCTGTGCAGAGCACAGTGGCCTGCACAGGGCTTTTGCAGAACTTGCAGCCCTTGCCACAAGCTCATTTGAGCTTGGCAAGGTTTGATTTTTGGTCTTAAGGTTCTTGGCCAGGTCTAGATTAGTTTCCCATTTTTAGTTTGCAGTTGTAGCTTATTTTGAGTGCTTAATTTCTTGCTTATAGTAGACCCCCAGTTCCTGTTTTAGCTTATTAGATCAACACATCAATCTGTTGAGCTTGTTGTTTCATAGGTTGGAGCTTGTTGAAACTTGTTCCATTTCTGTTACTTTAGCTTATTAGAGCTTCTCTTTCAGTTTGGTAACTTTTGGATTCCATTTGCTAATTGAAGTGCTTATTTCAATAAGCACTTCCTCATCAGTTTGATAATCCTCCAAACAAGCCCCTATTTTTACATTTTCCTAGCTTCCTAGTATTATTTTAGACTTTTCCTGAAATTTTCAGATTTTTCTAAGTTGTTTTGCTATTTTTCTTAATTTAAATTAGTTTTTAATCCTTTTTAAATAGCTTTTAATACAAATAAATTAGAAAAAGCTTAAAAAAATATGTTTTCTATTTTCTTGGGTTAAGATAAATATAAAAAGCTTAAAAAGTATTTTTCCATAATTTTCTTAGTCTAAAAAGTATTTTTTAGCATTTAAATTAGTTTTAAATAGTTTTAAATTAATAATAAATACATAAAAAGTCTAAAAAATATATTTTCAGTTTTAAAATTAGTTTTATCATATTTTAGATTTTTCTAAGTTTAAATTTATTTTTCTAGTCTTATTTCATATTTTCTTTTGTTTTAGAGTATTATTAAATAGTTAAAAATAGTTTTTAATTAATAATAATTAATTAAATAGTTATAAAAATAATTTTCTTTTTCTTAAAATTTTCTTTTATCATTAGGATTGTAAAAATGTATTTTTCATATTTTTAGGATTTATATTGTGTAAGTTTCACGTTTTATTTTGTACGTTTACGTTATTTTTATTTAAACGTAAGTTTTTAGTTTTAAATTTTAAACGTTCATCACTTTAAAAATAGTGATAGCGTTTATTTAATATTTTTATCTTTTTAATTTTCTTAATTTGTATTTAAGTCGCTTTTATTTTATAATCTTTTTCAGTAGTGTAATATTCAATCCCAATCCTTTCTGATCGCTATCTGTGACAACTCGCAATTTTAGGTCATTTCTCGAAACAATTTATGCCTCATTATTTCAACATTTATAGTAAACTTGGTTTACTTGTTTCAAATTCGCGTAACCTTTAAGGTTTAGCGGCGAATTCATGATCATAACATCCTGAACATTTCATATGGACTAAGATTAGTCTACATTTCATTTGCATCATTTGCAACACATTAATTCATTCATGACATTTCATTTCACATTTAACGCGTAATTTTTATATTAAATAAACGTTATCGCGTGAGTTATTATTTTAAACATTTAATCCGTTACTTTCAAAAATGATCCCGATGTATTTTTAAACTTACATTTAGTTCATAAAAACTATATTTTTAGTTTTCCTAGTGTTTCAAATTTATTTGGTACATAAATCGTTAAAGTTTAAGTATTACGTTGTGTTTCTTAAAAATTATACGATAATTATTTTTATCACTCAGATTTCACAAAGAATGTATTTTTACAATTTTTATTATCTCATTACATCTTACTTTGATCTATTAAACATCTCTTTTATTCAAAAATCTACCATTTACATTACTTACATTTTCTACACTTACTTGTACATTTTATCAAATTTCTACTCAATTATATACAAGTATATATAAAAAAAAAAAAAAAATGATATTTTGAGGACAAACACCCCTAAAATCCGGTCCATAGGGATAGCATTTATGTGTTGGTGATTTTTTCTTCCTTGATTACTTAAATCTACACTCCAACTTCATATCTCATTCTTCACTTCATTTCTCAATAATTCACTAGTGTTAAAAATTTTTTTTCTCTCTTTTGGGTTCTTCCAAAACCGGTCACATAAGGAGTTCATCAAGGGATCATTAATTTTTCAAGATCAAGCATATATACAATCTAGATAATACTCTTTATTAGGTTTTGAAATAAAAACCAAGAGTATTTAGGATTATCCTTGGTTCTAATCACCTCATCATATTCATTTGTAAGCTTGTTTCTTTCATTTTTATGTTTCCTTATCATTTCATATTCATCTTTTCATTTTTGGAGCAAGTATGCATGATATGTGATTTATACCATTTTTTTTCATGATTTTAGAGTATATATACATAGTTGGTCATCCTATAATTATCCCCATGGTATTCTTTGGTCTTGATGATGTCTAGGAAACCATGAAACCCTAAGAAGGTGTATGGTAGGATTAGATTAGCTTTGGAGTTGATTTGAAGGGATTAGAATAGGTTTTGTCCGAGAAAAACTATTTTCGATAACTATAAATTATGTTCTGTCCTTGTTTCGATTTTCTGGAAAATCCGACAGTTGGTACGAAACTTTGGCCTTGATATTTAGAAAATATACTTTAAAACGAATCCGTGGCCGCTTGAACGGATGAAAACGGACTTATAACGAAGAAGTTATGGATTTTATAAGTTTGACGACGAAATATATTATTTTCAGAATTTTCAGCAAACTGTTTTTACATTGTTTGGGTCAAAAATGAGCCTTAAGCTTCACAAATTATTTCGACTTATCAAAAATATATTAGTTTACTTCGATACGAAGCTAAGGACGTATTATACGTAGAAAACGGATTTGAAACGACAAAGATATGCACGTTTTCATAAAGTTGCCGTAACTATTATTTTCTGAAAAACTATATTATTTTTACGTTACAAGTGTTTCATTAGCTGTAACGACCATGTTTGCGGCTGTTTTTAACGAGGTTGTGAAACTTTTTGGAACGAATTGTCTTTTAATAAAATCAAGTTCACCGGCCATATTTTTCAAAACGACAAGCTGTTTGTAAAGCGGAGTTATAGTAAATTAATTACGGATGTTCAAACTTGGCCGAAACTCATTTTCTGCACAACAATTCAACAAAATCACTATCTTTAACCCTTAATATCTTTATGATCGAGACCTTTTGGACGAAAACTCCTGAACTGAAACTTCTAGATATCGATGCAAACTTTCCAAAACCGTCGAGTTCGCTCTCTAACGATCGACGTACACCGTTTTACGACTAGTTTTCCAAAGCCATTTTTGTTAATTTCATGAAAATTCCGACGACATTGTTTTGCGACGAAAAGTGAAAATTTCACCATAAATCATTATAAAACCATTGTAGGATGACATTTTGACGTAAAAACTTGTGAAGTGATTTTTGAAGGGTCAAGACGTCAAACGAGCATTTTTCGACGAAAAGTAATATTTTCAAAACCCGCAAATGGTATAAATAACATACGAAATGCATGCATAACATTACATTGCAACTCATTACGTATCATATCCTTCACAATAGGTCAAGATTAACGTATCACATTACATCTTGGTGTACTTACTTTTGTCTTCGCATCATTCCACCAAGTGAGTTTCATAGCCCCTACTTTTACTTGCTTTCATAACTGTTTTGGGGGAGATACATGCTCATCATCTTTTATGACATTCATATCTATTTGCAAACTACATGCTTAACTGAACTTAATGTTTAGTCATATCCTATATCATAAATCATTGAGCTGAATGTCTTGGGATTATCATTGGGCTGAATGTCTTGGGATTATCATTGGGCTGAATGTCTTGGGATTATCATTGAGCTGAATGTCTTGGGATTACCATTGGGCTGAATGTCTTGGGAACATCATTGAACTGAATGTCTTGGGATTTTTATTGAACTGAATGTCTTGGTATAATTATGTCAAGTAAACATTGATACATTAAGTCATGCACTATTATGTGAATTCATTTGACATCATGCGCTTGAACATAAACTATGTACACTTTGGCAATGGGTTGTGAATACACAGGTTGCAAGTTTTGTATGGGCGGAACTTGGAACTGAGTGGATTTCCGATGCCTTTGCTGCATAAACGATTTTGAAAGGCTTTACATTTCAATTCAAACTCTATGAACTCACTCAACCTTTGTGTTGACACTTTTAGCATGTTTTTATCTCAGGTTTCTAAGGCATTCACTTCATGGCATGCATTTGGACACATCATGGAGTCGCGATGACGACGCGTCTCACTTGGGTTTTACGTACTTTAAAACATCATTTGAATTGTAACAAACTTATTTCCGCACAAGTTGATTTACATTTGGGACCTACTTTGTAAACTCTGATTATTTTATTAAATCAAACGATGTATTTTCCAAACGACACTTTAGGTCGTTCAATATAACTGTGATTGTGATGCTATGACAGTCAATCCCCAGGAATTCCATTCCGCTGCAAAACAGGTAATTTGGGGGTGTGACAGATTGGCATCAGAGCTTCGGTTATAGAGAACTAGGTTGCATCATTGACCCTAGACTATAACTACATCATCATAGCATCTCATCATTTCATCATAAGTGCATGTTCACTTTGCATGCGATTTATACGTACATTTTCCGAGTTAATTACTTTCATTTCATAACGATTGTCACATGAATGCCTTTAAATACCCATCCCATTATCCTTTTCTCATACTCTAATGTGGAGAATTCCTTGTTATTCCCTATCACAATCTTTACATCAATTGACTCATCACCGATAGCGTCGAATGCCGAGATAAACCTTTAAGTACGGCAAGGTCACTCTCACTCCTTTGTTTCATCACTAACATGTCGAGTTACACGCTATTCACTCTAAGTCACTAAACCATCATACACTTGAAGCACTTACGACACCTCATAACCCACCTTTACGGAAACCGTCGATTATTTTGAAAGAAAACCTCAAATTTATCATTTCTTATCACCTCTCTTTAGAGCGCATATTTTTAACATGGGATTTTGCTACGTCTCACATTTCCTCTTGTTTTGAAGAAGATATGGCACCGAAGAAAGCCACACCTGTAATGACCCAAGCGGCTATTCAAAAGTTGGTAAGGGATAGTGTAGCAGAGGCATTAAGGATTGAAAGGGAAACGGTGGCTGCTGCTGCTGCTGAGGCCGCGACTGCTGCTGAAGCCGCAAGGCTTGCTGCTGCTACTGGAAATGCAGGAGGATCCGGAGTTAAGAGCTGTTCTTACAAGGATTTCAAAAGTGGAGATCCCACCAAGTTTAAAGGGACTGAAGGAGCCACTGCCATGGTGCGATGGTTCGAGAAATTGGAATCTGTGTTTTTGCTGTGTAATTGCCTGGATGATAGTAAGGTCAAATATGCTACAAGTACATTACTCGATGGAGCATTGTCGTGGTGGAATGCATATGCTCAACCGATTGGAATGGAGAATGCTTTCAAGCTTACTTGGGAGCAATTTAAGGGTTTGGTGACTAAGAAGTTTTGTCCTCGTACGGAAGTCAAAAAGTTGGAGACCGAGTTCTATGAACTAGTAACTATTGGGTACGATATTGACACTTACATTCGGAGGTTTCAAGAATTGGCCGTGTTATGCCCATCTATGGTTTCGGATAATGAGAAGCTACTGGAGGCTTTCATTGAAGGACTTCCCGAAATTATTCAAGGCGATGTGACTTCTTCTGACCCGCAAACGATTGAGGAAGCTATTCGATTGACTCAAAAGCTCATGGCCCAGGTAGTGAAGAGAGGCAAGTACCCCAACACCAACCATAACAACAACAACCCCAACAACCGCACCAACTACCACAATAACCAAAACAACAACAACAACGACGATAACCAACTCAACAACAACAAAAGGAAATGGGAAAACGACCAAGGAGATTATAACAACAACAACCAAAACCGCAACACTAACCATCATCAACAACAGAAAAGAGGGCAAGAAACTGCAATGGTATATGTTGCTGCACCAATAGAAGGCAGAGGTTATGCTGGAACCTACCCACTATGTAATCGATGTAAGTATCATCACACGGGACTTTGTCCTGTTAAGTGCTACAAGTGTCAAAAACTAGGACACCATGCCAGGAATTGTAGAGGCAAGACCATAGTTACGTGCTTCGGATGTGGGGAGCAAGGACACTATCGAAGTCAATGTCCTCAAAACCAAGGTCAACAAGTCGAAGGTGCTCATGGGAATGTATATATGTTAGAAGGAGGAGAAGGAGCTCGTCAAGGTATCAACGACGCGGAAGACTGAAGAAGTTCGGAAACTAACAGTCTTATTTCTCCTTATGTACTATGTCGTACTAAGTTTATGTTTTCCATCGTATCCGAATCTTTATAACCTAAGATGTACTACTTTTGCTAAATCACTCGTTGTAAAATATTCTCATCTATCGTACTTTATTTTCTTTCCGATTTGTTATCATTTACGAGGATTTTAATTCTTTTTACTTTATCCATCATTTTAACGACACTTCTCCATGTCTTCTCTCCTCGATGTTCATCATAATTTTAACATCAGTTGACTCAACACCAAACAACATATGAGTCGATTAGTCCAAGCATTGCATAGTTACTCCTAAATTATACATAGCCTGATCACCTATGTCTAATTCAGGAAGAATCATGCAATGAAGGGAGTAGTAGGCTTATATGTGTAAGCAATTCCGTAATCGAGCCAAATTTTCAAAAGTCCTCCTTCAAACCAATTTAGCCTAATCTCATGACAGTTCTTGTTTGATGAGTTGTGAGATTAAGTGAAAATTGGTTGGTAAAAAGTCTTTTGAGGGTTTTGCTCGGGAATGGGAAAGTTTGCCACATCAAACCCTAAACCCGATAGACTAACAACGATTGAATTCAGGGACTGAATTCCTTTTTGGATGGGCGAATGTGACAACTCGCAATTTCAGGTCATTTCTCGAAACAATTTATGCCTCATTATTTCAACATTTATAGTAAACTTGGTTTACTTGTTTCAAATTCGCGTAACCTTTAAGGTTTAGCGGCGAATTCATGATCATAACATCCTGAACATTTCATATGGACTAAGATTAGTCTACATTTCATTTGCATCATTTGCAACACATTAATTCATTCATGACATTTCATTTCACATTTAACGCGTAATTTTTATATTAAATAAACGTTATCGCGTGAGTTATTATTTTAAACATTTAATCCGTTACTTTCAAAAATGATCCCGATGTATTTTTAAACTTACATTTAGTTCATAAAAACTATATTTTTAGTTTTCCTAGTGTTTCAAATTTATTTGGTACATAAATCGTTAAAGTTTAAGTATTACGTTGTGTTTCTTAAAAATTATACGATAATTATTTTTATCACTCAGATTTCACAAAGAATGTATTTTTACAATTTTTCTTATCTCATTACATCTTACTTTGATCTATTAAACATCTCTTTTATTCAAAAATCTACCATTTACATTACTTACATTTTCTACACTTACTTGTACATTTTATCAAATTTCTACTCAATTATATACAAGTATATATAAAAAAAAAAAAAATGATATTTTGAGGACAAACACCCCTAAAATCCGGTCCATAGGGATAGCATTTATGTGTTGGTGATTTTTTCTTCCTTGATTACTTAAATCTACACTCCAACTTCATATCTCATTCTTCACTTCATTTCTCAATAATTCACTAGTGTTAAAAATCTTTTTTCTCTCTTTTGGGTTCTTCCAAAACCGGTCACATAAGGAGTTCATCAAGGGATCATTAATTTTTCAAGATCAAGCATATATACAATCTAGATAATACTCTTTATTAGGTTTTGAAATAAAAACCAAGAGTATTTAGGATTATCCTTGGTTCTAATCACCTCATCATATTCATTTGTAAGCTTGTTTCTTTCATTTTTATGTTTCCTTATCATTTCATATTCATCTTTTCATTTTTGGAGCAAGTATGCATGATATGTGATTTATACCATTTTTTTTCATGATTTTAGAGTATATATACATAGTTGGTCATCCTATAATTATCCCCATGGTATTCTTTGGTCTTGATGATGTCTAGGAAACCATGACACCCTAAGAAGGTGTATGGTAGGATTAGATTAGCTTTGGAGTTGATTTGAAGGGATTAGAATAGGTTTTGTCCGAGAAAAACTATTTTCGATAACTATAAATTATGTTCTGTCCTTGTTTCGATTTTCTGGAAAATCCGACAGTTGGTACGAAACTTTGGCCTTGATATTTAGAAAATATACTTTAAAACGAATCCGTGGCCGCTTGAACGGATGAAAACGGACTTATAACGAAGAAGTTATGGATTTTACAAGTTTGACGACGAAATATATTATTTTCAGAATTTTCAGCAAACTGTTTTTACATTGTTTGGGTCAAAAATGAGCCTTAAGCTTCACAAATTATTTCGACTTATCAAAAATATATTAGTTTACTTCGATACGAAGCTAAGGACGTATTATACGTAGAAAACGGATTTGAAACGACAAAGATATGCACGTTTTCATAAAGTTGCCGTAACTATTATTTTCTGAAAAACTATATTATTTTTACGTTACAAGTGTTTCATTAGCTGTAACGACCATGTTTGCGGCTGTTTTTAACGAGGTTGTGAAACTTTTTGGAACGAATTGTCTTTTAATAAAATCAAGTTCACCGGCCATATTTTTCAAAACGACAAGCTGTTTGTAAAGCGGAGTTATAGTAAATTAATTACGGATGTTCAAACTTGGTCGAAACTCATTTTCTGCACAACAATTCAACAAAATCACTATCTTTAACCCTTAATATCTTTATGATCGAGACCTTTTGGACGAAAACTCCTGAACTGAAACTTCTAGATATCGATGCAAACTTTCCAAAACCGTCGAGTTCGCTCTCTAACGATCGACGTACACCGTTTTACGACTAGTTTTCCAAAGCCATTTTTGTTAATTTCATGAAAATTCCGACGACATTGTTTTGCGACGAAAACTGAAAATTTCACCATAAATCATTATAAAACCATTGTAGGATGACATTTTGACGTAAAAACTTGTGAAGTGATTTTTGAAGGGTCAAGACGTCAAACGAGCATTTTTCGACGAAAAGTAATATTTTCAAAACCCGCAAATGGTATAAATAACATACGAAATGCATGCATAACATTACATTGCAACTCATTACGTATCATATCCTTCACAATAGGTCAAGATTAACGTATCACATTACATCTCGGTGTACTTACTTTTGTCTTCGCATCATTCCACCAAGTGAGTTTCATAGCCTCTACTTTTACTTGCTTTCATAACTGTTTTGGGGGAGATACATGCTCATCATCTTTTATGACATTCATATCTATTTGCAAACTACATGCTTAACTGAACTTAATGTTTAGTCATATCCTATATCATAAATCATTGAGCTGAATGTCTTGGGATTATCATTGGGCTGAATGTCTTGGGATTATCATTGGGCTGAATGTCTTGGGATTATCATTGAGCTGAATGTCTTGGGATTACCATTGGGCTGAATGTCTTGGGAACATCATTGAACTGAATGTCTTGGGATTTTCATTGAACTGAATGTCTTGGTATAATTATGTCAAGTAAACATTGATACATTAAGTCATGCACTATTATGTGAATTCATTTGACATCATGCGCTTGAACATAAACTATGTACACTTTGGCAATGGGTTGTGAATACACAGGTTGCAAGTTTTGTATGGGCGGAACTTGGAACTGAGTGGATTTACGATGCCTTTGCTGCATAAACGATTTTGAAAGGCTTTACATTTCAATTCAAACTCTATGAACTCACTCAACCTTTGTGTTGACACTTTTAGCATGTTTTTACCTCAGGTTTCTAAGGCATTCACTTCATGGCATGCATTTGGACACATCATGGAGTCGCGATGACGACGCGTCTCACTTGGGTTTTACGTACTTTAAAACATCATTTGAATTGTAACAAACTTATTTCCGCACAAGTTGATTTACATTTGGGACCTACTTTGTAAACTCTGATTATTTTATTAAATCAAACGATGTATTTTCCAAACGACACTTTAGGTCGTTCAATATAACTGTGATTGTGATGCTATGACAGGCAATCCCCAGGAATTCCATTCCGCTGCAAAACAGGTAATTTGGGGGTGTGACACTATCGTTAGTGATCATTCTACCGTCTGAATCAGTGTTTGCACACCATTGAGTCTCCTTGGGACTTAACGACCCGGGAATTCACTATATCCCCTGATCTTCATTGCATTTGTGTTTAAGCTGTTTTAAGTCTGTTAGACTTGACGGTTTTGCGCAGATAAGTAGTGCATAGCAAACCATCTCCCAACCAAACATCCAAAAAAATAGACCAACGTAGGTTATTTGCTAAAGAAACATTGATATGACTACTAACAACCTTAGGCCCTTCATCTACACCAAAAAAGTTAAAAGTAGACATACCAGAGTTCTTGCTTTAACCTGTAGTGCATAGCCCATAATAACTCCTCCATAAAATACAAAACACAGCAACAATACCATTCCAGAATCCAGAAACAATTAAGACTGCAAAATAGATGATTAGCACAGCCACAACCACATTCAAACTTAACCTGAACCACCCTCTACCATTAGCTTAAGTGTATAACAAACCAAAGCAACTAATATACCTGCTACACCACATGAGCCAATACAAACAGGACCAGAACACAGATCTATGGCGACCTATCATCAAAACTATTAAAGTCCATACCATTGTCACCCCTTCTCAAACCCAGTCTAGGTAATTGCCAAATCTTAGCAATCTTATCAACCTATCTAGACCACTTAATATTAAGACTAATAATCTTCAATCTTATAATATTAACAATATGATTGAACACAACATCAACATTTCTAAACTTCTTCTCAAACAATCTAAGGTTCCTTTCTTGCCAAACAAAATAAACGGCAACACCCAACGCCAATCTCTGGAAATACTCCATATAGAATTACTAGCCTTCCTAACACAAACCCCTGAAACCACCTCAACCCAAGTACTAGCAACAACCTCAAGCTTAACCATAACCTTCAACCTATCCCAAATGCTTTTAGAAAACCCGCAACTAAAGAACAATTGCACATGGGAGTCCGGGCAAGAATTACAAAGAGGGCAAAGGTTATTAGAAATATGAAACCATATAGAAATCCTATCTTGAGTTTTCAATCTACATTTTAAAGCCATCCACAGAACAAACGCATGCCTAGGAATACATTGCTTATACCAAACATGTTCATGCCATAAAACACAAGGCATATCAGTTCTCAACATCCTACCCGCTTCTTTCACACTAAAATCAACAACTTTATACTCCTTATAAAGCCAAAAAGCTCTATCATCATCATCATTAAGAACTGGGACAAGAGTGTTAATAACTTCTTTAAATCTACCCAACCAGTCCCTAGGCCAAGTCCATTTATTATTATCAATCCAGTTAACCACCTTATCATTAACATCAAGATCATAATAACGAAGAATGTTATGCGATATCAACTTACATAAAGGGCCATTAGAATGCCATTTATCAAACCAAACAAAACTGCTCTTACCATTTCCAATTTTAGTAGCAACAAAACTACGAATTTTACTTCTAAGTTTCATAATATGTCTCCAACACCAAGAAGTGTTGTCTGAAACAACAATATTCCAAATGCATCTACCCTTGATCCTGTAAGTATTAACCCACTTAACCCAAAGGGAGTCTTTCTTACTAATGATATTCCATAAATGTTTAATCATAAGTGCCTCATTCATTAACTCCATATTCCTTAAACCTAACCCACCCTGACTCTTAGGCGAACAAACAACCTTCCAAGCAACACTAGACACCTTCTTACTAACCTCTTCAAAACCCCACAGAAAGTTCTTAAACAGCTTATCAATGCTAGAACATATATGCTTAGGAATAATAAACATCGAAGCCCAATACACATTAAGAGAAGATAAGACAGAAGAGATAAGCTGCAGTTTACCAGCATACGAGAGCGACTTATTCTTCCAATCTAATAATCTTTTCTTAACATTATCAATAAGGACCCTACAATCCACATTACGAAGCTTTTTGGTCATCATAGGCACTCCTAAATATCTGACAGGTAAGGAGCCTTCCTTAAAAGGCATAGCAAGTAAAATTTCCTCTTTAACATTATTAGGAACATTTCCAAAGAAAACCGTGCTTTTTTCCAAACTAGGATATAGCCCAGAACACATACTAAATTCATCCAGGCCCCGTCTAAGGATACAAGAAGAAATAGAGTCACCATGGCACAAAAGAAGAAGGTCGTCAGCAAAACAAAGGTGGGTCAGGCCAAGCTTACTACAACCAGTATGATACTGAAACCTCCTATCTTTATTAATCTGGCGCTTAATCATCAAATTCAATACTTCCATCACCAAAGTAAAAAGGTACGGATATATAGGGTCCCCTTGTCTAAGGCCTCTCTTACTCTTAAAATAACCATGGATCTCACCGTTAACATTCAGAGAAAAGGATGCGGTAGTAAGACAAGTCATGATCCAATTAATCATAGTACCATGAATGCCAAACTGAACAAGAGCAGTCCTAAGAAAATTACTTGTTTAACGTTATTTAGATATAAGTAATTACTTGTTTTAGATAAAAATTTTGGTTATAAAAATTTAGAGGTTTTTTTTTTTCTTTTTTCTGGTATTTCTGTTTTTCCTTTTTTTTATCATCATAAAATCGACTAAGTTCTCATTTGTTTTCTTCTTTTTGTAACCCGGTGGAAAAAATATTTTTTCTACAAAACTTTGAAATGCGTAATTTATGCCTTTTTATGTTTGAAGTAGGGTTGTAAACGAACCAAACATTCAGTGAACAGTTCATGAACCGTTCGGTAAAAAGTTCGTCTATGTTCGTGTTAGCCTTGCTATTTTATGAAGATAACATCTTACACTTGAATTGGACTAGATATGTAATATAGTTGCACCTGTAGGGACTATAAATACCCCTCATGACTCTCCATGAAGGGTGTGGGAAAGTGTGGTTGTAAATTCATTTCATATGAATAAACTTCCTTTCTTTCACCTTTTTTCTCTACTATTTCTCTCTCTAGAATTAATCATGTATTTCAATCAACCTCAACCTCCTGAAGGTGTTTCTTGATGTTAACAAGTGGTACCAGAGCTAACCGAGGGCGAATATGTTGAAGGTTATAATTCCTTGCCTTATTATTGATAAACACTAATGAATATATAGATTACAAAGAGTGTTCTAGAGACTGGGCCATATAAGGCCTTACTACAAAATAATACAATCGGGCCTAAGGCTATTAACATGTACTAACTAATACTCCCCCGCTGTTGGAGCGGGAGTGGCCGAACGCTCAAATTGGAGCAAAATTCTTCAAAAAAAGTGGAGGCTAGACCTTTTGGTGAAGATGCCAGCATACTGGTAGCGAGATGGTACATGAAGAACCCGAACCTGACCAGCGGTAACCATGTCCCAGACAAAATGGATGTCTATCTAAATATGTTTGGTCAGCTAATGTTGAACCGGGTTGGCAGACATATAAATAGCAATGACGTTATCAAAATATACCAAGGTTGCATAAGAGAGAGGGGAGTGTAACTCACGTAGCAAATTACGGATCCAAGCAGTCTCAGCAACAACATTGGCGACACCTCTGTATTCGGATTCGGCACTGGAGCGGGATAGAGTATGTTGGCACTTGGAGGACTATGACAATAAGTTATCTCCCAGAAAAACACAATAACCTGATGTGGATCAACGTGTGGAAGGACATCCAGCCCAATCTGCGTCTGTGTAACCAACAAGAGAGTTGGTAGTGGATGAGTATAGGTGTAGGCCAAAATCCAAGGTCCCTTGTACGTATCGTAGGATACGTTTAAGGGTAGCAAGATGTGGCTCGCGTGGATCATGCATGTAGATACAGATCTGCTGAACAGAGTATGATAAATATGGTCGTGTGAATGTGAGATAATGTAGTCCACCTGCAAGGCTGCGATAGAAAGTCGGGTCCTGAACTGGAACACCCTCTGGACCCAGTGCGGTTGACATTATTAATGGTGCGAATCATACGTTCCGCCTTGCCATTTTGTTGAGATGTTTCTGGGCAGGAGAATCTAAATTGGATGCCGTGTTTGGTGAAAATAGTATGAAGGTTATTATTGTCGAACCCACCACCATGGTCACATTGGAAAATATTAATTTCACATTTAAATTGGTTTTTAACATAAGTACGAAAATGCAGAAATTTATCAAGAATGTCAGATTTTGAACGAAGGGGATAAATCCATAAATAATGTGAAAAATGATCAAGAAATAATACGTAATATATAAAACCACTAGAGCTAACAATTGGAGAAGCCCATAAATCAGAATGTATAATATCAAAAGAGTTTGTAGCAATAGAGTCTGAACGGTGGAAAGGTAGCTTCACATGTTTACCAAGTCGACAAGCGTGACAGACATGGGTAGACCTTTCTTTATTACACGAAATTAAATTACGAGAAGCAAGAGACCGTAGCACGTCGACACCAGGATGACCGAGGTGTTGGTGCCACGTGGAGGAACTTGTGGAAAGTAGAGGAGTAGGAATAATGGATGGCTTGGTAACTGGGTAGAGATCACCCGAACTATAACATCGAAGGAGGATATGGCAAATCAAGAAATCCTTCACAGAAAAACCAAAAGTTTCAAATTCAATAGTTCCATTATTATCTCTAGTAAACTGACGCACAAAAATGAGATTTTTGATTATATTAGGAGTGACAAGTACATTGTGAAGGTGAAGGGGGCGATGGGGAGATGGTATAATGCTATGACCGGTGTTGGTGACGGGAATAGTGTTACTGTCACCAACATGTACAGATGAGTTTAAGCGTTTATTAAAAAGAGTGCTTAAATTACTTGCATTAGAGTTAAGGTGAGAGGAAGAACTTGTATCCATATTCCATGTAGGGTCTTGTAGAGTCATTGTGCTAAACGCACTAGGTAGCGATGTTGCTTGAGTCGGATACGAAGCGGGCGCGGAACCAAGAATACTCGGGTTATTAACCGTGTGATATTGGGCTGGGAGAATACCTTGCTGCTGTTGGGCTGCGATAGGGTAGTGGGCTTGGGCCTGGTTAACAAAGGTGAGAAAAGGAGCAGCGTAGAGGTATGGTTGGGCTGGCTGAGGTTGGGCCTGGTGTGAGTAAGCGATTGGGTATGATGGCAGTTGGCCACACGGGCCTGTTGTATACCAGGGGGAGCCCAAGAGTGGACTGTGGTACGAGTTGTGGGTGAGTAACGTGCACCTGGGAGGGTATTGTTGGTGTTCGGTTTTGAGGTTAGTCCTACCCGATGCCTGTAGTCATGTATGAATTTGCAACACTCTCAAAATTTACACATGCCCTTATTAAAGTGATTACACAATGGAGATAGAGTTTGTGATTTAGATGACGGAGAGGTTGTGTTACCTTTGTGATCCGCCTTTGTGGCCATTAAGATGGTTGGAGATGAGGAGCTTGTGTCGAGAGAGTTGGCACCCTCCTTTTGTGTGGACTCATCAAGCAACAACATAGTGCGTGCCGTTTCAAAAGACGGGAAAGGCTCGCGGTGACGAATGTTCTTAACAATAGTAGCAAATCGTGAGTGAAGACCATTAACCGCATACATGAATAGATTCTTATCACTCACCACTGAGCCAAGGTTCTTGAGTCTAGCCGCCATTGCTTTGATTTTGGTGCAATATTCATTGATGGACATGTTACCAATCTTAATGGAACGAATCTCATTGTTAGGTCACCATGATATGAACACAAGTATGTTAGATGTATAAATAATGATATAGAGGAGGAGTAGATGGTCGGATTCTCACACATAAGTAATATAGAAAATGTTATGCTTAATAAAAGAACCAACAACTCTCAAATGAGAGTTTACATTGTATATATAGGCAAGGGAGCTAGGGCAACATGTCTAGTCCCTTTCCTTTGCCTCATGGGATTTTGCCTAGGCCCATGGGCTTACTACATAAGCCTAGCATTAAATACATACTTATAAGCCATAATTAAGTAACCTATTACATATGAATAACCGACACTTGAAATACTAGTTACATGTGATCCCAACAATCTCCCCCTAAGTGTTGGTCATATGGTTGCTTGACGTCTTTATAGCATCCTTTTTTCTTATGAGTAGAGATGCTTGGAGTTCTTGAACTTTATCGGCTTTGACGTCATTGTTTTCTTTGTTCATTTGTTCTTTATGGTTGTGGTGATTATATGTTGTTGTCTGCCAATCGTCAGCTTCGTTGGTTAGGTGTCTCCACGTCTTTCTCCACCATACTCACACGTCTTTTGACTTTGAATTCCAAAAGTGAAGTAGTTGTCGAGTCTTTAAACTTTGAAGATTCTTTGACTTTGAGGAAGAATCGTTTTTGACTTTTGTGTTGCTTTTGAGTATGAGAGAACTTCATGTGTGATGTTGTTGGTATGAGCGTGTGGAGAATGGTACGGTCTTTCCTACAAGGAACAATAATCAGTACCTGCATGAATATGTTAGTGAAAAATACCAATCGATCAATGTGGACTTTTCTGAGAGAATTGACCACTACGATTGTTTTATTGATGAATGTCTTGATTCCATTCACCTTGGTCGGGCGAATCAGCCGTACGAATCTCGTGGAGGGACAGTTGGCGTCACATTGAAAATTCAAGTAATTACCCACATCTTTAGAACTCGATTCTTGAAAGGAATCTCCTTAGCGGGATTTCCAGCACTTACAAGTTCGAATGTCGAGGGTTTTAACTGCATAATGTGAAAACACATCTCTAATTCTTACAAAGGCTGTTCCTGAACTAGAGGCCCTCAAGTACGCTAACACAATATACCGAAGTATATCTAAAGTTGAGGTGAGTCGCGGAGGTACACCGAAGCATCACCTCACGACTGTAGACCATTTGAGACACACTAAGCGTAACCTACAAGGAGTTACTGAAGTGACATGTTGTCAAGGCTGTTTGATTTTGACCCTGGCAGGAGTTTCCATTCAATCAGTGAGGATCACTAATGTGAACCCCTCATAAATGTCCTTGGCAGATTGCTAGGATCTGCGAAGGAATCTAGAATGTATCACGTGTGGCCTTAATGTTGAACAATCAAGTGATGAAAAATCAAGTGTTCCTAAGAGATATTTTAATGAATCTTGTGGCTCTAGACTCGATTAGTGTGCTTTGGTTTTCCTAAGCGGAGACTAGGGAGATGGTCTCCTTCTTCAATACCAATGATCTCTAAGAGAACGTCGATAGATTACGTAGGGTTTCTTGTCAGAATGAAACAAGCTCTTTTGAGAGAACTTGAGTGGTTAAGAAGGTTTAATGTAATGCGTCACTGGGTCCATGACGAATTTGTCATCAATACTGGTGTCACTGTGTGACAACTAGTAGCTTATGAATTGAACCCGGTGTCTGCCCTAAGTTGAATCATATGGAGGGCTATTTGTTTTCACCCTTTTCTTTAACTTTTCTTTTTAATTCTTCAACTCCTTCTTTCTCCGATTCTCATTTTCTCCTTTTTCAATCATACCTAAGGACTTCTAAATACTAACTATTGGTGGTGTCCTTGGGTAGATTCCTCCGGCTCTGGCGGATCATAGGACGTTTATTCCTAAACTTAGTCACCTTATAACTCCATGACTATCCTATGAAAACATGTTTGAAATACTCCGAGAGTTTTATAATTTTAGAAATACTCCCCCTCCACATGTGCTTATCAGTTTTGACAGAAATCCGCACAGTGAGGGTAGAGCACGCACTTTTGAATTGATCGACTCCTGATAGAGAATTCCCTGCGAGACACGGTTACATCACTGACTAGGCCAGCTTGAAATTGTAAACACTCCTTGGGAGGATGTTAGACCCGTCAAGGTTCATGTCTACCAAGAGTTTCTCGAATTGGTACATTGTAGTAAGACTAGTCCTTTGCGAGACACGTTTACATTACTAGCGAACTAGCTTGAAATTATTACCCATCCTGGACAAGCCTTTTCGATTCGTGACATCTCAAAGCTAGTCAATTTGTGAGTTAAGTCTTAGCATACATAGATTGCATTCATGTTCCAACGTATTTTAATCACATATATTTTTCTCCCCTTTGAAAATGGTATATTGATGTTATTTTTGATGAAATATTGGTTTTAAAATATGACCATTGCGAGTTTTACGGGAAGAGTTCCATAAAGAACGTTGTTTGAACAAGTTTGTTTGCAAATACTCCTCCTCAACAAGTAATATTAACGTTTGAGGTTTTGAAAAACACGAGAGGGAATACTTGTTCTTTTGAGCAAAATTATGAAAATATTGAAAGATTTGATTAATTTTACTCAAAAGGAAGAAGCTTTTACTGCTTTTATAAGGATTGTGGCACTGAAGCGTACCAAAATGTCTTTTCTTTACAAGAACGGGTTGTACACTGATATATATGCACAAACCATAATGAATATAAGTAAATAAATCAAACAATAAAAATCACAATGTCAAGAATGTCAAAGAGTACCCAATGATTAAAAATGACCAGCTATTTTCTGTGGATATTGGTATGTCAGAATTGAGAAGCTTGGTCTTCCTTCCACATAGCTTTTCAACCTTCGCATCTGGTCCTTGTGAATCAACCTTTCATCAATCCTAGTAATGAACCAAAGAACATCCTTGCGATCCTTAGAATTCCATCTCTTCCTCGTGCTTTTACCCAACTCAATGTCCTTCAAACGATACGCCAATCCATCTCGAACCATCTTTAGGGTGTCACAGAACTTGTGAATTTCATCGAACACCATGAAGCACGTATGATTATTTTCACTTCAGTAGAAAAACCCAAACTTCAGTTTATGTAGGATCTTGTACTGAGGTTCTTGATTGAGTTCGTTTAAATGTAGGAGTGGTGCGGTGAGATTGAGTTGTTTATGTTAAGATTCGACTCCGAGTTGTAAATATTCAACACGCTCCTGAATAATTTTGCTGCGGATGAAAACGAGAAGTGTCGTGATGTACTTAATCTGAATCTCTGTTGATAAATGATGCATCCTTCCTTGTACCTTTAGGAGATACATATCTTCAATGTCGTTGAGCGATAAATCCGAAAAGTCAGCTTCGGAGAAATCATACTCTTTTTCATCTTGTCTTTTGACGACTACCTTTGTAAAGAAGAAGTAATCCTACTTGGTAGCCATCTTAACCGACATGACAACAACTATTCTCTGGTCATGCTTCACGTCCTTGTTCGACTTGCCAACTCTGCAGCTCCTGTAGTAAAGCCTTCTCCTTTCTGGCCAGTGACGAATTCCGAAATTTACATCGATGTCGCACTCCACAACCTTGTCAATGAACAAGTTTGTGGCATCTTCTTCAATGGATTTGTTTTTAGAGAACGAGACAACTGGTATGTTGAACGTGAGAGATGTAGCATACTTTTTACTGACACTACTTCCGTGTTGAAGAAATTCCAAGTCGTTGTTGAAGAAGAAATGGAATGGGATCCTTGGTTGTTCTGGTTTTCCAATCGTCGGTAGTGGTTTGGTCCAATCTGTGTAGTAGGGTTCATTGTCCTTTCTTGTGTAATCACTGTTGGACTCCGGGTTAAGCCAGTCTATATTGTTAGACATCGCACGGGAAATGTTGTCCAAATGATATTCTAGCTCTATCGCATTGCCAGATCTTTCTTTGAGTAGATGGAATGCATCATTCTTGATCCATCGGAGTTCTCTTTTAGTCATCTTCTTTATCTTGAATTCATCTTTAAGGATTTGAACCTGCTCTATTGTTCGACCATCTACCGGCTCTTGACCTTCTTCTAGGCGTGGTTGCGCCTCAACCATATTGTTAAACCATTCAAACTCCTCTGAAGTATCGTCATCTAACCAGGAGACGACTGAAGGTTTATGCTTCTTATGTCTGGAGGATGATTTTGGTCTTGATGATGGTTGGGGTATCGGTTGATGTTTCGGTTGTGGTTCAGCTCGGGGATCAGGGATCTCATGTTCCTCAGCACCAATGTATGTGGAATGATCACCGATTTTATCCAGAGGTGGTGGGGATTCTATAACCCCTTGGTTGTAAAGATGGTGGTTGTTGTACAGCCTGTTATGAGCGGGTGGTGGTTGTCTTAGCAGGTGGTGGTGGCATGGATGATGACGACTCACCGTTCTTATTTTGTCTTTTGGCGTTTGGATCCTCATCCTTGTCGTCATCATTTCTTGGCCTCTTGTCTTGTCCCGCGTCTTCTTTACAGGATGTTTTGAGTTGTCACTCATGAAGAATATCATAAAGTTTAACGTCATCCTGGGTGAAAAATGGAGCTCTAGCACCTATTTTTGTCACTAGCTCGACAATCAATTCATCTTCTAAGACAACTGGGGGCTTAATCGACTTAGTTTCCATGACCACCGGTGTGGTAGTGATAACCTGCTTCACCATTTGTTTGATCATCGGTTGGAACTGATTCTTGAACATATCTCGTGTGACACCAGGAACCATGTCAAGGAGAAATTTGTGAGTGTAGTTCCTGATTAGTTCATTTATTTCACCTCGAACCTCCCGGGAGAGAAACTCCTGAATCTGTTCTCTTAGGCCTTGAAACGTGTCCACCTGTGTCATAAGATCTGTAACCACGTCTGCCAGAATGTTCATTCGTGATTCAAGTAGGTTTTGTTTTCTGGTTCGTGAATGGTGTACAACTTTCTGAATCTTAGCTTTGACACGAGATGTCCATGTGTCGGCCTTCTTCTTGACTGATTTCGATGTTGATTTATTTGTTTCTTTGGTTAGTGGTGGTGAAGAGTAGGAAGATGATTCTGGTTTGGATGTGTCAAGAGGTGTTTCTGAAGACTATTGAGGCTTGTTTGTAGGATTGTCAACTATGTAGTTGTTCGTTTCCTTCTTTAACATTTCCTCCTCAGCTCTACCAGCTTCTTCTTTGGCCTTGGCCGCTTCCTCTTCGGCTTTCTTTCTTTTCAATTCTTCTTCAGCCTCCAAAACATAATCATCAGTAACTCATTCATCCTTGTCATGGTCGTCATCTCCATAATCTAACATCTGCTCATCTTCATCTTGTTGTTGCTCATCTACTGGTTTCTCTTCCTGAATGGCAGGTTCGGTGATGGCACCCGTGCCCTTACCGGGTTGATTAACCAGATCGGTAGCGGGTTTTGTAGAGAGGGTAGCACCACCGCTGGAACCACCTGGCCCTTCGGGTTGATTAACCGAGAAGGCAGCTGCTGCTTTTTCCATTCTTTGCTGCTTGAGAGTCTTTTGAAGTAGTTTCTCTTTAGCTTTTGGATCATACTCCCAATCTGAATCTTCTTGTTCTTCTTCTTCAAGAGGTTTCTTCCATTTGTCAGACTTGTCGCCTTCATCGGGAAATTCGTAGGCATCGATGTCGTGGTCGAGTTGTTCATAAGTACGACTTTCAGGCTTATTCTCTTTCTTCTTCTCAACAGTTGAGTCATCGGCATGAGCCTCATTGTAGACAACAAGCTCATCTGACTCAGTCTCTGAATCTTCATCACATAGTGATGTTGGTTCAAGTTCTGGTTCAAGTTTGACGATATTTGTGGGAACTCTTCTCTTGATTGTTCTGCTTGTTTTCTTAGACTAGTCTTTGTTGAGCTTGCAAAACTTACAGCTTTCTTGGCCATGGTCTTAACCGCTGGAGTAACTTTCTCATCCATGAAACCCACACGCCTAGCAATCAGTGCTTCCCTGTAGAGTTTGTATGATGGAAGATCTTTGATTATGTCAGTCAGCAGGCATGCAGGGAGCTTCACTCCTTGTTTGTGAGTGTTTGTTCCTTTGAACCTGACTGAGTTTAGTGTAGGATCCTCTATCATTGAGTGCTTTTTGGGGTCGTTCAGTCTCTTGGGAATATTCTTGTGCTTCCCGAGAAGGTTGTGAATTAGTAACTTTGTGTAGCGAATGAAGGGAATATTGGAACCAGGTTTCCTGAGATGTTGCATCATGTCCTCCCAAATGAGGCTTGCATAGTCTATGTGATTTACATGGACCATTCCTCAGAAAGTTTGTAAGTGCATCAGCTTCGGGTGTTCATGACCACTATCTCTTCCCGAGACTGACTTGGAGATCATCAGATAGAGAGTTCTCCATGGTTGCAGGATATTCTTGATGTCAACTCTGGAATGTGTTGAAATAACCCCAGATTCTTCGTCATACCCGATGTTGACCAAGAAATCCATAACCTCCGTCTCAGTAGGATTCCTGACATATTCAGCTGGAGAAATGGCTGGTAGCAGAAGAATAGTGCGAAGAATCAGCAACAGTGACGGTGACTTCCTGTGTATCAAAGGTCACTTTCACAACATCTTCTCCATAAAAT
The DNA here is from genome assembly GCA_019973895.1 of Chrysanthemum seticuspe. Lineage (NCBI taxonomy): Eukaryota > Viridiplantae > Streptophyta > Magnoliopsida > Asterales > Asteraceae > Chrysanthemum > Chrysanthemum seticuspe. Next base: position 152,911,104 of record BPTQ01000006.1, read on the forward strand.
TTTCTCCATGGTCTGCCAGAATTAATGGATGTAGACTTCAGGTGGTGTGGCTGAGTTGGTGAGCATGAGGTTAAAAGGGTGTTGCTGAAGAATGTCCACAAGAACTTTGCATGACGATTCTGAGTAGATGAACTTGTGGAAATCAACTCGTAAGTTGTTCTTGCCAATTTTTTTTGTTGTAATCAGTAGGGAATGTGTTTTCCATGGTGAGTTCAACTGGGGCATTGATGTTTGCTTGATTTGCAGCCATTTTGTGATTTGAGAGACATTAGACAAAGAAACAGATATATGGAAACACATTGTGTTAGTTTAAGTCTGCTTTATTATCTAATTTCTTGTTTGATGATAACATGTTTATGTTTGTAACAAGTCCTAAGTCACATATGTCCGATTAACTGAAGTTGTGGTGATAATTTACGTGAACGTGTTAATATTGAAGGTTTAATGTCCAAATACCACTTAGTTCACAACATTTCTCATTTGTTTGCTTATGCGTAATATTAGAATAGTGACTTATGCGTAACATTACACTTAGTGGCTTATGCGTAACAGTATAGGATGGTGAACAGTAGCTTATGAGTAACACTTGGATCCTTATTTGTAAAGATGGAGCTTATGCATAAGAATAAGCTAAAGCGTAAGACTATGCTTATGCGTAAGAGTTTCTTACGTGTAAGGCATATTCGAAGGCTTTTGAGCTTATTCGTAAGAATAGGCTAAGTTTACGCGTAAAGCTTACTCGTAAGAGTAAAGCTTATGCGTAAACACCCTTGTTTATGAATTTCTTTCCAAGAAATTCATATTCTACTGTAGACGTCTTATGCGTAACAAGTTACACGTAAATTGTTTCTTAGGCGTAAGGTTTACGTGTAAAAATTTTTCTTATGCGTAAGCTTAGAGCACCTTTGTTGTCTTTACGTTTAATCCACCTGTTAATCAGAAACATGATAAATTGATTACAATTCATTTCAGACATTCTAAAGATCACAAAACAGGCATAAGAACACATCAGTTATACACAGAAAGGCTTAGGCGTAAGATTACTAAAACCCTAGACCCTCATTTTACGCATAACAAATCTGACCATATAAATCAATGAAACAATGTTTCTGGGACATCTTAGAGTTCATAGGAGACGTTCTAAATAAGTTTTAACATTTTTTAACCACATAATCAAAAGATTAATGTGGAACGACCCCTTAAACCCTAAAACCTTGATTTTGATTCAATTGATGTTTCTGGTCTAATTGGTTGTTATAAACATGTTTAATTACCTATATTAACACTTTCTTAAACACACAACAACATCAGATTTCACAGAAATGGAAATCCCCAATTCGGACGCATGATTAGAAAACATTTAATTGGTGATTCTAGGTGTGTTTGGATGATAGAAACATGATTAGAAAACAATAACAAACGTTTTAACACAATAGATTTCAACCCAAACACCCTTATGCGAAAACACCCAATTGTTCATATGAACGCGTTAAAAGAAATCATTTTGGGAAAGTTTGAACCGTTGGATCTTTGAGATTTTTAAAACCATTGTTTATAATCACAATCAAAACAATTTTACACTTACAGATTTCAGAAATCACGAACAGATCTGGAGAGTGATTGTCAGGCGTAGATCTTGGTGGTTGAGGGAGTAAATGCAAAAGTAGATATGCATTGAATGTAAAAACTATTGTTTTTGTTAAAATTTACTTTTCAAATTTTACACATTCAGTCCCCTAACCTCAAAAAGGTTTCAACCAAGATCCTTTAACTCACATTTTAGTTAAACACAGACTTATTTTGGCAAGAACTTGACGATAATCCCCCTCGACTTTTGAAATAATGAATTTTATAAACATTTGAGTTCGAGGAGGGTGCTGGGTTTTAGGTTCCTTGCATCAAGAATTACTCTAAGTACTGGAACCACGGACAGGTTTGATATAACCACGGACAGAAGAGTGTAACCACGGATGAAGACAACCGCGGCTAGTAGTATTATGTAACCACTGATAATATATAGTAAGCACTGCTAGTCTTGTATAGTCGGTTAGTTTATTGTATTAGATAAATCTGGAAAAGATATTTATCTTGTAGGTTACGTATTGTATATTGTATAGGACTCCTTAGCCTATAAAAGGAGGTCCTAGGTTAGGTTAGATATACGTATGTTTTATATCTAAGGTCGATACACTTCAAGGTTGCAAAACCCTAATACTGTAAGAGTATTCGTATTAATAAATAATATTGAGGTGTTGAAAGTTTACTGTTCTTCTTCTTAAGATTAAGTATTAAATTCCGCGTAATACTTGATAAGCTTTTGTTACAAGTCAGTTTCTATATTAGACCGTTTGCTCAATTGGGATCAACAAGTGGTATCAGAGCTTGTGATCTAGAAACTGTAACCAAGAAGAAGTCTGTTAATCTTTATTCAAGTAAGGTAAGATGTCTGACGAAACTCACATGGTAACTGCTTCAAAAGTACCCATGCTCAAACATGGTGAGTATCAAATCTGGAGGATGCGAATGAGGCAATACATTCGTATGATTGATTATGCTCTCTGGGATGTTGTTGAAAAAGGAGACACTCTTCCTTTGAAGGGTGTGGATGGAAAGGAGGTTGCTATTATTAGTGAACCTGATAAAGCTAAGAGGAAAATGGAGATCAAAGCTCACAGTATTCTCTCCATGGGAATACCTAATGAGTTTGCATTGGACTTTGATCAATATGAGTCTGCTAAATAATTATTGGATGCTCTTGAATTAAGGTTTGCTGGTAATGAAGCTACTAACAAGTCAAGGATGAACATGCTCAAGCATCAGTTTGAAACCTTCACTGCTCTTAGTGGAGAAAAGATTGATGGAACATACAATAGACTTCAAAAACTTATCAGTCAACTGAAGGCAGTGGGTTACAAGTTCCTTCAAGAAGATATTAATTTGAAGTTCATTAGGAGTTTATCATCTGATTGGGCTATTCATACAATTGTGTGGAGAAATAAGACGGACTTTGCTACAATGACTCTAGACAATCTCTTCAATAACTTGAAGGTTTATGAGTCTGAGAATAACTTTTCTCACTCGTCTTCTTCTAATCAAAACATTGCTTTTGTATCCACTAATCACAAAAGCCCACAAGATGTATCCACTGCTGCTTATGGTATAACCACGGCTATTGCAAACAATACCACTGTTAGTGATAATGTCAGTGATGGTGCAATTTGTGCTATTCTGTCAGATTTAACTACTAGTGTTGATGTTTTGAATCAAGATCTTGATCAAATTGATCCTGATGATCTTGATGAAATTAACCTTCAATGGCAAATGGCAATGCTGACTCTCCAAGCAAGGAAGTTTCTGAGGAGGACTGGAAGACATGTTAGGTATGATGGTCAAAGGAGAGCTGGTTTCGACAAAAGCAAGATGGAGTGCTTTAACTGCAAGAAGAAAGGTCATTTTGCTAGGGAATGTCGAGCTCCTAAAAGAATTGAAAGCATTAAGAAGATAACAGAAGAGCCTGCTGCTTCTTCAGCTTTGGTTGCTCAGGATGGACTTGGTGATTATGATTGGAGTGAACAGATTGAAGAAGGTCCAAATGCAGCTTTTCTTGCTAGTGAAGCTTCAAAAGAGCATAACTTTGCTCTAATGGCCTATGCTTCATCTTCTGGTTCAGATTCTGAGGTATCTAATGATTCTAAAATATCTACTTGTTCATTTAAATCATGTTCTGATAACTTAGAATCTCAAAAGGCTATCACTGAGAGTATGAGAAAAGAAGTAGAGAGATTGACTCTAGATAACTTAGGATATAGAGTTGGTCTAGAGGGTGTAGAAGAGAAGCTAAAATTCTGTATTAAATGTGAGTTTGAGCCCTCCTCGAGGAAGAAAAAGACTTAATTGTTCGGGCCGCCACCATCGGTGCCGGGGGAGACTAGAATAGAAGAGTCCGCCGACTCTTTCTATGTATGTAGAAAAGATCAATATACTAGGTGGTGAAATTGATCTTAAAAACAGAGAGATTAAAATGCTTAAAGATAAACTAGCAGAGGCAGAAAGTGTAAAACTACAGGCCCTAGATGAAAAAGAAAAACATGTTGTTAGGGTGGCTAAAACACAATATGCTTATGATCTAGTAAAGAAGCCAATAGGTCAAAAACTGTTCAAAGATGGTACCGGTTTAGGATACAATGATATGCCACCACCCCCTTTGATGAAACATGCACCACCTGCTAAAGAATTGTCATTTAGTAGTGAATTCAGTTTTAACAAACCTGTTGAAGAGATAAATAAGACTGAAACACCTAAGATAAGTTCTGATAAGTTATCTGATGCTCCCATAATAGAAGATTGGGAATCAGATTCTGAGGATGATAGAACTGAATCAACTCAGTCTGAAAAGATAGAGACAGTTAAGAAAGTTGATTCTAAGCAAGTCAACCTTGTACCTAGATTTGGAGCTAAAGTTACTAAGAAAGTTGTAGAGTACTGGGAAATTCCTAGGGACCAGATGAAACAATATAAACCTAGGGGTAATCAAAGAAGCTTAAATGGTCTAATTTCTAACAGATTAGGTGATGAGTTTCAATGTGTTAAAAAGGCTTGTTTTGTGTGTGGTAGTTTTGAACACTTACAAAGAAATTGTCATAAAAACAGACCACAAGGTTGGAATCATTGGAGGAGGGTAAATCATCAAAACTCTTCAAGAAAAACAAACCCTCATCCTAACAGTAACATGATTCCTAGAGCAGTGCTGATGAGGAATGGGAATACAAAATCTATTGTCACTGCTTCACCTAAATGGGTTCCAACCACTGCTAAGCAAAATGTAAACACGGCTAAGCAGAGTCAAACCACTGTTAAGCAAAATATCACCACTGATTCAAAAGAAGTTTTAAAAATTCCAAAGGTGATAACTGTTACAGTGGTTGGAAATCATTTTTATGCTGTTAAGGCCTCAGCAAGTTGGCAATGGAAGCCTAAGACCAAGGTTTTACCACATGTCAACTGTGCATCAATGGACCTAAAGAAATTTGAATATTTTGATGCACAGGGTAGACCCAAGTCAGTACTGGCTTGGGTCCACAAGAGGAACTAACTTGTGTAATTTTATGTGCAGGGCAATCTTCAAACTAAGCTAAAAGATAAAGGAGTTTTTGATAGTGGTTGCTCTGGGCACATGACTTGGGATGGAAGCAATCTGGAAGATTTTGAAGCTTATGATGGAGGATATGTGGCATTTAGCAATGATCCAAAGGGAGGAAAGATACTTGGCAGAGGCACAATCAGAACAGGGAATCTAGACTTTGAAAAAGTATATTTGGTACATGGACTTAAGTACAATTTATTCAGTGTTTCTCAAATGTGTAATAAGAAAAACTGGGTACTTTTTGGGGAAACTGAGTGTGTGGTGTTATCTCCTGAGTTTAAGATGCCTGATGAGAAGTTTATACAACTTAGGGTACCTAGGAAGGAAAATATATATTATTTGTTTGTCTGATGGAAGGAAATTTAACTGGTCTAGGATGATATATGAGGGGTTAGTTCAGAACATTAGGAAGAAGGGTAAATACTATTTGTATCCTAGGTTTGTTCAACTGCTTATGGAACATCAAATAGTGGAACCTGTTGAACATAATAGGGAGTATGAAGTACATCATATGCTTCCTAAAGTTTTTGCACATATGAGGAATCAGCCACAGAATGTTGTCATTAGAGATGTTCCTTTATTTCCTCACATGCTTACTTTGCCTACTGATTCTGAGTTTAATGAAGGTCTTGCATCATGGACTAGGAGAACACAGGGCACTAAGCTTCCTCAGGCTAGTGTTAGTGGTATAGTTAATGAGGCTGTCACATGGAGTGGAGGTGACATGATTGGAAGGGCTTTCACTACTGATTCATGCTTTGATACTGGTCAGAATAGTGGAATCATCAATAAGACCCAACCTTTGGCAACTCCTAATGTGGAGAGTTCTTTGGAACTTAACACAGGTGGAGGTATCCCTAGCCAACTGGCTGCTACAGGGTACATAGATGATCAGGCTCGGTCTGGTGCTATGTCTTCTATATCCAAGGATTCACCTCTCGGAGCAGTTAACACAGCTCGAAGTGATGAGGATAGATTGGAACCTGACAATGAATTGACGGTTAATGACTTTGTACATGATGACTTTTCCAATGAACCACCTCTCGGACCAGTTCACATAGGTCGAAGTGGGGAGGATATTCTTGAACGTTTACATGAATTGACGGTTAAGTATGTTCAACTGGAGGATAAGATTTCAGGTCTAGAGAAGTTGACTGTGTTTCAGGGTAATGATATTCGGAGGCTGAAGCACAGGGTGTTCGTTTTGGAGAAAGTGAAAAGACCTGGAGTTGCTGTTTTGAAAGCTATGAGACGAAAGAAAAAGAAGGTGGCCTCCTCTACTGCTCTGAATGTGAATGATGTATCCAAACAGGGGAGGAGTGATGGCATGAATTCAGGGGAGGCTGTGGATGTATCTGTTAGTGTACCTATAGAAGAAGATGTTGATAGTGGAGATCTAGATTTTTTGGTTTCTGATAAAGATGGGAATGAGGTTGTTCTTGAAAAATTGAAGAATGTTGAAGTAGTGCAGAACATAACAACTGATAGTATACCTGAAACCATGGTTAGTACTCTTGTAACCACTGATGCAGTTTCAGACTTGGCTATTGTTCCTACTACTGTCACACCCACTGCTATCATAACCACTTCCACTGTTGTCACAACTATCTTTATATTACCACCTAAGCCTAAAGAAGTAGAGAAAGAAGCTGCAAGTACATTGATTAATCTGAGCAAAACATCATCTATTTCTACACAAATCATTGCACCTGCTTTATCTGTTCAATCTACTGCAACCAAATCTAAAGGAAAAAGTTTGGTTATTGGTGAACCTTTGAAGAAGAAAGTGGTTCAATCTGATGTTGGAAAAGGTAAAGAGGTAGTGCTGAAGTTTAAAAATAAAGCAGAACAAGAGGCTTATGATGCAGAGTATGGAAGAAACTTGTTGGCTGAAGATCAAGCAGTTTTGGATAAAAGAAAGAAAGAATAAGAGGAAGTTAGTGAGAGATGGTTAGCTATATGGTATGACTCACAAAACTATCTTCAAGCTTCTTTACAAATACTTGATGAGTTTACTGCACAAGAATGGAAACTGTTGGATGATGAGGAGAAAGCTAGACTAATGAATGAATGGGCAAGGAATGTGAGCAAAACAAAGAAACAGGTTATAAGAAAGAAACCTCCTACTATGGCTCAGATAAGAAACGTACTGATGAAGATTATTAAAAATTCTGGCATACATGTTTCTGATACTCTTAGTAGGTGTTCATTTGAAATAAATTTTGAGATTTATGAGAGATGTATGAAAATTAATGATGATTTCTGTCCGATGAATTCTAAAAGGGAAGAAGAGTGGATTAAAGAAGATGATGAATGGATTCAAAGTAAAAGAAAGAGAAAATCTGAGGTTCAGGAGACATCTGATTCTAAAAGATTGAAAGTTGTTGAAGATGTAAATCAAATCATTTCTTATGAGTTTAAGCTTTTAGTTGGAAGTGAAGGAGTTTGGAAAATTCAAAGACTCAACAATGAAGTTTCTGAGTATAATAAATTTTCAAAAATGCTTCAGTATTTTGATAGAGATGATTTGATGAATCTTTGGATACTTTACAAGAATAAATTTGGTGAAGTACATCCAAATGATTATCATGAGAGGCTGGTGTATCATAATTTGAAGATTCTATTTGAACCTACTCATGATGAACCTGAATGGCAAGGACTCTACAATGGTCAAGTTACTAGATGGTTTTTATATCAAACTTGTGGAGTTCATGTTTTAACTGTTTCTGGAAAGGTTATTCATATGCTTGTAGAAGGTGATTATCCTCAACTAAATAAGCATCCAGGAATAATTGCTCAGATGTTGAAGCCTGGTTGTATCAAGATGTTAGTATCTTATGATGGTCAAGCTTATGATTTGTTGTTGAAGTATGAGAAGATACTTAAAGCTAGTAAGTGTTTGGCTACATCCTCCAATTCAGATGTTTTGAGCTTAAAGAAAACTTGAAGAATTCTGTTGGAATTTATCAAGTTTAGGGGAGGATTGTTAGGTTTTAGGTTCCTTGCATCAAGAATTACTCTAAGTACTGGAACCACGGACAGGTTTGATATAACCACGGACAGAAGAGTGTAACCACGGATGAAGACAACCGCGGCTAGTAGTATTATGTAACCACTGATAATATATAGTAAGCACTGCTAGTCTTGTATAGTCGGTTAGTTTATTGTATTAGATAAATATGGAAAAGATATTTATCTTGTAGGTTACGTATTGTATATTGTATAGGACTCCTTAGCCTATAAAAGGAGGTCCTAGGTTAGGTTAGATATACGTATGTTTTATATCTAAGGTCGATACACTTCAAGGTTGCAAAACCCTAATACTGTAAGAGTATTCGTATTAATAAATAATATCGAGGTGTTGAAAGTTTACTGTTCTTCTTCTTAAGATTAAGTATTAAATTCCGCGTAATACTTGATAAGCTTTTGTTACAAGTCAGTTTCTATATTAGATCGTTTGCTCAACTGGGATCAACAGAGGGTATTTTTCATGATAAATAACCAACACTTTATGAGAAACAATGTATTTTTGGTAACATGCAAGTATAAGGTGTTATGAAACGAAAAAAAAAATTACATTCTCCCCCTCAACACTTGTTCGGGAAAAATGGTGAAATGTTTGATAGAACACGGTGTTGTTTGTTTTTCAGTTAAAAATTGAAATGAAAATATTTTTGGATTTTGTTTTTGAAATATATTTACAAAAGATGTTTTGGTGTTTGACTTTTCAAGTGAGTTTTAAAAATTCATCCAGTTCTTCTGGAGTCAAACACCTCATACCAATTCAGCGAACCAAGTCAGCAAATCTTGCGGGAGGCAAGGCTTTGGTGAAAAGGTTCGCTAATTGATGTCTGTACCTACGAAGTATAATTCCACCGTTCCCTTTTCCACGCGCTCTTTAATGTAATGTATCAAAGATCGATGTGCCTTAACTTTGAGTGTTGAACGGTGTTGCACGAGATCACAATAGCACTTTTGTTGTCACAGTACACCGGAATCTTCTCAAATACATAACCATAATCCTTGAGTTGTGTTCTCATCCAAATGACTTGAGCACAACACGCGGACATGGCTACATATTCTGCTTCTGTTGATGACAACGATGTACAATCTTGTTTCTTCGATTGCCATGATACCAATTTAGCACCAAGGAATTTCAAACCTCCTAAAGTACTTTTCCGTGTATCTAAGCATCCTGCATGGTCAACATCTGAAAAAGCTATTAGTTCAAAACCAGGATCCTTCGGATACCGGATCCCCAAGTTTATGGTTCCCTTGACGTATCTGAGGAATCTTTTAGCCTCTGAGAGGTGTTTTTCAGTTGGTCTTAACTGATAAAGGGAGCAAAGCTAAATAACAAATACTATATCGGGTCTATTGGTTGTTAGATACATGAGAGACCCAATAATACTACGGTATTTGATAGGGTCAACCAGTTTCTCATGTAAATCAGCATCCAGTTTGTTGGTATGTGCCATTGGTGTATTATAGGTATCACAGGTTTGCATTCCATGTTTATTCAAAATTTCAAGAGCATATTTGGACTGACTGAGAAAAATATCACGGGGTGATTGACGAAATTTTAGTCCTTAGAAGAACGTAAGTTCACCCATCATTGACTTTTCAAAATTTGTTTTCATTAGTTTTGAAAAAGCATTTGCGTACTTTTTTTTTTGATAGAACCAAATATGATATCATCCACATAAATCTGAACAATTAAAATGTGTTTCCCGTGATATTGAATAAACAATGTTGGGTCGACCAATCCTTTGAAAAAATTATGGGCAAGCAAGAAGGATGACAACCTATCATACCACGCCCGAAGGGCTTGTTTGACACCATAGAGAGCCTTGTTCAGTTTGTAGACATGATTAGGGAACTCTGGATCAACGAATCCTTCCGGCTGGCTAACATACACTGTCTCCTTAAGTTAACCATTCAGAAAAGCGGTTTTGACGTCCATTTGGTAGACGGTGATGTTCATGTGAGCCGCGAACACCAGAAAAATCCGTACAGCCTCAAGTCTAGCAACCGGTGCGAATGATTCTTCAAAGTCGATACCTTCTTCCTGTTTGTAACCCTTAGCAACCAGACGTGACTTGTTTCGGATAACCGTTCCTTCAACATCTAACTTATTCTTCCAAATCCATTTTAGACCAATGACGTAGACCTCTATCGGTCTTTCAACCAATTCCCATACTTCTAAATGTTTGAACTAGTTCAACTCTTCTTGCATGGATTCAATCTAGTTTTCATGAGTCATTGCAGCCTTAATGTTTTTGGGTTCGGTTTGACTGACAGTTAATGCTTAAATGCAGTGTTCTCCGTCAGTCTGAAGGCGTTGTCTAGTTACGACTGGTTGGTTTAGTTTGCCAATAATGCTAAAAAGAGGATGATCTTTTGTCCATCGGTGTGTGGAAGGTTGGTGTTGATATACATTGTGCAGATTAGGTGGATTCAGATGGCTGGTAGAAGATTTAGCGATATATGGATTTGCCTTTTCTATTGAGAAAGGGTTGAAAAATGCATTTCCATCATAATCCGCAGGTGCAGGTACATTGTGATTAAGAGGATCATTAGCTGGGTCAGTGTCATTAGAAGCCTTTTGTTCAGCTGTTGTTGGAGATTCAATCGGGGGTGCATCAGCAACAGTTATTGTTGTTTTTTCAGGTGTATCAAGGATTGGAATATTATCAGGTTGAGTAGAGGAAATAGTTGATACATCTGGAGCACGTTGACCAAAGTCTTCATTGAATAGAGGAGCAAACAACGTTTCCATCTAACGACGAGTGAGCTGAAAGGTTTGATCAGCTGATGATTGAGGAAAGTTGAGACGGTTATGTCCGGGTTCTAAGCTGTTTTACTCAGAATCCATTTATGTGAGCTCATCAAAATTACCATGAATAGTTTCCATAATTTCCTTTGTGCGACGATTCCAGATCTGGTATCCTTTTGAGTTTTCACAGTATCCAACGAAGATTCCAATGTCAGCTTTGGCCTTGAGCTTTCCAAAGTCATCACGATCATTATTTCGATAACAGAGAGCACCAAATACATGAAAGTGTTTTAGGTTTGGTTTTCTATTATGGATAAGCTCATAAGGTGTTTTGTTGTGGCGTTTAGTTATCATAGAATGGTTCTGAGTGTAGCATGCAGTTGACACGTCTTCTGCCCATAAGTAATCTGGAAGTTTTGCATTTATCAACACCGTTCTTGCAGCTTCCACTAATGTATGGTTTCATCTTTCGACAAGTCAATTTTGTTTTGGTGTTCTTGCAATTAATGTCTGAGGCTTAATTCCCAGTTTCTCATAATATTCTCGAAGAGTTTGGTTCACAAATTTAGTTCCTCTATCTATTCTTACTTGTCTAACCGTGTTGCAGAGCTGAACTTGAACTTTCGTGAGAAAGGTGATGATCATTGGTGGAGCTTGATCTTTACTTCGTAGAAAATAAACCCAAGTCCATCTGGAGTACTCATCAACGATTACAAGAATGTAGCGTTTTCCATTAATCGTCTGTACACGTATCGTGTGACACAAATCCATATGAAGAAGATGAAGAACATGTTGAGTGTTGTTTTCAAACTTCAAAGGAAAATGAGCACGAGTGCTTTTTCCTTGTTCACAAGCTGAGCATAAATGGTCTTGTGAATACCTAAACCTTGGAAGACCTTCAACTAGTTTGTGTCGTGCAAGATCAGTTATGGTTTTGAAGTTCAAATGTGAAAGTCTTTTGTGCCACATCCATGGTTTTGTAGATGTTGCTTTAGAGAGTAGACATATGGGAGATGAAGCGACCATGTCTTGCATTGAAATTGTGTAAAGGCTTGAAGAGCGGGATCCTAACATGAGATTGTTTCCTTGTGGATCACGGATGAAAGAATGTTTCTCCCGAAAGTAACTTCAAAATCACCATCACAAAATTGACCGACTAAAAAAGATTGTGTCCAAGACCTTCCACATAATAAACTCTGCTAATTTTGATGTTCCCATTGATGTAATCTCCGTAGCCCATGATAGCTGCGAAGTGATCATTCCCGAACCTGACAGTACCAATGAACTTTGAGATAAAGTTTGATAGAAGTTTGAGGTTGCATGTCATGTGTCGGGAACAACCGCTATAAATAATCCAGAGGATGATTTGTATCACCTGAAATACTCAGAGAAAACACAGGGGGAATAGAGGTAGAGGTAGAACCCGAAGAGTTAGAGGGTTCCAATTCAGTTACATATGAAACACACATGTTAATAATTTTGGGTAACCATTTAAATCTAGGTGTATTTTGTAACCATCTCTTCCAAGTCCAACTAGTTTGTGCTTTGGTCTTAGTGAATGCACTAGGTGATATTTTATTCCTTGAAGGTGATGAGGGTGCTATGGGTACATCAATGATATTATGAGAAACTATAGAAGGCGGTTTACCTAGCATAGACTTAGAAGCATTAGTGGGACTAGAGGTAATTCCATTTCTATGTTTCCTGTTAATACAAATAAGCCGTAAAAACATTTATTTATATTTTACGATCTTCTGATGTTTTGTCGATAACAAACGTAAAATCATTTTAACGAAACAAATAAAATACGTAAATGGTTTGAGCCAACAGTTTTCTAACACACTTACATTTTCACATAAAACGCTAAAACAAATATAAGTGATTTTATGATACATATGTACAACAACTAGTGTTTACATATTGGGTAAATATATACATAACTAGTATGTATTATAATGGGTAATATAAATGGGTAGAAACTTAAGTATTTGACCCATTGACCAAATACATTGAATGTAGTTGGGTATAACCCAAAGTCCATGACCTATACCCATGAAGCATGACCCATAACCCATTGCATGACATCATTCTTATGTCATATGTGGATATTATCCATGACCCATCGTTTTAATCCATGACCCATGGACTAGATGCATTGCATCTTGTAGATACATTGTATCTACTTGGATACCCATGATCCATAACCCATGACCCATGACCCAAAACCCATTGGCAAAGAGGAGCATCCCACGGATCCCCAGTAATACACTAGACGGATCCCTCAAGTGAGGGATCCGTGGAACAGTAGCTGTTTTTCCTCTATAAATTGTAAGCCATTTCTTCATTGTTTCTCACACCTTTCTCATATATTTTCTCTTTGAGTTATAAACTCTATAACCTCAGATCCAAGTGATCTATGTATGTAGTTTTGTTTTTTGTGTGATTCTCTAGGTTCCTCTTAAAGGCGAGATCACCATCTTTTGAAGACGAGCAAGCTCAAGTCCATGAGTTGCCATGCTTCGTTATCATCAAGACTAATGAGGTTCTCTTGTTGATAGTTCTCTTCTTTCTCATAAGAAGTGTAGTGACGAAGACATTAGTGAAAGGTGTCGAACGTCCGTATTGAAAGCACTAGTGAAGGGTGCTTAGAAGTCAAGGCTAAAGGCATTAGTGAAGGATGCCTAGAAGTCAAGTCACAAGGCGTTAGTGAAAAGTGCTTTAAGATCGAGTCAAAGGCATTAGTGAAAGGTGCCTAAGGTGTACATTCGATATGGTGTGTTTGATGTACAAGATAGATTAGTATTGGGTCAAAGGATATTGATATCCTTGTTGATGTTGTTATAAGGAGTGGATCTCCTTTGGGGTTAGTTATTGTTGTAGTGTTGGGTAGTAGTTCCTCCATTATAATGGAACTCGGTATCTAGCCTAATACTAGATAAAGGGTAGGCGACGTCGTGATAGGTTTTGTTAATACAAATAAGCCTTAAAAACGTTTATTTATATTTTACGATCTTCTAATGTTTTGTCGATAACAAACGTAAAATCATGTTAACGAAACAAATAAAATACGTAAATGGTTTGAGCCAATAGTTTTCTAACACACTTACGTTTTCACATAAAACACTAAAACAAGTATAAGTGATATTATGATTTAGTATTACATATGTACCACAACTAGTGTTTACATATTTGGGTAAAATATACACATAACTAGTATGTAGTATATTTGGTAATATAAATGGTTAGAAACTTAAGTATCACAACCCATTGACCAAATACATTTAATGTAGTTGGGTACAACCCAAAGTCCATGACCCATATCCATGGAGCTTGACCCATAACCCATTGCATGACATCATGCTTATGTCATATATGGATAATATCCATAACTCATGGTATTGACCCATACCCATTTGACTAGGTGCATTACACTCATGAGATACATTGTATCTAATAAAAGACCCATGGATCAACCCATGACCCATAACCAAAATACCCATGGGCAAAGAGGAGCGTCCCACGGATCCCTAGTTTTACACTAGACGGATCCCTTGTGGGAGGGATCCGTGGGATCCGGGGAACAGTACGTATTTTCTCTCCATAAATAGTGAGCCATTTCTTCATTGTTTCTCACCCCTTTCTCACATACTTTCCCCTTGAGTTAAAAACTCTCTAACCCCAGATCCAAGAGATCTATATTTGTAGTTTTGTTTTTGTGTGATTCTCTAGGTTCCTCTTAAAGGCGAGATCACCACATTTGAAGTCAAGCAAGCTCAAGTCCATGAGTTGCCATACTTCCTCATCATCAAGACTACTGAAGTCCTCTTGTTGATGGTTCTTTTCTTTCTTCTAAGAAGTGTAGTGTTGAAGACATTAGTGAAAGATGTCTCAAGTGTCAAAACGAAGACATTAGTGAAAGGTGTCGATTTTCGATTGTGTAGGCATTAGTGAAGGGTGCCTAGAAGTCAAGTCACAAGACATTAGTGAAGAGTGTCTTGAATATCTAGTCAAAGGCATTAGTGAAAGGTGCCTAAGAAGTATATTCGATATGGTGTGTTTCGATGTACAAGATAGACTAGTATTAGATCCAAGGATATTGATATCCTTGATGATGTTGTAATAAGGAGTTGGTCTCCTTTGGGGTTAGGTGATTGGTGTAGTGTTGGGTAGTAGTTCCTCCATTGTAATGGAACTCGGTACTTAGCCTAGTACCGGATAAAGGGTAGGCGACGTTGTGGTAGGTGTGGTTCACCTTGGTATGAAAGAACTCGGTGGTTAGCCTAGTACCGGAAAAAGAGTAGGCAACGTTGTGAAGGCTTCTCCGCCATAAGGAGTCGGTGTTGTGTAGTGATTACGAACTCTCGAGTAGGTGACTTGGGGAGTGGAGTAGGGCAAGGAAGGTGTCCTTGTAGCCGAACCACTATAAATACTCGCGTTGTGGTTTTGTGCTTCTTACTCTTTATCTTTTCATTACATAGTTATATTTCTATATGTTTGTTTATCAACATCCAACACACATCCAAATAGATTGACATAAGTCGATCTAAATAGTTTAAAACGAGTTTTAATTGGCAAAACTATTCAACCCTCCTCCCTTCTAGTTTTCCACAATTGGTATCAGAGCTTCGTTACCAAGTTTCTTGAAGTATATTGTAATTTAAAAATTTGATACGATCCATGGTTAATTGAAAACTACAAAGAAGGTTTTTCATAAAAACAAACACCATGTCTTTTAAAACTCTTTGTTTGGATGTTGATTAGATGACAACATTTTTCTTATTATTTATTCTTCATTTAATTGCACTAATCCTCTTTGTCATATTGCTTAGTCAAAGCTCATACCTACCAAGCCATAGTAATCGCTTGGTAACAAGAATACCTTCCCTAAGAAGGTATCTTAAGCACAAAGGAGCCGAAATTGTCTACTGACATTTGTTGTGTCATTTGTAAAGATATTCCTAAGTGCATTAGAGGTATGAATTTCTACTTATCTCTAATTGAAATTAGCTTGATAATTAAGTATGCCTACATAGGTATTTATATGATTATCTCTTGTGCATATACATGTATTACATGTAGCTTCATTATGAAGCCTTTTCTCACATACGTGTTACTTTTTCGTCTAAAGTCGTGGTATATAAAACTTGTGTTTTATTTCACTTAATCCAAAAATCATATCTTTTAAATAATAAAACAAAACACAAATCTTAAAAATTCCTCCTTCCCTATAAATAAACCATCCGTTCGTCCACTACATCAAATCCCACTTTTTCAAATCTTCCATTCTCAAAAGATTACCTCTCACTCAAAATTTCATCTTCCTCTCATCTCATCTCATCTCAAACCAAAACCAAGAAGGTTCGTCATCAACATGGTTTACATCGCCCTCGTGCTCATCGCCTTAACACTCATCGCTCTTATGTTCCCTATGATGAAGTTCACATACAGAGACATATACTTTGTGTTGTTAATCAACATTGGAGTTATATACCCAATCCTTTGTATCATTCTTAGCATTGAAATGAAATATTATTAATAGTCTAGTTTATCTAGGTTATTATTGTCATAATGTGTTTGTCATTTCTTTTGATTTATATCTTTCGTACTCTTTCATGATACATTAGAAACCATGAATGCATGCTTAAAGAAAATGTAGGCTAAAACACATATCTTGATATAAAACCATTAAACTTATGTTTTTATCAAAAATCTGCTTCTGCTACTGCAGATCCACGGATCCCAGCAAGTATACTACCCGGATCCCTTATAGAAGGGAACTGTCCTTCTGGATAATAAATTTTCCATGCAAAATAAAAACCACTTTCTTCCTAAAAGAAATGTTCTACTTGAATGTCAAACATTAAGTTAGTTAAGTATCATTGTTAATAAACATCTTGTAAAAATGTTAGGTAATCATTGTTTTACCCATAAGACGTCACATTCTATTAACTTGTCTTTCCTATAGGTTTCTGTTGGAATCACTCCTAAACTACTTCTCAAGTGTTAGTAATCTATGTGTAATAGTTAGCTTAATTAGGCTTTTATGTTTGTAATTATGGCAAGGCTTATGTAGAAAGCCCATAAGCCTTAGCCCAAGCCCATAAGGAAGGAAGGGACTAGATGTGTTGCCCTAGCTCCCTTCCCTTATAAATAATGTTGTAAACTCCCATTTGGGAGTTGGTTGTTCATTTCTCTCAATACACCTACGCATAACATTTCTATATAGTCTTAACGTGTGTGAGTTTAGTGTTCATCCGATCATTTCATCTATATTTCTTACTCATTGATGCTTGTGTTACAACATGGTGACCTAACAGTGGTATCATTCGCCAAATAGTTGGGTGAAACGGTTTTTTTTTGAAGTCTAAGTATCTACGCGTAAGTTTCGGTTTATAAACATTCAAACGCTTAAAAGCTTTAATTTTTATACTTTAAAACTCAAGATTCTTGTACTTTAAAGGTTATTTGGTGATAAAGTTTAATTTTTTGGAAAAAAGTTTGAACCTTTACGTGTATTTCATTAGTTTTGAGCTTGGTTTCATTCGTGTAGTCATTTCTACGCGTAAGGTGAATAAGTGTTTTGGATCATCAAGTTTCACACTTTTGTGTTATTTTGGTGATATTGAAGCTTTTTCATCATAAAAATCTGGTTTAGAAACACTTTTGGGCAGAAAAATCAGTTTTGGCAAAGGTTGGTTCATCCTACGCATAGTAAAACCCTAGTTTTACTCGTAAGAATTCAAAGTCTACGCATAAGCTTCTCAACGTTTGATCTTCAGTGCTATTGGTTTACTCAATGTTTTCTTGCTTGGATAATCCTGAAAACACTTCGACTTTGGATATCTTTTACACTGGTATAAGTGTAACGTTTTTTTAGGGCAAATCCCTAGTTTTACGCCTAAGCTAAAAACTTACGCGTAGACTTCTCTTTGCCTAAGCATTTCTTACGCCTAAGCTTGTCTTACGCCTAAGCAAATCCTACGCATAAGAATTCTACTGCTAACTCTTTAGTTTACGCCTAAGCTAAGTTTCCTCAAGTTTACGCTTATGCTTTATCTACGCGTAACTTACCTTGTTTACGCGTAAGGTTGGTGTTACGCGTAAGGTATTTTCTACGCCTAAGCTGGTTTTCTACGCATAAGGTTACTTCATCCACAAAGTTTCATTCGCTACAAAGATCCATCATCAACACAAGTTTCAAGATGTCTCAACCACCATACTCTAGCTACTTTCCTCATATGTATCCTCAACAACAACTTCATCAACAACAACAACTCTATCGACAACAACATCAATTTCAACAACAATTTCTTCAAGGAGCAATTCCACTACAAATGATTCAACCACCACCTAGTCTACAAGTACAACCTTACACAAACTTTCAAAATCAGCATCCATCCAAGTATGCTATTAAGGAACCGTCTTGGTTTGCAAAGATGTGTGAAGCTTTAAGTAGCCAACAATCCATTCATGAAGCTGGATCACTTGATAGACCTCCAATGCTCACTCCCAGAAACTATGATCAATGGGTGATAAGGTTCTTTCAGTTTTGTGATCTAAAGAAGCCACATGGAAAGTTCTTAAAGAAGGTCATCCTTGAAGGTCCATTTCAGATGCCTACCATCACTGTACCCGGAGATCCAAATGATGTCCCACCAAGAGATGATATCACCAACATTGTCGGTATTGATCAACTTACTACTGATCAACTTCTTCACTTAGAAGCTGATGAACTTGCAATGCAATATATCCTTTTGGGATTGCCCAATCCGATACTTCGTAGTGTTGATGCTCAGAAGACTGCTAAAGCAATGTGAGAGCACATTCATCTTCTCATGGAAGGCACATAACTCAATCAAGAAGACATGGAATCAAAAATCTACTTAGCATATGAACACTTCATGATTGAATCAGGGGAGACATTAGAGTCATATCATCATCGATTCTCAGACATCATCAATGACTTGGAAAATCGTAACATCATTATGCCAAGAATTGCAGTCAACACTAATTTCCTCAGTAGTCTTGGTCCTGATTGGGAAAAGTATGTTATCTTCATCCGTCAAGCGAAGAATCTTAATCATGCTACATACGGATTATTGTTTGACTATTTGAAGCCCCACCAAAAGGAAGTTAATAGAGAAAGAGTCATCCGTTGAGCTCCTGTTTCACCTTCACTCCCAGATAATCACACTCTTGCATTGTGGGCTGAAGCTTGTTATCCTTAATTTCCAACCTTACAAACTGTCTTCACTAATCCTCCACAACCAACTGCTACAATTACCCCATATGATCCGTCATAGCAACAATCTCAAGAAACTCAATTGGTACCATACAACAATAATGATCAAGAACTTTAAAGTGAATCCAATGAGGATGCAGAAGCTTTCGATGCATTGCAACAAGGGTTTGTCATGATTGCTAGAGCCTTCGGCCGATACTCTAACAAATCCAACAATCGCATTCGTACCTCATCAAACACTAGGAATCAAGCTGTTGTTAGCAATGGACGTGTTGAAGTTCAGAATCGTGGTAATGTTCGTCAGATGGGTAGTGGTCAAGGGTTTAATGTTAATGGAAGGAATAACATGGGTGCTCCACAACAACGAGCTCATGTGGTTGAACATGGAAATGCTCAGACTGGGTTAATGGTCTTCGTTGTTATAACTGTAATGAGAAGGGTCATCTAGCCAATGCATGCCCTAAGCCAAGGACAAGAGGCAGCGCTTACCACAAAGAGGCTTTACTATTGGCTCTCAAGGATGAAGCTGGTGGAACTCTTACCAACAAGGAACACAGCTTCATGGCAAATGCAGATTCTGATGATGACATGGAGGACTTGCAGGCTAATGCAGCAGTGATGTTAATGGCTAACATGCAAGAACTCAACATGAGTGACACAGGCCTAGTGTATGACACTGATGGCTTATCTCAGGTACTGGATTAAACTATATTCATTACTGATCTGATATCTTCGCCAACATCTGCATCCGACAAGGATCAAAGTGTTCAGCATGAGCCGTCTACATCTCATTCCGATGATAATCAAGTAGATCCCGTAGTTATATTTGACGATCAAGATGACCTTATGGTTAATACTTATAATCAAGTTGACTCCGTTATATTTGAGAATCTAAATAATGATCATGTTGAGACTCACGTTGAACAAGCTGAACTTTTGTCTAATCCAGATATTGAGCTCATGACCTTAATTAAGGACCAAAAATCTCGAATGGAAAAATGCCTTGACATCAATCAGCAATTAAAGGATAAAAATACACTGTTAACTATGGATAATGAATGCTTAAAATTCAAACTCAAGAAAAACGTGAAAAAGGTTTTGAAGTCGCTTTTGCTAAATCTTACCAAAATGAAAAATCTTTGGAAAAACAGATATGTGATCTAGTTGCATCCAAGAATGCTTTGTCATCTCAAATTGAACAACTGAAATATGATCATAAACAACAACTTAACGCTTTAACTTCGGAAACTCAAAAAGCCAAGTCTGAGTTGTTAACTTGTCAAAAACAGTTCTGTGAGTACAAAAAGCATTCGAAGAAACGAATAGATGACTATCTTGAAGAAATTATCAACTTACAAAACAAATTCAAAGAGTTTCAAAATGTTGTTTATAAACATGGTGAATCAATCACAACTATTCAAAAGTTTACTTTTAAACCAAATCCAAACGGATATGGACCGAATCTTGCTGATTAGAAACCTAAGTTTTCACATAGAGTATTCAAACCAAATCCTCAAGTTTACAGTGCAGAACATAGAATTGATGATTCCATTATGAGTGTTGTTGAATATAATCGCATGGAGGAATTAGATGCTGATGACGAGAGTCGGTCAAAAATGGAAAATGTTGTTTATAACAAACCATTTAACTATTCAAAAGCCGTTACTTTTGTCACACAATAGGATAATTCTAACACACCTTGGGTTATCACACCTACTTCTGAGTCTTCTAATGTTGGTCCCCGAAACCAATACTGCACAAATTAATGGTCCTTTATTTTCACTCAGTGAAGTAAAAACAGAACAATGTCAAATTCTTAAATATTTTGAAACATTCTTATCGGACATCAAACTATTGGAACGTGAAATAGAAATCAATTCTGAAATAAAATTTAAACATTTTCAATCGCCTCAAGCGCGAGCACAAAGAGATATTTTTCAGAAAAGAATTTTACCACATGTCCAAAATTTGAAAATGTCAGCAATATATTGGGAAAGGGACTTTCACAAGGAACTTGGACTTATGAAAAGATTTTTCGAGAATACAGAAACATCAATTTCAAATTCTAAACGTAAAAAGAAAATGTTAAGAAAAGATGTTGATCGACTCTTGGAAGATGATCTCTGTGCTGATACAATAAATGTTGTGTTATTACATTCTGTTGCATATGCATTTGATTATATCACTGCTGATTCTGTTGAAAATGTTGAGTATACCGATAATGTGTCACAAATCAAGTCTTTAAAAGTTGAAAATGAGCGATTGTTAAACGAGCTTTCAAATGCAAAACGTCGTCTTCAATGGTGTCAAAAAGATTGTCAAAATCGAGAACTTGCTTTGCAAAACAAAATCAACCAGTTGCACACAAAAACTCTTAATCCTAAACATGAGCAACTGGATGATCAAAATGTGTCTTTGAAGTATCAAATTTCAAAATATGAACAAGAAATTGCTAAAGTCAAAATAGAATATGGTATCATATTTGATTTGCTCAAACAGACTCGTGAAAAAGCATCACAAGAACTTGATAATCACATTGCATAAACTAAAGATGTTTTAAATGTTAGTGGAAACATTCGCTCTGAAAATCAAGATTTGTTGCACACTATCGTTGTCCTGAAAGCAAAGCTAAGAAAGTATGAAAATGATAGGAATAGAAACACACAAGTTATTGCACCAGGAATTCTTAGACTGCCAAATAACATATCACAAGAATCTAATGTGCTTCCCTCTACTGAAACAGGAATAATTTCCTCTTTTCCCAACGCTAGCACTTCTCAGCTTAAGAGCACCACAAGGAAGAATAGGAAGTTGCAACGTAAGAAAAGAACAATAAAGACCTCTGAAGTAGAAGAACACCTTAGGACTTTGAATAAAAATCATCTTACTCCCACTTTAGATATTAAGTCTGACAAATGTAATGGAAAAAGTGATGTAACGAATGCTAAAACTTTAAGTACTTTAAATGTTATGTTTGAAGCTTCTTGTGTTGGTTGTCATAAGAGCATGTTTTCTGGATGTCTTGATAAATGTGTTGCTCACTCTATGTTATCTCGTAAGCGGAACAATAGAAAACGGAGTACCTCTAGGCCCACTAATGCTTCTAAGTTTGTGCTAGGTAAACCGCCTTCTAGTGCTCATGCTTTAATCATTGATGTACCCATAGAACCTACTTCACCTCCTAGGAAGAACTTATCACCTAGTGCATTCACTAAAACCAAAGCTAAGACTAGTTGGAGATGGCATAAATGGTTACATAATTGTGACAATCCGTACTTTCAGGTCATTTCTCGACACCGTTCATGTCTCATTATTTCAACATTTTAGTAAACTTGGTTTACTTGTTTCAAATTCGCGTAACCTTGGAGGTTTAGCGGCGAATTCATGATCATTGACATCATGTGCATCTCATTAGTACATTCACGATAATTCATTTTCACTTTCAACGCGTAATTTTTATATTTAATAATTTTTATCGCGTGAGTTTTATTTTGATTATTTAACCCGTTACTTTCAAAAATGATCCCGAGGTATTTTTAAACTTACATTTAGTTTATAAAAACTATATTTTTAGTTTTCCTAGTGTTTCACATTCATTTGGTATTTTTATCGTTAAAGTTTAATTATTATGTCGTTTTTCTTAAAATTTTACGATAATTATTTTATCACCCGATTTTTCACAAGGAAAGTATTTTTACAATTTTTATCACCTCAATACAATCTATTTTGATTTACTAAAAACTTACTTGCACTAAAAACTTCCATATACCTTAACTTAACTTTACTTTATTTACACTTTTTATACAAGTTTCTACAAATATATACAAGTAACAAGTTTTAAAAAAAAAAAATAATAATAATTTGGGAGACAACCCTCCCCCAAAAACCGGCCAAGGGGGAGGGTATGTCTTAAATGTGGCATGGCTTGTGTGTTGCAAATAATTTCATTCATTTACAAGTCTTACACTCAAAAATCTTTTCACATACATCTCATATTATCAAAGTGTAAAATAAACTTTTTCTCTCCTCTTTTGCTCCATCAAAAACCGGCCAAGCAACAAAACAAGGGGATCAAGATTTTTCTTTGCAAGATCAAGTGTGTTTTACAACCTAGTTATATCCTTTTTATGGTTTTGAAATAAAAACCAAGGATATTTAAGTTAATCCTTTGTTACCTACACCTCTTCACTTGCACTAGTAAGCATATTCTTATCATTTTTATGTTTCCTCATCATTTTCACAAGTTTCTTTTCATTTTTGAAACTTATATGCATGTTATGTAGTTTATACCATTTATTTCTTGATTTTTAAGTTATATATACAATATAGTCATCCTATAATTATTCCCAAGTTATTCTTTGGTCTTGATGGTGATTAGGAACCCATGACACCCTAAGAAGGTGTATGGTAGGATTAGATTAGCTTTGGAGTTGATTTGAAGGGATTAGAATAGGTTTTGTCCGAGAAAAACTATTTTCGTAAACTATATTTTACGTTCTGTCCTTAAAACGAATTTCTGGAAAAACCCACTGATGGTACGACATTTTGGCCTTGATAATTAGAAAATATACTTTAAAACGAATCCGTGGCCGCTTGAACGGATAAAAACGGAGTTATAACGAAGCCGTGGTGAATTTTTAAAGTTTGACGACGACACGTATTAATTTCAGGATTTTCAGCATGCTGTTTTTAGTGTTTTTGGGTCAAAAACGAGCCTTAAGCTTCACAAATTATTTCGACTAGTCAAAAATATATTAGTTTACTTCGATACGAAGCTAAGGACATATTTTACGTAGAAAACGGATTTGAAACGACAAATATATGCACGTTTTTATAAAGTTGCCGTAACTATTATTTTCTGAAAAATTATATTATTTCTACGATTCAAGTATTTCATTAGCTGTAAGGGCTATGTTTGCGGCAGTTTTTAACTATGATGCAAAACTTTTTGGAACAAATTGTCTTCTAGTAAAATCAAGTTCATCGGCCATATTTTTCAAAACAAAAAGCCGTTTGTCAAGCGGAGTTATAATAAATTATTTACGGATGTTCAAACTTGGCCGAAACTCATTTTCTGCACACAATTAGCAAAAACCACCATCTTTAGCCTTCGATATCTCTATGATCGAGACCTTTTGAACGAAAAATCCTGAACTGAAACTTCTAGCTATCGATACAAACTTTCCAAAACCGTCGAGTTCGCTCTCTAACGATCGACGTACACCGTTTTACGACCACTTTTCCGGAGCCATTTTTGTTAATTTCATGGTTTTTCCGACGACATTGTTTTGCGACGAAAAATGGTAATTTCACCAAAAATCGTTATAAAACCATTGTAGGATGACATTTTGACGTAAAAACTTGTAAAGTCATTTTTGAAGGGTCAAGACGTCAAAAGAGTATTTTTCGACGACGAGTAATATTTTCAAAACCCGTAAATGGTATAAATAACATACGAAGTGCATGCATAACATTACATTGCAACTCATTACATATCATATCATTCGTAATAGGTCATTTGCGAGATTCACGCTATACCTCTGTGTATCCACTTTTGCCATCGCATTATTGTCCATGTGAGTTTTCATAGCCCCACTTTTACTTGTTTTCATAACTGTTTTGGGGGAGATACATGCTCATCATCTTTTATGACATTCATATCTATTTTCAAACTACATGCTTAACTGAACTTAATGTTTAGTCACATCCTACATTATAAATCATTGGACTGAATGTCTTGGGATTATCACTGTGCTGAATGTCTTGGGATTATCATTGGACTGAATGTCTTGGGATTATCACTGTGCTGAATGTCTTGGGATTATCATTGTGCTGAATGTCTTGGGATTATCATTGACTATACATATCTTGGCAATGGGTTGTGAACACACAGGTTGCAAGTTTTGTATGGGCGGGACTTGGAACTGAGTGGATTCACAATGCCTTTGCTGCATAAACGATTTCTAAAGGCTTTACATTTCAAAACAATCTCTATGAACTCACTCAACCTTTGTGTTGACACTTTTAGCATGTTTTATCTCAGGTATCTAAGGCATTCACTTCATGGCATGCATTTGGACACATCATGGAGTCGTGGTGACGACGCGTCTCACTTGGGTTTTACGTACTTTAAAACATCGTTTGAATTGTAACAAACTTATTTCCGCACATGTTGATTTACATTTGGGACCTACTTTGTAAACTCTGATTATTTTATTAAATCAAGCGATGTATTTCCCAAACGACACTTTAGGTCGTTCAATATAACTGTGATTATGATGCTATGACAGTCAATCCCCAGGAATTCCATTCCGCTGAAAAACAGGTAATTTGGGGGTGTGACAGATTGGCATCAGAGCTTCAGTTATAGAGAACTAGGTTGCATCATTGACCCTAGACTATAACTACATTATCATAGCATCTCATCATTTCATCACAAGTGCATGTTCACTTTACATGCGGTTTTTATGTACATTTTTCGAGTTATTCACTTTCATTTCACATCGATTGTCACATGGATGCCCTTAAATGCCCATTCCATTATTCTTTCTTCATACTCTAACGTGGAGAATTCCTTGTCATTCCCTATCGCAATTTTTTTTTTATATCAGCTGATTCATCATCGATAACGACGAATGCCGAGATAAACCTTTATATAGGGCGAAGTCGCTCTCACTCCTTTGTTTCACCACTAACATGTCGAGTTACACTTTATTCACACACTAAGTTACTAAACCATCATACATTGAAGCACTTACAACACCTCATAACCTATCTTTTCGGAAACCGTCGATCATTTTGAAAAATAACCTCAAACTCATCGTTTCTTATCACATTTCTTTGAAGCGCTTATTATTAACATCGGATTTTGCTACGTCTCACATTTCCTCTTGTTTTGAAGAAGATATGGCACCGAAGAAAGCTACAGTTGAAATGACCCAAGCGGCTATTCAGAAGTTAGTGAATGATAGCATTGCTAATGCTCTAAGAGTTGAAAGGGAAACGGTGGCTGCTGCTGCTGCCGAGGCCGCGACTGCTGCTGTAGCCGCTAGGCTAGCTGCTGCTACTGGAAATGCCGGAGGATCCGGAGTTAAGAAATGTTCGTACAAGGATTTCAAAAGTTGTGAGCCCACGAAATTTAGAGGTACCGAGGGAGCTACAGCAATGGTTCGATGGTTTGAAAAATTGGAATCAGTGTTTTTGCTATGTAACTGTCCGGATGATAGTAAAGTTAAATTTGCTACGAGCACATTACTCGATGGAGCATTATCGTGGTGGAATTCTTATGCTCAACCGATTGGGATGGAGAATGCTTTCAAGCTTACTTGGGAGCAATTTAAGGGTTTGGTGACTAAGAAGTTTTGTCCACGTACGGAAATCAAAAAGTTGGAGACGGAGTTCTATGAATTAGTAACCATTGGGTACGATATTGACACTTACATTCGGAGATTCCACGAATTGGCTGTGTTATGCCCGTCCATGGTTTCTGATAATGAGAAGTTGCTAGAGGCTTTCATCGGGGGACTTCCCGAAATTATTCAAGGCGATGTGACTTCTTCTGACCCGCAAACGATTGAGGAAGCTATTCGATTGACTCAAAAGCTAATGGCCCAGGTAGTGAAGAGAGGCAAGTACCCCAACACCAACCAAAACAACAACAACCCCAACAACTGCACCAACTACTACAATAACCAAAACAATGACAACAACACCGATAACCAAATCAACAACAACAAAAGAAAATGGGAAAATGACCGAGGAGGTTACAATAACAACAATCAAGACCGTAACACTAACCATCATCAACAACAGAATAGAGGGCAAGAGACTGCAATGGTTTATGTTGCTGCACCAATAGAAGGCAGAGGTTATGCTGGAACCTACCCATTATGTAATCGATGTAAGTATCATCACACGGGACTTTGTCCTGTTAAGTGCTACAAGTGTCAAAAACTAGGACACCATGCCAGGAATTGTAGAGGCAAGACCATAGTTACGTGCTTCGGATGTGGGGAGCAAGGACACTATCGAAGTCAATGTCCTCAAAACCAAGGTCAACAAGTCGAAGGTGCTCATGGGAATGTATATATGTTAGAAGGAGGAGGAGGAGCTCGTCAAGGTATCAACGACGCGGAAGACTGAAGAAGTTCGGAAACTAACAGTCTTATTTCTCCTTATGTACTATGTCGTACCAAGTTTATGTCTAATCATCGTATCCAAAACTTTATAACTTAAAGATGTACTACTTTTGCTGAATCACTCGTTGTAAAATATTCTCATCTATCGTACTTTATTTTCTTTCCGATTTGTTATCATTTACAAGGATTTTAATTCTTTTTTACTTTAACTATCATTTTAACGACACTTTAGGTCGTTCAATATAACTGTGATTATGATGCTATGACAGTCAATCCCCAGGAATTCCATTCCGCTGAAAAACAGGTAATTTGGGGGTGTGACAATAATACACTTGGCTTTAAATGGATACCTAAAATCATAAACGTGTGTGTTTCAATTATAACTGCATCGGAACCCTCTAACTCTTCGGGTTCCACATCTACTTCTATTCCATCTGTGTCGTCCGTGTGTAATGCAGGTGATACAGATCATCCTCTGGGTTGTTGATAGCGGATATTCTCGACACATGACAGGAAATCATAAAATGTTATCAAACTTTGTTTCAAAGTTCATTGGCACTGTCAGATTCGGGAATGATCACTTCGTGGTTATCATGGGCTTCAAAGATTACATCAATGGGAACATCGAAATTAGCAGAGTTTATTATGAGGAAGGTCTCGGTCATAATCTCTTTTCAGTCGGTCAATTTTGTGATGGAGATTTGGAAGTTGCTTTTAGGGAGAAAACTTATTTCATTCGTGATCTACAAGGAAACGATCTTATGTCTGGTCAATGCACATCAATTCTTTACATAATCTCAATGCAAGACATGATTGCTTCATCTCCTATCTGTCTACTTTCTAAGGCAACATCTACAAAATCCTGGCTATGGCACCGTTGTCTCTCACATCTAAACTTTCAAACCATAACCAACCTTGCATGATTCAAACTTTCTGAAGGTCTCCCACGATTTCGGTATTTTGAAGATCATCTATGCTCAGCTTGTGAACAAGGGAAAAGCACTGGTGCTCACTTTCCTTCAAAGGTGGAACACAACTCACAACATGTGCTTCATCTTCTTCACACGGATTTGTGTGGTCCGATGCGTGTGCAGATGACTAATGGCAAAAGCTACATTTTGGTAATTGTTGATGACTACTCAAGATGGACTTGGGTTTATTTTCTTTGAAGTAAAGATCAAGCTCCACAAATGATCATCACATTTCTCACAAAAATTCAAGTTCAGCTCTGGAACACAGTCAGACAAATCAGAACGGACAAAGGAACTGAATTTGTGAATCAAACTCTTCGTGCATTCTATGAGAAAGTGGGAATTGAGCATCAAACATCTATTGCACGTACACCAGAACAAAATGGAGTTGTTGAAAGACGAAACCATACGTTAGTGGAAGCTGCATGAACAATGTTAATTAATGCTAAACTTTTAGATTACTTGTGGGCTAAAGCCGTGTCAACTGCATGCTACACTCAGAACCGTTCTATGATCACTAAACGCCACAACAAAACATCTTACGAGCTTATCCACAACCACAAACCAAATCTTAAACACTTTCATGTCTTTGGATCTCTTTGCTATCAAAATAATGATCGTGATGACTTTGGAAAGCTCAAGGCTAAAGTTGACATTGGAGTCTTTGTTGGATACTATGAAAATTCTAAGGGTTACCGGATCTGGAATCGTCGTACAAGGGAGATTATGGAAACGATTCATGCCAATTTCGATGAGCTTACAAAAATGGCTTCTGAGCAAAACAACTTGGAACCCGGACATAACCGTCTAAACTTCCCCCATACCCCCTCATCAGCTGAACATAGCTTACAACTAACTCGTCAACAAATGGAACATTTATTTTCTCCTCTGTTTAGTGATGATATTGATCAACGTGCTCCAGATGTATCAAATGTTTCCGCTGCTCAACCTGATAATAATCCAATACCTGATACACCTGACACATCAACACCTGTTGAAGAAGCACCTCCAATTGACTCTACAACAATAGCCGAACAAACAACATCCAATAACGCTGAACCAGCTGATGATCTTCTGAACAATGAAGTACCCCAACCTGCAGATTATGATCCAAATGCGTTCTTCAACTGTTTTGCAATTGAAACTGCCACTTTTGATGTTGCGGAATCATCAACAAGCCATTTGAATCCTCCTAATATGCAGAATGTATATCAACATCAACCCTCCACACATCGTTGGACTAAAGACCATCCTCTTGTGAACATTATTGGAAACCCGAATCAACCAGTCGTAACTAGACAACGCCTTCAGACTGACGGTGAACATTGCATTTATGCACTTACCGTCTGCCAAGCTGAACCCAAAAATATTAAGGAAGCCATGACATATGAAAACTGTATTGAATCTATGCAAGAAGAACTTAACCAGTTTAAATGCCTTGTAGTATGGGAATTGGTTGCAAAACCAACTGGGGTCTATGTTATTAGTCTGAAATGGATTTGGAAAAACAAGTTGGATGCTGAAGGTACGGTTATCCGAAATAAGTCACGTCTGGTGGCTAAGGGTTATAGACAGGAAGAAGGGATTGATTACGAGGAATCATTCGCACCGGTTGCTAGACTTGAGGCTGTTCGGATCTTTCTGGCATTCGCGGCTCACATGAACATTACGGTCTTTCAGATGGACGTCAAAACCGCTTTTCTAAATGGAAAACTGAAAGAAACAGTCTATGTTAGTCAGCCAGAAGGATTTGTTGATCCAGAGTTCCCTAATCACGTCTACAAACTAAACAAGGATCTCTACGGTCTCAAACAAGCCCCTGGGGCGTGGTATGATAAGTGGTCATCCTTTCTTATCTCTTATAATTTCGTCAAAGGATCGGTCGACCCAACAGTATTCATAAAATATCACAGGGCACACATTTTAATTGTTCAAATTTATGTTAATGACATCATTTTTGGGTCAACACATCTAAAGTACTCAAACGCTTTTTCAAAACTTATGAAAAAACATTTTGAAATGTCCATGATGGGTGAAGTGACGTTCTTTCTAGGACTGCAAGTTCATCAATCACCCCGTGGTATTTTCTTGATTTAGTCCAAATATGCTCTTGAAATATTAAACAAAAATGGAATGCAAAACTGTGATACCTATGCCACACCGATAGCACATACCAAGAAACTCGACGCTGATTTGCATGGGTAATTGGTTGACCCTACCAAATACCGAAGTATTATTGGGTCTCTCATGTATCTCACAGCCAGTAGGCCTGACATTGTCTTTGTTGTATATCTTTGCTCCCGTTATCAGTCGAGACCCACTGAAACTCACCTCTCTGAGGCTAAAAGAATCCTCCGATACATCAAGGGAACCATTAACTTGGGAATCTGGTATCCGAAGGATTCTGGTTTTGAACTAATAGCTTTTTCAAACGTTGATCACGCAGGTTGCTTAGATTCTCGGAAAAGTACTTCAGGAGCTCTATAATTTCTTGGTGATAAAATGGTGTCATGGCAATCGAAGAAGCAGGATTGCACATCGATGTCCTCAACCGAAGCAGAATATGTAGCCATGTTAGCATGTTGTGCTCAAGTCATCTGGATGATAACACAACTCAAAGACTATGGTTACGTATTTGACAGAACCCCGATGTATTGCGACAATCGAAGTACTATTGCGATCTCTTGTAAATCTGTTCAACATTTGATGTCCAAGCACATCGATATTCGATATCATTTCATCAAGGAGCATGTGGAAAAGGGTACCGTTGAAATATATTTTGTTGGTACTGAATACCAACTGGCAGATCTTCTCACCAAAGCTTTAGCTCCTGCTAGGTTTACTGAGTTGGTCCACCGGATTGGTATGAGGTGTTTGACTCCAGAGGAACTGGACGAACTTTTAAAACAATCTTAAAACCAGTCAAACACCAAAACCTCTTTTGTAAATAAATTTTT
Source organism: Chrysanthemum seticuspe (assembly GCA_019973895.1). Lineage (NCBI taxonomy): Eukaryota > Viridiplantae > Streptophyta > Magnoliopsida > Asterales > Asteraceae > Chrysanthemum > Chrysanthemum seticuspe. The sequence continues at coordinate 152,942,331 of BPTQ01000006.1, forward strand.
CAAAAACAAAATACAAAAACATAAAATCTGATAAAATTCAATAATATTCTGCTATCTTATTTCTTTCAAACATGGCAATTACAAAACTTCCATCAACACTTTGTTCTATCAAACTTTTCACATTTTTTCCGAACAAGTGTTGAGGGGGAGAATGTAAATATTTTCTGTTTCATAAAACCTTGTACTTGCATGTTACCCTATATCGGTTGTGTCTTTGATAATGGCGGACACGTTTCTTGTTTCTTGACACTCCTCGGACCTAAATTTGAAAAAATTTCTTTATTTCTAAAGTCGAGGGGGAGTGTCGTTAAGTTTCTTTCCATATATCATGCTTTACGTAAACAAAATGGAAGTTATGGGCTATGGATGAAAATGGTTAAGGTGGAGGGGCCAAAGTTGTCAAATGCTTAAACTTATTTTTTTACGAAACTCTTCCACCTAATCTCTTTACCACATTCATTTCACTCATTTATTGCCCCAACTAACACATCCTACGCCTAAGATTCAATCCTATTATCCGTGCTATAATCTTCAAAACTGTAAGTCGTCAATGATTCCTGGTGAAATTTCAAACATAGTTTTTGATTTATACAGAAAACCAACGCTAGATTTTTCCCTATGCTTGATTTCATGTTTACGCATATGCGCATGAACATGCAATCATGTTTTGGGTGTTTGTTGTTGAAATGAGTGTGTTAAAACATTGTTATAATCATTCTAAAACTATCTCTAACAACTAAATCCACCTAGAAACATTAATCAATCATGTTCAAAATTAGGGTTTATGCGTATGAATTGGGGGTTTTCTATTGTGAGTGTTTCTATGGAATTAGATGGTTGTATGTTGTTTGCTACATATTTAATTGACCAAAACCACTCTTGATTCTTGCCCAGAAACATTAATTGTATGAAATTGAGAATTAAGGTTTAAGGTTCATATGAATTAGGGATTTTTGATTCTTGAGGTTTTGGATGTTAATACTTGTTGCAACACATTCACATAGACTCTAAGACATCCCATAATTAATTTGGTGCCATTTCCATGGCTGGATTTCTTACTCGTAAGAATTAAACCTTAGGGTTTTAGTCTACGCGTATGCAAATCCTACGCGTAACCATTGATGAACGTGATAACTTGTGATCATGAAAAGAAGTTGAATAAAATGTTAATGAATGTGTTAGGATGAATTTATTTCAGGTTATTACGCGTGCAAAATCAGAATCAAGGTTAAAATGGATCTCTACGCAAAAGGATCACCTTACGCGTAGAATGTTATACGTAAGAGAAATCTTACGCGTAAGGTTCTACATGTGGACTACGCGTATCCTGTGAAGGATATGCGTAAACTTGAGTCTTACGCATAAGGTTTACTCTTACGAGTAAACCTTACGCATAAGCTCCAACATATGTGTTAATACAAATATCGTCATTAAACGTTATTTATATTTTTGATCTTTACCTAAGTTTTGTTAACGACAAAAGTAAATTTTAATTCATAAAAGCTTAAAGCTTGTCAAGTTTAATAGATATTTAAACTAGCTTTTTCAAACAATATATTCATCATTCAAGCATTTACATTCATGATTAGTGACATCTTGATATGACTCAAATCATTATGTATGATAGTAGTTTTTAGAATGTGTTAGGTTCTTAAAAACAAACACTAGTTAAGTACTTGCATATTTCTAAAAATAGAAATACAACATATGACATCATGTAATGCATCATGGAAATCATTGGAAGATTTCATTAGATATTTTGTGTAGATTTGTACTCTTCATATCTTGCACAATCTCACTTAGATAGAGTTGACTTTGGCAAGATTTGATATCTTGGCTGTCAGACCCGGCGGTACCAAAATGGTACACGGGCGGAACCCTTAAAAGGGTTCCGCGGTCCGTGGACGCTCCTGTCCATTTTTGGATATAAATTGCAATGCCAAGCCAAGTAGTTTTTCATCCCTTTCCACTATACTCTCATACATATCTTCTCTCTAACCTTTCTAACTCAGTTTCATATCATATTAGTGATCTCTTTTGTAGCAAAGAAGATCAAGTCACATTCAAGCTTCAACGAGAAGTTGGAAGTCTTGCTTCTTTAGTGTTGTATGATCTAGTGTTGATTCATACTTCATTGTTGTATTAAACCATCATAATCTTGTGAGTGTGAGTGGTTAGTATTTTAGTCCTCAAAATACATTGTGTGTGGGAGTAGTTGTACCCTTGGAAAGAACTCGACATCTAGCTTAGTGTCGGAAATAGTGTAAGCGAAGTGTAAAGGTTTTCTCCGCCGGTGAAAGGAGCTTGTTGACTAGTGAAGTTAAACTCTCGAGTGTGAGACTCGGGGAGTGGAGTAGGGCAAGGAGAAAGAGTTCTTGTAGACCGAACCACTATAAACAACTTGTTGTGGCTTGATCATTTCTTTCCTTATTTACTTATTACATATTGCTTGCATATTTCATTAACATACTCAAGATCAATATCAATTGATCTTTCAATAAGTTTCAAAACAAATTTTTTAATTGGTAAACTATTCAACCCCCCTTCTAGTTTTCTACAATTGGTACCAGAGCCTCGTTGCTCAAGAATTTCTAAAATAATTTGTATTTTATAAACTTGAAACGATCCATGGATTCTGAAAACTTTAAAGAAGGGCAATCTATGCAAAGACCACCACTCTTTGAAACCAATGGATTTATCTATTGAAAAAACCGTTTTGAAACATATGTAAAATCAAAAGATATAGATCTTTGGTTTGTTATTGTTAAAGGGGATTTTAGCTCTACAACAAAGGATATTTCTATTAATGAACAAAAGAAATTAGTTGCTAAAAATAATGAAGCTAAAATGATGCTTTACAATGCTTTACCTAGAAAAGAATATGAAAGAATTTTTATGTGTGAAACCGCCAAAGATATTTGGGAATCTTTGATTATTACACATCAAGGTAATTCACAAGTCAAGGATAACAAAATTGATCTTCTTGTTCAACAATATGAACAATTTGTTATCCCTGAAGATGAAACCATTGATTGTGGATTTTCTCGCTTTAATACTATTATTACATCACTTAAAGCACTTGATGAATCTTTTCATAGTAAGAACTTTGTCAGGAAATTTCTTAGAGCACTCCATCCCAAATGGAGAGCTAAAGTGACCGCTATTGAAGAATCAAAAGATCTCTCAAAAATATCACTAGACGAGCTAATCGGTAACCTCAAAGTACACGAAATGGTGATGGAGAAAGATTCGGAGATCATGAAAGGAAAAAGGGAGAAGATCAAATCCGTTTCTCTAAAAGCAAAGGTGGAATCAAGTGATGATGACAAATCTTGCTCCGGTAGTGAAGATGAGGAATATGCCATGGCCGTTAGAGATTTTAAGAAGTTCTTTAGAAGAAGAGGAAAGTTCGTAAGACAACCTCGAGAAGAAAAGAAGCCATTCCGAAAAGATCGGGATGACAAAAAGGGTAAAGGTGAAAGAAAGTGTTTTAGATGTGGTGATGCAAATCATCTCATAGGAGAATGTCCCAAGCCACCTAAAAGCAAAACTCAACAAACTTTTGTAAGTGGTGCTTGGAGTGATAGTGAAGACGATGAAGAATCAAGCAAGGAAGAAATCGCTCTAATGGCACATGAGTCAAATGAGGTACTTTCCGATTCTTCTTACTCTTCTATTGATGATGACACTTTGCAAAAACAATATAATCAATTGTGTGAGCTAAGTCTAAAAATCATAACTAAAAATAAATTTTTAAAAACCAAAAAGGAATTTTTGGAAAATGAAGTTTATGAGTTAAAAGAAAAAGCAAAACGACTTGAAAAGGGAAAGGCAAATGACGATGGTTGTAAATCATGTCAAGAGCTTAATCTTGAAATAGAAAAACTAAAGCTCACACAAGATGTTTTAATCGAAAATAATTCTAAATTTAAAAGGTTTAACAAAAACATCGCTCTTGCCGATGAAATAGTTAAATCCATAAAACACCAGGAGACATGAATGGGCTAGGATTTAATGAGGTATTAATTCCAAAGAGTCAAAACAAAACGGCCGAAAAGGACGAACAATCTGTCAAAACTGCTGCAGTACAGCACGGACCAGACGGAACCAAAATAAGGGTTCCGTCCGTAGAAACAAATGGTGCCGTGGGTACTTCAGCAGGACAGAATGTTCGCAATACAGACCGTACTGAATTTGTCAAAGTAACAAAGAAAACCAAGGATAGTGTTAAACTAAAACCAGCTGTTACATCAGGAGTAGGACTTGCTAAAAATGAATTTAGATCAAAAACCACTCAACAACGATACAAAGCACCTTTTACCAAACGCCCCTTTCCTAAGAGCAACCACAACGTACAACCCAACTACCAACACAATGGTTGGAATCAAAACTTCCCTAGACCATATCAAACTCCAGATTACATGTCATGGAACTCTTACCCATCGTTTCCATACATGAATCAAATAAATGGTATGTTTAACCCAAACGGACCCATGAGATATTGGGGACCAAATGCTTGAGTTATTTACTTTTTAGGTATGCTTGAAAGTTGGATTGGAACCTGATGAATGGATAAAAGATAGTGGATGCTCACAGCATATGACGGGCAACAAAAGTCTCTTCTCATCATACCAAGAGTATGACGGAGGTAATGTCACTTTTGGTAGTAATCTCAAAAGCAAAATCATTGGCAAAGGTACGATCGCTCATAACTCCCTAACTATTGAAAATGTTGCTCATGTTGATAGGTTAGGATTTAATCTACTTAGTATTAGCCAACTATGTGATAAAAAGTATAAAGTACTATTTGATGAAAATGGTAGTAAAATACTAAAAGATGGTATCACAATAGCTAAAGGAGTTAGGAAAAATAACATATACGTCATGAAAATAGGTAAAACATCTAAAGATAAGCTTTGCCTAACAACATTAGACGATAGCTCATCTCTTTGGCATAGACGCTTAGGTCACGCTAATATGAGACTTATACAAAACCTATCTTCAAAAGAGCTAGTTAGGAATTTACCAAAACTAAAATATGGCCAACACTTTTGCGATGCTTGTAAAATTGGTAAACAAACCCATAGTAGTCACAAATCTAAAAATATGGTGTCCACATCTAAGTGTCTAGAATTATTACATATGGACTTGTTTGGACCATCCGCTATAAGAAGCTACGGAGGCAACTTATACACTTTGGTCATAGTAGATGATTACTCAAGGTTTACTTGGACGTTGTTTTTGAAAACCAAAAATGAAGCTTTTGATAAATTTGAAATTCTTAGCAAGAAAATTCAAAATCTACTAGGTGTTAAAATTGTGTCGATCCGAACGGATCATGGTCGTGAATTTGACAACGAAACTCAATTTGGAAACTTTTGTAATACAAATGGTATAACACATAACTTTTCCGCTCCAAGAACACCTCAATCAAATGGTGTAGTAGAACGTAAAAATAGAACAATTCAAGAAATGAGTAGAACAATGCTTAATGAACAAAACATTCCTCAAAAGTTTTGGTGCAACGCCGTTGACACTTCTACAAATATTTTGAATAGAGTCTTAATACGTCCTTTCTTAAACAAAACACCATATGAGCTTTACAAAGGTAAAAAGCCAACTTTAGGATATTTTAGAGTCTTTGGTTGTAAATGCTTCATTCTTAATACTAAAGACTATCTCACCAAGTTTGACCCAAAGTCTTATGAAGGTGTATTTCTAGGTTATTCTCAAACTAGCAAAGCTTATATCGTCCTTAACAAAGAAACAATGATAGTCGAGGAATCGTTGAACATAACATTTGACGAAAGTCCACCTCCGTCTAAGACATCACCTTTGGTAGATGATGACTTAGTTGAAAGTCAAATAATAGAAAGTCAAATTAATGATAACAAGGAAGATGAACCATTAAATAAGCAAATTATAAACATCAAAGAATCTAAAAGTCATCCTTTGGAAAAAGTCATAGGACAACTTAATCAAAGAACCTTAAGGTCACAAGCCCAAAATCAAAGTAATTATTTTTGTTTTGTATCCACCATAGAACCGAAAAACATAAATGAAGCAATAAAAGATGAATCATGGGTAATTTCCACGCAAGAAGAATTAAACCAATTCGTTAGAAATGATGTTTGGAAATTAGTTCCAAAACCTAAAGATCAAACCATAATTGGAACGAAATGGGTTTTTCGAAATAAAATGGATGAAAATGGTATAGTATCTAGAAACAAAGCTAGGCTTGTTGCACAAGGCTATAATCAACAAGAAGGAATTGATTATGATGAAACTTATGCTCCGGTAGCTAGACTAGAATCTATTAGAATATTACTTGCCTATGCATGTGCTTATGACTTTAAATTATTTCAAATGGATGTTAAAAGTGCTTTTCTTAATGGGTTTATTAACGAAGAAGTGTATGTTGCTCAACCTCCCGGTTTCACCGACTTTGAGAAACCACATCATGTCTTCAAACTCAAGAAAGCATTGTACGGTCTTAAGCAAGCACCAAAGCCTTGGTACGACCGACTTAAGACTTTTCTTATTGATAACAAATACACTATGGGATTAGTAGATAATAATCTTTTTACCAAGAAAAAGGAATCACATATTATCATTGTTCAAATATACGTTGATGACATTATATTCGGATCAACTTGTCAAGAGCTATGTGATGATTTCTCTAAAATCATGCACGACGAGTTTGAAATGAGTATGATGGGTGAGTTAAACTTCTTTCTAGGACTTCAAATTAAACAACTAGAAGATGGCATTTTCTTTAACCAATCCAAATATATAAAAGACATGCTTAAGAAATTTGGTCTTGAAGATTCCAAACAAACTAAAACACCCATGTCTTCGGACACTAAACTCACCAAGGACGAAGAAGGTGAATCCGTAGATAACACTAAATATAGAGGAATGATTGGTAGCCTACTCTATCTTACGGCTAGTAGACCCGACATTATGTTTAGTGTTTGTCTATGTGCACGCTTTCAAGAAAACCCAAAGGCATCACACTTAGAAGCCTTAAAAAGGATTTTTAGATACATTAAGGGAACAACGTGTTTAGGATTATGGTATCCCAAAGGAACGGGTGTAGAAACCATAGTGTATGCCGACTCGGATCATGCCGGTAACTATGTCGATAGAAAAAGTACAAGTGGTATTTGCACTTTTGTTGGACATTGTCTCACCTCATGGTTTGCAAAGAAGCAAACGGCCTTAGCCATCTCAACTAGTGAAGCCGAGTACGTCTCAGCCGGAAAGGCATGTCAACAAGCTCTTTGGATGAAGCAAGCTCTCGTAGATTACGGAATTCATCTCAACGACATTGTGATACTTTGCGACAACAAAGGAGCCATCGATCTCAGCAAGAATCCCGTTCAACATGCTCGTACAAAGCATATTGAAATCCGTCATCACTTTCTTCGCGACAATGTTCAAAAAGGGAACATTTCAATTGATAAAGTATCCTCCGAAGACAACATTGCCGACATCTTAACTAAGCGTCTTAAACGAGAACCTTTTAATCTTCTTAGACTTGGTTTAGGGTTAATGGAACCAAACATATAGGATAAACATAGCCTAAAACATTAGAATAGTCAAACCAAAACAATTTTGCTTTGTATCTGCTACTGTAGCCACGGCACCAAATGACAACACGGATGGAACCAAATATTTGGTGCCGTCTGGTCCGTGGTGTCTACAAAAGCAAAACTGCTATATACATAAAATCCTCTTCCTCACAACCCACTTTACCAAAACGTGTAAAACTTAAACCAAGCTCATTATTGACACCTTCCCACTCACTAATCACTGAAGATAACATCATTGTAAGTATCCTAACTACATTTTATCTCTTAATTTTGAGTCTAGGATTCTTATTTATGCACAAAACTATCACAAATCATTACATGGGGTTTTATGTATGCTTTTATACCAAATATGAATTCAATTGGCAAATTGCATAACTAGTCATTGAAATTAGGTACTACATTATCATATTGCATAAACAAATCATGCTTCCCACTAATTGATAGATAATGAATATAAGGCCTTATTCAAACAACCAAACACCCCATGTCAAAAGTTTTGAAAAGCTTCTCACTTGTAGGAAAACAATTTTTTCATTGCTAATACAAATAGAAACGTTAAATTTTCATCACTTGCATGCTCTTGAATACTAAAGGTATTGCATAACTAATATGCATTCCCGAGTATATTCAAATGAAGCCACATTGAATTAGGAGCATTTGGGTTATCTCATGGTATTTGCCAAACACCCAACTAAAACCATTTTTGTGTATAAAATGAGTCGAGATAACCGCAACTCCAAATTGTTTTCATATAGGCACACACTAGAACCAAAAATGTTAAAATTTATTCTTATTTTTTTTAACATATTAATTCTTTTCCCTAGGAATAACCATGGTAGCCGCAAGATTCTATGATCACAAAGACAACCTTAACTACATTCCCAAACACCACAAAACCAAAGGACTTACCAAGGAACAAGTAGAAATATTTAGGGGTCTAGAATCAAGGTATTTCCATGAGGGTAGAACCATTCACTCATCCTTCCTTGAAAACACCAATCTTCGTGAAGAACCAGCCGCCATTCAATTCGATTGTCTTCTTGACATCGATGAACCAATTTGTCCTAGGTTTGTGTTAGAATTCTATGCTAGTGTGACCGGCTTTAGTGATGAAGACGATGATGAATTTTGTCTTAGGTTTAGAATCAACCAAAACGACTACACCATCACCTTAAGCAACTTTGCTCAAGTGTTAGGAATTCCCAACCGAGGAACTTGTGTCTACACGGATAAGTGGTCACTCACGGCTCTTGATACAATCAATGACCGCTCTCTTCCCTACCTAACCCGTTTGGCCGATAAGGATGCCATCCGTGAACACCTTTTTAACCCAAAAAGTGATACAACCTGAGTTACCCGAAAGGGAAAAGAGGTAAACCGAGATCCATATGGAATGGAGCTAAATGAACTTAAGCCCGAATTTAAAAAATGGGAGGAGCTACTTAGAGCCAATGTCATTAGCACCATAGGAAATAGGGATCACATAAACGCTTGCCTTTGTCACATGCTCTACAACTTGTCCACCCAAAAACCATTCAACTTAGCCTACTACATAGCCAGGAGAATGATTGACATTCCAACTCAAGGATCGGTTGCTCTTCCATACGGGATGCTTCTCACCCATCTCTATAGAAACTTCGCACCAATTCCACCAACCCCAAAAGGGATGCACCTTCACTATGAACTCATCCCTCACATCTTTGTACCTTTGAGTGATGAACGAGTTGCTAAGACAAAAGGAAAGAGAGCAAAACCTCCAACTCCATCATCATCATCATCAAATAGCTCCGAGGATGGTCTTCCAAGCTCTCGTCTTCCACCTCATGAGTATTATGCTTCCCTTCCCGAGATCGAGAATGAATCAGCAGAGTTCAAACAAACTAAGGGAATGTTCAAGTGCCTTGGTAGGATGATGAACAAGATTTACAAGAAGTTGGACAAATAAGGGTACTTTAAGGAGTGTTTGGAATAATACATTATCGTTAATGTTTGATACTATTTAGTTGTTTTTATTATGTAGGATGATAATATAACTTGAAACAATATTGTATGCTAACAATCTCATGCAGGGGGATAGCACAAGTATGCTATCAAATTTTACCCATTTTCACTATAATGTGAAAATCAATAAGCCTTGCTCAAAATCTATACTCCACTATGTTTATACATGTGTTATTTACTTTTCCTAACTAGAAATGTTTAGTATAACACATTTTGAGAAAAATTCCAGGTTTCGGAAAAGTCCCCGACACCTAAAAACGTACTCTGTCTACTTTTCTGCACTTCACAGATCAGACGGCACCATAAATTTGGTACCGTCCGTTATGTAAATTGGTACCGCCGTACCTGTACAGGCGGACCAGACGGCACCCTAAAAAGGGTTCCGGCCGTGTAAAATTTTGGTGTCGTGGATCCTCCAGGTAATTTTCTGAATTTCGACTCTTTCGTGATTCCAAATTACCATCCATCACTTATAAATCAATCTTAACTAGTTTATACTCTTATTAGAACTAGTATAAGTCACTTAGGTATATAAGAAATCCATTTCCCACCAAAATTCAAAAATTTGAAAAATCCACCCAAGGAGCCCTTTGGCATAAAGGAAGGAACCAAATTTTTGGTACCTTCAAATCCGTGGGAAATCTGATTGTTTGGAAATTCCACTCATTAGAACACATTTATTGCAAATCTTTTCTTCTTCACTCCATCTCTCTTGTATGGATTGACTTGGGTGATATGACTAGCATTCAACCCACTTCCAAATCATTAGGAACCTTATCTCTTCAATGGTTTAACATCAAATCAAACACATTTCTCCATAATTTTACACTTCTATAAATTAAGAGGTTTTACCATGATCATCCTCACACCTTCTTCATTCTTACTATCATCTAGCAAAGAAAAACCAAAGTCAAAAATGACAAAATCATCTCCAAAACCTTGCAAGAAGTGCGCTAGAATTAGTGTGAGGCCTTGTTGCTTCGTTAACCTTAGCTCATCATCCGAGTCTTCTCCACTAACAATCTCATCTCCCATCCGAGATGATACAAGTCTTACCTTGGCTACACCAAATCAATCACACATTGTGATCACCACTCCACCACCTACAAAAACACCAACTTCACCTCCACCGGCACCCATCCAAACATCCAAAACACCCTCACCACCTTCACCACCAAGGTCCTACTCTCATGCCTATGGAGTTATTCTCCACTCCACCAACTTCACCAAATCCCTTCTTGGAGGACTTGGATGACTTGCCCCCTATGCCAAATCATCCACCACCATTGCCATCCTTTGGCACAATCGAGCAAATAGCTCATGAATCACCAAGGTCATCTTTTAACCCAAACGCCCCACTAGGGCCAAAACCTCTTCTCTTCCACCCCATTTACAAAGACATCCATGGTCCTTTGTATGGGGATCATCCACTCCCCACATCAATGTCCCCTCATCTTGAGGACATTGAGGAGTGTATGTGGGATGCCAATCCCACTAGAGAGGAGATTCAAGCGGAACTCCACAACCTCCACCAATTCAAAGGAATGGTGGATTCTCACTTAAGTGAGACTATGCAAATGCAAAATGCTTTGCTTGCCTCCATAATGACCACCCCAAACATTCCCAACACCACCAACACATCTACCATACCACCACCACAACCTTCCCAAACATACTTCCCCCTAGGCATGGTTGCTCAACTTGTGAGCAAACGGCCCAAACCATGGAAAGGACCCGGGTTATGGTCCATGACTTCCAAGAAGAAATGAGGTTCATCCTCAATGATATCCTTGAGCGCCTCAACGCTCTTTCTCATCCACCATCTAACTAGGATGGTCATAGATTAGCATTTCTAGTTCTTCTTTTCTTAGGATTATTTTTTTCTTGTACTAAAACACATCATTGTGTTCCCATTTCATGATCCTTATTCATGAAAATTTTAACAAATGAATGGTGTTTTTTCTATAGTGTTGGTGCTTTTACATTGTGTTTGCAAATGCTTGTAAATGATCATTATTACTAACATTTTTTTTGTAGCTTTATTTTCACAATCCATGTATCTTCCCATTAAGCACCCAATTTAGGGGGAGCTTTGATCAAGGGGGAGATAATGGCTCGGGCTCATTACATTCCGCATCGCCACTTCTTTTTGTTGAGACAAAAAGGGGGAGAAAATATAGGAACTTGATTATATTTTGACTTTTCTGAAAAAGTCAAACTGACATTGACTTTCTGAAAAAGTCAAACATGATACATCATTGGTAACACTTGACTTTTCTTTAAAAAGTCAACTGCATACTTTGACTTTCTGAAAAAGTCAACATCATGCATCAACTAGTGAATACTTTGACTTTCATAAAAGTCAAACATCATACACTTGCATTATCATTCTCTTTTCAAGTTCTAAAACTAATATTTTTATAACTCTTGCACAAACCTTGTATCTGTTATAAAAATAAAATTTATATTTTGTCCTCAACAAAAAGGGGGAGATTGTTAATACAAATATCGTCATTACACGTTATTTATATTTTTGATCTTTACCTAAGTTTTGTTAACGACAAAAGTAAATTTTAGTTTATAAAAGCTTAAAGCTTGTCAAGTTTAATAGATATTTAAACTAGCTTTCTCAAACAATATATTCATCATTCAAGCATTTACATTCATGATTAGTGACATCTTGATATGACTCTAATCATTATGTATGATAGTAGTTTTTAGAATGTGTTAGGTTCTTAAAACCAAACACTACTTAAGTACTTGCATATTTCTAAAAATAGAAATACAACATATGACATCATGTAATGCATCATGGAAATCATTGGAAGATTTCATTAGATATTTTGTGTAGATTTGTACTCTTCATATCTTGCACAATCTCACTTAGATAGAGTTGACTTTGGCAAGATTTGGTATATTGGCTGTCAGACCCAGCGGTACCAAAATGGTACACGGGCGGAACCCTTAAAAGGGTTCCGCGGTCCGTGGACGCTCCTGTCCATTTTTAGCTATAAATAGCAATGCCAAGCCAAGTAGTTTTTCATCCCTTTCCACTATACTCTCATACATATCTTCTCTCTAAACTTTCTAACTCAATTTCATATCATATTAGTGATCTCTTTTGTAGCAAAGAAGATCAAGTCACATTCAAGCTTCAACGAGAAGTTGGAAGTCTTGTTTGTTTAGTGTTGTATGATCTAGTTTTGATTCATACTTCATTGTTGTATTAAACCATCATAATCTTGTGAGTGTGAGTGGTTAGTATTTTAGTCCTCAAAATACATTGTATGTGGGAGTAGTTGTACCCTTGGAAAGAACTCGACATCTAGCTTAGTGTCGGAAATAGTGTAAGCGAA
>BPTQ01000006.1:152998625-153071750 GCA_019973895.1 Chrysanthemum seticuspe
AAAAGACATGCTTAAGAAATTTGGTCTTGAAGATTCCAAACAAACTAAAACACCCATGTCTTCGGACACTAAACTCACCAAGGACGAAGAAGGTGAATCCGTAGATAACACTAAATATAGAGGAATGATTGGTAGCCTACTCTATCTTACGGCTAGTAGACCCGACATTATGTTTAGTGTTTGTCTATGTGCATCGCTTTCAAGAAAACCCAAAGGCATCACACTTAGAAGCCTTAAAAAGGATTTTTAGATACATTAAGGGAACAACGTGTTTAGGATTATGGTATCCCAAAGGAACGGGTGTAGAAACCATAGTGTATGCCGACTCGGATCATGCCGGTGACTATGTCGATAGAAAAAGTACAAGTGGTATTTGCACTTTTGTTGGACATTGTCTCACCTCATGGTTTGCAAAGAAGCAAACGGCCTTAGCCATCTCAACTAGTGAAGCCGAGTACGTCTCAGCCGGAAAGGCATGTCAACAAGCTCTTTGGATGAAGCAAGCTCTCGTAGATTACGGAATTCATCTCAACGACATTGTGATACTTTGCGACAACAAAGGAGCCATCGATCTCAGCAAGAATCCCGTTCAACATGCTCGTACAAAGCATATTGAAATCCGTCATCACTTTCTTCGCGACAATGTTCAAAAAGGGAACATTTCAATTGATAAAGTATCCTCCGAAGACAACATTGCCGACATCTTAACTAAGCGTCTTAAACGAGAACCTTTTAATCTTCTTAGACTTGGTTTAGGGTTAATGGAACCAAACATATAGGATAAACATAGCCTAAAACATTAGAATAGTCAAACCAAAACAATTTTGCTTTGTATCTGCTACTGTAGCCACGGCACCAAATGACAACACGGATGGAACCAAATATTTGGTGCCGTCTGGTCCGTGGTGTCTACAGAAGCAAAACTGCTATATACATAACATCCTCTTCCTCACAACCCACTTTACCAAAACGTGTAAAACTTAAACCAAGCTCATTATTGACACCTTCCCACTCACTAATCACTGAAGATAACATCATTGTAAGTATCCTAACTACATTTTATCTCTTAATTCTGAGTCTAGGATTCTTATTTATGCACAAAACTATCACAAATCATTACATGGGGTTTTATGTATGCTTTTATACCAAATATGAATTCAATTGGCAAATTGCATAACTAGTCATTGAAATTAGGTACTACATTATCATATTGCATAAACAAATCATGCTTCCCACTAATTGATAGATAATGAATATAAGGCCTTATTCAAACAACCAAACACCCCATGTCAAAAGTTTTGAAAAGCTTCTCACTTGTAGGAAAACAATTTTTTCATTGCTAATACAAATAGAAACGTTAAATTTTCATCACTTGCATGCTCTTGAATACTAAAGGTATTGCATAACTAATATGCACTTCCCGAGTATATTCAAATGAAGCCACATTGAATTAGGAGCATTTGGGTTATCTCATGGTATTTGCCAAACACCCAACTAAAACCATTTTTGTGTATAAAATGAGTCGAGATAACCGCAACTCCAAATTGTTTTCATATAGGCACACACTAGAACCAAAAATGTTAAAATTTATTCTTATTTTTTTAACATATTAATTCTTGTCCCTAGGAATAACCATGGTAGCCGCAAGATTCTATGATCACAAAGACACCCTTAACTACATTCCCAAACACCACAAAACCAAAGGACTTACCAAGGAACAAGTAGAAATATTTAGGGGTCTAGAATCAAGGTATTTCCATGAGGGTAGAACCATTCACTCATCCTTCCTTGAAAACACCAATCTTCGTGAAGAACCAGCCGCCATTCAATTCGATTGTCTTCTTGACATCGATGAACCAATTTGTCCTAGGTTTGTGTTAGAATTCTATGCTAGTGTGACCAGGCTTTAGTGATGAAGACGATGATGAATTTTGTCTTAGGTTTAGAATCAACCAAAACGACTACACCATCACCTTAAGCAACTTTGCTCAAGTGTTAGGAATTCCCAACCGAGGAACTTGTGTCTACACGGATAAGTGGTCACTCACGGCTCTTGATACAATCAATGACCGCTCTCTTCCCTACCTAACCCGTTTGGCCGATAAGGATGCCATCCGTGAACACCTTTTTAACCCAAAAAGTGATACAACCTGAGTTACCCGAAAGGGAAAAGAGGTAAACCGAGATCCATATGGAATGGAGCTAAATGAACTTAAGCCCGAATTTAAAAAATGGGAGGAGCTACTTAGAGCCAATGTCATTAGCACCATAGGAAATAGGGATCACATAAACGCTTGCCTTTGTCACATGCTCTACAACTTGTCCACCCAAAAACCATTCAACTTAGCCTACTACATAGCCAGGAGAATGATTGACATTCCAACTCAAGGATCGGTTGCTCTTCCATACGGGATGCTTCTCACCCATCTCTATAGAAACTTCGCACCAATTCCACCAACCCCAAAAGGGATGCACCTTCACTATGAACTCATCCCTCACATCTTTGTACCTTTGAGTGATGAACGAGTTGCTAAGACAAAAGGAAAGAGAGCAAAACCTCCAACTCCATCATCATCATCATCAAATAGCTCCGAGGATGGTCTTCCAAGCTCTCGTCTTCCACCTCATGAGTATTATGCTTCCCTTCCCGAGATCGAGAATGAATCAGCAGAGTTCAAACAAACTAAGGGAATGTTCAAGTGCCTTGGTAGGATGATGAACAAGATTTACAAGAAGTTGGACAAATAAGGGTACTTTAAGGAGTGTTTGGAATAATACATTATCGTTAATGTTTGATACTATTTAGTTGTTTTTATTATGTAGGATGATAATATAACTTGAAACAATATTGTATGCTAACAATCTCATGCAGGGGGATAGCACAAGTATGCTATCAAATTTTACCCATTTTCACTATAATGTGAAAATCAATAAGCCTTGCTCAAAATCTATACTCCACTATGTTTATACATGTGTTATTTACTTTTCCTAACTAGAAATGTTTAGTATAACACATTTTGAGAAAAATTCCAGGTTTCGGAAAAGTCCCCGACACCTAAAAACGTACTCTGTCTACTTTTCTGCACTTCACAGATCAGACGGCACCATAAATTTGGTACCGTCCGTTATGTAAATTGGTACCGCCGTACCTGTACAGGCGGACCAGACGGCACCCTAAAAAGGGTTCCGGCCGTGTAAAATTTTGGTGTCGTGGATCCTCCAGGTAATTTTCTGAATTTCGACTCTTTCGTGATTCCAAATTACCATCCATCACTTATAAATCAATCTTAACTAGTTTATACTCTTATTAGAACTAGTATAAGTCACTTAGGTATATAAGAAATCCATTTCCCACCAAAATTCAAAAATTTGAAAAATCCACCCAAGGAGCCCTTTGGCATAAAGGAAGGAACCAAATTTTTGGTACCTTCAAATCCGTGGGAAATCTGATTGTTTGGAAATTCCACTCATTAGAACACATTTATTGCAAATCTTTTCTTCTTCACTCCATCTCTCTTGTATGGATTGACTTGGGTGATATGACTAGCATTCAACCCACTTCCAAATCATTAGGAACCTTATCTCTTCAATGGTTTAACATCAAATCAAACACATTTCTCCATAATTTTACACTTCTATAAATTAAGAGGTTTTACCATGATCATCCTCACACCTTCTTCATTCTTACTATCATCTAGCAAAGAAAAACCAAAGTCAAAAATGACAAAATCATCTCCAAAACCTTGCAAGAAGTGCGCTAGAATTAGTGTGAGGCCTTGTTGCTTCGTTAACCTTAGCTCATCATCCGAGTCTTCTCCACTAACAATCTCATCTCCCATCCGAGATGATACAAGTCTTACCTTGGCTACACCAAATCAATCACACATTGTGATCACCACTCCACCACCTACAAAAACACCAACTTCACCTCCACCGGCACCCATCCAAACATCCAAAACACCCTCACCACCTTCACCACCAAGGTCCTACTCTCATGCCTATGGAGTTATTCTCCACTCCACCAACTTCACCAAATCCCTTCTTGGAGGACTTGGATGACTTGCCCCCTATGCCAAATCATCCACCACCATTGCCATCCTTTGGCACAATCGAGCAAATAGCTCATGAATCACCAAGGTCATCTTTTAACCCAAACGCCCCACTAGGGCCAAAACCTCTTCTCTTCCACCCCATTTACAAAGACATCCATGGTCCTTTGTATGGGGATCATCCACTCCCCACATCAATGTCCCCTCATCTTGAGGACATTGAGGAGTGTATGTGGGATGCCAATCCCACTAGAGAGGAGATTCAAGCGGAACTCCACAACCTCCACCAATTCAAAGGAATGGTGGATTCTCACTTAAGTGAGACTATGCAAATGCAAAATGCTTTGCTTGCCTCCATAATGACCACCCCAAACATTCCCAACACCACCAACACATCTACCATACCACCACCACAACCTTCCCAAACATACTTCCCCCTAGGCATGGTTGCTCAACTTGTGAGCAAACGGCCCAAACCATGGAAAGGACCCGGGTTATGGTCCATGACTTCCAAGAAGAAATGAGGTTCATCCTCAATGATATCCTTGAGCGCCTCAACGCTCTTTCTCATCCACCATCTAACTAGGATGGTCATAGATTAGCATTTCTAGTTCTTCTTTTCTTAGGATTATTTTTTTCTTGTACTAAAACACATCATTGTGTTCCCATTTCATGATCCTTATTCATGAAAATTTTAACAAATGAATGGTGTTTTTTCTATAGTGTTGGTGCTTTTACATTGTGTTTGCAAATGCTTGTAAATGATCATTATTACTAACATTTTTTTTGTAGCTTTATTTTCACAATCCATGTATCTTCCCATTAAGCACCCAATTTAGGGGGAGCTTTGATCAAGGGGGAGATAATGGCTCGGGCTCATTACATTCCGCATCGCCACTTCTTTTTGTTGAGACAAAAAGGGGGAGAAAATATAGGAACTTGATTATATTTTGACTTTTCTGAAAAAGTCAAACTGACATTGACTTTCTGAAAAAGTCAAACATGATACATCATTGGTAACACTTGACTTTTCTTTAAAAAGTCAACTGCATACTTTGACTTTCTGAAAAAGTCAACATCATGCATCAACTAGTGAATACTTTGACTTTCATAAAAGTCAAACATCATACACTTGCATTATCATTCTCTTTTCAAGTTCTAAAACTAATATTTTTATAACTCTTGCACAAACCTTGTATCTGTTATAAAAATAAAATTTATATTTTGTCCTCAACAAAAAGGGGGAGATTGTTAATACAAATATCGTCATTACACGTTATTTATATTTTTGATCTTTACCTAAGTTTTGTTAACGACAAAAGTAAATTTTAGTTTATAAAAGCTTAAAGCTTGTCAAGTTTAATAGATATTTAAACTAGCTTTCTCAAACAATATATTCATCATTCAAGCATTTACATTCATGATTAGTGACATCTTGATATGACTCTAATCATTATGTATGATAGTAGTTTTTAGAATGTGTTAGGTTCTTAAAACCAAACACTACTTAAGTACTTGCATATTTCTAAAAATAGAAATACAACATATGACATCATGTAATGCATCATGGAAATCATTGGAAGATTTCATTAGATATTTTGTGTAGATTTGTACTCTTCATATCTTGCACAATCTCACTTAGATAGAGTTGACTTTGGCAAGATTTGGTATATTGGCTGTCAGACCCAGCGGTACCAAAATGGTACACGGGCGGAACCCTTAAAAGGGTTCCGCGGTCCGTGGACGCTCCTGTCCATTTTTAGCTATAAATAGCAATGCCAAGCCAAGTAGTTTTTCATCCCTTTCCACTATACTCTCATACATATCTTCTCTCTAAACTTTCTAACTCAATTTCATATCATATTAGTGATCTCTTTTGTAGCAAAGAAGATCAAGTCACATTCAAGCTTCAACGAGAAGTTGGAAGTCTTGTTTGTTTAGTGTTGTATGATCTAGTTTTGATTCATACTTCATTGTTGTATTAAACCATCATAATCTTGTGAGTGTGAGTGGTTAGTATTTTAGTCCTCAAAATACATTGTATGTGGGAGTAGTTGTACCCTTGGAAAGAACTCGACATCTAGCTTAGTGTCGGAAATAGTGTAAGCGAAGTGTAAAGGTTTTCTCCGCCGGTGAAAGGAGCTTGTTGACTAGTGAAGTTA
The DNA here is from genome assembly GCA_019973895.1 of Chrysanthemum seticuspe. Classification (NCBI taxonomy): domain Eukaryota; kingdom Viridiplantae; phylum Streptophyta; class Magnoliopsida; order Asterales; family Asteraceae; genus Chrysanthemum; species Chrysanthemum seticuspe. Next base: position 153,004,837 of record BPTQ01000006.1, read on the forward strand.
AACTCTCGTGTGTGAGACTCGGGGAGTGGAGTAGGGCAAGGAGAAAGAGTCCTTGTAGACCGAACCACTATAAACAACTTGTTGTGGTTTGATCATTTCTTTCCTTATTTACTTATTACATATTGCTTGCATATTTCATTAACATACTCAAGATCAATATCAATTGATCTTTCAATAAGTTTCAAAACAAAGTTTTTAATTGGTAAACTATTCAACCCCCTTTCTAGTTTTCTACAATATGCTTACGCGTAAGCCTTATGCCAAGACCTCTTTTCCTACGCGTAAGAGGAGTTCCTACACATAAGCTTATGATTACGCGTATGGTCAACGGTTTACGCATAAGCTTGCAATTTCTACGCTTCAGCCTTATTTTTAACCATAATTATGAATTGTTACGCATACAAACTTGTAAATAAATAACCCATAACATCACGAAACCAAAATGTCACTAATAAGCTATGATGGTTAATATTTTGTGTGAATGAGTGAAAATTTGGACTTTAAAATTCAAAATTAATAAACTCACGATAATTATCATGACTACTTTGGACTATTGGACTAACAAGTGACATTGGACTCGTAACATTCATTAACATAACACATTCAATAATTGGACATTAAAATCAACTTTTGACTAACGTAATGTCTTTCGATATGTTGGTTCTTTTGGCTCAATATCTTTCAGATCACAATATGGACGTCGCGATGGAAAACGTTAACGCACCAAATGTACTCGCAATGGAAGTGTTATGAATTGGAAATTCCATGTTAAAGTGTCGGTCACCCCAATTATGGTCTAGCATATGTTAGCTCGTAGACTTGTTGGTATTTAAGTTATTTAGTAGTTTGTTAGTTAGTTTGTAGCGTAGATTAGTTTAGTGTAACACCGTGGAGGAAGGACGGGTCTTTACCCACTGTATGCCTGATCCACAATCCGATAGGAGGACGTAGTATTTGTAACTATAAATACCCCTTCCATCCTTGGAAGGGGTGGTGCTTCTCATAATCTAACCTTTTATTTTTTTGTAAAGCAACTCTCTAACAAGAACACCCATCTCATCTCTTTGTCTCTCTAAACAATGGCATACTTATATCATCATCATCCAAGGCCACCCGAATCATCTATAACACAATATATTAAGATCCTAAAAATGGTACCAGAGCCATGGTTATTGTGTTGTGTTGATTTTGTGTGGTTTTAAATCAAGTTAAAACTGTTTTTGTATCACTTTTTTGGTCAGAAAATTCATTTTTTCCTATTATTGTAGTTAACCAGCTTTTAACAGATTTTAGCTTTTAACTGATTTTATGTATCTTTATTGGTCAAAAAAGTCTTATGGTTTATACTGTACAATCTGTCTTGTGTCAATCTTTTGTCCAAGTCAGTTTTGCTATTCTTTCTTATGCTTTTTTGTACCAATGTTGTGATAATATAATGGTCATATTCGTATGGTCAACTGGTCACTTTCGTGGTCAAACAGGGTCAATAATGAAGCAGTTTTATACTTTTCTGGGTAACATCATTGTTGTGACTTTGTTGGTACCAAACATGTGATAAAAATGGTCAAATGGTCAGATTGTTTAGGTCCAAACAAGGTCAAAACGATGCATTTTTAATGTTTTTCTGGGTTACCTTTGAAGATGGTCGGAAAACTTGGTCGGAAAACTCGCCGGAAAAAGTCAAAATCTTGCTAGCGACTTGTCTTTACAAGTCATAGCGATTTGTCTAGAATGCAGCGACTTGTCTCTAATGCTAAAAGCAACTTGTTTCAGAACATGGTCAAAAGCGACTTATGTTTATAAGTTAGCGATTTGTGATGTAATGAGTGAAGCGACTTGACTAAACCGTTTTAACTATTGAGTCAAAAGCGACTTGTTGACCATGGACAAGACCAATTACTACCATGTACCAAGACTCAACCACGACTTCAGGTTCTCAAAACCATCATCAGTCCACTATCTACTGTAAACGAAAAACAGATCCGAATACATCAACCTCGATCCAACTCTAATCACAACAACTTCAGTATCATCATCCATTCAATGTCTAACCTATATCTCTTCTTCAAAACAAAACCAAGACTCTCTTTCAAACAAGACTTGAAAAGTAAAACAATACGATCTCAGATTCGTTCAATATTTTTAATCTTTCTAAGATCTTTTATTTGAACTTCTCTCGTCATTGATTTCTTGTGTATGATGTTATCTGAATCATACAAGAAATAAAATATAACAAGTTTGCTACTCTTATTTCATTGATTCGTTCATTGAACAAAAGCAAAACGAAAAATCACAACAATACCTACCTGAGTTTTGAGTGCTTTACATCGAACATCATGAATCAAAATTAGTATTATCGATGGGGAAAAGCTGCAAGAACGAATCTTGGACCTTATCGTTGATCATCAAGTAAATGTATGGAACGGTTTTAATTGTGGTGATTGGGGTATCTGAACTTTGTGAGATTTGATTAAAAGTATTTTTTGAAGCTGCGTATTATTTTATAATTAGGGAAAAATAATGAGATGGAGGCATTTTGATTGGAGTAATATTAGGTTTTGAGTTGGGTGAATATTGAGATTAGGTTAAATGTGATATGTGATGTTTATATACTACCCGTGATATTAGGGTAAGAAGGTTGTAACCTGATTTGTACAACTTGGGCCGCTAGTGGATTTGGTCGGGTTATGATTGGATTTGTATTATTGGACTGGACCAAATTTGATGAGAGTTGAATGGACCAAGTCTTGTGAATGGACATTGAGCCTCTTTGGTTTAAAACGGATATATTAGGCCATCATGTGATATCACTACAAATGCACAATATCTGTAATAATGCAAATGGTTTACGCCTATTGCTAGGTATTATGTTTGAATCGTTACATGTTATACTGGTATACACGATTTGACTTGGACTTGCATAGGATTCGGATTGGACAGAGCTTAACGGATTTTGGATCGGATGATTTTTTTTTACTTGATTCGAATTTTTGATGATTATTTGATTATTTTGGACTGGGCTAATGCGGTTTGATAATAAGTCTTGTGATTTGGTGAGATTTGATATTGAGATTTGTTATCATGCTGAGATTCGTTATGATATGCTGTTTGATACTTTGGTATAAAATTTCACGGAAGGATACAAATTCACGGCTTGAGCAAAAAAGTGTAAAATGACTACGGGGTTTGTGTACGGTATTATTGAAGTGATGTTATCTTCATATGTGATCATTACTATTAGCCAATGAATCAATGGAGGTTCAATTTCAGCAATTCCTATGAGATATTCGACGCAACAGAATGTTTACGATTCTTCACAGTCTAAGCAAAATCTTTCAAGAATCTTCAGTGTTAGTCATGACTTTTCAAGATTTTTGCTTTTGATCAGATCTTCTCGTGCAGATGGTCGTACACGTTATGATGCTTCCAAAATTTCGAAACCATCATGGGGGAGAAACGTGTACTTTGATGTGTTACGGTTAACCTCCAGGCAAAAGGAGTTTATACTACTTAACTTAGTATGGTTTGTGAAGTTGTCTACATTCGGGTAAAGAATTGTTGATGATGAAGGTGATTTGTTGATGAACCGTTGCATGTTCCCCTAAAACAGATATTCACCGAAACTAAAGTTGTCATAACACATTCAAGCTGACATTGTTTACGGTTTAGTCTTGATTTTGTAAAATCCCGCGAAAGAATCTATTTCTCGGTTTAAATCATAGATTTGTAAAATCCCGTAACAATGGAAACATCCTGGTTAAAGTAATGTGCATTTCCTGATCTATCTTGCGGTTTATTCTTGGTTTTGTAAAATCCCACGAAAGAAACTATTTCTCGGTTTAGACCATAGAATTGTAAAATCCCGTGATGATGGAACCATCATGGAAATAGGAAAGTGTATTTCGGGATCTTTTCTGATATTGGTGCTATGGTTTCTGCTTTGAAGAATGGATAAAAGGGTGTACTTCATGAATTGGGTGCTTGTTTGGATTGTCTTCGTGGCAGTTTGGTTATTTCATGGTTTTATGGGGTTATGTGCTTTTAACCATGGTCGGGATGAAAACCATTATCATAGTTCACTTAAAACGTTAAAGGAGGCTAGATTTGAGTTTTAATCAGAAGATGTGACAACGGCGTTAATTCAGTATTAGGTTGAAATGAAATATCACGGGCGAGTGTACGTAGTATCTGAAGGTATCGGGGATGGTTGGATGAAGATTCTTCGAGATCCTTGTTCAAGCTTTTTCAAAAACGAAGACTTGGAAATCTAGTTATTTTTAGGCGACTTTTCCTTTTCTTTTACCACTTGGGGGAATTGGGCTCTTACCACCACAAAATAACTATCACTTTAAGGAGTTACGTTGTAGTGCTCAGTGTCACATTGAATTGTGGATTTTCAAGAGGTGATGTACGTCTTATACTTGATGGTTGGTTGGATGAAGAGTATAGAGTAGTTAGAGATTCAATGGAGGATGAAGTCTCGGCACCGCTCTTTGTTACATATGTGCAAGTTTAAGTCACGAGTTCGGGTTAGTTTACTTCAGTGTCAAATTCATCATATTGGGTTTTCTCCATCAGCCCGAAAAAGAGCCTACTGAATGATAATGGGGTTGATTACAAGTTTGCCAAGAGAGATTGAAAAGAGAGAGATTTATGACGTTTGAACACAACAGTTCAAGGCTCGTACTCTAAAGAAAAGAAAAGTGTACGTTTCAGTGCACTTTATCTTCTGAAGAAGAGAAATCTTCTTATGACGTTTGAACACAACAGTTCAAGCCTCGTACTCTAAAGAAAAGAAATGTGTACGTTTCAGTGCGCATTATCTTCTAAAGAAGAGAAATCTTCTTATGAAGTTTGAACACAACAGTTCAAGCCTCGTTCCTCAAAGAAAAGAAATGTGTATGCTTCAGTGCGCATTATCTTCGGAAGAAGAGAAATCTTCTTATTAATGACCATTCTTATCAACATGCTTCATGCTTTTTCCAAGCGCTTTAGTCATCAAGTGAACCGAACTACTGTTGATTGTTTTCTTATTCCACTTGCTCAACTATAATGACGATGGCGACATCATGTGCTAATTTTGCGGGGGAGAAGTGTGAATAGAATACATTTAGATGATAATCACTTGTTTAATCAAGAATGGCATCTCCGTATGCAATTCTTGAGGGGGAGAAGAAGTGTGAATTTACTGCATGGTTGATTGATTTATGAGATTAAATGGTCAAACGGCTCCAAACTCATGTAAGAACCGAGCGTCTTCTTATCGGGTCATCTTCACATGGAGTTTTCTTCTAAGAGCCGTTGGTTAACATCTTCACACGGGCTGATTTGATTAATGACAAAGTGCTTCCAGTTGCGGGGCTGATTTCCTTGATGAACATCTTTTTGTTCTTGTTTGATTGGGAGGGATTTGAGTTAAGGGGATTTGCTATTTGTATGTTAACGGGAATGCATTTGGTGAGTTGAAGATGTTGAATTTATATTCCCCAATTGGACAATCTTGAAGAAGGTCGAGTCTACAGTCGATTCTACATTCTCTGCTACATGTTAGAAGACTAAAAACGAGTTGCACTTAACGATCTAAAGACTTCTTCTTAATTCAAGCATTCATCATAAAGATTGTCGGTTTAGGGGAGAGCACTAATTGGGGGAGAGTGAAAAGCCAATGTTAATCCCCAATTAGACTTTCTCACATTCTTCAGCAAGTTGATTCTCACATAGACTTCAAGCGATCTTCTCAACAGATTTCAAGTATTTGGGCTTATAATGTTTTGCTGATTCTGAAGTATCAAAACCAGCAAGGGGGAAGGAGACACGCATCTAAAAGCGAGTAAACTTGATGAACTTAATTCTTCTAAGTGGTTGAAGATATCCCGGGAAGACAAATGTCATGACTGCAGAGAAACTCAAGGTTTTACTCATCAAGGCTTTTAGTGTTATTATTCCAACTACGTGGGGGAAGTGATGTAAGAGAAATTTTCTGAAGATAAAAGAGGTACACAAGTGTGTGATGATTTCGATGTTATCGCAATCATCAGGGGAGAGATAATTGTGTACATTGGGGGCGCTCAGCTGCTTTACTTGAGGGCTTAATCAGCGATTCAGAGATATAATCACTTATTTCAGAGTGGACATCCGCAGAGATTGTCATCTGCAGAGATAATCAGTGATTCGGCCTGCTTCTTCAATGTTATCGGTTATTCTCTCTTTGGGCATTCGGGTACTTCGGGTTCTTGAGCTTCATACACTTTCTTCAGGGGGAGAGAAAAGTATACATCGGGGTTATTCTTTGGCTATCGGACTTAATCTGCTACTTCGATGGTATAAGTTTCTCTGTCTTCAGGTATATTTGTATTCTGGTTTGTGAGCTCTAGTCGAAGAGACTGACTTCATCAATTCATCTACTTGGGGGAAGTGGTCTCTTGACACCTTTTGGGGATGCATCGCTTCAGACTTCAGTGGTAAAGAAATTTGAGAAGATTGTTTTTGTGTGGGATGATACGTAGCTGATCTATCTTGATGATATAACCACGAAAGGAGAATCTCGATTATCGTTCTTAAAAGGAGCAGCGGAATTTATGATAGTGGTGTGCTTCTATGTGCACCTGGCTAAGGCAAGATTGAAATAGAGCTTCGAATCTGCTCATCTAATGGATTTTCAGTCTGGGGGGAAGCTGCCAAAGTCTCTCTTTCTCAAAGGCTCATGTTCTATCTTCTATTTTGGAGCCTCGGAAGCTTTGGTGGTAGAAGTTTAAGAGATGACGAATTCTATCTTCTACGACGTGCTGTTCGATATCCTTATCTCGGTACTCGTAGTATCATCCCCTTAAACTATATCATCTACTCTATCTTTGTAAATATTTATCAAAAACCAAATACAAAAATATAAAACCAACAAAAAGAAAATAGAAAAATATAAAACCAACAAAAACCCATAAAAATCAAAAAATTGAAAAAAATACCAAAAGTATGTTTTCTCAAGACATGTATTCTGGTATCGATAACATCTACGGTCTTAGAAATATCATTCAACAATGGCACGGGACCATAGATGAAGTTCGAGCAGAAGGTGTAAATATTTCTTTTCAAAACATGTCATAAACAATGGCTTGCAGTTACTTGAGACTGTAACCCGTGCTTAAACCATGGCTTGTTATTATTTCAGATAGCAACCCGTTCTTCAAGAAAGGAAAGTGCTGCGCTAAACCAAAATTTTCAAATATTTCGTGCACTTATCCTAAAACAAAATGAGGAAAGTATGTCGAAGGACTGCTGTTCCTACTCAAATATTTTTCCTTCTAAAATTTTTCAGAAAAATATTTTTTGAACAAAATGGTGGTAAATGAGTTGCTTGAAAATCAATCAGAATCAAGTTTTCATAAAATTGCGAAAACTCAATCAATGAATTCAGTGCTTTTAAAACTTTTCAAGAAAAAGAGTCATTAATTAAGGGGAAGAATGTTTTTCAAATTTACATCATCTAACATGCTTTCTTAATCATCCTACGTGCTTATTTGAAAAAATATAATTGCCTATGTTGAAGGACTAGGTTTCTAGGATGTGATTGTTAGGATTAGATGATTATAGATTGATGAACACATTATTCCCATGCTTTATATGAACTGGTTGATATGTTGGATTGACTTTTATTAGTCGATTGCTGTTTGGGTGTTGTCGACCACCATATATCTGTTTGTATGTCTACTAACGTATGCAGATATCATGGATTATAAGAATGTTCCTGATCCGGATCCCACAATTGATGATTGGATGCCGAAAGGAAATGGTAACTATATCTTGGGTTGACAAATGAAAAAATGGAGCTTAATTTGACTTCTATGGAGAGTTGGCATGAAAAAATGCAACGTAAGAGGTCTTACTGCATCAGCAGATGGTTTTCTTCATCATCAATTGAAGAAACGAAGCTTAATTTGACCTCAGTTGGCATGAATAAATGCAACGTAAGAAGTCTCACTGTTTCAGCAGATGGTTTTCTTCCAAACCTCCATCAACAACAACAAAAGCAGCTCAACCACCTAACGTATCTTTGTGCATGATAATTGTGATGATACCATTTTTTAAACAATTTTTAAATAATATTGTTTTGAAAAATGGAAAAATATTGGTTTTTCAAATAAACTGAACTCAAATTTTGGAAATCAACCGGACTTCATTTTAAACATAAGTCACTCAATCAACGACTACGGTCATTGATTAAGGGGGAGAGTGATTTCAAACTTAAGTATTTTCAAACGATATTTCTTCATAAAAGTCCGTTTGTACGAATTAATGTGGTGATCTAAAGATTTAATGTTATGTCATGGTATGATTTTCTTTAAAACTTAAAGATCTTTCAAAATGAAATTTTTTCTGTTCTTGTTTGATTGTGAAATTGTTTTATTTTACTTAAAGATCTCTTAAAACTGTCATACCTGACACTAACAATCTTTAATGTCTAAAATTGACCCTTATCGGTCATTTTTCAAAATTAAATGTTGCCACGTCTTTCTCCAAAATTTTTTAAATGATTTATATCAATCGGGATCCAAAATCTCAATTGGTTTGAAATTTTTGATCAGGGGAGAGATCGTGATTTAAATCTCAAATTGGTTTTAAAGGGTAATTGTTTCTAAGCACTCCTTCCTTCATGTGTCAAACGATTTTCAAATACATAATGCACATGATTGTGGAGGAGCATTTAACCAAAAAAAACCAGAAGAGTATTTAAACAAGGCCACATTTTCTCCCATGTTTTCTAAACCTTATTAAATCACTTGGGATCCAAAATCTCAAAGGGTTTGATATTTTTGATCGGGGGAGAATTTGTGATTTAATAATGAAACTTGATTAAAGATGATCATTTTGCTTCAAATGTGCATACTGCTCTCCCATATGTGCTAAACGCTTTCGGATCTCGAAGCACATATTGAGGGGGAGCATTTCAAAAGAAAACAAACTTTCAAGGTACAAAAGATTCTATGTTTCAACATAAAGTACCTTGATTGATTTTCTAATGGTTTTTTAATGGCTTTTGTGATCGTGGATGTACTTCAAAAGAACTCTTTCCACTATGTGATAAAATCGTTTCAAATATCCTATGCACATATTGAGGGGGAGAATTTACCAAAGAAAATCAAATGGCTTTTTTCTAAGGAAATTGTGATCAAGAAATTATTTCAAAGAACTCTTGCCTCCATGTGCCAAACAATTTCGAAATCATATGCACATGTTGAGGGGGAGCATTTCTAAAAGATAAAAAAAAATTAAGGTACAAAATGCTTTGATATTATATCACAAGTACCTTGATTGATTTTCCAAATGATTTTTCAATTGGTTTTGTGGAAAACTAGAAGGGGGGGGGGGGGGTTTAGCCAATTAAATCTTCCTTTTAAACTATTTAGATCGACTTATGTCAATCTATTTGGATGTATGTGTTGGATGTTGATAGATAAACATATAAAGGTATGTAATGAAAGATAAGAGTAAGAAGCACAAAACCACAACGCGAGTATTTATAGTGGTTCGGCTACAAGGACACCTTCCTTGCCCTACTACACTCCCCGAGTCACCTACTCGAGAGTTTGTAAACACTACACCAATCTCCTTATGGCGGAGAAACCTTCACAACGTCGCCTACCCTTTTTCTGGTGCTAGGCTAACCACCGAGTTCATTCACTCCAAGGTGAACCACACCTACACAACGTCGCCTACCCTTTATAAGGTACTAGGCTAAGTACCTAGTTCTTTTACACCAAGGTGAACCACACCTACACAACGTCGCCTACCCTTTATTAGGTACTAGGCTAAGCACCTAGTTCCATTGCACTGGAGGAGCTACTACCCAATACTACACCAACGACTAATCCCAAAGCAGATCCACTCCTTTTTACAACATCATCAAGGATATCAATATCCTTGGATCTAGTACTAATCTATCTTGTACATCGAAACACACCATATCGAATGTACATCTAAGGCACCTTTCACTAATGCCTTTAACTAGATCTTCAAGACACCCTTCACTAATGTCTTGTGTCTTGACTTCTAAGCACCCTTCAATAATTCTTCTAGTCTTGACTTCTAAGCACCTACCACAAGTACTTATGATATGGACGATAGATACCCTTCACTAATATCTTCGTCTTGACACTTGAGACACCTTTCACAAATGTCTTCAACACTTCTTAGGAAAAGAAAAAAAAATCATCAACAAGAAGACTTCAGTAGTCTTGATGATGAGGAAGCATGGCAACTCATGCACTTGAGCTTGCTCAACTTCAAAGGTGGTTATCTCGCCTTTAAGAGGAACCTAGAAGATTACACAAAAACAAAACTACAAACATAGATCTCTTGGATCTGAGGTTAGAGAGTTTTCAACTCTAGGGGAAAGTATGTTAGAAAGAGGTGAGAAACAATGAAGAAATAGCTCACTATTTATAGAGAAAAATTCTACTGTTCCCCGGATCCCACGGATCCCTTCCACAAGGGATCCGTCTAGCGTAAAGCTAGGGATCTGTGGGACGCTCCTCTTTACCCATGGGTATTTTGGTTATGGGTCATAGGTTGATCCATGGGTCTTTAGCTAGATACAATGTATCTCTTAAGTGCAATGCACCTAGTCACATGGGTATGGGTCAAAACCATGGGTTATGGATATTATCCATATATGATATAAGCATGATGTCATGCAATGGGTTATGGGTCAAGCTCCATGGGTCATGGGCTTTGGGTTGTACCCAACTACATTCATTGTATTTGTCCAATGGGTTATGATACTTAAGTTTCTACCCATTTATATTACCCAATATACTACATACTAGTTATGTGTATATTTTACCCAAATATGTAAACACTAGTTGTTGTACATATGTAATATTAAATCATAAAATCACTTATACTTGTTTTAGTATTTTATGTGAGAATGTGAATATGTTAGAAACTATTAGTTCAAACCATTTACGTATTTCATTTGTTTCGTTAAAATGATTTTACGTTTGTTATCGACAAAACATTAGAAGATCGTAAAATATAAATAAACGTTTGTACGGCTTATTTGTATTAACAATCTCCCCTTTTTGTTGATGACGAAACATAAAAGTATTTTAAGGAAAAGCTAAAATTCGTAAAAGTTTGGATTTGTAGTTTTTGGTTTCTTCTCCCCCTTTTTGTCGAAACAAAAAGAGCTTCGGAAGGAAACTAACATATTTTTTTAGGAAAAACATGTGAAAGAAATAAAAAGAAATAGAGAGCAAGTAACGGGAAAGGATCTCGTCTTTACTCCCCCTTGACGAGTCCATCCCTATGTAAGGGCGTCAAGAAAGTAATACTAGGCTAGTTTATTTGCAACTAAGTTTGCAAAAGATTTCGTCTAAGTGACGAATATGCTCCCCCTTGATGATTGAAATTTTGCAAAGGGATGTCAAGAAATGTAATCCTAATATTGCAAATAATTTGCAATGTATTGTTTCGACACAAAGCTCCCCCTAGCTTTTAGGGTGTCAAGTTTTCAAGTGTAGATTGAATAACTACAAAACAAATGTTAGAAAGCAAGTATAATTCACAATTTCCTACAAATGTGGTCCAAGTTAGTAGAAAAATAGTTTACTGTATCACGGATCCCACGGTTCCCTCCTAGTAGGGATCCGTCTAGGCAAATTAGAGGGGTCCATCTAGCTGATGAATAAATTCAGCAAATGGTGGTATAACAATTAATGTTATCACAAAAGTGAGATATGAATACAACGTAATCATATACTCAGAAATATAGCAAGTAGCATGGAATTTCATCTAATAAAACTAGAGTTATGATATTCATGACTCTAAAAACTAAGAGAAAATAAAAAATGCATGACTAGGAATTTCTAAACCAACTATCGCTTGATGCTAGGACACCACTAAACTTTTCTAGCTCAAGTTTTGTTTAGGTTTGATCTCGTCGAAACGTTCGAGGAAATCGTAAAACATCAAAAGTTGGTATTCTCGTACTTCATGTATCAAACTTTCAACATGTTGACAATGATAACAATCTTTGTCATGGCTAGGTAGTAGTGGTGGAAGAAATGAAATGGCTTGATGTGAAGGATCAAGAGAAGCAGCTTGTAGGGCTTCAAACGACGGAGGGATTGGTGGAGGCGCATTTGAGAATGGCTCGACCAAGAATGATGGTGGTGATAGAGAAGTGTCAACTTCCATATGGTCGGGTGGTTGACTTTGATGATTTCTCATAATCCAAATGGGATTATATGATGGAAACGACGAAAAGGAAGCCGGAGCTAATGTTGACTCAACACCTTGATTTTGTACCATTATTCCTCCCAATGAGGAGAATGTTGTCAGCGGAGGAGGATGAGACGGCCTAGGAGGCAAATCCTCTAAATTGTAGAGGTGTGGTGATGATAGTGGAGATGTAAAAGAAATAGCTCTAGGAACCAATGGTGATGGTTTTGTGCAGATTATATTGTTTGGCCTAGGAGGTATGGTGGTGTTTGGCAAAGGTAGTTTTGTGGGTACTACCCTTTTAGGAATTGGTTTGATTGGTTGAGAAAAGATCCTTGCATTTGTTGGCTTGACCGGAGATGATTCGATTGAAGAAATTTTGTGTATAACACGATCAATTTTCTTGGGTGGTTCTTTGGTGGATAAGTTACTACTTGGAGTTTTCCTCATGATCAGATGATTTCAAGATGTTAGGAATTAGAAAATTCCATAGTGAAGTGTCAGTCACCCCAAATATTATCTAGCATAAGTTAGCTCGTAGACTTGTCGTTATTTACGTTACTTAGTAGTTTATTAGTTAGTTTGTAGCGTAGATTAGTTTAGTGTATCACCGTGGAGGAAGGACGGGTCTTTACCCACTGTATACCTGATCCGCAGGCCGATAGGAGGTCGTGTATTGTGTAAGTATAAATACCCCTTCCATCCATGGAAGGGGTGGTGCTTCTCATTTTAATCTAATATTCCCTTTGATCATCCAAGACCACCCGAATCATCAACACAATAAATATACGATCCTACAATTGGTACCAGAGCCCAGGTTTTGTGTTGTGTTGATTTGTGTGGTTTCGTCCATGGTTATTATGTGTTATTGATTTATGTCGATTTGTATGTGTTGTTGAAAACTGTTTTTGTACCTTTTTGATGGCCTGCAAATATTTTTTCTATTAGTGTGGTGAAAACTGTTTTTAACAAAGTATTGGCATCCTTTTCTTTGGTCATATGGTATATCATCTTGTTCATTTTTTTAGTCAATATGTCAGATTCATGAGGTCATTTGGTCATATTTGTTATGTCAAAACATGGGTATAAGGTCTTCAAATATCACTTTTACTGGGTAAAATGAATCTGGTCATGTTTCATGGTCTAAACGAGTAAAAAGGAGGCATCTTTCTTATGCAGTTTTCTGGGCCTATCGTTGCTGGGCATATTTTCTTGGTGGCGACTTGGCATTTTTGAATGCGAAGTTTTACACAAAACTGTCCAGATTCTATGAAGTTAGCGACTTGACTGTAGCGACTTATATTTATAAGTTAGCGATTTGTGCGTTGAAAGATGTAGCGCCTTGTGGTTATTTGACTATTGAGTCAAATAAAAGTTCTGGCGACTTGACCTAGCGAGTTAGACCTAGCAACTTAGACCTAGCGACTTAGAACTAGCGAGTTAGACCTAGCGAGTTAGACCTAGCGAGTTGTGACAAGTAGCGACTTGACTTAACAGAAAGGTAGAAGAAGAGTTGACGACTGCTTAATGACCACGACCTCACATACATAATACCAAAAATGACTAGACCACATCACCATTAACAACCATATAACCCACGACTTCAGTCATCAGTCCATGACCCATCTCCAAACAACATCCAAGCTATACTAACCTAAACTCATCCTCCATATCCTCTAGCTCTTTCAAGACCCTTAAATTAATAACAAGAAAGATCTCAGATTTTTTTATTCGTGGTTCTCAAATGAAACATCAAGACTATCAAGTCTATATCACGAATCAAAAACTTCATCATTGATCATGATATTGATAATATTCTGTCACACCCCCAAATTACCTGTTTTGCAGCGGAATGGAATTCCTGGGGGATGACTGTCATAGCATCAAAGTTATAGTTATATTGTACGACCTAAAGTGTCGTTTGGAAAACACATCGTTTGATTTAATAAAACAATCAGAGTTTACAAAGTATAGGTCCCAAATAAAAATCAATTTGTGCGGAAATAAGTTTGTTACAAGTCAAACGATGTTTTTAAATTGCATAAATCCCATGTGTGACGCGTCGTCACCACGACTCTATGCTATGTCCATATGCATTCCATGAAGTGAATGCCTTAGATACCTGAGATAAAACATGCTAAAAGTGTCAACACAATGGTTGAGTGAGTTCATAGAGTTTGGCTTGAAATGTAAAGCCTTTAAAGAATGTTCATGCAGCAAAGGCATTGTAAATCCACTCAGTTCCAAGTTCCGCCCATACAAAACTTGCAACCTGTGTGTTTACAACCCACTGCCGAAAATGTGTATAGTTTATGTTCAATCACATGATGTCAATCTTGTTTGTAAGTAGGACATATGTGCATACGATATATACAAGTACTTAATGCAAAGAATCACAGCCAACTGAACCTCTTGACAAGTCTAAATTGTTTGTTATGTTTCATTGAATAACAGATTATATTCACCCCAGGTCACGTCATCAAGGACCCAAAGGTGGGGGCGTCAGCCCGATAGTACTATCAATAACTCTCCGCCGGCACCCGCAGGAGTTAACCAGTTGCTAAAGTATGTATGTTGATGCATAATTGAAAACAAGTTTAGCACATTAAGGCACATATAGCAATAAACCACACATAATGTCCAAAGTGTATAAGAAGTATAGTGTAACACAATTGTATAAATGGTTTGAGTATTCGCAAGAGTGAAACAAGTATTTAAGCATGTATCTACCCCAAATAGTTTGTAAGAATTTAAATGAGTAAAAGCGGGGTATGAACTCACGATAATCAGTAACAGTTTATAGTACTTATGAAAATAAATGAAAATAGTTGAGCATGTATCTCCCCCAAAAGGAATTCAAAACGTATAAAAGTAGGGGCTATGAAACTCACCTGGTATGATTGATATGCTAACAAAATGAAGTGCACGAAAATGAGGCTCGGAAACTATCCGCGACCTAAAATGAATGATGTGCTCTAATATAAGTCATGAAACAATGTCGTGCATGCAAATCCATATGTAATCTATACCACTTGTACGCTTTTGAAAATAGAATTTATCGTCGAAATATATGTTTATGACATATCATCATGTTTATAAAAATACTTTACAATTAGTTACGTGAAACAACCTCCTACGATAGTCGCAAAATGGTGCACATCGAGTGTTAGGAAACGAACTCAACAGTTTTGGAAAGCTTGTATCATTATCTCAAAGTTTTAGCATTTAAGTTTACATCCTAGAGGTCTCGATCATGGAGATAAATATAGGTTTAGTATGGTAATTGTATCCAAAGTATTGTTTAAGGGTGGTTTCCGGCAAAGTTTGAGTGACTATATTTTATTCGTTACAACTCCGCTTGACAAACGGTTGGACATTTTGGAAAATATGCTAGGCGAACTTACTTTTACTAGAAGACATCTCTTTATAAAAAGTTCTACATCAATGTTAAAAATGACCTCCAACATGGTGACTTGTTTTGCCGTAACACTTAGAAATAATATAGTTTTTCTTATATAATAAAGTTAAGGCAACTTTGTGAAAACGTGTATAATTTAATCGTTACAAGTTCGTTTTCTACGTTTTATATGTCCTTAGCTTCGTATCAAAGTATACTAATATATTTTTGATAAGTCGACACATTTAATAACGCTTAAACCTCATTTTTGACTCGTAAAGGGTGACATTTTCATGCTGAAATTTCTGGAATTATTAGTTTTCGTCGTCAAACTTCAAAAATTCATAACTTCTTCGTTATAACTCCGTTTTAATCCGTTCAAGCGGCCACGTTTTCGTTTTAAAGTATATTCTCCAAATATCTAGCCCAAAATATTTTACCAACTGTCGAATTTTCCCAGATTTAAAAATATGGACAGACCCTAAATAAAACTTGTCGAAATGAGTTTTTCACGCGCAAAACCTATTCTAACCAATTCAAAACAACTCCGAAGCTATCCAAATCCTACCATACACCTTATTAGGGTGTCATGGGTTCCTAGACATCACCAAAAGTGATATGTTTCAAGGGATAATTTATAGGATGATTATAATGTATAATAAGTAATAAAAACACTAAAAGTGGTATAAACTCATATGTAACATGCATGATTCTTGCAAAAATGATGGAATAACATAAAAATGGATATAAAAGAATTATGATGATCATGAATTGCTTACTTCAATGATGTTGTGGAAGAAAATGATGAAAACCTTAATTAATCTTTAGGTTTTTATTTCAAAACCTTGAAATAGATAACTAATAGGACTTGATAATCACTTGGATGATAAAAAAAATATAGTTTCTTCATGTTTCTTGGTCTTGGCCGAAATTTTGAGGGAGAAAGGAGAGAACACATTTGTTTTACACCTTCAATGTGTGAAGTGTATGTGTTTTTGAAAAGATATTATCTAGTTATGTAATAAATATCTACTAGTAAATGTATATGTGTACATGAAGTAGAGAAAAGGAAATTGATAACATGTGATGACTAGGGGGGCATGTGGCCGGTTATGGGTTAGATTAGGCAAGGATTGGGTAGTCTAGATAATTAAGTGTATTATTTATTAAATGTAGTGTATAATTGATAAGTAGAATTTATTATTTAATGTAGCGTTAACTAAAAAATAAATTTTAACGGAACAAAATAAAATGTATTGAAGTCATAAAAATTATAAAAATGCATTTCTTACATGAGTTGAGTGAAGTAAATATTTATCGAGTTGCATATACAAAAATCGTCGTAAATATTTATGCATAACAATTTATATACAAAATAAATTGAAAACATCGGGTAAACCAATAATATAATTTTTATAGTCTTAAAAAGGGGTATAAAAATGTATTAGAAAAATTTTTGGAAGTGTCGGATCAAATGTTCAAATAATGTTTACGCGATAGCGCTTATTTAATAAGAAAATAAACGTTTAATGTAAAATGCAAAACCATGCACGAACCGATATGAAATGATGAATATTGAGTTTGAGAAATGACCGGAAATTGAGAATTGTGACATTCTTCCCATGTCAGAGGAATCACGTCCTCGTGATTCGATTAATGATACTATGGTCCGAACCTCGACAAGGGTTCTAAAAGATTATGCTCATGTATGGTCTAAATGATTATGTCAATGCTTATGCATATAGGTTCCTCGTCCAACTAAATACGTTCTCGTGCTATCGTGAGCATTTCCCGTCCTAAATACATGCTCTCTTATGACTAAGCTTGATGAGGCAGGCTTTCCCATTCTCGAGCAAAATTTTCAAAAGACTTTTAGGTAACCGATTTTTACTTAATCCCACAACTCATCAAACAAGAACTGTCATACGATTAGGCTAAATCTGTTTAGGTAACAACTTGTTTCTAGCTTGATCGTTGCAACTCATCAAACAAGAACTGTCACTCGGATCAAACAGGAAACAAGTGGTTTGAAGAAAATCTTTTGAAAATTTGGCTCGATTACGGAATTGCTTACACATATGAGACTACTACTCCCTTCATTGCATGATTCTTCCTGAATTAGACATAGGTGATCATGCTATGTATAATTTAGGAGTAACTATGCAATGCTTGGACTAATCGTCTCATATGATGTTTGGTGTTGAGTCATAAGTTCGCATGTATAAAGAATGTGCACTTATAATGATATGATGAGATGCTATGATGATGTAGTTATAGTCTAGGGTCAATGATGCAACCTAGTTCTCTATAACCGATGCTCTGATACCAATCTGCCACACCCCCAAATTACCTGTTTTGCAGCGGAATGGAATTCCTGGGGGATGACTGTCATAACATCAAAGTTATAGTTATATTGAACGACCTAAAGTGTCGTTTGGAAAACACATCGTTTGATTTAATAAAAAAATCAGAGTTTACAAAGTATAGGTCCCAAATAAAAATCAATTTGTGCGGAAATAAGTTTGTTACAAGTCAAACGATGTTTTTAAATTGCATAAATCCCATGTGTGACGCGTCGTCACCACGACTCTATGCTATGTCCATATGCATGCCATGAAGTGAATGCCTTAGATACCTGAGATAAAACATGCTAAAAGTGTCAACACAATGGTTGAGTGAGTTCATAGAGTTTGGTTTGAAATGTAAAGCCTTTAAAGAATGTTCATGCAGCAAAGGCATTGTAAATCCACTCAGTTCCAAGTTCCGCCCATACAAAACTTGCAACCTGTGTGTTTACAACCCACTGCTGAAAATGTGTATAGTTTATGTTCAATCACATGATGTCAATCTTGTTTGTAAGTAGGACATATGTGCATACGATATATACAAGTACTTAATGCAAAGAATCACAGCCAACTGAACCTCTTGACAAGTCTAAATTGTTTGTTATGTTTCATTGAATAACAGATTATATTCACCCCAGGTCACGTCATCAAGGACCCAAAGGTGGGGGCGTCAGCCCGATAGTACTATCAATACCTCTCCGCCGGCTCCCGCAGGAGTTAACCAGTTGCTAAAGTATGTATGTTGATGCATAATTGAAAACAAGTTTAGCACATTAAGGCACATATCGCAATAAACCACACATAATGTCCAAAGTGTATAAGAAGTATAGTGTAACACAATTGTATAAATGGTTTGACTATTCGCAAGAGTGAAACAAGTATTTAAGCATGTATCTCCCCCAAAAAGTTTGTAAGAATTTAAATGAGTAAAAGCGGGGTATGAACTCACGATAATCAGTAAAAGTTTATAGTACTTATGAAAATAAATGAAAATAGTTGAGCATGTATCTCCCCCAAAAGTAATTCAAAACGTATAAAAGTAGGGGCTATGAAACTCACCTGGTATGATTGATATGCTAACAAAATGAAGTGCACGAAAATGAGGTTCGGAAACTATCTGCGACCTAAAATGAATGATGTGCTCTAATATAAGTCATGAAACAATGTCGTGCATGCAAATCCATATGTAATCTATACCACTTGTACGTTTTTGAAAATAGAATTTATCGTCGAAATATATGTTTATGACATCTCGTCATGTTTATAAAAATACTTTACAATTAGTTACGTTGAAACAACCTCCTACGGTAGTCGCAAAATGGTGCACATCGAGTGTTAGGAAACGAACTCAACAGTTTTGGAAAGCTTGTATCATTATCTCAAAGTTTTAGCATTTAAGTTTACATCCTAGAGGTCTCGATCATGGAGATAAATATAGGTTTAGTATGGTAATTGTATCCAAAATATTGTTTAAGGGTGGTTTCCGGCAAAGTTTGAGTGACTATATTTTATTCGTTACAACTCCGCTTGACAAACGGTTGGACATTTTGGAAAATATGGTAGGCGAACTTACTTTTACTAGAAGACATCTCTTTATAAAAAAGTTCTACATCAATGTTAAAAACGACCTCCAACATGGTGACTTGTTTTGCCGTAACACTTAGAAATAATATAGTTTCTCTTATATAATAAAGTTATGGCAACTTTGTGAAAACGTGTATAATTTAATCGTTACAAGTCCGTTTTCTACGTTTTATATGTTCTTAGCTTCGTATCAAAGTATACTAATATATTTTTGATAAGTCGACCCATTTAATAACGCTTAAGCCTCATTTTTGACTCGTAAAGGGTGACATTTTCATGCTGAAATTTCTGGAATTATTAGTTTTCGTCGTCAAACTTCAAAAATTCATAACTTCTTCGTTATAACTCCGTTTTAATCCGTTCAAGCGGCCACGTTTTCGTTTTAAAGTATATTTTCCAAATATCTAGCCCAAAATATTTTACCAACTGTCGAATTTTCTCAGATTTAAAAATATGGACAGACCCTAAATAAAACTTGTCGAAATGAGTTTTTCACGCGCAAAACCTATTCTAACCAATTCAAAACAACTCCGAAGCTATCCAAATCCTACCATACACCTTCTTAGGGTATCATGGGTTCGTAGACATCACCAAAAGTGATATGTTTCAAGAGATAATTTATAGGATGATTATAATTGATAATAAGTAATAAAAACACTAAAAGTGGTATAAACTCATATGTAACATGCATGATTCTTGCAAAAATGATGGAATAACATAAAAACGGATATAAAAGAATTATGATGATCATGAATTGCTTACTTGAATGATCTTGTGGAAGAAAATGATGAAAACCTTAATTAATCTTTAGGTTTTTATTTCAAAACCTTGAAATAGATAACTAATAGGACTTGATAATCACTTGGATGATAAAAAAAATATAGTTTCTTCATGTTTCTTGGTCTTGGCCGAAATTTTGAGGGAGAAAGGAGAGAACGCATTTGTTTTACACCTTCAATGTGTGAAGTGTATGTGTTTTTGAAAAGATATTATCTAGTTATGTAATAAATATCTACTAGTAAATGTATATGTGTACATGAAGTAGAGAAAAGCAAATTGATAACATGTGATGACTAGGGGGGGCATGTGGCCGGTTATGGGTTAGATTAGGCAAGGATTGGGTAGTTTTAATAATTAAGTGTATTATTTGTTAAATGTAGTGTATAATTGATAAGTAGAATTTATTATTTAATGTAGCGTTAACTAAAAAATAAATTTTAACGGAACAAAATAAAATGTATTGAAGTCATAAAAATTATAAAAATGCATTTCTTACATGAGTTGAGTGAAGTAAATATTTATCGAGTTGCATATACAAAAATCGTCGTAAATATTTATGCATAACAATTTATATACAAAATAAATTGAAAACATCGGGTAAACCAATAATATAATTTTTATAGTCTTAAAAAGGGGTATAAAAATGTATTAGAAAATTTTTTGGAAGTGTCGGATCAAATGTTCAAATAATGTTTACGCGATAGCGTTTATTTAATAAGAAAATAAACGTTTAATGTAAAATGCAAAACCATGCACGAACCGATATGAAATGATGAATATTGAGTTTGAGAAATTACCGGAAATTGAGAATTGTGACATTCTTCCCATGTCAGAGGAATCACATCCTCGTGATTCGATTAATGATACTATGGTCCGAACCTCGACAAGGGTTCTAAAAGTTTATGCTCATGTATGGTCTAAATGATTATGTCAATGCTTATGCATATAGGTTCCTCGTCCAACTAAATACGTTCTCGTGCTATCGTGAGCATTTCCCGTCCTAAATACATGCTCTCTTATGACTAAGCTTGATAAGGCAGGCTTTCCCATTCTCGAGCAAAATTTTCAAAAGACTTTTAGGTAACCGATTTTTACTTAATCCCACAACTCATCAAACAAGAACTGTCATACGATTAGGCTAAATCTGTTTAGGTAAAAACTTGTTTCTAGCTTGATCGTTGCAACTCATCAAACAAGAACTGTCACTCGGATCAAACAGGAAACAAGTGGTTTGAAGAAAATCTTTTGAAAATTTGGCTCGATTACGGAATTGCTTACACATATGAGACTACTACTCCCTTCATTGCATGATTCTTCCTGAATTAGACATAGGTGATCAGGCTATGTATAATTTAGGAGTAACTATGCAATGCTTGGACTAATCGTCTCATATGATGTTTGGTGTTGAGTCATAAGTTCGCATGTATAAAGAATGTGCACTTATAATGATATGATGAGATGCTATGATGATGTAGTTATAGTCTAGGGTCATTGATGCAACCTAGTTCTCTATAACCGATGCTCTGATACCAATCTGTCACACCCCCAAATTACCTGTTTTGCAGCGGAATGGAATTCCTGGGGGATGACTGTCATAGCATCAAAGTTATAGTTATATTGAACGACCTAAAGTGTCGTTTGGAAAACACATCGTTTGATTTAATAAAACAATCAGAGTTTACAAAGTATAGGTCCCAAATAAAAATCAATTTGTGCGGAAATAAGTTTGTTACAAGTCAAACGATGTTTTTAAATTGCATAAATCCCATGTGTGACGCGTCGTCACCACGACTCTATGCTATGTCCATATGCATGCCATGAAGTGAATGCCTTAGATACCTAAGATAAAACATGCTAAAAGTGTCAACACAATGGTTGAGTGAGTTCTTAGAGTTTGGTTTGAAATGTAAAGCCTTTAAAGAATGTTCATGCAGCAAAGGCATTGTAAATCCACTCAGTTCCAAGTTCCGCCCATACAAAACTTTCAACCTGTGTGTTTACAACCCACTGCCGAAAATGTGTATAGTTTATGTTCAATCACATGATGTCAATCTTGTTTGTAAGTAGGACATATGTGCGTACGATATATACAAGTACTTAATGCAAAGAATCACAGCCATCTGAACCTCTTGACAAGTCTAAATTGTTTGTTATGTTTCATTGAATAACAGATTATATTCACCCCAGGTCACGTCATCAAGGACCCAAAGGTGGGGGCGTCAGCCCGATAGTACTATCAATACCTCTCCGCCGGCTCCCGCAGGAGTTAACCAGTTGCTAAAGTATGTATGTTGATGCATAATTGAAAACAAGTTTAGCACATTAAGGCACATATCGCAATAAACCACACATAATGTCCAAAGTGTATAAGAAGTATAGTGTAACACAATTGTATAAATGGTTTGAGTATTCGCAAGAGTGAAACAAGTATTTAAGCATGTATCTCCCCCAAATAGTTTGTAAGAATTTAAATGAGTAAAAGCGGGGTATGAACTCACGATAATCAGTAAAAGTTTATAGTACTTATGAAAATAAATGAAAATAGTTGAGCATGTATCTCCCCCAAAAGTAATTCAAAACGTATAAAAGTAGGGGCTATGAAACTCACCTGGTATGATTGATATGCTAACAAAATGAAGTGCACGAAAATGAGGCTCGGAAACTATCCGCGACCTAAAATGAATGATGTGCTCTAATATAAGTCATGAAACAATGTCGTGCATGCAAATCCATATGTAATCTATACCACTTGTACGTTTTTGAAAATAGAATTTATCGTCGAAATATATGTTTATGACATCTCGTCATGTTTATAAAAATACTTTACAATTAGTTACGTTGAAACAACCTCCTACGATAGTCGCAAAATGGTGCACATCGAGTGTTAGGAAACGAACTCAACAGTTTTGGAAAGCTTGTATCATTATCTCAAAGTTTTAGCATTTAAGTTTACATCCTAGAGGTCTCGATCATGGAGATAAATATAGGTTTAGTATGGTAATTGTATCCAAAATATTGTTTAAGGGTGGTTTCCGGCAAAGTTTGAGTGACTATATTTTATTCGTTACAACTCCGCTTGACAAACGGTTGGACATTTTGGAAAATATGCTAGGCGAACTTACTTTTACTAGAAGACATCTCTTTATAAAAAAGTTCTACATCAATGTTAAAAACGACCTCCAACACGGTGACTTGTTTTGCCGTAACACTTAGAAATAATATAGTTTTTCTTATATAATAAAGTTACGGCAACTTTGTGAAAACGTGTATAATTTAATCGTTACAAGTCCGTTTTCTACGTTTTATATGTCCTTAGCTTCGTATCAAAGTATACTAATATATTTTTGATAAGTCGACACATTTAATAACGCTTAAGCCTCATTTTTGACTCGTAAAGGGTGACATTTTCATGCTGAAATTTCTGAAATTATTAGTTTTCGTCGTCAAACTTCAAAAATTCATAACTTCTTCGTTATAACTCCGTTTTAATCCGTTCAAGCGGCCACGTTTTCGTTTTAAAGTATATTTTCCAAATATCTAGCCCAAATTATTTTACCAACTGTCGAATTTTCCCAGATTTAAAAATATGGACAGACCCTAAATAAAACTTGTCGAAATGAGTTTTTCACGCGCAAAACATATTCTAACCAATTCAAAACAATTCCGAAGCTATCCAAATCCTACCATACACCTTCTTAGGGTGTCATAGGTTCCTAGACATCACCAAAAGTGATATGTTTCAAGGGATAATTTATAGGATGATTATAATTGATAATAAGTAATAAAAACACTAAAAGTGGTATAAACTCATATGTAACATGCATGATTCTTGCAAAAATGATGGAATAACATAAAAATGGATATAAAAGAATTATGATGATCATGAATTACTTACTTGAATGATGTTGTGGAAGAAAATGATGAAAACCTTAATTAATCTTTAGGTTTTTATTTCAAAACCTTGAAATAGATAACTAATAGGACTTGATAATCACTTGGATGATAAAAAAAATATAGTTTCTTCATGTTTCTTGGTCTTGGCCGAAATTTTGAGGGAGAAAGGAGAGAACACATTTGTTTTACACCTTCAATGTGTGAAGTGTATGTGTTTTTGAAAAGATATTATCTAGTTATGTAATAAATATCTACTAGTAAATGTATATGTGTACATGAAGTAGAGAAAAGCAAATTGATAACATGTGATGACTAGGGGGGGGCATGTGGCCGGTTATGGGTTAGATTAGGCAAGGATTGGGTAGTTTTGATAATTAAGTGTATTATTTGTTAAATGTAGTGTATAATTGATAAGTAGAATTTATTATTTAATGTAGCGTTAACTAAAAAATAAATTTTAACGGAACAAAATAAAATGTATTGAAGTCATAAAAATTATAAAAATGCATTTCTTACATGAGTTGAGTGAAGTAAATATTTATCGAGTTGCATATACAAAAATCGTCGTAAATATTTATGCATAACAATTTATATACAAAATAAATTGAAAACATCGGGTAAACCAATAATATAATTTTTATAGTCTTAAAAAGGGGTATAAAAATGTATTAGAAAAACTTTTGGAAGTGTCGGATCAAATGTTCAAATAATGTTTACGCGATAGCGTTTATTTAATAAGAAAATAAACGTTTAATGTAAAATGCAAAACCATGCACGAACCGATATGAAATGATGAATATTGAGTTTGAGAAATGACCGGAAATTGAGAATTGTGACATATTCGAAAAGTAAAGAAGTGAACTTAACAATTATGTTAGTTCAAATCATTGTTTCGATTCTTGACTCAAAACTAATTTTGCAACGACATGAATATAAAGGGTCAAACAAACATGGTTTATAGATCTCAGTTTCATCTTTTGTGGTTTTATCGAAACCTTTTCAGATCCATATAACCTCTAATGAAAAAAAACCATCATTGATCTAATAAGGTTTTTATAATATTTGAATTAATTAAAGAAAGATCAAAAACTATGAGTTTTAACCTCCTTCCTGTTCGGTTTAATTGTGCTTACAAAAGAAGTTAGATAACCTACCTTGAAGCTGGGTGTTCATCTCGTTACCACCTCTAACCAGAAGCCATCCCTGTGGCCGGCACTCAAAAAAACATCAAGCCATCTCTGTGGCCTTGCTCCTTTGTATTCATTTTGTGTTCGAATTAATGGATAAGGAGAAGCTGATGTTCATAAACTTAAGAGGCGGATTAATTTTTTTAAGGTGTGTTAGGGTTTGGGGATGTAAGAAGTTACAGAGAATGGGGGCGTTATTTTTGTGTGAAGTGATTAGGTCTTGTGTAATATGAGCGATATTTGGGATAAGGTATGTAAAATGTGGTGTTAAATACCCCAAATACTTAGGGTTTGTGTGATTGTGTGAATGGGTGTAAGTTAAAACGTGGATCAGTTAGTTTCTATTTGGGCCGAGTACTACTCTTGAGCATTTGGGCTGACTTGAGACATGGGATTTGGGCTTTGTGATGTACACGAATATTGGATGGACGTTAATTGATATCCGAATGTTTTATTTCCTTTGGATATAAATACATTGGATACACATCTTTGATATTACTCGATTAAGTAAGGTATTTGGTATGAAAATTTTCACGGAAGGATACAAATCCACGGCTTGCGCGGTAATTCGATGAAAAAATGACTACGGGTCTCTTTTGTATGGTATTATTGATTTGGTAGTGATGTGTCGGTTCAAACGTTTTAATTGGACTTAGGGTCGGGTCAAATTCTTTGTGATTTGTTATATGTCAATGATATTGAAATGTATGAGATGATAATTGCAAGAATTTACATTGACCAGATCGGGTTGAATGATTATTTGGACCGGGCTTGTTATTTTATGTGATGTTCTTGATTGAAGGACTGATGGGCTTCTCTAAATTGGATCATTGATTATCAGTTTTGATGATGAGATTTGTGATAATGAGTTTTGATTGTGAGATGGGTTGACATGAGTTGATGTGTTATGAGGCTTAATAATTTGGTCTATGCATTTTCTCAAAGGGCATTATGTCTCGGCTTGAAATTGTCTATTGAACATGTTGTCTACGGGGTTGTTTGGATGGTATTTCTTATTTGGATTTGAAGTGAGGTTTTCCGGGCACGTTTACTTATTTCATCTTCTTTCTTTCTACCCTTCCGCGAAGATGACCTGTTTAGGCGTTTATAGAAGGTGATAAAGACTTGGCTATTTAATTACGGTTGTGATTCTTTCTTGCTTAACCCACAACGTAACTATCACTTCGGTGTCTCACTCAGTTGAGAATGTCAAGAGGTTTTGTACATCGGGTACACCGTTTCTTCTTCACAAGGATTAGTACAAGTTTAAGTAATGAATCTGGGGATCTCTACTTCATGATCAAGTTTGGTATATCGGGTTCACTTCTCCATGTGGTCACTACAATAGCTGACAGAATGCTTGAATGATGTGTTTACCATAATGTTGATTGGATGGTTGATGATGTTGGATAACGAACCGTTGATGAACCACTGCATATTCCCTTAAAACAGATATTCATCGAAACCAAAGTTGTCATAACATATTCAATTTGACATTGTTTACGGTTTTGTCTTGATTTTGTAAACTCCCGCGAAAGAATCTATTTCTCGGTTTAAATTATAGACTTGTAAAATCCCGTCACAATGGAAACATCCTAGTAATTGTAAAGTGCATTTCCGGATCTATCTTACGGTTTATTCTTGGTTTTGTAAAATCCCATGAAAGAAACGATTTCTCGGTTTAAACTATAGAATTGTAAAATCCCGTATTGATGGATTCATCCTGGAGAAAGGAAAGTGTATTTCGGGATCTTATCTGATGCTGGTGCTACGGTTACTTCTTCAAAGAAGGGATAAAAGGGGGTACTTTATGAATTGGATGTGTGTTTGAATTTTCGTCATGGCAGTTTGGCTATTACAAGGTTTTACGGGGTTATGTGCTTTTAACCATGGTCGGGATGAAACCATTATCAAAGTTCATTTAAATGTCAAAGAAGGCTAGATTTAAGCAGTTCAGAAGATGTGACAACGGACTTAATTCAGTATTATTTATTTGAGGTTGAAGTGAATTATTACGGGCGAGTGTACTTAGTATCTGAAGGTATCGGGGATGGATGGATGAAGATTCTTCAAGATCCTAGTTCGAGCTTATTATCAAAATCAAAGACTTGGAAATCTAGTTATTGTTGGGTGCCTTTTACCTTTTCTTTTACCACTTGGGAGAATTGGGCTCTTACCACCTCAGAATAACTATCACTTTAAGGAGTTACGTTGTAGTGCTCAGTGTCACATTTAATTGTGGATTGTCAAGAGGTAATGTACGTCTTATACTTGATGGTTGGTTGGTTGAAGAGTATAGAGTACATAGAGAGTACTTAGAGATGCTAATGGAAATCGGCACCGCTCTTTGTTACATATATGCAAGTATAAGTCACGAGTTCGGGATAGTTTACTTCAGGGTCAAATTCATCATATTGGGTTTTCTCCATCCGCTGTCACGACAAAGAGCCTACTGAATGATAATGGGGTTGATTACATGTTTTGCCAAGAGATGATGAAAAGAGAGAGATTATGACGTCTGTTCACATCAGTTCAGGCCACGTTCTCTAAAGAAAAGAAAATTGTACGTTTCAGTGCGCTTTATCTTATGAAGAAGAGAAATCTTCTTATGACTTATGAACGCAACAGGTCATGCCTCGTACTCTAAAGAAAAGAAAAGTGTACGTTTCAGTGCGCTTTATCTTCTGAAGAAGAGAAATCTTCTCTATTATGACCATTCTCATCAACATGCTTCATATTTTTCCATGCGCTTCAGTCATCAAGTGAACCGGGCTACTGTTGATTGTTTTCTGATTCCACTTTCTCAACTATAATGACGATGGCGACATCCTGTACTAATTTTGCGGGGGAGAAGTGTGAATAGACTACATTTGGATAATGTTCACTTGTTTAATCAAGAATGGCATCTCCGTATGCAATTCTTGAGGGGGAGAAGAAGTGTGAATTTTTTGCATTGTTGATTGATATTTGAGAATATAAATGGTCATACGGCTCTAAACTCATGTAAGAACCGAGCTTCTTCTTATCGGGTCATCATCACATGGAGTTCTTTCTCTTCTAAGAGCCGTTAGTTGACATCTTCACTCGGATTGATGAGTTTATCGACAAAGTGCTTCCGGTTAATGCTTCACGTATACATCAACATGATGATTCCGAACAATCTCTCTGTTTGATGTGATTGGTAGTTTGGTTTTACCATCTTGTGTGTTCGTTGCGGCCTGATTGCTGATTTCCTTGATGAACATCTTTCTGTTCTTGTTTGATTGGGAGGGATTTTAGTTAAGGGGATTTGCAAGATGTAAGTTAATTGGGATGCTGTTTGGTGGGATGCTTTTTGGTGTGAGTTGAAGATGTTAATTATCTATTCCCCAATTGGACAATCTTGAAGAAGGTCGAGTCTAAAGTTTGTTCTACATTTCTTGCTATATGTTAGAAGACCAAAGACGAGTTGCATCTAATGATCTAAAGACTTCTTCTTAATCTGGGCATTTATCAAAAGGATTGTCGGTCTAGGGGAGAGCACTAATTGGGGGAATGTGATATGTCAAATTTAATCCCCAATTAGACTTGCTCACATTATTCAGCATGTTTATTCTCACAAAGACTTCAAGCGATCTTCTCAACAAATTTAAAGTATTTGGGCATTCAAAGAGTTGTTGATTCTGAAGTATCAAAACCAGAAAGGGGGAAGGAGTCAAGCATCTAAACGCGAGTAAACTTGATGTACTTAATACTTCTAAGAAATTGAAGATATCCCGGGAAGACAAATGTTATTACCGCAGAGAAACTCAAGGTTTGACTCATGGCGAGTAAACTTGATGAACTTAATTCTTCTAAGTGATTGAAGATATCCCGGGAAAACAAATGTCATGACCGCAGAGAAACTCAAGGTTTTACTCATCAAGGCGTTTAGTGTTAGTATTTCAACTACGTGGGAGAAGTGATGTTAGAGAGTTTCTGAAGATAAAAGAGGTACACTAGTGTGTGGTGATTTCGATGGTATCGCAATGATCAGGGGAGAGAGAATTATGTACATTGGAGGCGCTCAACTGTTTCACTTGAGGGCTTAATCAGTGATTCAGAGATATAATCACTTATTCCGGAGTTGACATCCGCAGATATTGTCATCCGCAGAGATAATCAGTGACTTGGCTTGCTTCTTCAATGTTATCAGTTATTCCTTCCTTGGGTATTGGTATACTTCGGATACTTGAGCTTCATACACGATCATCAGGGAAGAAAAATGTGAACATGGGGAGGTGTTTTCATTCCCCTCATGATGTGTATTCGGGAGAGCTCTTGGGTACTGGTGTACTTTGGGTTCTTGAGCTTCATACACGATCATCCGGGAAGAAAAATGTGAACATGGGAAGGTGTTTTCATTCCCCTCATGATGTGTATTTGGGAGAGTTCTTGAGCATTATACAAAGAGACTGACTGCATCAATTCAACTACGTGGGGGAAGTGGTTTCTTGACACCTTTTGGAATGGATTGCTTCAGACTTCAGTGGTAATGAAATTTGAGAAGAAATTTAAAGAGTGGGATGAAACGTTGTTGTTCTTCTTCTTGATGATATAACCCCGAATGGAGATCCTCGATTATCGTTCTTAAATGGATCAGTGGGATTTATGGTAATGGTGTGCTTTTTTGTGCACCTGGATAAGGCAAGCTTGAAATAGAGCTTCGAATCTGCTCAGCTAAAGGATTTTCGGTTTGGGGGGAAGCTGCCAAAGTCTCACTTTCAGATGGTTCTATTTCTTTCAATTCAAGAGCCCTTGGAAGCTTTGGTGGTGGATGTTTAAGAGATGACGAATTCTATCTTCTACGACGTGCTGCTCGATATCCTTATCTCGGTACTCGTATCATCATCCTCTTTAACTATATCATCTATTCTATCTTTGTATATATTTATTAAAAAACCAAATACAAAAATATAAAACCAGCAAAACAAAATACAAAAATATAAAACCAACAAAAAGAAAATAGAAAAATATAAAATCTTCAAAAATCTATAAAAATTCAGAAAATTTGAAAAAGACCAAAAATATGTTTTCTCAAGACATGTCTTCTGGTATCGGTAACATCTACAGTCTTAGAAATTTCATTCAATAATGGCACGGGACTTTAGATGAAGTTCGAGTAGGAGGTGTAAATATTTCTTTTTAAACATGTCTCAAAAATATGGCTTACAGTTATTTCAGACTGTAACACGGGCTTCAAATAATGGCTTACAGTTATTTCAGACTATAACCCGGGCTTCAAATAATGGCTTGCAGTTATTTCAGACTGTAAACCGTGCTTAAACTATGGCTTGCTATTATTTCAGATAGCAACCCGTTCTTTTAAAGGAAGGAAAGTGCTGCGCTAAATCTATTTTCAAAATATTTCGTGCACTTTTCCTAAAAACAAAACAAGGAAAGTATGTCGAAGGACTGTTGTTCCTACACAAATGTTTTTCCATCTAAAATTCTTCAGAAAAATATTTGGTTTTTTCAAAAATGGTGGTAAATGAGTTGCTTAAAATCAATCAGATTCAGAGTTTTTATAAAATTTGGAAACTCAATCAATGACTTCAGCACTTTTAAAATCTTTTATAAAATGAGTTATTGGTTGAGGGGGAAAATGTTTTCAAATCTATATCTTCTAACGAGCTTTCTTAATTATCCTAATATGCTTAATTAAAAATTATGTTAACCTATGTTGAAGGACTAGGTGCCTAGGATATGATTGCTAGGATTAGATGATTAGAGTTTGATGAACACAATATTCCCATACATTTATATGATCTGATTGAAATGTTGCATTGACTTTTATTAGTCGATTGTTGTTTGGGTGATGTCGACCACCATATATTTGTATGTGTGTTCACTAACGTATGCAGGTATATTGGTATAAAAGAATGTTCCCGATCCGGATCCCACAAATGAAGATGATTGGATACCGAAAGGAAAGGGTAACTATTTCTTGGGTTGACAAATGAAGAAACGGAGCTTAATTGGACTTCAATGGAGAGTTGGCATAAATGCAACGTAAGAGGTCTCACTGCATCAGCAGATGGTTTTCTTCTAAGTGATTGAAGAAACGGAGCTTAATTTGACCTCAGTTGGCATTCAAAATGCAATGTAAGAAGA
The DNA here is from genome assembly GCA_019973895.1 of Chrysanthemum seticuspe. Lineage (NCBI taxonomy): Eukaryota > Viridiplantae > Streptophyta > Magnoliopsida > Asterales > Asteraceae > Chrysanthemum > Chrysanthemum seticuspe. The sequence goes on from BPTQ01000006.1 coordinate 153,036,372, forward strand.
AGTCTCACTGCATCAGCAGACGGTTTTATTCCAAACCCTACAGCAACAACAACGGAAGCTTCTCAACCACCTAACGTATCTTTGTGCAGGATACCATGTTTAAACAATTTTTGAAAATTTTGAATAAATTGTTTTGAAAATGGAAAATATCGTTTTGAAAATTTATTGAGCTAATCTTTGAAAATCACCGGACTTCATTTTATCAAAACTTAAGTCACTCAATCATCGACTACTGTCATGGTTTGAGGGGGAGAGTGATTTTAAATAAAATATTTTCAAACGATATCTCTTCATAAAAGTTATGGTTTGTAGGTTAAAATGTGGTGATCTAAAGATTTAATGTTATGTCATGGTATGATTTTTCTTTTGAATCAAGGTCTTTCAAAATGAAATTTTTTCTGTTCTTGTTTGATTGTGAAATTGTTTTATTTTACTAAAAGATCTCTTAAAACAATCATACCTGACACTAACAATCTTTAATGTCTTAAAATGGTCCTTATCTGTCATTTTTCAAAATAAAATCTTGCCACGTCTTTCCCCAAAATTTTCTAAATGATTTAAATCTTTTGGGATCACAAATCTCAAATGGTTTGAAATTTTTGATCGCGGGAGAGATCGTGATTTAAATCTCAAATCTGTTTTAATGGAATTGGTTTTAGTCCTTCAAAGGCACTCCTGCCTCCATGAGCCAAACGATTTCAAATACACAATGCACATGTTGAGGAGAAGGATTTATCCAAAAAAACCAGATAAGTATTTAAACAAGGCCACATTTTCTCCCATGTTTTCTAAACCTAATTAAATCACTTGGGATCCAAAATCTCAAAGGGTTTGATATTTTTGATCGGGGGAGAATTTGTGATTTAGTTATGAAATTTGATAAAAGGTGATTATTTGATTCAATTGTGCAGGCTGCTCTCTCATATGTGCTAAACGCTTTCGAATCTCAAAGCACATATTGAGGGGGAGCACTTCAAAAGAAAATAAACTATCGAGGTACAAAAGCTTTTATGTTCTAACCTAAAGTACCCTGATTGTGTTTTCAAATGGAGTTTTCAAATGGTTTCTAAATGGTTGTGTGATCGTGAAAGTTCTTTCAAATGACCTCTTGCCTCTATGTGATAAAATGTTTTGAAATATCCTACGCACATATTGAGGGGGAGAATTTACCAAATAAAATCAAATGGCTTTTTCTATGAAAATTGTGATCAAAGAAAATATTTCAAAGTCCTCTTGCCTCCATGTGTTAAACAATTTCTAAATCATATGCACATGTTGAGGGGGAGGTTTTCTAAATGATCAAAACTATTAAGGTACAAAATGCTTTGATCTCGTATCACAAGTACCTTGATTGTTTTTCCAAATGATTTTTCAATTGGTTTCAAGGAAGAATGAACTGTACCAAAAGACCGACCATTTTACTTTATGTATGGAGTTATAAGGATGGTGAGGTTAGGTATTAGTTCCCACGATCCGCCAGAACCGGAGGGATCTACCCAGGGACAATCCACTAGATAGTGTAGAGTCTTTAGGTATGATGAAAAAAGGATAAAAATGAGAATATGGGAAGAGTGCGGACTGAGACAGAGCTAGTACTGGAATAAACCCAACAAGGTTCTAGTTATGAAGTCTCGGTAAGCACTGAAGGGGTTGAAGAATGAAAAAGAACTGAATGTGAAAAAGGGTGAAAAGAAATAGCCCTCCATCAATTCAACCTTAGGGCAGAAACCGGGTTCAATTCATATGCTACTGGTGGTTAGCAAGGTAACATCGGTATTGAAGACAAGACGTCCTGGACCCAGTGACGCACTGCACTAAACTTCCCAAGCTACTCAAGTTCCTCTTAAAAGGGGCTTGTTTCATTCTCATGGGGAACCGACATTATCTATCGACTTTCTCTTGAGATTGTTGACATTGAAGAAGGAGACCCTCTCCCTAGTCTCCGGCATAGGAACCAAATGTGCACAATTGAGTCTAGAGCCAAGATATCATCCACAATATCTCATTAGGACACAAAATTAATGAAGACTTGCTGTTTCACACAATGTGGAAAGTAAGAATATATTAAGAGTCCTACGCATTATCCTTGCGGTATTGCCAGAACATCCGAGTGATATGAAAATATTCACAATGAAGATGGAAATCCTTCTAGAGCCAACATCAAACAAGCTCTTGGTGGGTAGCATGTGAGATCTTCTCGTAAGATCAAGCTTGTGACAACTGGATAGAAACGATAGGGCGATTCATTCGTGAATCAACCTTGATCCAGGAAATGAATTGACGAATACTTTTGGAAAAACCGTTCGATGTGCAAACCTTCTTTTCTCTAGCACGTCGAATGTGTATTCATGTTTTCAAACACAAAAAGTATCTCTGATTGAAAAATACTTTTAGAAAAACCGTTCGATGTGCAAATCTCTTCTTTTCACTAGCACATCGAATGTGTACTCATTCTCTATTACAAAAAGTATTTTGATTGAAAATTGATCTTTCTCATAAAACCATCGTCGTATTGCAAAACTCTTTCTTCAAGCAATACGCGATTGTTTTTCAAATCATTTTTCATCAATCAGTGAATCTCAATTTGCTGGTTCACTCACTCCGTGTTGTCTTATTTGAGACGTTCCGGTTTGAGAACAGCTAGAACAGCTGCGAAACCCTGTCAAGGAGATTCTTAGGAATCCTACCTGATCACAGGCAGTATTTATACTGATCAACGGGGAACCGTGGGCCGTGTACCTCAATTCAACGAAAGTGATCAAAGACACTTTCGTGTGTTTTGTTGCTAACTGTTGTTTGCAGGTACATTTGGACGGTTGCAGCTGATCAGAATTGAGGAGTCAATCCAAAGCCGCATGCTCACAGCATCCACACTTAATTGAAGAAATCATGACTGGTGCATAATCTACATAACCTGGTTCTGATACTTCTATACTATGCTTCTGCTACGCTGCTGCAAATATCATGAACCAGTAAGGCTTCCGCTACTCTGATGGAAAGATGTCATGATTCAAAAGTGTGAGCATGTCGGTCTGAAAGTCACAACTTCACATGATGGCAACACAACTAAGGGTGATCCAGAGATCTACTATGGCTGATGATCTCAAAGAAAGCTCGAAGATCATCAAAGATGTGGATCAGTTAAAGGCCTCCACTAAAAGTACAAATCAGTGCGGACTTTGAAGAATCACTACTAAAGCACAAAGATTGTTGAAATGAAGAATTGAAGTCTACGAGCTCAAGAACAAAGACAAGAATAGAATGCTAGGATTCGAAATGTAAAACATGGGGTGACCTCCCTTAGGGGGAGATTGTTAGGAATTAGAAAATTCCATAGTGAAGTGTCGGTCACCCCAAATATTATCTAGCATAAGTTAGCTCGTAGACTTGTTGTTATTTACGTTACTTAGTAGTTTATTAGTTAGTTTGTAGCGTAGATTAGTTTAGTGTATCACCGTGGAGGAAGGACGGGTCTTTACCCACTGTATACCTGATCCACAGGCCAATAAGAGGTCGTGTATTGTGTAAGTATAAATACCCCTTCCATCCATGTAAGGGTGGTGCTTCTCATTTTAATCTAATGTTCCCTTTGTGTAAACCTCTAGCAAGAACACTCTCTCTCTACTAACTCTCTAACTATGGCAAACATGTATTTTGATCATCCAAGACCACCTGAATCATCAACACAATAAATATACGATCCTACACAAGAAGTTTGTAAGGGTTTCTTAAGTGCTGAAAATTAGGATGAAGGTGATGACTATGGAAGTCCTAACAATGTGGTTTATAAAGCAAGAGATTTGGCAAGTGCATTTAAGCCTTAAGCCACTAAAATTCATTGGAATGTGATGATTAACATGCACAAGAGTCAACTTCAGAGTTTGTACTGATCTAGGAACTCATTTAAGATGAGTTGATGTGTTTGAGGTAGAAAGATGAGTTGAAATGATTGTTTTAGCAAGGTTTGACATAATATGTCATCCGGATCCCACGGTTCCCTCCTCAGAGGGATCCGTCTACGCTAATCCTAGGGATCCGGCTCTCAGCATCTATGAAAGAGTAGAAATGATGTTTCTAAAGTCTAATATCTATATCATCTTAAGTGTTTCAGTCCTCCCAAGTGTCTTAAATGAAGGGGTGCTTAAGTACTTGAAGGTAATGAGTGATGTAGCTTAATGATTGCCTTTTATGGAAGGAATTGGAACTTTCATGAGTACCAATGAATGAACAAGGATGACACTAAAGATGAGAGTGTCAATTGAAGCTAAATGATCCTAGATATCAGATAGTGACTTAGATTAATCCTTTGGAGAATATCCTAAAGGCTTAAGATGGAAAAAATAGAATTTGATCAATTTCGACCAATTTTGACGTAAGGATGATTATGATCAATTTTGCTATAAGAGGTTTCCAACATTTAGAAATGAGGGATCATGTAAAAAATGATGTGTGAGTTTGAGAGCGGAAGAGTAATGGATTAAAGTGAAACGATAGATCTACAAGCGTCTTTGAGTGTGATCTAGGTGAGTTATGCGTGAGTAGGAAGGATCAACTTAACTTGATAAGGACTTAATTTGCCTTAAGACACTATGTCTAGCTTAGTGTGAGGTGTTCTAAGGATCTGTTTGAAATACAATGCTTGCAATTGCATTTTCTGTTTGTCGGATCCCACGGTTTCCTAAATGTAAGGATCCGTTTAGCACAATCTTTGGGATCCGTCCATCTGCTTAGCAGAACCTTTACTAAAGGTATGCAATGATCTTGACAATGCTTTATATTCTAAGGTTAGTTTAATGGGGTTCTAACACTAAGATATCAAAATGTAAGATGTTTTATTTCATGAAGGAAATAGGAGTACATTGATAAAGCACGAGTACAAGAGGATTGATCCTATTTGAAATACTACTAGGTTCCTTGAGTATTTTCGCTAGGAGGATCATCATGTGATTGATGAGTGTTGGTGGAATCAAGAATGAAGAAAGTCTTAATGAGAGATATGTTTAGCGGTTTCATCATCTTGTTCACAAGTACGTACAACGGACTTTGAAATTGAGGATGAAAGTTCATAACGTTATGATAGAGTCGCGTCAAGAACATTCCATAAGGGATGAGTTTATTCTTGGACCTTGAAAATTTACAATTCGCCTTGCAAAGAAATAGGTGAGATTGTATGGTTGTTGTGTTAGAAAAAAAACAACATGTGAGCACAACAAGCGGGAAGGATTTCTCGATTTCCCCTAAGAGTCCAAACATTCTCACGCAGGATGAGTGCAAGAGGCTTGTACTCTTCTCGGATGTCCCGTGTGAAGATAATGTTTGGATCGGAGTAATATGGTCGAGATTTTGATATTATGCGATTTAAATCTTCTGGGGAAGGTATGTGTGAACAATATGGACTATTTTCTTCACGAAAGTTGAAGAGAGAATCAGGAGACCAATCTTCGGTGAAGGCACATTGTCCATGGTTTGGAATTCGGAGGATGTGAGCAAAATGCCCAAGGGTTAAAGTAAACTTTTGGTTTTTGATATAAAACCAAAGAGATAGAGAGCGATCCTCGTTACGAACGAGTTCAACTTGACGGAAGAATTACATTATGAACCTTGGACATATCTTCTCGTTGATTTCAAGAAGACATTCTAGTCCTATGGCTCGGAAGGAGGTATTGATACCTTCTTCGAATTGTAGAGAGGTGTCTACAATACGTCCTTCATGGAAGTGACGGTTTTTGAGATTTTTGAACCAACGGACATGATTGCCAGGTGTGTTGGGTTCAAGGGAGATGTTCGAAGTGTAGACGCTAGTGAGTGAAAAATCAAACTCATATTCATGCGTCGTAGTTGAACCTATAGAAATGATGAGTTAATAGAAAGTGATGTTTGTGGTCAACCAATGATTATCTAACGTATTTACTAGATTTTTATGAACAATGGTTTTTATCAATATTGACACTTAACTCACTTATGGTTTTGACATTCTAGTGGAATATAACTTTTAGAAAGAAAGTGGTTTTTATTTTGCGTGAAAAACAGTTTTCCAGTAGGACGGTTCCCTTTTAAAAGGGATCCGGCTAGTGTATTTTCCGGGATCCGTGGATCTGTAGTAACAGAAACAGATTTGATAAAAACATAGGTTATACAATTTTATACTACGATGTGTGTTTTATCCTACATTTTCTTTTAGCATGCATACATGACTTCTAATGTATCACGAAAGAATATGAAACATATAAATCAAAAGAAATGACAAACACATTAAAATAACCTAGATAACTAGACTATTAGTAATATTTCATTTCAATAATAAGAATGATACAAAGGATTGGGTATATAACCCCAATGTAGATTAACAACACAAAATATATGTCTCCGTATGTGAACTTCATCATAGGGAACACAAGTGCGATGAGTGTTAAGGCGATGAGCACGAGAGCGATGTAAACCATGTTGAAGACGATCCTTCTTGGTTTCGGATGAGATGAAAGAAAGATGAAGCTTTGAATGAGAGGAAATTTTTTAAATTGAAAGATTTGAAAAAGTGAGGATTTGATAGAGTGGTCGACGGATGGTTTATTTATGGGGAAGGAGAAATTTTTTAGATTTGTGTTTTGTTTTATTATTAGAAAGATATGATTTTTGGATTAAGTTAAATAAAACATAAGTTTTATAAACCACGACTTTAGATGAAAGAGTGACACGTATGTGAGAAGAAACTTCCTAATGAAGCTACATGTAATACATGCATATGCACAAAAGATAATCAAATAAATACCTAGGTAATCATACTTATTTGTTAAGCTAATATCATTTCGAGATAAGTGGAAAGTCATACCTCAAATGCACTTAGGAATGTCTTTACAAATGACACATCAAATGTCAGAAGACAATTCCAGCTCCTTTGTGCTCAAGATACCTTCTTAGGAAAGGTAATCTTTATTATCAAGCAAATCCTATGGCTTGATAGATGTGAGCTTTGACTAATCAACATGACAAAGAGGATTAGTGCAATTAAATGAAAAAGTGAATAAGAAAAATGTTGTTATCAAATCAACATCCAAACATATAGTTTTAAAAGACATGATGTTTGTTTTTTTTTTTAAATCTTTGTAGTTTTCAATTAACCATGGATCGTATCAAGTTTTTAAAGTACAATATACTTCAAGAAACTTGGTAACGAAGCTCTGATGCCAATTGTGGAAAACTAGAAGAGGGGGTTGAATAGTTTTGCCAATTAAAACTTCCTTTTAAACTATTTAGATCGACTTATGTCAATCTATTTGGATGTGTGTGTTGGATGTTGATTATTAAACATATAAAGGTATGTAATGAAAGATAAGAGTAAGAAGCACAAAACCACAACGCGAGTATTTATAGTGGTTCGGCTACAAGGACACCTTCCTTGCCCTACTCCACTCCCTGAGTCACCTACTCGAGAGTTTGTAAACACTACACCAATCTCCTTATGGAGGAGAAGCCTTCACAACGACGCCTACCCTTTTCCGGTGCTACGCTAACCACCGAGTTCTTTCACTCCAAGGTGAACCACACCTACACAACATCGCCTACCCTTTATAAGGTACTAGGCTAAGTACCTAGTTCTTTTACACCAAGGTGAACCACACCTACACAACGTCGCCTACTCTTTATTAGGTACTAGGCTAAGCACCTAGTTCCATTGCAATGGAGGAACTACTACCCAACACTACACCAACGACTAATCCCAAAGGAGATCCACTCCTTTTTACAACATCATCAAGGATATCAATATCCTTGGATCTAGTACTAATCTATCTTGTACATCGGAACACACCATATCGAATGTACATCTAAGGCACCTTTAACTAATGCCTTTAACTAGATCTTCAAGACACCCTTCACTAATGTCTTGTGTCTTGACTTCTAAGCACCCTTCAATAATGCTTCTAGTCTTGAATTCTAAGCACCTACCACAAGTGCTTATGATATGAACAATAGATACCCTTCACTAATATCTTCGTCTTGACACTTGAGACACCTTTCACAAATGTCTTCAACACTTCTTAGGAAAAGAAAAACAATCATCAACAAGAAGACTTCAGTAGTCTTGATGATGAGGAAGCATGGCAACTCATGGACTTGAGCTTGCTCGACTTCAAAAGGTGGTGATCTTGCCTTTAAGAGGAACCTAGAAGATCATACAAAAACAAAACTACAAACATAGATCTCTTGGATCTGAGGTTAGAGAGTTTTCAACTCTATGGGAAAGTATGTTAGAAAGAGGTGAGAAACAATGAAGAAATGGCTCACTATTTATAGAGGAAAAATTCTACTGTTCCCCGGATCCCACGGATCCCTTCCACAAGGGATCCGTCTAGCATAAAGCTAGGGATCCGTGGGACGCTCCTCTTTACCCATGGGTATTTTCGTTATGGGTCATGGGTTGATCCATGGGTCTTTAGCTAGATACAATGTATCTCTTAAGTGCAATGCACCTAGTCACATGGGTATGGGTCAAAACCATAGGTTATGGATATTATCCATATATGATATAAGCATGATGTCATGCAATGGGTTATGGGTCAAGCTCCATGGGTCATGGGCTTTGGGTTGTACTCAACTACATTCAATGTATTTGTCTAATGGGTTATGATACTTAAGTTTCTACCCATTTATATTACCCAATATACTACATACTAGTTATGTGTATATTTTACCCAAATATGTAAACACTAGTTGTTGTACATATGTAATATTAAATCATAAAATCACTTATACTTGTTTTAGTGTTTTATGTGAAAATGTGAATATGTTAGAACTTATTAGTTAAAACCATTTATGTATTTTATTTGTTTCGTTAAAATGATTTTACTATTGTTATCGACAAAACATTAGAAGATCGTAAAATATAAATAAATGTTTTTACGGCTTATTTGTATTAACAGGTTTCAAGAAGGAAAGAATAATACCAAAAGACCGACCAATTTACTTTATGCATGGTGATATAAGGATGGTTAGGTTAGGTATTCGTTCCCACGATCCCGCCAGAGCCGGAGGGATCTACCCATGGACAATCCACTAGATAATGTAGAGTCCTTAGGTATGATGAAAAAAGGAGAAAAATGAGAAATGGGAAGAGTGCCGACTGAGATTGAGCTAGAACTGGAATAAACCCAACAAGGTTTTAGTTATGAAGTCTCGGTAAGCACTGAAGGGGTTAAAGAATGAAAAAGAAATAAATGTGAAAAGGGTGAAAAGAAATAGCCCTCCAATAATTCAACCTTAGGGCAGAAACCGGGTTCAATACATATGCTACTGGCGGTTACTAAGGTAACACCGGTATTGAAGATAAGACTTCATGGACCCAGTGACGTACTGCACTACAACTTCCCAAGCCACTCAAGTTCCTCTTAAAAGGACTTGTTTCATTCTCACGGGGAACCAACATAATCTATCGACTTTCTCTTAGAGATTGTTGATATTGAAGCAGGAGACCCTCTCCCTAGTCTCCGGCATAGGAACCAAATGTGCACGATTGAGTCTAGAGCCATCAGATCATCAATAAATCCCATTAGGACACTATCAATGAAGACTCTCTGTTTTACACAATGTGGAAAGAGAGAATATATTTGAAGAGTCCTACGCATTATCCTTGTGGTATTGCTAGAACATCTGAGTGATATACTAACATTAAAACAATGAAGATGGAAAGCCTTCTAGAGCCAACATCAAACAAGCTCTTGGTGGGTGACATGTGAGATCTTTTCAAAAGGTCAAGCTTGTGACAACTAGATAGAAACGATGGGGCGATTCATTCTTGAATCAACCTTGTTCCAGGAAATGAATTGACGAATACGTTTGGAAAAACCGTTCGAAGTTCAAATCTTCTTTTCTCTAGCGCATCGAATGTGTATTCATATTTCAAACACAAAAAGTATCTCTTATTGAAAAAAATACTTTTGGAAAAACCATTCGATGTGCAAATCTCTTCTTTTCTCTAGCACATTGAATGTGTATTCTTTTCAAATACAAAAGGTATTTTTGATTGAAAATTGATCTTTCTCATAAAACCTTCGTCGTATTGCAAAACTCTTTCTTCTAAGCAATACGCGATTGTTTTCAAATCAATTTTTCATCAATCAGTGAATCTCAATTCGCTGGTTCACTCACTCCGTGTTGTCTTCTTTGAGACGTTCCGGCTTGAGAACAGCTAGAGCAGCTGCGAAACCCTGTCAAGGAGATTCTTCAGAGTTCTACCTGATCACAGGCAGTACTTGTACTGATCAACGGGGAACCGTGGGCCGTGTACCTCAATTCAATGAAAGTGATCAAAGACACTTTCGTGTGTTTTATTGCTAACTGTTGTTTGTAGGTACATTTGGACGGTTGCAGCTGATCAGAATTGAGAAGTCAATGATAAGCCGCATGCTCACAGCATCCACACTTAATTTGAAGAAATCATGACAAGTGCTTATCTACATAACCTGGATAAAATATTTTTATACTATGCTTCTGCTATGCTGCTGCAAATATCTTGAACCAGTAAAAGCTTCCGCTACTCTGATGAAAAGATGTCATGATCCAGAAAGTGTGAGCATGTCGGTCCAAAAGTCACAACTTCACATGATGGCAACACAATAAAAGGTGATCCAAAAATTTACTGTGGCTGATGATCTCAAAGAAAGCTCGAAGATCATCAAAGATGTGGATCAGTTAAAGGCCTCCACTAAAAGTACAAATCAATGCTGACTTTGAAGAATCACTACTAAAGCACAAAGATTGCGGAATTGAAGAATTGAAGTCTACGAGCTCAAGAACAAAGTCAAGAATAGAATGCTAGGATGCAAAATGTATTTCATGGGGTGACCTCCCTTAGGGGGAGATTGTTAGGAATTGGAAATTCCATGTTAAAGTGTCGGTCACCCCAATTATGGTCTAGCATATGTTAACTCGTAGACTTGTTGTTATTTACGTTATTTAGTAGTTTTTAGTTAGTTTGTAGCGTAGATTAGTTTAGTGTAACACCGTGGAGGAAGGACGGGGCTTTACCCACTGTATGCCTGATCCACAGTCCGATAGGAGGACGTAGTATTTGTAACTATAAATACCCCTTCCATCCATGGAAGGGGTGGTGCTTCTCATAATCTAACCTTTCATTTTTGTAAAGCAACTCTCTAACACCAACACCCATCTCATCTCTTTCTCTCTCGAAACAATGGCATACATATATCATCATCATCCAAGGCCACCCGAATCATCTATAACACAATATATTAAGATCCTACAGGAAGACATTTTCCCTACCGGTTACAGTATGAAGATTGGGAAGAACAACCTCAAAGTGGACTTTGATAACTTCACATGCTCTGAGTCTTCATGCCGTATTGTTGTGGATATTCTGAAGACTCATCCCTACATAACATGCTCATTAACTCAGCAACTGTACCAGTGATCTACATCCATCAGTTCTGGCACACTAAGATGAAAGTTGATGGTCGAGATGTTGTTATGGTGACTCTTAACAACAAACAAGTCACCATCACTGTTGCAGACTTAAGAGCAATTCTCCTTCTTCCTACATTCAGCCTGCTGATTATGTTGCTACTCCTTCGGAAGAGGCTACTCTCTAATTCGTGGTCAATATTGGCTATGATGAAGCTGCTGGGATCATCACTAAACATTATTCAGTTGATCTAAAGAACATCCCTCAGCCATGGAGAACTTTGTACATTATGATTGCCAAATCTGTTTCTGGACGTGATAGTGGTTATGAGCATCCTTAAGCTCATGGAACTACAGATATTCTGGGGGATGGTCAACATGATGTGTATTGACTTCGCAACTCTGATCTGGGAAGACATGATGTCTTAACTCAAGAAACCTGACAACAAGATCCCCTACATCAGATACACTAAGGTGTTGATACAAAGAATACTCGGGAATAATCTGGACATTCCCTTAAGACTTGATGACCCCAACCATCACTCTGCGTTGTTTGAGCCTAGTCTAAATGTTGTCAGATTCAAAGAATCAACAACAAAGAAACAAGGTGCAGTTTTGCCTGACTGCCTTCTCACTGATGATATCAAGCAACTTCAATCATACTTACAATATCAAGAAGCAGTAGCATCAGGCAAAGTTGGCTTTATTGATGAAAAGTCTTCTGTAATACCTGTCAAGAAGACCAGGAGATCGGGCAGTGCTGGAAGTGCTGCGAGCACTGGGAGTACCCGAAAGTATCCAAAGAGAACTCATACTCTCAAAAGGAAAGTTCCATCTAAGATTGCTATTCCTAATCCTCAACAGGCACCAAAGTTAGAGGACGAGGACTCCGAGGATACTGACATGGATGAAGAGGTTCACTACTTAGAAACTGTTACAGATGATACGGCAACAGTAGAAACACCTCCTAGTTTCAAATCTGACAAGGGCAAAACTCCAGTGGAAGAGCAGGAAGAGGAAGAAAGTTCAGAAGAAGAGCCACAGGATGAAGAAAAAAAATACCGCAAGAAACTAAAGAATCTCAGGCTACAACATGTTGCTATGGAATTTAATCTTCAACAGACTCATGGCCCTGGAGGTTCAAGCGGTGGCTCACAAACAACACCAGTTCTCGATGCGGTTAATCAACCCGATAAGGGAACTGGTACCACCACCCACGAATCTGAACAAAAGCAGCAAGAGGATGAACTTATCTTCGACTTTGAGGAACCAGAAAAGGAGAAGAATGAAAAGATTACTGATGAAGATATTGAGGAAGCTGATAGGGAAAGAGCTGAAGAGGAAGCTCGAGCTAAAGAAAAGGCCAGAGTAAAAGCTGAAGAACAGGCTAAAGCTGAAGAAGAAGCTGATGACTATCTTCTAGATAGTCCTGACCATAACTAGGAACAAACTTCTGAGCCACCAAATGAGCCAGAGCCTTCTCATGACTCATCTTCGTCTAACTCATCTTCTCATTCTTCACCACCACCATCCAAAGACACCACCACAAGATCCGCATCCAAATCGTTTAAGAAACCGAGCAACACTTGGGCATCACGAGCTAAAACAAAGATTGTTAACGCTGTCAGGCAAGTAAGGAAGAAGAACATGGTCAACAAGAAACTTAATCAACTGGCCGACAGAATAAACATTCTTCAGGATGTGATGAACGAGTTTTCTGAAGAAAGAGATCAAATCCAACAGTTTCTAAACAGAGATATCCAAGGGGAAATGGATAAGACGATCAAAGAATATACTCACAAGTTTCTTCTCGATACCGTCCCTGGAGTGACAAGAGAGATGTTCACCAGACAACTTTATCCTAATCTCATGCAATTGGTCAAACAAACAATGCAATCTACTCTTGTAGCAATGCAAATCAATCCAATTGAGCCTATGGTTGTCTCCGATGCAGAATTGATTTCCAAGCTTGTTCTAAAAATGTCTAAACGATCCGCAACATTTACTTCTGACGAAGCTAAACTATTTGAGGCATTGCTGGAATATCAACTCAAAACTTCATGCAAAGCGTTAGCTGAAAGGGCTAAGCATCCAAGAGACGATGATGATGCGGATAAAGATTCTGAGCCGAAACGTAAGAAGAAAAATGATGATTCATCATCTATGCCTCCACCTCCCCAAATACCCTCCACCTCTATAAGATCTCCTCAACGTCCTCCTGCTACAGACAAACCTCGGGACTCTGAGTCTACACCACCAATGGAGAAAACTGGTGATCATTTTGAATACATTGGTGGTGACGATGAGGAGATTCTTGCGCCCCAACAACAACCTCCGTCTTCTACATCAACTAAGAAACCAGCATCATCATCAAAGCCAAAGAAGAAAAAGTCAACCTCATTTGTATCATGGCTAGATGAAGATGAAACTGAAGAGTATGACTGGTTTGCAAAGGTTGTTGATGCAACCCCTCAGTTACCGGAAGCCCAAGAACCGGTAGATGGTCGAACTATGGAGCATGTCAAGATTATTCAGGAAAATTTCAAGGTGAAGAAGATGACAAAAGCAGAGTTGAAACGAATCAAAAACGAAGCTTTTCAACTGCTAAAAGACAGCTCAGACAGTGCAATTGAAGTCGAATATCATCTCGACAACATAGCTCAAGCCATGTCCAAAAACATTGATTGGCTCAACCCTGAATCTAATATCGACTTCAGCAGACCAGACAAGGCTCCATACTACACCGACTAGACTAAGCCACTACCTACCATTGGCCGACCTGATCAACCAAAGATTCCCTACCGTTATTTCTTCAATAATGACCTGGAATTTCTTCAGCACGGTAGCGATATTATCAAGAAATACGCTACCTCACTCACCTTCCCTTTCCCGGCAGCAATCTACTACAACAATATAGCCATCGAGGAAGAAGCCACACACATGTTTGTTGAAAATGTGGTAAAGTATGACCTCGATGCACTGTATGGGAATCATCATTGGCCAGAACGAAGAAGAATCTACTACAGAAGCTGCCAAGTACTCAAATCGAAAAAGGAAGTGTACAGTGACTGTTGGGATATGAAAGTACTGAAGAATATGAAAGTACTAAAGATGGTCAAAGTACTGCTTATGTGAAGGTCAAAGTACTGCTCAATATCAAAGTACTGCAAAGCTTAAAGACGGTTATAATAGAATGTTTTATGGAAAGTAATGTTTATCTAGAATGTTATTAGTTTAGTATTACTTATCATACAAAAATTATAATTGTAAACCGACTAGTGTTATCCTTATGCCTATAAAAGGATCCCTAGATTTGCATTAGAGATATGTTATTAGCATACGACTTTAGAGAGAATATTAGAGCTATTAGGGATTGTTAGTGAATTTGTGTATCAAGCAGGTTCAAAGTATTAATAAAATAGTTGAAGTTAAAGTTATTCTTCTTAGCTTTATTGAAGTAGTTTCCGCATACTTAGTAAAGTTAAATCTGTGTTTCATTGTTAGTGACTGAGGATTTATCCGAGGTTGCTAAGCCCTTACAAGCTACATAGTTAGTTTGGTCAGAGTATATCGATCCAACAAGTGGTATCAGAACTTGTGTGGAAACTCTGATTAAGAAGAAACCCTTAAAACCGATTTAACTACAAACCCTAAAGATGTCGACTGAAGCTGCACCACCCCCATCCATCACCTCACTCAGAATTCCTATCGTCAAGAAGGGAGAATATGATCTCTGGAGCATGAAGATGAGGCAGTAAATTGCTATTACAGACCATGCACTGTGGAATGTAATTGTCAATGGTAATGAAGTTGTTGCAGAACCTGTAGAAGTTCCTGGACAACCTAAACCACCTAAGGCTGTCTTGCCAGCAGCTACAGTAAGAAATCAAGAAAAGGCTCTCAACATACTATTGTCTGCTATTCTTGATGGTCACCTACTCAAGTTCCATGATGCTAAGGATGCAAAAAAACTATGGGCTGCTCTCAAGACAAGATTTGGAGGTAATGATGCTTCCAAAAAGATGGATAGAAATCTGTTGAAGCAACAGATTGAAACATTCACTGTTGGTGAAAGAGAAAGTCTTGATGCTGCCTATGATAGATTCCAAAATCTTCTCAGCATGCTAGAGTTATATAAAGTAGAGGTATTTATTGAAGATGCAAACCTGAAGTTCTTAAGAAGTTTGCCATCGGTATGGCATGTGATTGCTACTATGATCAGAGGACAACATGGTTTGGACACTATGGACTTTGATGATCTTTAAAACCACTTAAAGGTGTATGAGCATGAGATGAATGGCCAAACAAGTTCAAAATCTCACAGTATTGCTTTTGTGTCTTCCGAAAAGAGAGGCACTACTTCCACTAAAACTATTGCTTATCCTACTCAAAGTACTGTTGCTCAAAGTATTGTTGCTTATCCTACTCCTACATCATCACCTACAAACACCATCCATTCTGATGAAGTTGTATGCTCATTCTTTGCTCAGCAAGCCAATTTACCTGTTACTTATGAAGAAGATTTGTCACAAATTGAAGAGGATGCTCTTGAAGAAATTGATATAAGGTGGCAAGTTGCTATGATCACTGTAACCACTGGTAAATTTCACCTCGTATTAAACTAATATAATATTCTAACGAAAGAATACATGTCCATTTTCTACGTTCAAAATTTTTTTTTAAGAAACAATATTCTTTTATTTGATCACAAAAACTAGCCAATGTGATGAACTCACGTCTTTAATAAACATAAACATATTTATATGTAAAACTATAAAGGTTTTCAACTTTTATTTACCACTTTACGATTTTTCGTTAACGTACAATTATTAAACTTTCGATCTAAACGTTAGCCATTTATTAGAATTTTCACGAAGCCTTAATTTATTTTAACTATGATTTTACACAACTAAATCATAATTACTAAAGTACAACATTTTATACCTAGAGTACAAGTCATTAAAGCACGGAACCTAGCTATACTTTAATTTCCGTTACAAGCCCTAATATACAACTCTATGATTTTATGTACATGATATATTTTAAAAATATTAATGTACAAGTCTTTCAAGCACATGTACAAGTCTTTAATGCATACAAGCTTAATACTTATATAAATTATATTATAAACCTCAATGTACCTATTTTTAAGCACAAAGTACAACCATATAATGCACAAGCCTTAAAAATATATTTTATATTTTTGTAAGTACAACAAAAGAATGCTAATGTACAAACAACAAATGCACCAAACTTAAGCCTTTACTTTTATTATTTACATGTAAATTAACCTAAACTATATTTTACCTAAAGTAAATTAGAAACTTAACTATGTAAATACCATTTACACAATAGGTATAACAATGCAAGCCCTAAGTACTACCCTTAATGCCTAACGCCCCTCTTAATTACCATGGTTAAAAATGAACTAAACAAGTTACTACTAAGTTACCTAAGTACTACTTGTAAATGTCCTAACCAGAAACTAATTACTTGCACATGAAAGTTACACATCACTCTTTTACCTTAAAGTTTTACCATAGTCAAAGTTTGTGGGTAAAACTCTTGGCTAGAGTTTTACCACACACTTCATGTCTCCTTGCAATCACATGAACCTCCCATGTGTATTGAAACACCTAGCTACCATTCAAACCATTCGAACCCTAAGGCTTTAAATCGAACAAGTATACACACCTTGTGTCCTCTTTATGACCATTTGTAGCTCTTATGGACATCTAGCAAAACACATCACCATGCTCCTTCTATTCTTGGTCAAAAATGCGACACATGGTTATGTTACACATATTAATTGAACCATGCAACTTAGCTACAACAATTACCACACAAGACCAAATGGTCCATGAATTTACACATCACCTTGTCCCCTCACTTGCTAGACAAGGTGACATAGCACCTTGTGAATTCATGTACTCCCACCACCTATATAAACGTCCCTTTTCCCCCTTCTAAATTCTCATCCATCACACACATCATACCATACCACCCACACATCACACGCACCATAAGTATTTCTTATATTCACCAATACATTCTAAAAAAATTACACTAAGTAGTGGAAGGAAGAAGTCTTGTTCAAAATTAGAAAGCCAATCTATTCTCATTTCTGGTTCTTGTCAAAATCCCAAGCAAGTAAGTCTATTAAACTCATCTTAGTTCGTTTTAACTTTTAATAACAATAGCATAATGTTAAAAAGGATTTTATAAGGAAAACGTAGCAATTTGAATCACTTAAAACAAGTATACGAGTCAAAAGTTATGGTCTAAACAAGTTGCCAATAATCTGTCCGAATTTTCTGTGGACAGAACACTCGGGCACGCGAAACGAGGCATTTCTGGTCCGTTTCACGAAAAAGTTAAAACACGAAAGTTGTCCGGAACGATGTTTTCTTCAAAAATGCTGGAGCACGGGTCTAGAAAACGCATAACGAGGCCAGAATTTAATAAAAATTCCAACAGCTGTTAAGTATATGTTATAAAAACAGCCTAAACCCCCCTACTTGCGCCTCATTTATTTACATCATGTCAAAGGTATTAGGGTCAACTAAAGTACCGTTTTAAACACCACCTGGGATACTACAAAACTTCCCCATAACCCGGTTAAAAAGCCTAGTCGTTATGCTTAAAATCAGCCCTTCATTTTGGTCAAAAGTCATAAACACCAAAAAGCTTTTTACAACAAATATGTGGGAAAACATGGGATTTTTGATAAATTTGATTAGGAACTATCTTAGAAACATTAGTAATGGGTAAAAAAACATTTCACAAGGTCGCATGCAAAAGAGATAGAGTTTTATGGTTTGAAAACGAAAATTTCCATTTGGTAAGAATAGCTTAAGTACCCCTTTTCCGTGATTAATATCTTGCAAGTTAAAAAGTTTCAAAGCATGAGGTTTACACCGTTTTAAAGGGCTTGCTGCATAGTTGTTAAAGCCCCAATAGCGTCTTTAAAAACACTTATAGTCTATTTTATAATTAACCACAAAGAGGGTGACTAGCGGACATTTTCATAAAAAGGCCTTGTGTACACTTTTCAAAAATTGAGTCGTGGGAGTTATAGGATGATGGGAAATGACTTAAAAAGAGTTAATAAACATATTACAACATCTCTAGGTGACCCCGTAAAGGTTAATGGGTTAAAACTGAAATTTTCTTAAAACGCGTCGTGGCCTAGTGACCATGTTCGTGGACTTGTATCTTTTTAATCAAAAGGAACTAGGACATGAGATATATACCATTTAGAAGAGCTTACAGCAAAGTGTTTAAAGGGTTAAATGTGATGTAGAAACTCTAGCTTCCCTCGTGTAAAATCTGCCCTCTTTTAGCCCCGTTACTGCCCAAAAACAACAAAAAGCACATAACCCCCCTACTTTGGAAAATCATTGTGACCAAACCGTAAGAGCTTAAGACCTCTAGTTTGAACCATTAGAAAGACCACCAGAAAAACTCTTGAAAGGATCAAGAACGTAGTAAAAACCTATTAGGGCCTCGCTTTTATTCACCCGTACTTTTATCCATTTAGGCCATAAACTAGTAAATTTCTCTTATAAAATTTTAAGCATGAAAATTGTAATTTTTGTAAAATAAAGTTCCTTTGGACTAATAATGTAATTTTTGTGAAGTTAGTCATATAAGGGCTGATTTTGTCAATAACCCATAGTTGAGGGTTTAAAGTATCATTTTTTGGAAAGTACAAGGGTAAAAACAGTAAATATTCAAAATTGTAAATTATAACATTTTGGAAACATAAGATATTTAACAACTTTGGTTTTGATAAAACTCATTATTAATCATTTAAGTCATAATAATAAGTATGATAAGCATATTTAATTTTTGTAGAGACTTCATGTTATCTACAGAACATTTCCGTCGCATAAACTTGAATACAAATACTAAATACATGATATACTAACTCGGGTCGAGAGTTGGAGCAGTTTGTTCATATTATCTAATTTGTTTTCCATCCAGAATACAATAACACCGAGGTGAGTTCATAGTCCCACTTTTACATAATTGTTTTCAAAACTTGTGGGGAGATACATGCTACAAAAACCGAACACAAGTATTTTTTTGTATGCTATCCTGATTGATATTGCCTAAGTACCTACTGATGCCACTAAAAGTCCCTCATATCATGAACCATTAATCACTTGCGAGTGAACGCGAATATCGTGAATAGATCTATTGGCAGTTGACGCCCTATTTGTGTTATCCGGATAGGTAACCAAATGCACGTTATTTGAGAATACTAGGAGAATGGCAAACTCCTACCAGAGGGCATTGTTGCTCACATCATCACTATGATGTTTGTAACTTACGTCATTATTATGACGCGTTCGTGTTAAGGTTTGCGTTTCATGAGACTTAAGGCAATATACACTATGTTGCAATGATACAAATGCTGCAACTACTGAATATACTGTACTGCAATATTACTGCTTTTACTACTGCTTATCTTGTGTTCAACTGATTATTATGCAAACACTATGGATTCACTCAACCTTTGTGTTGACTTTTTAGCATGTTTATCTCAGGTTCATAATTTACGAGGATGGCATGGAAGGGCACGGATACTCAAGAAGGCTATATTATCATTCGAAAACTTATTTAATAAATCGTAAAACCACTGGGACCTCATTTTGCAAACTCTGATATTTATATAAATCGAATGATAAATCTTTTAAAATAATACAATTAGAGTTCGTTTTCTGTTCTTGTAACTGTTGAGCCATGAAGTAACACCCAGCTTGAATTCCGCTGCGTATCACGAAATTGGGGGTGTTACAATCACTGCTAGGATCAAGAAGTTCATGAAGAAAACAGGAAGAGGCATTGACTTCAAGCCTAAACAGGGTATAACGTTTGACAAGACCAAGATTGAATGCTTTAATTGTCAAAGAACAGGACACTTTGCAAAAGAGTGCAAGTTTGCTAAATATCAGGCAAACAGAATGATTGAGAAACCCAAGCTTGAACTAAAGGAAATTCCTATTACTGAAATAAAAGCTTTGGTTGCTCAAGAAAACCTATCAGAGGTTGACTGGAGTGCTGAATTTGATGATGAACCAGTAACCTACTCTATGGTCGCAATGGAAGATTTTGATTGGAGCACAGCTTTTGATGAGGAACCAAGATTTGCTTCTTTGGGATCAAGATATGGTCTTGGAAGCTTTGATTGGAGCATGGAAAGTGAAGAAGAACCTGTTCTGCTCGCTATGGTAGCTACTTCACCAAGTTCACCTCCTATCTCTGAGGTATGCTCTAAGTGTCATGATTTTTATCAAAAAGTGCTTAATGATTATGTAACTGAAAGAGATAATTATAGAAGGGCTAGGTCTGAGGTAGTTGGTTGTCAAATCACCTTAGAGTCAATGGAAGCCAAAATTATAACTCATGAAAATAATGAAATGGCTTGGGTAGAAAAATATGAGCAACAGGATTATCAATTAAAATTGAGTGAATGGAAGTTAGGATGTAAGGTTTCTGAACTTGAAAAGATGACTAAGGAAAGGGATGAATTGTTAGAAAAATTTGCTGCTTGGGGAAAATCTGGCCTTTCACATGTTAGTTTTGTTTAAAAATAGAAAAGAGCACACATTAAAACTGGCCTAGGTTTTGGTATAGATTTTAGTAGCACAGAAGAGAACCCACCTAGTGATCAGGAACAACTTGATTCTGAGGATATAACAACTAGTGATGATGAACTCATTAACTATGTAGAGAACACATCTAGTAATGAGGAATCTATTAGTCAAACACCTCCTGAATTTAAGAAAGACAAGGGTTATCATGCAGTTCCTCATCCCATTGGTAGTTTTCAACCACTTAGGGCAGATGTTTCTCGTTTTGGAGTAGACAATTTAGAGTTTAGGAAAAAGCTTACTGGTCAATCTAATTCAGGTCCATCTTGTTCTGAATCCCCAAAAGAAACAGTTGAGAAACCTAAGGATGATAATTTTAAGAGTCAAGTAGTACCTTCTTCTCAAAGTACTGCTAGACGTTCAACAATACCTTTAAGAAAACCTTTTCAAAATACTGCTAAATCTTTTTGGGATAATTTTGGTCAAAATAATTTTCATAATTCACCAAAAAGTCAGGTTAGGTTTGATCATAGAACTAAAGGAATAAATTTTGGGAGTATGGGTCAAAAATTGTGTTTTGTTTGTTATAGTCCTGATCATTTGATTAAGGACTGTGGCTTTCACTCAGAGTATCTAAGCAAATTCCCAAAGACCAAATCTGCCAACCAAAAACCAAGGGAGAATAAACCAGTTTGGAATCATTCACATAGGGTTAACCACAGAAACTTCTCAAAAGACTATTGGTACCCTCACCAGAGAAGACTTTTTTCAAAATCTCCAGTACCTTCAAACACTTTTCAAGGTACTGATAAGCCAAAAGTTTCTCAAGCAGCACGTTCTCAAAGTACTGCTAGATTTTCACCCAATCAAGGTGCTGCTAGCACTTTTTGGAATGGAAGCCCTAGGAGATCTAATTACTATCAATCTAGAAGGCGTTACACCTCAAAAAGAGTATCTAGATCAAAGAACTCTACACAAAAAGTTAAAACCAGCTGGGTTAAGAAAGAAAGTACTAATGGGGAACAAACAGTACTTTCAGCAAGTAAAATTGAATCAGAGATTTTTGTTGAAAATAATAAAGAGAATTTTAATGAAAAAGAGATTTTTGAAAAACCAACACAAGTTTTGGAACAACCAAAGATAATTGACCATGTGCTTAAAGAGAGTGGCAATTACATACTTAAAGAATTTAAGTATGTAACTCCACAAGGGGAACACAAGTCAGTAATGGCTTGGGTTCCTAAAATTAACTAACTCCTTTATCTTTGTGCAGGGCAACCCAGAAGAGGAGCTTAAAGATCATTTAATTGTGGATAGTGGTTGCTCTGGAAGCATGACAGGAGACAAAGAGATTCTGTCAGATTTTAGATCTTATTTGGGAGGAAGAGTTTCATTTAGGAATGATCCTAGTGGAGGTAGAATTACTGGCAAAGGAACCATCAAGGCAGGAAGCAAAGATTTTGAGAATGTTTGTTATGTGAAGGAGCTAAAGTTCAATCTTTTGTCAGTCTCTTAGATCTGTGACAAGAAGCACCCTGTGTTATTTACTGACACAGAATGTCTTATTCTTTCCCCTGAGTTCAAGCTTGATGATAATAACTTGGTAATACTTAGAGTACCAAGAACCAATGATGTGTACAGTCTGGATATGAAGAGTCTTCACTCTTCTGAAAAAGCAACATGTTTAGTAGAAAAGGCAACACTTGAAGAAGCACATCTGTGGCATAGAAGATTAGGCCATGTGAATTTCAAGAATATCAAAAAGTTGGTTAAAAGAAATTTAGTTAGAGGTTTACCTTCCAAAACATACAAGAATGATCATTCATGTTTGGCGTGCAAGAAGGGTAAACAACACAAAGCATCATGCAAGAAGATTGAGGAAAGAACTATTAGAGATCCTTTGGAGTTACTACACATGGATCTGTTTGGACATGTTTCTGTTGCAAGTCTAAACAAGAAGAAGTACTGCTTAGTTGTAACAGATGATTGCAGTAGATTTAGTTGGGTCTTTTTCTTGGGATTTAAAGATGAAACCTTTGATGCTATTCATGATCTTATAATAGCCCTTGAAAACCAATTAAGACTCAAAGTAAGAAGTATTAGATGTGACAATGGGACTGAATTCAAGAACAAGTTTATGGATGAATTTTGTGCCAAGAAAGGAATCAAGAGGGAGTTTAGTATTTCTAGAACTCCACAGCATAATGGTGTTGCAGAGAGGAATAACAGAACTTTGATAGAAGCTTCCAGAACAATGCTTGCAGATTCCCTTCTACCTATTCAATTTTGGGCTGAAGTTGTAAGTACTGCTTGCTATGTGTTAAATAGAGTATATGTCACTAAACCTCAGATGAAGATACCTTATGAGTTGCTTATGGGCAACAAACCTAACATACGTTTTATGAAACCTTTTGGATGTCCTCTGACTATTCTCAACACTATTGATGCTTTGGGAAAATTTGATGGCAAGTCTGATGAAGGATACTTATTGGGATATTGTACCAATAGTAAAGGATTTAGAGTGTACAACAAGGTCACCAAAAAGGTTCAAGATTGTCTTCATGTTGAATTTTTAGAAGATCAAAAAAATCATAAAGGTAAAGGTCCTGATTGGATGTTTGATCTTGATATTTTGACTCCTTCTATGAATTATGTTCCTGTTAGAGAAGAAAATCAAGTTGATCACAAAGAAGAAGATTTACAGTACATTATTCATGGAGTCAATATTAGACCTGATGATGTTCCTGATGAAGAACCTATAACTGTCAAAAAGGAGAAAAGTACTGATGAACCAAAATCCACTTTGTCTGCTGAGGATCAAGCTATTCAAGATGAACTTAATAGGATGCTTTTTCAAGAAGCAATAGCACAATCTTATGAGGATGAACAAATAAGAGCTTATAAAGAAACAAAGAAAAAGGGTAAGTCTACAGAATACCCTCACAGTACTTTGGATCACAGTACTTTAGATCAAAGTACTGCTGCACCTATTGACAATACTTCTGATGATTTGTATGATCCTAACATGCCTGGGTTAGAAGATACTGATGATGAATTAGATGATGAAGATATTTTCTCAAATTCCAATGAAGGAGCTGATTTCACAAATTTGGATGATGATCTTGAAGTTCCACAGACTCCTACCTTAAGAATTCATAAAGATCATCCCACTGGTCAAATTATTGGACCTTCTACATCAGGGGTGCTCACAAGAACCAAAGCTAAAGGTTTCACTAAGCCACATAATGCTTTACTTAGCTTTGTGTATAAACAAAACAGGATGAATCATAAGGATCAACAAACGTGTTTATTCACCTGTTCTATCTCTCAAAAATAACCCAAGAATGTAGCTCAAGAATTAACTAAAGAGAGTTGGGTTGAAGCCATGCAAGAAGAACTTCTTCAATTCAAACTTCAAGAAGTTTGGGTATTATGTGATCTACCAGATGGAAAGAAAGTCATTGGTACAAGATGGGTTTTCAGAGTTAAGAGAGATGAAAGAGGGAATGTCATCAAGAACAAAGCAAGATTAGTTGCACAAGGATATCGACAAGAAGAAAAAGTAGACTATGATGAAGTGTTTGCTCCTGTAGCAAGGATTGAAGCCATTAGAATATTCCTTGCTTTTGCATCATATATGGGCTTTCCTGTTTATCAAATGGATGTCAAGAGTGCCTTTCTTTATGGCAAGATTACATAGGAGGTCTATGTTAAACAACCTCCTGGTTTTGAGGATCCTGCACATCCAAACAAAGTATACAAAGTTGTTAAGGCTCTGTATGGCCTTCATCAAGCACCTAGAGCTTGGTATGAAAGACTCTCCACTTTCTTATTGCAACATGGTTACAGGAGAGGAGCAATTGATAAGACTTTGTTTATCAAGAGAGACAAGAAGGATATCATGCTTGTTCAAGTTTATGTAGATGATATCATCTTTGGAGCTACAAAACAGTTTATGGTAAAAGAGTTTGAGAAGCTCATGCAACAAGAGTTTCAAATGAGTTCCATGGGTGAATTAACTTTCTTTTTAGGGCTTCAAGTTAAACAATCAGAGGCTGGAATTTTCATTAGTCAAGACAAGTATGTCACTGACATTCTTAAGAAGTTTAACTTTGATGCTATGAAGCCGGTCACCACACCCATCAAATCTATCAACTCTTTGGGCAAGGATGAAGATGGTCAACCTGTAGAAGTCAGGCTTTACAGATCAATGATTGGCTGTCTTATGTACTTAACTGCATCTAGACCTGATATCATGTTTGCTGTCTGTTTATGTGCAAGATATCAAGTCTCACCTAAGGTCTCTCATATGAATGCAGTCAAGAGGATTTTTAGTTATTTGAAACAACAACCTAAGTTAGGGTTATGGTATCCAAAGGATTCACCTTTTCACTTGGAAGCTTTTTCAGACAGTGATTATGCAGGTGATAATTATGATAGAAGATCAACCACAGGAGGATGCCAATATCTTAGAAGAATATTACTTTCATGGCAATGTTAGAAACAAACCATTATAGCAACATCATCCATTGAAGCAGAATATGTTGCTGCTGCAAGTTGTTGTGGACAAGTATTGTGGATGCAGAATCAACTCTTGGATTATGGGTTCAACTTCAAGAATACTCGTATCAACATTGATAATGAGAGTACAATTTGCATTGTGAAGAATCCAGTTTATCACTCCAAGACCAAGCACATTCAGATCAGGCATCACTTTATTAGAGATTCTTATGAGCATAGACTCATTAATGTTATCAAGGTCCACACAGATGACAATGTAGCTGATCTACTCACAAAAGGATTTGATGTTTCAAGATTCAATCACTTGGTGGTGAGTATTTGATTAACTATTAAGCTACACTTAAGGGGAGGACTTATTAGTTAGTTAGATAGTCCTATGCATTGTTTAAGGGGAGGATAAATAATGTCTTCTTGATGTTTTTGCCATTGTGAAGAAGAGGATGGAAAAGTACTGCTTATTGTTTATCTGAAAGTATTGTTGTGAAAGTACTGCTTACGTGGAAAGCACTGCTAGTCTTGTCAACGTACTGTTCCAACGGTCAAAAGATGGGGTAAAATTCAAACAAACGTTAACTGTATTAATTGGGCTGTGATTTTTTAAAATCTTACCTATAAATAACTACTCTCCGGTTTTCCCTCTCATCTTTATACTTATCAATCTTTTCCTTATTTTTCTCTTATTCACATTCACTATTCATTGAACCAATTTCTCTTATAACCACATTCAATGGCAAATCGAAACACAGTTAGTAAGCATAACATGGTGGCCAACTTAGATAAAACACCGGCCAATGTTGTGTTTCATGACATAATTGATTTCCTTTCTGGATCATCAATCAATTACGCCCTTTTGGTTGAACCTGATATTATTGAGCCTTGGATTCAACAACTTTGGGCAACTGCTAGCTCTCATATGGAAGAAGATGAACCATATATTCAGGCTAAAGTTGCTGCGAAGATTGTTAAAGTTAGTGGAGCCTCCATTCAAGAAGATTTATTGTTTGATGATGAAGGAGGGGTTGTTCATTTTGATAAACAAGTTCTCTGGGACACATTACGGGATATTGGGTATGAAGGATCTCTCACTGAAACAACGTTTAAGATACCCTTATTCAGCCCACAATGGAAGTATCTAGTCCATGTTTTGCTTCATTGTTTAAGTTCCAAGAGTACTTCATGGGAGCAGTTTGGATCAAATATTGCATCTGCTTTAGTGGGATTAGCTGCCAATCACCTCTTCAACTTTTCAAGACTGATTCTTGATGGTATGCTCTCCCATATCTCCAATGGTTCACCATGGTTAATGTATCCACGATTTGTTTAAGTTTTCTTGAACAAACAACTTCAGGATGTACCAAAACCTTCGAGCTTGTTACCTGTTGTGGTACAACCACCAAAGATATTCACCTTCATGGCTAGAAAGAGTGATAAATTCTATGGAAGGAATACTCCTTTGACTACTTCTATGATGGAGATAGTGCAAGCAGTTAGAGCTGAAGTTGTTGCAAGTGAAGAACATGAGCTTTCAACATCACGAAAAGGTACTGCTTCTCCACAAGGTACTGCTGCACAAGAAGGTACTGCAACACAAGGTACTGCATCTCCACATGATACTACTCATGGTGATTCAGAACCTGAGGTTAACCCACCATCATCCTCCAATAATTATACTTCCACAGATGGGTCTTAAACATCTGGAGGAGATGAGGGAGATATGGATTCTGAAGGGTTGGTACTGAATAACTATGTCTTGACAAAGGAATTGGTGAGATTGAAGAAAGCTATTGAAGCTCAAGCTAAACAACTTATGAAGTTGAACACCAATCTTAAAAGATTGAAGAAATTTGTCTGGCCATTTGTTCAACATCACAGGTTGTGGCTCAAGTCTCAAAGGAAGAAAGGAAGAAAGTTTAAAAAGGCTTATAAAGACAAAAAGGTTCACAAGCAGTCTTCATTCCAATTAGGGAGGAATTTGGAACAACAGAATTTGAATGAAGATGCTCAAGCTTATGAAGATGTTACTGATACTTTTGATGAGTCACAAAAAGAATTTAAAGAATCTGAAATTCAAAGTACTGAGCCTCAAGGTACTGATGTTCAAATTCAAAGTGTTAGGATTTATTAAATCCAAGTATTAAAGAGTCGGTCACCTCAAGTATATGTAATCGTTAGTAAGCTCGTAGTCGTAGATTAATATAAGTTAAGTAGTATTTAGTTTAAGTAACACCGTGGAGGACGGACGGGTCTTTACCCACTGTATGCCTGATCCACAGCCCGATAGGTGGCGATTTATGTAAAGACTATAAATACTCTCTACCTTCCAAGGTAGAGAGTTGGAGCTCATAATAAGATTTTTCTTTCTCTCACTAAAGTTCCCAAACCTCTAACTTTCTCTCTCTAAAACTATTGTGTACGCCTACTTTGCTTATGGTTTGATGTGTATGTGAAATCCAATATGTTACAAATGGTATCAAGAGCCATGGTTAGATCATCTCTTACATATCTTTGGATTTCTAGTGGTTTTTAGGTGGTTTTTGAGTTTGAGAAAGTTTAGTGG
Source organism: Chrysanthemum seticuspe (assembly GCA_019973895.1). Lineage (NCBI taxonomy): Eukaryota > Viridiplantae > Streptophyta > Magnoliopsida > Asterales > Asteraceae > Chrysanthemum > Chrysanthemum seticuspe. Next base: position 153,064,464 of record BPTQ01000006.1, read on the forward strand.
TTTTTGCATAATTTGGTTGATTTATAGTGTTAAAGTTTGGGTTTTGATTGTACTTTTGTGTTTAGGATCATCATAAGTGTTTAGGTTTTGATTTGGAAGGCTTGAATCATCGTGGTTGGGTTGTTTTTGGATTGAAAAGTTGTGTTTTTGTATTTTTTCATGCTAGCGACTTAAGTCACGGTGTAATTTTCTTGGTAGCGACTTGCTTTGTAAGTCTGTAGCGAGTTGTAGTGTATTGTGGTAGCGACTTGCCTTTAGAGACAAGCCGACAAAAAGTACTGTTTGTGGATTCTCCACTACGGGTAGCGACTTGGTAAGGTAGCGACTTGCTTTAAATTTTGATAGCGACTTGTTCTTAAGTTTATTAGCGACTTGGTGTTAGCGATTTGAACCAGTAGCGAGTTGCTATTTAGCGACTTGATCTCTTAGCGACTTGGTGCATAGCGACTTGCTGTCAAAATTCATAGTGATTTGGAACTTAGCGACTTGTCTTAGCAACTTGGTTTTTAGCGACTTGATTCAAGGAATCTTAGCGACTTGGTTAACTTTTGTTTGTAATACGGTTTTCTCTTGATTTAGTAAAATCCCATGAAAGAATCTATTTCCCGGTTTAATCATAGAGTTATAAAATCCCGTATAATCTTTAAACATGTCTACCAACGTACCTTCAATCATCTCCACTGTTGCCGAGGATGTTCAAGCAACTGGTTTAGATACCCGTCCACCCATGCTTGACAGAACTGACTACAACTCTTGGGCTCAAAGAATCAGATTATACTGTCTTGGAAAGGAAAATGGGGTTAACATTCTCAAATCGATTGATGAAGGACCTTATCAGATTGAGACTACAAGAGACTTAATTGATACAGCTGCGGATGGAACAATGATCTATGGAATAGACAGACCAAAGACATATGATGAGCTCGATGATAAGGAGAAAAAGAGATTCGATGCTGATATCAGGGCTTCTAACATCGTACTTCAAGGTCTTCCAAAAGATATCTACAAGCTGATCAATCACAACACCGAAGCCAAGGCAGTGTGGGATAATGTCAAGATGCTTCTCTCAGGTTCTGAATTAACTATGGAAGACAGAGAATCACAACTCTATGATGAATTTGAACACTTCAAGATGAAACCAGATGAGAGTGTCTATGAGTATTACGTAAGATTCCACAAGCTTGTTAATGATATGAGGAACATCAGACTGACTATGCCAAACATTCAGCTGAACTCAAAGTTTGTGAACAACATGAATCCCGAATGGCACAAGTTTGTCACCTCTGTGAAGCTAACCAAAGGATTGAAGAATACAAACTATGAGCAACTCTATGCCTTCCTTCTTCAGAATGAGAGACATGCAATGTTTGAAAAAAGGATTCTTGATCAGTTCAAAACTAACCAGGGAGAGACAAGCTCATCAAATGATTCAACTGCCTTCTACTCAAACATTGGAATTACCACCAAAGCATCTCAAGTTATACCCATGGGTAATGGTAATCACAAACTCATTCCTGATCCTATGTTCAGACAAGCTGATGCTGATGCACATGTAGGAAACTTCATTAATCAACTGGCTCTTCTGATTAGTCAAAACATGAACTCTCTTCCACACACCAACAATAATCTCAGAACTGCATCTAATCCACACAATCAAGCCACTGTCAGAGATGGGAAAGTTAGGGTGCAGCCAGTTCAAGAAAGGCAGTATGAACAAGAAAGAGGTGGAGTCGGTAGAGGATATGTGGCAAATCAGAATAGGGGAAGGAATGGAAATCAGGGACAAGCAAAGCCGATCAAGTGTTATAACTGTGGAGGTGAGGGTCACATTGCAAGGAGCTGCACATCACCAAAACGCCCTCAGAATGCAGAGTACTTCAGGGATAAGATGTTGCTTGTTCAAGCTTAGGATAATGGTGCGGCTTTGGATGAAGAAGAGTTGTTGTTTCTTGCTGAGGGAAATGCCAAGACATATGATGCAGATGTGGATGAGCAACCAATTCAGGAGATAGGCCATAATCATCATAATGTCTTTCAAGTCGCTGATTTTGATGCTTATGACTCTGATGTTGATGATGAACCTACTGCACAAACCATTTTCATGGCTAGCATTTCTCCAATGGTCTCTCCTAAAGTCTCTTCATCACCACAAGCTGGTCCATCCAAAGACAAACTCATTTCTGAGGTATTAAAACTATATGATGATGCTGATAAGCAAAAGATGCATGACAAAATACAATCAACTGAAACTTTTGAGTCAAATATTGAAAATATGGGTAATATAAATGTTGTCCCATATGATCAATATATGAAAAAAAGTGAAAGTGAGGTCGTACCAAGTGATGCGTCTTCTGCAGTCAATGATGACTATGTTTTTTATGAATACACTGCATGTGCCCCTGATGAATCTGTTATCTCTGAACTTAATGCCTATAAAGAACGAGTTGCCATTTATGAACAACGAGCTAAGTTTGAATTAACCACCCGTGAGCAGGAAATGGATGACCAAATGCGTACAACTATTAGAAAAAGTAAGTTTAGAGAAGAAATATTAAAACAAGAGTTAAACTCCTTACAAGAAAAGCTTTCTAAAACTGCTAAGCAAAAACAAGAACTTCAAGAAAATGTTAAAATGCTTAAGCAAGAATTCAGTGCTAAGGAATCAAAACTTTTGAATGAGTTTTCTAATCTAAAAACCTTGAAAAACAAACTTGAAAATAAGTTGTACGTACAAGGAAACACCATTCAAACTGCTCACTTAATCACTAAGCACAGAGTTTTAAGTGATAAGCATAGTACTCCCCTTGTTGAGGAACCAAATCCAGGGGTCATTAAAAAGGATAAAAGTGCTCATAAGGTAATCTATGATGGTAATGAAATCCTTAAGCCTAGACAGAAACCTAGTTGCGTTGAGTGCACTGAAGAAGATAGAAAATTAGATGATGCATCTAGGGAGAAAATGAATAAGAAGCTAGATGATCCTGAATGTAAAAAGAATAACATAATGATCAAACCCCATGATTACAAGAAGGAAAACTGGATCTCCTTAAACAAATTTAAGCCTCAAACGTTGTTAACACCTGAACAAGTATTCTGGAAAAGGGAATTAGATAAGCAAAAAGCTGAAAATCTTGTTGAAACAAACCCTCCCCTTAGGAAAATGCCTGCAGCGACTGTGTATCCTCCAAATACACCAATGCATTCAGTTCCTAGAACTATTGCCACTAAGAGTAAGACCTTAATCAGTCAATATGTTATTTTTCAACTATTTGTCGATTTTGAGAAAACTTGTAAGAAAAGGATCACACCCACTGGGATTACTGAAGGGGAAAGGGGTTTTGAGCAAACAAAAGAATGCTATCTAACTGAGGTCATGCCTTTCTTTAAACAACTAAAAGATCAATTTGAGAGTCTTAAAAAGGGGATAGATTCAGATATTAAAGGAATGGAAAAGGAATTTGATGTTATGATAGTTGAGGTTAGTGACTATGAGCGAGCACTAAAATATAATGAGATTGAAAGGAAGAACTTGCATACATTGAATGAGACTCTTATTTCTGAATGTATTTCTCAAGATGTGTTTTACACTGCTATGAATTGTTCCATTAATGCTTCTCGATTTCATGAATTATCTGTTGCTCTGAAAGTCTCCCATGATCGTGTCATTGAGCTTGAAAAAACTAACTCTAAACTGCATGATAAAGTTGAACAGGGTGATCATGATAACCTGGTAAAACAGTTTTCTAAATTAAAAGTTGAGCATCTTGCTTTGCAATTAAAATATCAACATCTGAAAGAAAATGTTAAAACCTCAAATATCAAGACATCTTTGGATGTTCCTGAATTTGATGCAGTTTTTGAAATTACCAAATGTGATGAACAGATTCGAGCTCATTATATCACGATCAGAAAGTTGAAAGCCCAAATCTCTCAATTAAAGGGTGAAATGAACAATGTGTCTGGCTCCCAAATGCCTCCTCCTTTAGATTCTTGGAATTCTCAAAATTTTCATCTTCAAAACTTGGTCAATGCTTTACAAAAGGAAAATGAGAGTTTTCTAAAAGAAAATGAAAAGGTTAAACGTCATTTCAATGAGTTATTTGAGTCAATAAAAGTCACTCGTAATAAAAATAATGAACAAATAACTTCGTTGCAAAAGAAAATTGAGAATCTGAAGAGTCAGGTAAAAGGGAAAATGCCAATAACCAATGGGGAGAATGGTCTATCAAAGGTGCATGGTTGTAATAAATATGCTTTGTCTGTGAATTATGTTCCTCCTCATCATAGGAATAACAAACTTGCCATTCAAACATATTTCTCATACCTTAAGGATAGTCTAGAATGTCTCCGTGAGATTGTAGAAGAGGATAAGTTAGAGAAACCACTTGATAATGCAATTGGCCATGCATGCTTATATGCCAAACGATCTCAAGAACTTCTAGAATGCTTAATTATAATATGCCCTAAATCCCTAGGTGAGCAAGTCAACCCCTTGATACCCTTTTCTATGCCTAATGCTAAGTATACAAATCATTCAATGCCCAATGTTATGAATGTGAACTTTAGTAGGCCTTCAAATAGTTCAGATCCCAGCACCTCCAGTGTTAAGAAAGTGAACCTCAATGTGCCTTCGAATAGTTCACATCCCAGCACATCAAAACAGGAAAGGCAAAAAGTAGCAAAACCAACTAATGTTCCCGTTCCCTCTACAGGAGTAATCAGTGACATTAAAGCGAGCAGGTCAAAGTCTCAAGGCAATACAAGGAATGATAGGGCCTCGCAAGCTAAGAATGTGCATTAAAAGAAAGTAGAAGATCACCGTAGGGAGAATTTGAATAAAATGAATCGCGTTGATTCTAGTATTAGCCATAGGCGTACTATAACTAATTCGAATTCTAATACTATTTGCAAACCATGAAATGATGTCTGCGTGAATTTTGTTACTAATCATGAATGTGGTGTGAATGCTTTGTCTAATGCGGTCAAATCCCCAGTTAATATTGTAAATGCAAAAAATCATTCTAAGAAGGCTAAAAGGCAAAGGCGAAAGAAAGTTAGAAAACAGTGGAAACCCACAGGAAGAACATTTAGTAAGATAGGTTATCAATGGATACCTGTTGGCCATAAGGTTAATCAGACAATGCCCACTAGAAAATGGATGCCTACTGGTAGAACTATTCCCTTAAGAAGTGAACATACTTTGAATAGGGCAAATACGGACACTAGTACAACATCTATTCATAATGATTTCATTGCTTCTATTTCTGATGTGGGTGTTCCAATCACTGTTACTAACCAAATGGAACCCATTCTTGCATGGGGATCTCAATTATCCAGTTATCCATTCTTGTCTGTGTTCAACTGCAGATAGTTCAAATCGTTCTGTGGTACCTGGACTCAGGCTGTTCCAAGCATATAACTGGAGACCGATCGCGGCTCATGAACTTCGTGAGTAAATTCATCGGGACAGTTAGATTCGGGAACGACCATTTTAGAGCTATTATGGGTTATGGAGATTATGTGGTTGGTAAAAGTGTGATTTCCAGGGTATATTATGTGGAAGGTCTTGGTCACAATCTGTTCTCTGTTGGTCAATTCTGTGATTCCGATCTAGAAGTGGCGTTTAGAAAACATTCTTGTTTCGTTAGAGAACTTGATGGTGTGGAATTATTAAGAGGTACTCGAGGTTCAAACCTATACACCATCTCTATCGACGACATGATGAAGTCCTCTCCAATCTGCTTGCTGTCAAAGGCTTCTAAAACAAAGTCTTGGGTATGGCATCGTCGTCTCAATCACTTGAACTTTGGTACCATAAACAACCTCTCCAGAAAGGATCTTGTCAGAGGTTTACCCAAATTAAAATATGAAAAATATCATCTTTGCTCAGCTTGCTAATTGGGAAAAAGCACAAAATATGCCCACAAACCAAAACCCACAAACTCTGTAATGGAAGTTCTTCATATCCTTTATATGGATCTATGCGGACCAATGAGAGTGCAAACGATAAATGGGAAGAAATACATTCTAGTAGTTGTTGATGACTACTCTCGATATAATTGGGTAAAGTTTTTGAGGACAAAGGATGAAACTCCAGATGTCATCATCAAACTAATCAAACAGCTTCAGGTTCGACTCAACAATACAGTCAGAAATGTTCGAACAGACAATGGCACAGAGTTTGTTAACAAAGACTTAATTCAGTTTTATGAAAGTTTTGGAATCAGTCATCAAAGAAGTGTTCCACGAACTCCTCAACAGAACGGTGTAGTTGAAAGACGAAATCGAACTCTTGTAGAAGCCTCAAGAACAATGCTTATTTATTCAAAGGTTCCAATGTTTCTATGGGCTGAAGCCATTGCCACTGCTTGCTACACCCAAAATCGTTCCCTTATTCACACCTCTCATGGAAAAACTCCATATGAACTTATTTATAAACGAAAACCTGATCTCTTTTACCTTCGTGTGTTTGGTGCCTTGTGTTATCCAACGAATGATGGTCAAGACTTAGGAAAATTAAGAGCAAAGGCAGATATTGGAGTTTTTGTTGGTTATGCACCAAACAAGAAGGGTTACAGAATCTACAACAAAAGAACCCGAAATATCATGGAAACAATTTACGTTACGTTCGATGAGCTGACCGGTCATATGGCTCCTGGACAATCCAGTTCTGGACCCGCTCTTCAAAACAGTCACATTGGCTCATCACTTGTACCAAACTCCTCTCCAGCAACTCCATATGTACCTCCAACTGAAGATGATTTGAAGAAATTGTTTGATCCGATGTTTGATGAACACTATGAGCCAAATGCTAATGAACGGTCAATTCCCACAACAGAGGCTGCTCATATCCCTGTGAATGAAGTCAATCCTTCAGTCTCAATATCTCTAAGTCAATAAGCGCCTGTTGCTGATCACTCTATCTCATCAAAAAATCATCAATCTTCAAATGTACATCATGGAACTGTTTCTGGCATCAATGATGAAGTTAATCCCTTTGCTACTCCTGAAGATGCTCCATTTGAAAACATATTTGCTCCTGAATCATCATCAGAACCATCTCATTCAGGAGACATCGACTCTGCTACTTCAGTCCCTCAACAACAGCCACATGAACACCTCAGAAAATGGACTCACGGTCATCCATTAGACAACATCATTGGAAATCCCTCTCGTCCAGTATCCACACGGAAACAGCTGGCAACCGATGCCTTATGGTGCTTCTTCAACTCCGTACTCTCTAAGATCGAACCAAAAGATGTTAAAACCGCCATGAATGAAGACAGT
>BPTQ01000006.1:153101187-153292592 GCA_019973895.1 Chrysanthemum seticuspe
GGAAAATTAAGAGCAAAGGCAGATATTGGAGTTTTTGTTGGTTATGCACCAAACAAGAAGGGTTACAGAATCTACAACAAAAGAACCCGAAATATCATGGAAACAATTTACGTTACGTTCGATGAGCTGACCGGTCATATGGCTCCTGGACAATCCAGTTCTGGACCCGCTCTTCAAAACAGTCACATTGGCTCATCACTTGTACCAAACTCCTCTCCAGCAACTCCATATGTACCTCCAACTGAAGATGATTTGAAGAAATTGTTTGATCCGATGTTTGATGAACACTATGAGCCAAATGCTAATGAACGGTCAATTCCCACAACAGAGGCTGCTCATATCCCTGTGAATGAAGTCAATCCTTCAGTCTCAATATCTCTAAGTCAATAAGCGCCTGTTGCTGATCACTCTATCTCATCAAAAAATCATCAATCTTCAAATGTACATCATGGAACTGTTTCTGGCATCAATGATGAAGTTAATCCCTTTGCTACTCCTGAAGATGCTCCATTTGAAAACATATTTGCTCCTGAATCATCATCAGAACCATCTCATTCAGGAGACATCGACTCTGCTACTTCAGTCCCTCAACAACAGCCACATGAACACCTCAGAAAATGGACTCACGGTCATCCATTAGACAACATCATTGGAAATCCCTCTCGTCCAGTATCCACACGGAAACAGCTGGCAACCGATGCCTTATGGTGCTTCTTCAACTCCGTACTCTCTAAGATCGAACCAAAAGATGTTAAAACCGCCATGAATGAAGACAGCTGGTTCAATGCTATGCAAGAAGAAATTCATGAGTTTGATCGACTTGATGTATGGGAATTAGTACCTGCTCCAGATTGTGCTATGATCATTGCTCTAAAATGGATCTTCAAAGTGAAACTTGATGAGCATGGTGATGTGTTAAAGAACAAGGCTCGATTGGTCGCAAAAGGATACCGTCAAGTAGAGGGTATCGACTTTGAAGAATCATTTGCCCCAATTGTTCGTATTGAAGCAATCAGAATCTTCTTGGCTAATGCTGCTAGCAAGAATATGGTTGTGTATCAGATGGATGTTAAAACCGCCTTTCTGAATGGAGATTTAAAAGAGGTGGTTTACATCAGCCAGCCAGACGGTTTTGTGAATCCAGAGCATCCTACTCATGTCTATCGCTTGAAAAAGGCCCTTTACGGTTTAAATCAAGCTCCTAGGGCATGGTATGATACGCTGTCAAAGTTTCTTCTATCCACTGGATTCAGCAAAGGAGCAGTTGATCCGACATTGTTCACCCGGAAGTCAGGCAAACATTTAATTCACGTTCAAATTTATGTTGATGATATTATCTTTGCCTCGACTGACCCCAATGAATGTGACCGTTTTTCAAATGAAATGGGTTCCAAATTTCAAATGTCAATGATGGGACAAATTTCATTTTTCTTGGGATTACAAATTTCACAAAGTCCCGGAAGCATTTTTATAAATCAATCTAAATATGCTAATGAGATTTTAAAGAAATTTGGATTTGTATCATGTGACACCGTTGACACTCCCATGATTGAACGAACAAAGCTGGATGAGGACCACTCAGGGATCATGGTAGATCAAACAAAATATCGTAGCATGATTGGATCCCTGATGTACCTCACAGCTAGCAGACCACACATCTTGTTCGATGTGTGCATGTGTGCTAGATATCATGCTAAGCCTACTAAAAAGAACCTTGAAGCGGTTAAACGGGTCTTTCGGTATCTCCAAGGAACCATCAATATGGGACTATGGTACCCGAAGGACACCGGTATGTCACTAACAGCCTATGCAGATGCTGATCATGCAGGATGTCAAGATACACGTCGAAGCACATCAGGAGGTGCTCAGTTTTTGGGTGATAAGCTTGTGAGCTGGTCTTCAAAGAAGCAAATGAGTACTTCTATTTCCTCTACAGAGGCTGAGTACATAGCCATGTCATCTTGTTGTGCTCAAATCCTATGGATGAGATCCCAATTATCTGACTATGGCTTTGAATTCAACAAAATCCCTCTGTACTGTGATAATAAAAGTTCTATTGCTCTCTCATGCAACAACGTACAACACTCAAGAGCAAAGCACATCGACATTCGACATCATTTCATCAGGGAACAAGTTGAAAACGGTGTGGTGGAACTTTACTTTGTGAGGACCGAATACCAGTTAGCAGACATCTTAACCAAAGCTCTTCCTAGAGAACGTTTTGAGTTTATACTTCCACGACTTGGTCTTAAGAGCCTACAACCGGAAACACTCAAACGTCTTCAAGAGGAAGAAGAGGAGTAAAAGGTTTTCTTCATCTATCTCTTGTATATATCTATTCAAAAAAGCAAAATACAAAATTACAAAACCTTAAAAAAAGCAAATAGAAAAATATAAAACTTTCAAAAAAAAAAAATTGGAAAAACTTGAAAATTTTCGAAAAATATTGTCTTTTTGTCATTTTTTTTTCTATTCGATAATATCTACGATCTTTGTGATGTCATTCAAAGAATGACACGCGACTTTAGATGTTGTTCAAATTTTCATAAAAAAAATATAAATATATATATATATATATATATATATATATATATATATATATATATATATATATATATATATATATATATATATATATATTTTGGGAGAAAGAGAAAAAAATTGTTTATTATCATTCCAGGCAGTAACCCGCTTTTCAAAGAAAGAACAGAGCCATGCTATATCTTGGTTTTCAAATTTAATGCTCTAATTCTTTAAACTAATCCTTACTATCTAATGAAAACTAATTGCTTTGAAAAATAACTCGGACTCTATTTTTTGGAAATCATCTGGACTTAAAGTGTGTCAAAATATCTATCTCTGAATCAACAACTTAGGTCATTGATTGAGGGGGAAAATGATTTCAATTAAATTAAAAAGTTATGTGTCATTAAATTGTTTTCAAAAGATATTCATGCATGTTTAATCAATGGGGTCCAAAGTCTCAAAATCTGATCCTTATCAGTTAAAACGCTTTCATAATCAAGTCACAATTCTCCTTAAAAGCTTTCAAAATCAATTTAAATCTACAGAGATCACAAATCTCAAATGATTTGATAATTGTGATCGGGGGAGAATTTGTGATTTAAATTGGATTTAAGCTGATAATTCGATAAATGGGTTCATAAGTGTTTAGCAAGTTTTCCTCCCCGCATGTGACAAACGATTTCAAATTTTCCATGCACATGTTGAGGGGGAGCATCTATCTTAAACCACAAAGATCTGAAACGCGATCAAATTGTTTCAATGTGCAGTATGTTCCCTCTTGTATGTGCAAAACTCTTTCAAACCTCAAGGCACATATTGAGGGGGAGCAAGCTTATGAAAACCTCATACTCCCTTATATGCTTTATCTACTTGTTTTGATCAGGGAAGTGATGATGATATCTTTTAGAAAATGGTAATCAAAGAAGCTAAATTCTTTCTCTTGCCTCCGTGTGCAAAACGATTTCACTTGATGCACATGTTGAGGGGGAGCTCTTGTTCTAAAAATATCAAAAACAATTCAGGTACAAAATGCTTTGATAATATATCATAAGTATCTGGATTGATTTTCAAATGGTTTTCAATTGGTTCCACCGGCAGATGAACAATACCAAATAGACCGACCAACTTTACTTTATGTATGGTGATATAAGGATGATAAGGTTAGGTATTTGTTCCCATGATCCGCCAGAACCAGAGGGATCTACCCAGGGACAATCCACTAGATAGTGTAGAAGTCCTTAGGTATATTGAAAAAAGGAGAAAAATGAGATGTGGGAAGAGTGCGGACTAAGATTGAACTAGTACTGGAATAAACCTAACAAGGTTCTAGTTATGAAGTCTCGGTAAGCACTGAAGGGGTTGAAGAATGAAAAAGAATTGAATGTGAAAAAGGGTGAAAAGAAATAGTCCTCCATTTATTCAACCTTAGGGCAGAAACCGGGTTCAATTCATATGCTACTGGTGGTTACCAAGGTAACATCGGTATTGAAGACAAGACGTCATGGACCCAGTGACGCACTGCACTACATCTTCCCAAACCACTCAAGTTCCTCTTAAAAGGGCTTGTTTCATTCTCACGGGGAACCTACATAATCTATCGAATTTCTCTTAGAGATTGTTGATATTGAAGAAGGAGACCCTCTCCCTAGTCTCCGGCACAGGAACCAAATGTGCACAAATAGAGTCTGGAGCCATGAGATCATCAATAAATCTCTTTAGGACACTTTCAATGAAGACTCTCTATTTCACACAATGTGGAAAGAGAGATTATATCTTATGAGTCCTACGCATTATCCTTGTGGTATTGCCAGAACATCCGAGTGATATGTAAAATATTCACAATGAAGATGGAAAGCCTTCTGGAGCCAACATCAAACAAGCTCCTGGTAGGTGACATGTGAGATCTTTTCAAAAGATCGACCATGTGACAACTGAAAAGAAACAATGGGGCGATTCAATCTTTTGAATCAATCCTGGTTCAGGTTATGTATTGACGGATACCTTTGAAAATCCGGTCATTGTGCTTAAAAACTCTTTTCTTTAGCGCACTGTGTACTTATATTTCAAAATAAAAGGTGTTTATGATTGATAATTGATTTTCATCAAAACCTTCGTTGTATTGCAAAAACAATTTCTATTGAGCAGTACACGATTGTTTTTCAAATCTCTTCTTATCAATCAGTGAATCTCAATTCGCTGGTTCACTCACTCCGTGTTGTCTTCTTTGAGACGTTTCGGTTTGAGAACGGCTAGAACAGCTGCGAAACCCTGTCAAGGAAATTCTTCGGAATTATACCTGATCACAGACAGTACTTGTACTGATCAACGGGGAACCGTGGGCCGTGTACCTCAATTCAACAAAAGTGATCAAAGACACTCTTGTGTGCTTTATTGCTAACTGTTTTATGCAAAAACACCCTACGTTTGCAGTTGATCAGAATGGAGCGGTCAATCCATAGCCGCATGCTCACACAACACATTCATTTCCAAAGAAATCATGATTAGTGCATCAATGACTCTGATATTATCACTCCATGCTTCTGCTACGCTGCTGCCAATATCATGAATCAACGAAAGCTTCCGCTACTCTGATAAGAAGATATCATGATCCAAAATGTGAGCATGTCGGTCTGAAAGTCACAACTTCTACCAACACCACAATGGATGAGTCAGAGATTGATGTTTGCTGATGATCTCAAAACTGGCTCAAAACTCATTATCACGTGGATCATTAAAAAGACCTCCACTTGGATTAACCAAACATGCAATGTGAAGAATCAATGACTACGAGCTTCAGAGCAAAGTACTATACCAAGAATGCAAGAACAATTTTTAATGTAATATCTTTTTGTATTCAATGTAATTTTAGTGTATGTTTGAGGTGACCTCCCTTAGGGGGAGATTGTTAGGATTTTGTAAATCCAAGTATTAAAGAGTCGGTCACCTCAAGTATATGTAATCGTTAGTAAGCTCGTAGTCGTAGATTAATATAAGTTAAGTAGTATTTAGTTTAAGTAACACCGTGGAGGACGGACGGGTCTTTACCCACTGTATGCCTGATCCACAACCCGATAGGTGGAGATTTATGTAAAGACTATAAATACTCTCTACCTTCCAAGGTAGAGAGTTGGAGCTCATAATAAGATTTTTCTTTCTCTCACTAAAGTTCCTAAACCTCTAACTTTCTCTCTCTAAAACTCTTGTGTACGCCTACTTTGCTTATGGTTTGATGTGTATGTGAAATCCAATATGTTACACAAAGTATTGAGTCTCAAGGTACTGAGCTTCTAAGTACTGACGTACAAAGTACTGATGATCAAGGTGCTGGTGATCAAGGTACTGCTGCTCTTCAAGGAACATATAGACAAGAGCTAATTACACCAAGGACTCTAGATTTTGAAGAAGTAGTTGGTCCTTCAACAGTCATACAAGAAGAGGAAGCTGATACACCCAAAGTAGAGCACACTGCAAGTGATGATGAGACTGTTGCTCAAATATTGCAAAATCTATCAAGACCAAGGGGTGTTAGTATTCCAGGAGTTGCTGAAGAACAACCTCAAGCTTCTCAACCTGCTTTAGATCCAAAGGACAAAGGTAAAGGCAAACTGGTAGAAACAAAGAAGAAGAAGAAGAAGCTCACTTTGGCTGAAATAAGAGCTATTGAGGTGGCAAAGAATGAAGAAGCTGCTAAGAAATTTCAAGCTGAATATGATGCTGAGGTGGCTCTACCAGTGAAGGAACCGGAACCTGTTATACCTAGAAGACCTCAGAGTATTGCTAAGGAGAGGAATGCTATGATGGCCTATCTTAAGGGAAGAGGTTATATAGGTCTGCACAAACTGAAATATATAGAGATGAAAGACTTGTATGATGCTGTTAGAGAAGCCTATCAGAAGGAAGTAGAAGGCATTATATCTTTTGAAGATGATAAGAAGAATGAGGATGCTAGAAAAAGAAGTTTAAAAAGAAAGAGAACAACTGAAGAAGAACAACCATCAAAGAAGATTCAATTGAGAACAGATAGAGTTGATGAGCCGAGGAATTATCTTAGAGTTGTAGACTTTGAGCATCCTAAGTCTAAAGATATCTACATTTGAAGTTGTAGAACTAAAGGAAGGAGATTATCTGATGTTCCATAGAGAAGATGAGAGTTTCAGAGTGTTTAATTTGCTATGGGATATATTGCACATCATCAACAGAGAGGATTTGTTTCATTTATACCAACTGGTGCAAGAATATTTTGAACACATTCCATCAAATGGAATTGGTTTAGTCTTGCTTGGAGACCTCATAACCATCTGGGAAACTGAAGAAACAAGTACTGATGCAATCTGGCAAAACCAAGAAGTTTGGGAAATTACTAGCTGGAGATTCTTTAAAGAATCTGGAGTGCATGTTTTGGAGCTGGAAGATGGGACCATGATTCACATGCTAGCAGAAAGACGATATCCACTTACAAGAGATCTTATGAGAAGAATGCTAGATCATGGTATGGAGGTTGAAGAAGAGAATGAAACAGCTCTCATGGTCATTGAACTATTCATTAAATGGACAATTATGGCTGATGACGATGCATAAATACTGGTATGATTCATAATTGTATAAGTTTTTGAAAAATCAGTACTTTATTCAAAGTACTGCTGGATAAACAATACTTTAACCAAAGTACTGCTTGCAGCACAAAACCAGTGAAAGACTTTTTAATATAAAATAAGTAAACTTTTGTTAAAGTGCAAAATATTTTGAAACAAAAGTTAATAGCAATAAATGGTTTTTGAGATGGTTACAACAAAAGGTTATCAGTCCACCATTTTTAACAAAAGGACTGGCTAATCCATGAGCAAACGGCTCTGGTAAAGATATCTCAAATCCGTTGATGGTTGACAACTTGCCAATAAGTTGTATGGTAATCAACTCACCATATCTGATATAGTAAAGAGTTGGCTAGCCCACAAGAAAAATGGCTTGTGGTAAAGGCTGTGGAAAAACCAGTTATATGGTAATTAGTTCACCATGGTTGCAAGAACTAACTAGTCCAAAAGGGTACGGCTTTTGGTAAAGACAAAACAAATCCGTTGATAGCTGATGATTTGCTAAAAATCATATGGTTATCAATGTACCATGGTTTTACACACCTAAACATTGGCTACTCTAGAGTTCAGGGCTTTGGTAAAGAGACATCAAAATCCATTAAATTTTCAATGATTCACCTCTCACAGGAGTTTACACACCAGAAAGTGATGAGAATAGACTAAAACTTTATGATCTGATGTACAAATTGCCATATGTTACTGAGTAGCTGAAAAGATGAAGATTACTGATAGTTGCTGAAAAGGATTGCTTATAAAGACTACTTTGATGATGATAATACAAGCACAGAGAGTACAAAATAAATCTGAAGATAAGAACACAATCTTTCCTTGAAGACAAAGATGTTAAAGATACAAAGGAACTTGAAATCAAGCAAGTAGAATTCAAATTAGGGGAGGATTGTTGGGATATGAAAGTACTGAAGATGGTCAAAGTACTGCTTATGTGAAGGTCAAAGTACTGCTCAATATCAAAGTACTGCAAAGCTTAAAGATGGTTATAATAGAATGTTTTATGGAAAGGAATGTTTATCTAGAATGTTCTTAGTTTAGTATTACTTGTCGTACAAGAATTATAATTGTAAACCAACTAGGGTTATCCTTATGCCTATAAAAGGATCCCTAGATTGGCATTAGAGATATGTTATTAGAATACGACTTTAGAGAGAATATTAGAACTATTAGGGATTGTTAGTGAATCTGTGTATCAAGCAGGTTCAAAGTATTAATAAAATAGTTGAAGTTAAAGTTATTCTTCCTAGCTTTTGAAGTAGTTTCCGCATACTTAGTAAAGTTATATTAATGTTTCATTGTTAGTGACTTAGGATTTATCCGAGGTTGCTAAGCCCTTACAAGCTACATAGTTAGTTTGGTCAGAGTATATCGATCCAAAAGTGACAAAGGATCGTTGCCATAATGCATGTTAGCCTGTCTACCAAGTGGGACTACTCATTCCTGAAGAAAATCGTAGTCAAACGCCAAGACGAACAGGAATATGACTTTTCTGAAGCGGATTTTCCGAGATTGTCACTAAACGACATTGAAGACATGTATCTTGCCAAAGTACAAGGAAGAATGCGACACTTCTCCACGGACATCTAGCTCCAGTACATCAAGTCATTGCTAATATTCATCAGAAGCATCGTTATCCAGGAACGTGTTGAAGACCTTCAACTTGCCGTGGAATCTTACCAGAAACGTGTTAATCTCACCAAACCACAACTAGACCTTCCCGATATAAACCACCTGGCTCAGTACACCATTCTCACGAAACCAAAGTTCGGCGTAGTTTACCGCAGTGTACTTCACCGAAATTGCTTCATGGCGTGCAAGGAGCTTCACAAATTTTGTGATCATACTTTGAAGAAGGTTCGGGATGGATGGCTTATAGGTTAAAGTAGATTCATGAAGGCATAGGGTCGAAGAAAAGGTGGAATTCTAGGGAAAGGAGGGATGCGAAGAAGATCATTACCAGGATTGATGAAAGGTTGTTTCGTCGGGATCAGATGAGGACATTGGAGAGTTTCGTAGGTGGACGTCAAAGCATATCTCTAACAGACTACCAACGTCCAGAAAGAACTCCTGGTGTTATTGACGGACTTCCTGGTACTCCTTAATTAGTTTCTTTCATTAAATATTTGGATGTGTGATCTTTAATTGACAATGGCTTGTGCACAAATAACAGTGTACAACCCGTTCTTGTAATGAAAGGACCCCCCCTGTGGTACGCTTAAGTGCCACAATCCTATAAAAGGAGCGAAAGCTTCTTACTTTTGAGTAAAACTAATCAAATCTTTCATTTTCAAAGTTTTACTCAAAAGATCAAGTTCTTCCCCTTATGATTTTCAAAACCTCAAAAGTTAACATCACTTGTTGAGGGGGAGTATTTGCTTAAAACTTTGTTCACAAATGATTCTTCGTGGAAATCTTCCCACAAAACTCGAAATGGACATATTCGACATCAAAATTTCGTCAAAAATAACATTTATATACCATTTTTGAGGGGAAGAAAAAATTATGTGATAAGAAATATGTTGTGGATTGCTATTGAATCTTCGTGCTAAAAACTTAACCAATGAATTGACGAGCTCTTAAATGTTAGTAACTCGAAAAGACTTGTCCGGGACGGGTAATAATTTCAAGCTAGTTCGCTAGTGATGTAAATGTGTCTCGCAAAGGACTTGTCCTAGTAAAATTTACCATTCGAGAAACTCTTGGTAGACATGAACCTTGACGGGTCAAACCTCCTCACCAAGGAGTGTTTACAACTTCAAGGTGACTTAGTCAGTGATGTAACAGTGTCTCGCGGGGAATTGTCTATCTTGAGTTAATCAATTCAAAAGTGCGCGCTCTTCTCTCACCGTGCAGATTTCTGTCAAAATTCTTAAGCACGTGTAGAGGGGGAGTATTTCTACAAAATATAAAACTCGTTCAGTAGTACAAAATGGTTTTACTCATAACCACTTTGAGAGATTTTTCATGAAAATGGTTTTATGGCAACATAGGTTAGTCATGGAGTTATAAGGTGACTAAGGTTAGGAATAACCATCCTATGATCCGCCAGAGCCGGAGGGATCTACCCAAGGACACCACCAATAGTTAGAATTTAGAAGTCCTTAGGTATGATTATAAAAAAGGAGAAAAAGAGAATCGGAGAAAGAAGGAGTTGAAGAATTAAAAAGAAAAGTAAAGAAATGGGTGAAAATAAATAGCCCTCCAAATTATTCAACTTAGGGCAGACAACGGGTTCAATTCATATGCTACTGGTTGTCACTAGATGACACCGGTATTGAAGAATAAAGTCGTCATGGACCCAGTGACGCATGCACTAAACCTTCTTAGCCACTTAAGTTTCTCTCAACAGAAGCTTGTTTCATTCTCACAGGGAACCCTACATAAACTATCGGCTTTCTCTTAGAGATTGTTGGTATTAAATAAGGTGACCCTCTCCCTAGTCTCCGCTCAGGAAAACCAAAGAGCACTATTAAGTCTAGAGCCACGAGATTCATCATAAGATCTCTTAGGAACACTCAACATTTCATCACTTTTCGTTCAACGATAAGGAAGCAAGTGATACATTATCGAGTCCTTCACAGATCTTAGCAATCTGTCGAGAACATTTATGAGAGGTTCACAACTGTGATCCTCAGTGATTGAATGGAAACTCCTGCCAGGGACAACATCAAACAGCCCTGACAGTAGGTCACTTCGGTAACTCCTTATGGATTACGCTTAGTGTGTCTCAAACGGTCTACAGTCCTGGGGTGATGCTTCGGTGTACCTCAGCGACTCACCTAAACCGTAGATGTACTTCGGTATATCGTGTTAGCCTTCTTGAGGGCATCCGGTTTCAGGAACAGCCTTTGCTAGAATTAGAGATGTGTCTTCACATTATGCTATTGACACTCTCGAAGTTCGAAGTTCTAAGTACTGGAAATCCTGCTAAGGATATTCCTTTCAAGAATCGAGTCCTGAATATGTGGGTCATTACTTGAACTTGTTCAATGTAATGCCAAATGTCCCTTACGGGATTCGGACGGCTGATTCGCCAGACCAAGGTGAATGGAATCAAGACATTCATCAGTAGAACAATTGTAGTAATCAATTCTTTATGAAAAGATTACAATGATCAATTGGTGTTCGTGACTGTACCTGAGATGCGGCTGCTGATGGATGCTCGCGGGAGGAAGAGATCGTGTTGATTCTCCACATGCTCATACCAACAACAACACAAAAGAAGTTCTCTCAAAATCAAAGGCAACACAAAGTCATAATGATTCTTCATCTAATCAAAGAATCTACAAAGTTATAAAGACTCGAGAACTACTTCACTTCTGAAATTCATTGTCAAATGAGCGTGTGAGCATGTTGGAGAAAGACGTGGAGACGCTGGAGCAACGAAGCTGACCTGTAGCTGACAACAACATACTATCACAACCACTACAAAGAACAAAGAAATCAAAGACGTCAAAGCAGAATACTTCAAAAGAAACAATATCCCTACACTGGGGAGATTGTTGGAATTAAGGCAATTCTTCTCACAAGAAAGAAGAATGGCAGAAGACGTCAAAGCAACTATTACATCTGCACCAACAACTATTCAATATTACAGAAGAGATTGATGAGTGTCTAAATACTCATCATTTTTGTACAATATAGACTGCAAAATCATCTGAAAACACTCAGAAACACATCAAAATGATCAAAATATCACAAATTAGTGTTTTATGTGTTTTAAATGCAAAAATATCAAAATCAGATGAAAAACGTATTAAAATTGCAAAATTGGCAGTTTTAGTCCCTCAAGTTTCAAAAATTGTCAAAAACAGTCCCTGGTAAATCAAAATTAAGAAAAATGTCATTTAAGGTCCATGGGATTCAAAAGTTGTCAAAACAAACCTTTCAAAGTTTAAAATTTGCAAAATTACAACTTTAGTCCCTAAAGTTTGAAAAATGTCATGTTTAGTCCTTGGACTTTTCAAAGATGGCAAATATGGTCCTTTAATTATTTGAGAATGACAAGTTTGGCCCTTGGATAATATTTCAGAAATCATAGCTTTGGTCCTTGGAGTTTCAAATTTGCACTTTTGGTCCTTATGTTACTTAAACACCAAATACAAACCAAATGGACCCTAGTTATTATCTTGGCCCAATCCAATACCCATCCTACCCAATCCACAACCCGTCTACCCTATTATTAACCCGGTCAACCCACCCCAGTCAAACAAACACACCTCTGGTTAACCACTTGGCGCCTTTTTCCTCTTCTCTTCACCTGCTTCCCCTAAATCACTCAACACAACCCATCCTTCAGTCAACCTTCAACCCACCTTTGTCCCCCCACCTCAACAACAATACAAGATACATTTAATGATCCCTTCACCCCTTTACTCAATCTCTCCAATTGGCTTATATCAATTTGGCGCCAAAGTGTGGACGGCCAAGATTGAAGGAGTGGTGCCCAAGTTGATTTCTATGGCTAGGATTATAACAAACAAGCACAAATGCCAGCCAGATGCTCACTGTCTCACAAAAAGAAACACATCCTCAAGCACTTGAAGACTTAGTTTTTCTAGTATATATAGATAGCTTGTAAGCCTTTCAAAGGCATTAGGATTTTTAGGATTTAGTTAATTTTAAATTTAGTTTCTGTTTTGTAATTTATCTTTTTAGTTAATGAAAAAAGAAAAGTCTTTATTTTACCAATTTGCTTATTTTTGCTAATAAGCACTTTAAGGCTTATTAGCTTATTGCTTATTACTTATTATTTCATCATTCATAAGTTCAATTTTAAGGTTTTAAGTAAGTTTCACAAGTAAGAATATAAAACCTGTTTTGATAAAATCAGTTTTTAAAGTTAAACACCCCATAAAGGGGTGTTTGGTTCAAGCTTATTTGGTGTCTTAAACGGATTTCTACCCACTTTGACTCCCATAAGTCAAACTCTCTTTTTGGTCCGTAGTTAGTTTATGCAAAGTTTTAACTTGTCGCACAAAGTTTGCAAGCTTGGTTTGAAAAAAAAAAGTGTATTCTGTTTCTGCCTGCTCACGTAAAACAGCAGCTGAAGCTGCTGTTTGCACCCCTTTTTCACGGCTTACTTCTTATTAAAATTCATCCCAATCAGTTTCTATTGCATCTCCTCGTACCACTCTAGACATAGGTATAGTTTATATGCACTTAGGATTCATCTAGCTTAGCTTAAAATTGTGTTTAAATTCTGTCAAAACCATTTTTAGCAAACTGTTTCAGCAAAGAAATGTCCAAGTGGCCTCCATTCTTAGATTTTTGCTTTGCTTATTACTTAGCCTTAGATTCTAAAATTTTGTATGCTTAAACTAGGCCAGGTAGTGCATTAAAAAGTGATTTTTACTTAATTTTTCAACAGCTTATTACAGCTTATTTATAAGCTCAAAGTACACCCCCTGTTTAACTGATCCTGTCCCCACAGCACCTTGCAACCTTTTTTTGTTTAGCTTATCATCAAAACTGCTTATGCTCCTTTTTCTTCTTATGCTTATCTGCTTATCCTCATTAGCTCCTTAGTTTTTCATAGCTTATTAAACTTAGAACTTATTAGCTTGCTTCCATTTTTCAAGTGCTTATCCGTTATCTTTTTCATTTGCTTAAAAATCTGTTAAGACATGTGGCCTCTTTCTTTTAACTGTTGGAAATAAGCAGTTGTAAAACTGCTTATTCCAAGGTTTTGTCCAAAGTGTTTTCACAAAAAGCCCTTGATTTTGTCTTACAATTAAGCTGCAAAAAGAAAAATATAAAAAAAAATTGTTTTTCAAAAAAAAGGTACCACAGGATTCGAACCTGGGACCTCTTGCTCACGCTCACAACACAACACCTGGATACCAAAGCGCCCTTGGGTCTTTTCTTGTCATACTTTGCAATATTAATCTTTTATATACACATAGCCGTTTGTTAGCTTACTAGCTTATTAGCTTTTTAGTAGCTTATTTCCAAAAGTAGTGTACCCCTTTTTCATTTTTCTTAAAACCAGTATAACTTCAAGTATTTTCTGTGAAATTTTCGGATTTTTCCGAAATCATTTAGTATTTTTTATAATTAAATTAGATTAAATTAGTTTTTAAATCATAATAAATAATTTAAAAGTCGAAAAAAATACCCGGCTTTTTCCTAAAATTTTATTTTATCATATAGTACGTAAAAAAATTGTTTTTACACTTGTAGGACTTTTATTTCATAAATTTTACGTTTTGTCTTGCGCTCCAGCGTAATTTTCGTACATAACGCTCGTTTTAGTTTTAAGTAACGTTTTTAGATAATTTAAGTTTACGTTTTAGTTAAAATAGTTTATTTAAGTTATTTTGTTTTATAAATCATAAACGTTCATCATTGTAAAAATAGTGATAGCGTTTATTTAATAGATTTTAACTTTTTAATTTTCTTAATTTGTATTTAAGTCGCGTTATTTATTTACTTTTTCCTTAGTTATAATTTTCCATTAATAACCTTTCTGATCACTATCATTAGTGATCCTTCTATCGTCTGAATTGGTTTTGACACACCATTGAGTCTCCGTGGGACTTAACGACCCGGGAATTCACTGTATTCTCTGATCTTCATTGTATTTGTGTCTGAGCTGTTTTAAGTCTGTTTAGACTTGACTGTTTTGCGCAGAACCAAAATTTTGGCGCCGCTGCCGGGGAGGCTTTAGCGTGTGTTTAGCCATTTTCAGATCCATTGTTGCACATACCCATCTTTTGTAAAAAGTTTTTTTTGTAAAGTTATCAGAAAATCCAAAAATATTTTCATTCTTTGTTTTTTGCAATATGTTTTTCAAAAATCCAAAAAAATCCATCTTTACCCTCTCGCATCTTTTGATTCTACATTTCTTTTACCCTCTATCCATTTGATTCTTTCTATGTCTCATCCTCACCAATTTGGTTGTGAATGGTGTGGGGGACCTCAAAATGGTGGAAATTGCCCCGGTTGTGGCATTGTGAATCCGGGAAACGGGTTTGTCTATGACCAAAATCCCTACAATGAAACAACTAATTTCCTCAACCAACCCCCGCACTATGAGATGGAGACATATTCTTGTGAGTACTGTGGAGGTCCTCACCCGAGTTTTGAGTGTCAAACAGGGAACACGCTTGTCTATGAGCATAATCCTTGTAACAATTATGACTACTCTTATCATGACCAACCTCCACAGTACCAGACGATTCAAACACAACCTCTGCAAATTCCTCAAGAACTTCTCGAAAATTGTCTAGATATACTCAAAGATTTGAAAGAATTGGTTAAAGAAGAGTCTCGTCAGAAAACGTATGCTGAAGAACAAGCAGCTAGAGTAAGTTCCCAATATTGGAAACCTCTCGTGTACGATTATGATGACGACGACGATGATGATTTTGATGAGGAATCTACGACTCCGAGTGGCAATCCCACTCCCGTTGAAGAAGGAAAGAGTATGGGAGAATTGTTGGCAGAGGAGAATATGAAGAGCATAAGAGCTATATATGTTTTCGATAAAGTCGATGCTCCGAGTGGCAATCCCACTCCTGTTTCAGAGCCTTTCATTTCCGACTCTTCCCCTTCACTCACGCCGGTTGAGAGAAGTGAATTCCTTTTGGAAGAGGTCGAGGATCCTATTTCTTTGAAATTTTTTGATCCCAAAGACTCTCTCACTATGGGGGACAAGCATCTCAGCACTATTCCGGAAACGGAATCGTCTAATGTTGAGAACCTTATCCCGATCCCAAGTGAGTCTGAGGGAATTCTTGATAATGAGAGTGATGTGTCTTCTCTTCTTACAAATGATCTTGTTGAGACTTTCTCAGATTTTGACAGTGATTATAGTGATGCCGATTCTTTATATTCTAAAGACATAGAATTTATTGATGCATTACTTCCACATTATGAGATCGTCAAATTAGAAGAGGATGTTGACCATGTTGTTTCCACAACAGTTAATACGACTATCACTAATCCCTTATTCGAATTCGGTTCTGAATTTACTCTAAATTCAGTTAATCCAATCTTTGATAGTGATGAGTCTGACACGGAGACTATAATGGACGAGGTGCATATTTATAGCCCACGAAGTACCGCACATGTCCCACCTCCGTATATTCTTCATGAGGAGTTCGCCGGTGAACTTTCTCATATCATATCTCCGCTGGAGTATGATTGCGTGGATGGCAAAAATCATGATCGGGGGGAGAGAATCTCAATTTGCATAGTTATGACAAATCTTACCACCCTCCCTCCCGAGATGCCTTCCAACCCTAAGAGCTCAACCAATAAAATCCAAATAAGTGCAACTGCACTTAATCCCGACGAAGAAGATCTAGTCATGATTGTTATCATGATTTTCTTTCTTTTCTTCACCTACTCGGTGACTTCCTCTCTTCTTCACTCCTTCGGGAGTGAGGACACTATCTTTGACCCCGGCATTTTCATTTATCATCTTTGAGCCGGTTCTCTCTTTATCTCATCGGTGTGGAACTTTCACGTGCTTCATATGTTTATCCACACATCTTGAATGAAAGTCCGATTGAGATTGTTTCTTCCACTTTGCTTCCCCATGAACCAATGAATGCGGGGTCGAGTCAAGCTAGCGACTCGGTAACCAAAAACAGTAGCACACACCATATGGGTTTTCACCCATATTTCTGACTTCTTACCCCTTTCTACCACCTAAGTGTGGGGGAGTACCCCACATGTTATATATATATATATCTTAAAAAAAAAAAAAAAAAAAAAAAAAAAAATCCTTTCGAATAATGGCCGTAGTATTTCCCTTTTACGTTCTTTGTTTCGGCATAACCGCCGGTACTTTGAATATTGAGGGCAATATTCATTTCTAAGTGTGGGGGGGAATTCTCACGAATTTTATCATATATTATCTACCCAATTCCCCCGTTTTTGGCCAAAATTTTTTTTTTTGAGTAAGTGTTTTACACTTTCTCATTTGGTTATCAGTCCGCCATGTCTGTAAGACAAAAGGATTGGCTAATCCAGGAGCAAACGGCTCTTGGTAAAGATATATCAAATCCGTTTATATGGCTTGCAATTTGCCCAAAATTGTATGGTTCTCAACTCACCATATCCTTAAAAGTGAAGAGTTGGCTAGCCCGCAAGATTATGGCTTGTGGTAAAGGCAGTGAAAAATCCATAATTGGTAATCAGCTCACCAAAGATAATATTGATAATTTATCTAAGAGTTGGCTAGTCCAGAAGGGTACGGCTTCTGGTAAAGACAAAATCAAATCCGTTGAAAGCTGGTGGTTTGCTCAAAATCACATGGTTATCGGTGTACCATGGTTCTTACTTGAACTGAAACATTTGGCTACTCCAGAAGTAATGGCTTTTGGTAAAGAGATTAAAATCCATTATGTTTTCTCAAATCATTGCTAGGGACTAGCAATATCTCAGTGTGGGGGATTGATGAGTGTCTAAATACTCATCATTTTTGTACAATATAGACTGCAAAATCATCTGAAAACACTCAGAAACACATCAAAATGATCAAAATATCACAAATTAGTGTTTTATGTGTTTTAAATGCAAAAATATCAAAATCAGATGAAAAAAGTATTAAAATTGCAAAATTGGCAGTTTTAGTCCCTCAAGTTTCAAAAATTGTCAAAAACAGTCCCTGGTAAATCAAAATTAAGAAAAATGTCATTTAAGGTCCATGGGATTCAAAAGTTGTCAAAACAAACCTTTCAAAGTTTAAAATTTGCAAAATTACAACTTTAGTCCCTAAAGTTTGAAAAATGTCATGTTTAGTCCTTGGACTTTTCAAAGATGGCAAATATGGTCCTTTAATTATTTGAGAATGACAAGTTTGGCCCTTGGATAATATTTCAGAAATCATAGCTTTGGTCCTTGGAGTTTCAAATTTGCACTTTTGGTCCTTATGTTACTTAAACACCAAATACAAACCAAATGGACCCTAGTTATTATCTTGGCCCAATCCAATACCCATCCTACCCAATCCACAACCCGTCTACCCTATTATTAACCCGGTCAACCCACCCCAGTCAAACAAACACACCTCTGGTTAACCACTTGGCGCCTTTTTCCTCTTCTCTTCACCTGCTTCCCCTAAATCACTCAACACAACCCATCCTTCAGTCAACCTTCAACCCACCTTTGTCCCCCCACCTCAACAACAATACAAGATACATTTAATGATCCCTTCACCCCTTTACTCAATCTCTCCAATTGGCTTATATCAATTTGGCGCCAAAGTGTGGACGGCCAAGATTGAAGGAGTGGTGCCCAAGTTGATTTCTATGGCTAGGATTATAACAAACAAGCACAAATGCCAGCCAGATGCTCACTGTCTCACAAAAAGAAACACATCCTCAAGCACTTGAAGACTTAGTTTTTCTAGTATATATAGATAGCTTGTAAGCCTTTCAAAGGCATTAGGATTTTTAGGATTTAGTTAATTTTAAATTTAGTTTCTGTTTTGTAATTTATCTTTTTAGTTAATGAAAAAAGAAAAGTCTTTATTTTACCAATTTGCTTATTTTTGCTAATAAGCACTTTAAGGCTTATTAGCTTATTGCTTATTACTTATTATTTCATCATTCATAAGTTCAATTTTAAGGTTTTAAGTAAGTTTCACAAGTAAGAATATAAAACCTGTTTTGATAAAATCAGTTTTTAAAGTTAAACACCCCATAAAGGGGTGTTTGGTTCAAGCTTATTTGGTGTCTTAAACGGATTTCTACCCACTTTGACTCCCATAAGTCAAACTCTCTTTTTGGTCCGTAGTTAGTTTATGCAAAGTTTTAACTTGTCGCACAAAGTTTGCAAGCTTGGTTTGAAAAAAAAAAAGTGTATTCTGTTTCTGCCTGCTCACGTAAAACAGCAGCTGAAGCTGCTGTTTGCACCCCTTTTTCACGGCTTACTTCTTATTAAAATTCATCCCAATCAGTTTCTATTGCATCTCCTCGTACCACTCTAGACATAGGTATAGTTTATATGCACTTAGGATTCATCTAGCTTAGCTTAAAATTGTGTTTAAATTCTGTCAAAACCATTTTTAGCAAATTGTTTCAGCAAAGAAATGTCCAAGTGGCCTCCATTCTTAGATTTTTGCTTTGCTTATTACTTAGCCTTAGATTCTAAAATTTTGTATGCTTAAACTAGGCCAGGTAGTGCATTAAAAAGTGATTTTTACTTAATTTTTCAACAGCTTATTTATAAGCTCAAAGTACACCCCCTGTTTAACTGATCCTGTCCCCACAGCACCCTGCAACCTTTTTTTGTTTAGCTTATCATCAAAACTGCTTATGCTCCTTTTTCTTCTTATGCTTATCTGCTTATCCTCATTAGCTCCTTAGTTTTTCATAGCTTATTAAACTTAGAACTTATTAGCTTGCTTCCATTTTTCAAGTGCTTATCCGTTATCTTTTTCATTTGCTTAAAAATCTGTTAAGACATGTGGCCTCTTTCTTTTAACTGTTGGAAATAAGCAGTTGTAAAACTGCTTATTCCAAGGTTTTGTCCAAAGTGTTTTCACAAAAAGCCCTTGATTTTGTCTTACAATTAAGCTGCAAAAAGAAAAATATAAAAAAAAATTGTTTTTCAAAAAAAAGGTACCACAGGATTCGAACCTGGGACCTCTTGCTCACGCTCACAACACAACACCTGGATACCAAAGTGCCCTTGGGTCTATTCTTGTCATACTTTGCAATATTAATCTTTTATATACACATAGCCGTTTGTTAGCTTACTAGCTTATTAGCTTTTTAGTAGCTTATTTCCAAAAGTAGTGTACCCCTTTTTCATTTTTCTTAAAACCAGTATAACTTCAAGTATTTTCTGTGAAATTTTCGGATTTTTCCGAAATCATTTAGTATTTTTTATAATTAAATTAGATTAAATTAGTTTTTAAATCATAATAAATAATTTAAAAGTCGAAAAAAATACCCGGCTTTTTCCTAAAATTTTCTTTTATCATATAGTACGTAAAAAAATTGTTTTTACACTTGTAGGACTTTTATTTCATAAATTTTACGTTTTGTCTTGCGCTCCAGCGTAATTTTCGTACATAACGCTCGTTTTAGTTTTAAGTAACGTTTTTAGATAATTTAAGTTTACGTTTTAGTTAAAATAGTTTATTTAAGTTATTTTGTTTTATAAATCATAAACGTTCATCATTGTAAAAATAGTGATAGCGTTTATTTAATAGATTTTAACTTTTTAATTTTCTTAATTTGTATTTAAGTCGCGTTATTTATTTACTTTTTCCTTAGTTATAATTTTCCATTAATAACCTTTCTGATCACTATCATTAGTGATCCTTCTATCGTCTGAATTGGTTTTGACACACCATTGAGTCTCCGTGGGACTTAACGACCCGGGAATTCACTGTATTCTCTGATCTTCATTGTATTTGTGTCTGAGCTGTTTTAAGTCTGTTTAGACTTGACGGTTCGGCACAGATCAGAGATCAATTTCTAACACTTAGGGGGAGATTGTTGGAATCACTCCTAAACTACTTCTCAAGTGTTAGTAATCTATGTATAATAGTTAGCTTAATTAGGCTTTTATGTTTGTAATTATGGCAAGGCTTATGTAGAGCTTAATTAGGATTTTATGTTTGTAATTATGGCAAGGCTTATGTAGAAAGCCCATAAGCCTTGGCCCAAGCCCATAAAGAAGGAAGGGACTAGATGTGTTGCCCTAGCTCCATTCCCCTATAAATAATGTTGTAAACTCCCATTTAGGAGTTGGTTTTTCATTTCTCTCAATACACCTACGCATAACATTTCTATATAGTCTTAACGTGTGTGAGTTTAGTGTTCATCCGATCATTTCATCTATATTTCTTACTCATTGATGCTTGTGTTACAACATGGTGACCTAACAGTTTTGGTATATCGCATGAATATGAGTTTGATTTTTCACTCACTAGCGTCTACATACTCCTAACATCTCCCTTGAGCCCAACACACCTGGCAATCATGTCCGTAGGTTCAATAATCTCGAAACCTGTCACTTCCACGAAGGATGTATTGTCGACACTCCTCTACAATATGAAGAAGGTATCAATACCTCCTTCCGAACCATAAGATTGGAATGTCTTCTCAAAATTAACAAGAAAATATGTCCAAGGTTTGTATTGGAATTCTTCCGTCAAGTCGAACTCGTTCGTAACGAGGATCGTTCTCTATCTCTTTGGTTTTGGATCAAAAACCAAAAGTTTGTTTTAACCCTTGGGCAATTTGCTCAAATTCTTTGAATTCTAAATCATGGACAATTTGCCTTCACCGAAAATTGGTCTCTTGATTCTCTCTTCAACTTTCGTGAATAAAATAGTCCATATTGTTCTCACATACCCTCCCCGGAAGATTTGAATTGCATAATATGCAAACATCGACCATATTACTCTGATCCAAACATTATCTTTACACGGAACATTCGAGAAGAGTACAAACCTCTTGCACTCATCCTACGTGAAAATTTTTGGAGTCTTAGGGGAAATCGAGAAATCCTTCTCGCTTGTTGTGCTCACATAATGTATTGTTTGCTAACACAACAACCATACAATCTCGCCTACTTCTTCGCAAGGCGAATTGTAAATCTTCAAGGCTCTAAGAACAAAATCATCCCCTATGGAATGTTCTTAACGCGCCTTTATCATAACGTCATGTACTTCCACCCTCAATTTCAAAGTCCGTTGTACGTACTTATGAACAAGATGATGGAACCTCTAAACACATCTCTCATGAAGACTTTCTTCATTCCTGAATCTACAAACACTCATCAACCATTTGATGATCCTTCTAGCGAAAAAGCTCAAGGAACTTAGTAATCTTTCAAATAAGATCAATCCTTAGTATTCATGCTTTATCAATGTAATCCAATTTCTTTCATGAAATAAAACATTTTACATTTGATATCTTAGTGTTAGAACCTCTTTAACTAACCTTGAAATATAATGCATTATCAAAATCATTGCATACCTTTAGTAAAGGTTCTGCTTAGCAGATAGACGGATCCCAAAGGTTGTGCTATACGAATCCCTACTCTTAGGGAACCGTGGGATCCGGCAAACAGAAAATGCAATTGCAATCATTTTATTTCAACCATGTCTTTAGAACACTTCACACCAAGTTAGACATAGTGCCTTAAGGCAAATTGAGTCCTTATCAAGTTAAGTAGATCTTTCGTACTCACACATAACTCATCTAGATCACACTCAAGACGCTTCTAGATCTATCGTTTCACTTAAACCCATTACTCTTCCGCTCTCAAGCTCACTTATCATCTCTCACATGATCCCTCACATCTAGCCTTGGAAATCTTTCAATTATGTTAAAATTGATCATAATCATCCTTACCTTAAAATTGGTCGAAATTGATCAAATTCTAGTTTTCCATCTTAAGCCTTTAGGATATTCTCCAAAACATTATCCTAAGTCACTATCTGATCTCTAGGATCATTTAGCTCCATTTGACACTCTCATAATTTTTAGTTTCATCTTTGTTCATTCATTGGTACTCATGAAAGTTCCAATTTCTTCAATAAAAGGCAATCACTAGCTACATCACTCATTACCCTTAAGTATTTGAGCACCTCTTCATTTAAGACACTTAGATAAACTGAAACACTCAAGAAGAAATACGCATTAGACCTTACAAACATCATTGCTATATTTTCTTAGCTGTTGATAGATGGATCCCTAGGATTAGCCAAGGCGGATCCCTCAATGGAGGGAACCGTAGGATCCGTATGATAGATTTATGTCAACTCTAGCCAAAACAATCATTTCAAGCTCATCTTGCTAACTTGAACACTCCATCTCATCTTAAATGAGTTCCTAGATTAGTACAACTCTGAAGTTGACTCTTGTGCATTTGAATCATCACATTCCAATGAATTTTAGTGGCTTAAGTCTTGAATGCACTTGCCAAATCCTTTGCTTTATAAACCACATTGTTAAGACTCCTAAAGTCATCATCTTCATCCTCATTTTTCAGCACTTAGAAATCTTTACAAACCTCTTGAAATCATCTCATCATGAGGAAAGCTCCAATTGGTATCTCATCCACCAAAGAACCACCCAAGAAAATTGCTCGTGTTGTACATGAAATCTCTTCAACCGAATCATCTCCGGTCAAGTCCACTAATGCAAGGATTTCTCCTCCACCAATCAAACCAATTCCTAAAAGGATAGTACCCACAAAACTACCTATGCCAAACACCGCCATACCTCCTAGGCCAAACAATCCGATCTCCACTAAACCATCACCATTGGTTCCTACAGCTATCTCATTCACAACTCCACTATCATCACCACACCTCTACAATTTAGAGGATTTGCCTCCTAGGCCGTCTCATCCTCCTCCACCGGCAACATTCTCCTCATTAGGAGGAATAATGGTACAAAATCAAGGTGTTGAGTCAACACTAGCTCCGGCTTCCGTTTCGCCGTCACTATCATATAATCCTATTTGGATTATGAGAAATTATCAAAGTCAACCACCCGACCATATGGAAGTTGACACTTCTCTACCACCACCATCATTCTTGGTCGAGCCATCTTCAAATGTGCCTCCACCAATCCCTCCGTCGTTTGAGGCTCCCCAACCCGCTTCACTTGATCCTTCGCATCAAGCAATTTCATTTCTTCCACCACCACTACCTAGCCATGACAAAGATTGTTATCATTGTCAACATGTTGAAAGTTTGATGCATGAAGTACGAGAAGATCAACGTTTCATGTTCTATCACCTCCTCGAATGTTTCGACGAGATTAAACCTAAACAAACTTGAGCTAGAGGATTTTAGTGGTGTCCTAGTATCAAGTGTTACTTAGATAAGTCTAGTAATTCCAAAGTCATGTATCGTTCATTTTCTTGGTTTTTAGAGTCATGTATATCATATCTCTAGTTTTATTAAATGAAATTACATGCTACTTGCTATATTTCTGAGTATATGATTATGTTGTATAATACATATCTCACTTTGATGCTGACATTATTTGTTATATCACCATTGCTGAATTCAGTCATCAGCCAGACGGATCCCTGAAATCCGCCTAGACGGATCCCTACAAGGAGGGAACCGTGGGATCCGTGAGACAGAAAACTATTTCTCTACTAACTTGAGTCATATTTTGTAGGAAATTATGCATTATACCTGTTTTCTAATCTTTGTTTTGCAGTTATTCAATTTACACATGAAGACTTTAACACTCTAAAGCTAGGGGAGCTTTGTGTCAAAGCAATACATTGAAAAATCACTTGCAATATTAGGATTACATTTCATGACGTCCTTTTGCAAAGTTGCAATCATCAAGGGGGAGCATATTCGTCACATAGACGAAATCGTTTGCAAACTTAGTTGCAAATGAACTAGCTTAGTATTAGTTTTCTTGACGCCCTCACATAGGGATGGACTCGTCAAGGGGGAGTTAAGATGAGATCCTTTCCCGTTACTTGCTCTCTAATTTTTCTTTCTTTTCTGTTTTTCACATGTCTTTCTTAAAACAATGTGTTAGTTTCCTTTCGAAGCTCTTTTTGTTTCGACAAAAAGGGGGAGAAAAAAGTAAAAACTACAAATTCAAACCTTCACGAATTTTAGCTTTTCCTTAAAATAATTTTATGTTTTGTCATCAACAAAAAGGGGGAGATTGTTAATACAAATAAGCCTTAAAAATGTTTATTTATATTTTACGATCTTCTAATGTTTTTTATGAGTGTCTAAATACTCATCATTTTTATACCAGTTAGACTGCAAAAACATCTGAAAACACTCAGAAATGCATCAAAATGATAAAAATATCACAAACAAGTGTTTTATGTGTTTTAAATGCAAAAACATCAAAATCAGATGAAAAACGTATCAAGTTTGCATAATTAGCAGTTTTAGTCCCCCAAGTTACAAAAGTTGTCAAAACTAGTCCCTGGTAATTCAAAAACTTGTAAAATGTCATTTAAGGTCCATGAGATTCAAAAGTTGTCAAAATAAACCCTTTAAAGTTTAAAATCTACAAAATGACAACTTTAGTCCCTCAAGTTTGGAAAATGTCAAATATAGTCCTTGGTTAATTTAAAAAGTGAAAATTATCAAATTTTAACCTTGTACTATTTATAAATGACAAAATTGGTCCTTATGATAAACTTTTGGAAAATTACATCTTTGGTCCCTTAAGTTTCAAAAATGACATAAAAGGTCCTTGGAATTATAAAAAATGGAATTTTATGCAAATGGTCCTTGTACTATTCTTATATGGCAGGTTTGATCCTTGTGAGAATTTTGGAAAAGCTACATGATCAGTCCCTTACTTTTCAGGAATTGCAAAGTTAGTCCTTGTGTTATTAACTAAAACCAAACGGACCTAATCTAAACACCTAAACCAAACCCAGTCCATTAACCCAACCCGGCCCAAAAATTTAAAACAGAGAAACACGCGCGTCTACTGTTCATCCTCTACCTCACCCACACATGTTTCCACACCATTGCTCCACCTGCTACCACCACCTGTCCACCACCTTTCCAGCTCATATCTACCTCTCACTATCACCCCCCTCCACCTTGCAAACCAACCCATACCTCATTTAATGCATAAACCTGCTTCTAAGACTTTCCCGCCAAAACACCAAGTGGACGGTTTTGATAATTTTCAATGATCCAAGGGCTGCAAAGAGGTGGGATATGATCAGATGTCGACAAGAAACTTAAAAGTATCAATATAAATGGAAAAAGAGCCAAGGAAGAGCAAGTAGTAGTGTAATTTTAATTATTTGTTTCGTTTTAATTATCCTAAGTTTTCCAGTACATGTTCAAGCTTTTTAATATCTTGTAATAATATTTCAGTGAATTTCAAATCTATTGTCAGTTTCAATTTCAGTAAATTACCACGTTTTTATGATTTTGCAATTTCTACCTTAATTTCTCAAATTGATCTAAAGTTGTTTGTATCTGATGTTTTAGACTAAGAAAGCTCATAAAAGCTCTTAGGAATCTCTTATAAGCTTTTAGAAATCTTAAATACTTTGTTTAGTATTAAAAACAGAAAAACAAGAAAAATCAAGAAAAAATAGTGAGAAAATAAAAATTCCATTGAAGAAATGATCAAGTCTGAAGCAAGGATGATTATGGATTGTATCTTGGTTTAGAGCTTTGTGGAAAGCTATAGGAGTGTCCTTTGTCCTCAGTTCTCTGTTTTACCCTTGAATTCCATATTGTAAGCAATTTCCTTAAATTTGCATTTCCTAAATTAAGTACTATAATCTTGTTAGTTCTAGCTTTAATCTGTCTAAATTGAGTTAATATCAGTTCATTAATAAGTTACTTTGTTTAAAAATTAGTTCTAGTTCATTAAGCTTCTTAACAGCTTATTAAAATGGTGTTTGGATTTGCTGAGTTTGATAACTCAGAGGTTGTTTTGGTTGAACTTTCTAGTTGGTATATGTTACATCATGTCTAAAGAGGGTAGTTTAACCATAAAATACAGTACTCATAAGATAAAAAGTCAAAATCTCATGTATTTGCCCTTAACAGTCCACTGTTGGGATTTTGAGTTGCAAAATTCATTTTACAAGCTTAAAAGTTGTTGGTTTAGCTTTAGATAATCTTAGTATAGCTTAATATAACATATACAGTCATTAAGATCAATCAAAAGTTCATTTTAGTCAAACTGCATGTTCTTGTAAAAAGTCAAATTTCTCAAATAACTGTTTTTGAATAAAATCTAGAATTTTATTGTGTGTTCATTATTGAGATTTAGCTTATAACCTTCTAGGATATTAAAATATCACTGCTTATCTAAATTATAAAAATAATAGCTTACTCTTACTCAGCTTATTAAGTCCTTATTCAGTAGCTTCTTTTGAGCACCCTTTCTGAAAAATGCCCTGCACCACCAAAACAGTGGCCATAACCACCACTTTGGTGGGTCCCACAGGCCACACCAGTGAACCCCAGTGGTGGTTCTTGGTTCCTTTTCACTCACCACCCAGCTGACTCTCCATTTCAGTAAAGGTTTTGAGCTTAAGCTCTGTGGACCCCACCCTTAGTTCAGCCACAATTCTGTCCCATTTTCTGAAATTAACTAGTTTAACTTTGCTTAATTCTTGGCTTAAACTGCTTTTCAGAAGTTTAGGATGGTTGGAATAGGTTAGTATTTAGTTAATATAGCATACCCTAGCTTATGTGTT
Organism: Chrysanthemum seticuspe; assembly: GCA_019973895.1. Taxonomy (NCBI): domain Eukaryota; kingdom Viridiplantae; phylum Streptophyta; class Magnoliopsida; order Asterales; family Asteraceae; genus Chrysanthemum; species Chrysanthemum seticuspe. The sequence goes on from BPTQ01000006.1 coordinate 153,128,469, forward strand.
AATTTGGTGGTCAATTGTGGATTTTAGCTTATTTTGAATTGCTTATTGATAAGCAGTTGCACAGCAGTTGCTTTTTCCTCCACATAAGCATATGTTTTTATAATTTTTATAGACTTAGAATAATATTTTAGCATTTTCCTGAATTTTTCAGATTTTTCCATCACTGTTTAGTATTTTTCCTTATTTAAACTAGTTTTTAAGTCTTTTTAAATAGCTTTTAATACTAATAAATCAGAAAAAGCTTTAAAAAATATGTTTTCAATTTTTATAGATTAAGATAAATATAAAAGTCATAAAAAGTATTTTTTTTCCATAATTTTCTTAGTTTATATAGTATTTTCTAGCATTTTAATAAGTTTTAAATAGTTTTAAATTAATAATAAATATATAAAAAGTCTAAAAAATATATTTTCAGTTTTAAAATACGTTTTATCATATTTTAGACTTTTATAACTTATAATTTCATTTTTCTAGTTTAATTTTGTATTTTCTTATATTTTAGTGCATTTTAAATACTTAATAAATAGTTTTTAATTAATAATAAATAAATAAATAGTTGTAAAAATAATTTTCTTTTTCTAATAATTTTCTTTTATTATTAGGATTGTAAAAATGTCATTTTCATATTTGTAGGCCTTTTATTTCTTTAAAACTCACGTTTTATTTTGTCCGTTTACGTAATTTTATTTAAACGTACGTTTTAGGTTTTAAACGTTCATCACTTTAAAAATAGTGATAGCGTTTATTTAATATATTTTAACTTTTTAATTTCTTTTAATTTGCATTTAAGTCGCTGTAATTTGTAGATCTTTTCTTTAGGTAATTATCCATCAAAAACCTTACTGATCACTATCCTTAGTGATCATTCTATCATCTGATTAAGTGTTTATACACCAATTCATCCTCCGTGGGACTTAACGACCCAGGAATCCCCTATATTCCTCTGATCTAAATTGTATTTGGTGTGTGAGCTGTTTTGAGTTTCTTACGGTTGGTCATTCACAAGTGGCTAGCTTGCGTAAGATAACTTGACGGTTTAGCACCGATCAAATTTTGGAGCCGCTGCCGGGGAGGCTGTAAGCGTGTTTTAAGCATTTCCAGACCCGTACTTGCACATATACCACCTTTTTGTAAACAGTTTTTAAAAATCAAAAAGTTCTTTAACACTTTTCCTAAAGTGTTAACAACGCCAAAAATATTTTCATTCTTTGTTTTTTCAAAATATTTATCCAAAAATCCAAAAATATTCATCTTTACCCTCTTACCCTTTTTGATTCTTTATTCCTTTACCCTCTATTCATTTGATTCTAACTTCTTCTATTCTCATGGAATCTCTCGACTACGACGAATTATGGAACGAAGTTGAAAAACTTCCTATTTTATCACAAATGTCAAGAATTCGTGTTGTTCGTGATGATCCATTGATTCTGCGAAGGGAAATGGAACGAGAAACCGGGGTGACAAAAGACCAGGTACTTCCCTCTAATAATGGAGGTGCTAAATACGTCCAACCTACGGTTATCCAAAGATCTAACCCCTCGATTGCTCCTAAGCCGTCTAAAATTGATCCTACACTTTCACGATTTACGGTTAAAAGCAAACATGCAGAATTTAGACCGGTGACTAGCAAGAATGACTTGCCTAATCTTCACGTTTCTCAAGAACCAGAACCAGAGACCATAACGAAAGTGGTGGAAATTGCTAGCTCTCAGAGCACACCACTTGTCCCACCTCCGGATTTTTCAAAATGTTCTTCGAGTCTTAATAGTCATTCAGATCACCATGTTGGTTTTGTTAAATCTTTGAATGAACCGATTCCTTCTCATAACTCTCAAATAGAATCGTTTATTCCTTGTGTCGGTTGTGGTGAGCCTCTTTTTGGTTCACCATGTCGCTGGTGTACGTGTGTACAGTGTGGTAATGATATTCGGAACGGGGGTTGTTTGTTTTGTGGTTCGAGGAATTCATTTGATTATGATCCTAATCCGAACTCATTTAACGATCCCTCAAATTTTTCCAATTACCCACCACAACCCGACTTATCTTCATATAATCAACAATACTGCTGTGAATTTTGTGGAGGTCCTCACCAAGGATTTGAATGTCAATCCGGAAACACGATTGTCTATGAACAGTTTTCCGGTAATGCTCAGAACTTTGGTTATGACCAATATCCATATGATTCACCAATCCAAGCTCAACAGTTTTACTGTTGTGAGAACTGTGGAGGTCCCCATTTCAGCTCTGATTGTCAAACAGGGAATCCATTTCCTTGTAACAATTACGACTATCCATATCACGACCAACCTCCACAGTGCCAAATGACTCAAACTCCTCAGCAAACCCAACAAGACACTTATCTAGAGCTTCTGGAGTCGGTGAAAAGAACTGAGGAGTTGAGTAAGACAGCATTTCATAATGTTCCCAGTTTTTCTTGTGTATATTGTGGGGGTCCTCATGATGATTATCAATGTCAACCTTCCGGTTTTGACAAATCTCCACTCCCACAATGTCCCGTCATTCAAAATTCACATGAGAAATCCATGGAAGAATTGCTAGCTGAAGAGCAGGCTGTTAAGATAAATTCCCAAATTGCTTTTGAAAAGTCTATTAGGGAATTAATTGCAAAAGAAAAAGCAGCCAGATCTAGCTCTCAATTTCGTTTTATTCCTGATGACAGTGATGATGAAGATACACTTGAAGATTCATCAAATTCATCAGTTGATATCCCAGCAGTTGAGATTCATTCTCAAACAACTGCTATCACACCCGAGGTTCACACTCACTCTCTAAACATGGGGGACGAGCATCTTGACACTGTTCCTGAAAAGGAATCGGACGAATTCATAAAGTCTAGTGTTGTCCCAATCCCTAGAGAGTCACAGGGAACTTTTGATCATGTGTGTGATATCCCTCCTCCTTTTGTCTTCCAAAATGATCATATTAAGATGTTCTCTAATTCTGATGAGGATTATTCTTTATCTTGTGGAGACATAAGTTATGTGGGGGAATTACCTTCTGAGCTTGTCAGCTTAGGAGAAGAGAATGAAGAAGAAATAATCCAAGACGAAGCTCTTCGTCTTACATTATTGAATGTTAATCTTCTCATTTCTAGAATCGAGGCTTTTAATGAAAAGCCTACTTCATATCCTATCCCCTTTGAGGATAGTGAACTTTTGTTCGATGATTCTATTCCGGAATTGCAAACGTTCTATTTTGATCATATGGGAGAAAAGATTAGTGGTATTACCACTTCTCATTCTCATAATTCTCTCCCCGATTATGAATCATTCACTTTTGAGGAGTTCCCCAGTGAACTCACTCAAATCAATCCTGAATATGAATCATTCGCCTTTGAGGAGTTCTCCTGTGAACTCACTCATATCATATCTCTACCGGAGTATGATAACTTCTACTTTGATCTAGACACACCCGGGATATGTCTAGACCAATTGAGCTTAAAAGATGAAATTCATGGTATCATGAATTCCCTTTCTGATGATGATGAGTTAGTCAAGATTATTATCATGACTTTCTTTCTCTTCTTCACCTATCCCGTGGCTTCTCCTGTTCTTCACTCCTTCGGGAATGAAGACATTATCTTTGACCCCGGCATTTTCATTTATCATTTATGAGCCGGTTCTATGTATATCTCATCGGTGTGGAACTTTCACGTACTTCAATGTTTATACAAACATCTTGAATGAAAGTCCGATGGAGATTGTCTCTTCCACTTACTTCCCCATGAACAAATTAATTCGGGGTCGAGTCAAGCTAGCGACTCGGTAATCAAAAACAGTAGTTAAACATGGGTTTTCACCCATGTGTACCACCCTAGTGTGGGGGAGATGCCCCACATGTTGTATATAGATCTAAAAAATGAATGAAAATTGTAAATATTAAAAAAGAGAATAATTGTTGTGTTTCTACACTTAGCTAGTAATGTTATCTTTTTACGTTCTAAGTTTCGGCATAACAGCCGGTACTTTGAATATTGAGGACAATATTCATTTCTAAGTGTGGGGGGAAAATTCTGGCGAATTTGATCATAAATGTACCCTTTTAGTCCCTTTTTCCCCCAAAATGGCCAAATTTTAAAATTTTTTATTTTAGTGGAAGTACTATGTACTAAACACAACAAATGGTAATCAGTCCACCATGTCTAACCCACATAAGGATTGGCTAATCCAGGAGCAAACGGCTCTTGGTAAAGATATCTCAAATCCGTTTATGGCTTGCAATTTGCCCAAAATTGTATGGTGTTCAGCTCACAATATCTTTAATTAGTGAAAAGTTGGCTAGCCCGCAAGTTTATGGCTTGTGGTAAAGGCAGTGGGAAATCCATAATTGGTAATCGACTCACCAAAGATAATATTGATAATTTATCTAAGAGTTGGCTAGTCCAGAAGCAAACGGCTTCTGGTAAAGACAAATCAAATCCGTTGACAGCTTATGATTTGCTCAAAATCATTTGGTTATCATTGTGCCAAAGTTCTTACTTGAACTGAAACAATTGGCTACTCCAGAAGTAATGGCTTTTGGTAAAGAGATAAAATCCATTAACTTTTCATAAAACATTGCTAGGGACTAGCAATATCTTAGTGTGGGGGATTGATGAGTGTCTAAATACTCATCATTTTTATACCAGTTAGACTGCAAAAACATCTGAAAACACTCAGAAATGCATCAAAATGATAAAAATATCACAAACAAGTGTTTTATGTGTTTTAAATGCAAAAACATCAAAATCAGATGAAAAACGTATCAAGTTTGCATAATTGGCAGTTTTAGTCCCCCAAGTTACAAAAATTGTCAAAACTAGTCCCTGGTAATTCAAAAACTTGTAAAATGTCATTTAAGGTCCATGAGATTCAAAAGTTGTCAAAATAAACCCTTTAAAGTTTAAAATCTACAAAATGACAACTTTAGTCCCTCAAGTTTGGAAAATGTCAAATATAGTCCTTGGTTAATTTAAAAAGTGAAAATTATCAAATTTTAACCTTGTACTATTTATAAATGACAAAATTGGTCCTTATGATAAACTTTTGGAAAATTACATCTTTGGTCCCTTAAGTTTCAAAAATGACATAAAAGGTCCTTGGAATTATAAAAAATGGAATTTTATGCAAATGGTCCTTGTACTATTCTTATATGGCAGGTTTGATCCTTGTGAGAATTTTGGAAAAGCTACATGATCAGTCCCTTACTTTTCAGGAATTGCAAAGTTAGTCCTTGTGTTATTAACTAAAACCAAACGGACCTAATCTAAACACCTAAACCAAACCCAGTCCATTAACCCAACCCGGCCCAAAAATTTAAAACAGAGAAACACGCGCGTCTACTGTTCATCCTCTACCTCACCCACACATGTTTCCACACCATTGCTCCACCTGCTACCACCACCTGTCCACCACCTTTCCAGCTCATATCTACCTCTCACTATCACCCCCCTCCACCTTGCAAACCAACCCATACCTCATTTAATGCATAAACCTGCTTCTAAGACTTTCCCGCCAAAACACCAAGTGGACGGTTTTGATAATTTTCAATGATCCAAGGGCTGCAAAGAGGTGGGATATGATCAGATGTCGACAAGAAACTTAAAAGTATCAATATAAATGGAAAAAGAGCCAAGGAAGAGCAAGTAGTAGTGTAATTTTAATTATTTGTCTCGTTTTAATTATCCTAAGTTTTCCAGTACATGCTCAAGCTTTATAATATCTTGTAATAATATTTCAGTGAATTTCAAATCTATTGTCAGTTTCAATTTCAGTAAATTACCACGTTTTTATGATTTTGCAATTTCTACCTTAATTTCTCAAATTGATCTAAAGTTGTTTGTATCTGATGTTTTAGACTAAGAAAGCTCATAAAAGCTCTTAGGAATCTCTTATAAGCTTTTAGAAATCTTAAATACTTTGTTTAGTATTAAAAACAGAAAAACAAGAAAAATCAAGAAAAAATAGTGAGAAAATAAAAATTCCATTGAAGAAATGATCAAGTCTGAAGCAAGGATGATTATGGATTGTATCTTGGTTTAGAGCTTTGTGGAAAGCTATAGGAGTGCCCTTTGTCCTCAGTTCTCTGTTTTACCCTTGAATTCCATATTGTAAGCAATTTCCTTAAATTTGCATTTCCTAAATTAAGTACTATAATCTTGTTAGTTCTAGCTTTAATCTGTCTAAATTGAGTTAATATCAGTTCATTAATAAGTTACTTTGTTTAAAAATTAGTTCTAGTTCATTAAGCTTCTTAACAGCTTATTAAAATGGTGTTTGGATTTGCTGAGTTTGATAACTCAGAGGTTGTTTTGGTTGAACTTTCTAGTTGGTATATGTTACATCATGTCTAAAGAGGGTAGTTTAACCATAAAATACAGTACTCATAAGATAAAAAGTCAAAATCTCATGTATTTGCCCTTAACAGTCCACTGTTGGGATTTTGAGTTGCAAAATTCATTTTACAAGCTTAAAAGTTGTTGGTTTAGCTTTAGATAATCTTAGTATAGCTTAATATAACATATACAGTCATTAAGATCAATCAAAAGTTCATTTTAGTCAAACTGCATGTTCTTGTAAAAAGTCAAATTTCTCAAATAGCTGTTTTTGAATAAAATCTAGAATTTTATTGTGTGTTCATTATTGAGATTTAGCTTATAACCTTCTAGGATATTAAAATATCACTGCTTATCTAAATTATAAAAATAATAGCTTACTCTTACTCAGCTTATTAAGTCCTTATTCAGTAGCTTCTTTTGAGCACCCTTTCTGAAAAATGCCCTGCACCACCAAAACAGTGGCCATAACCACCACTTTGGTGGGTCCCACAGGCCACACCAGTGAACCCCACTGGTGGTTCTTGGTTCCTTTTCACTCACCACCCAGCTGACTCTCCATTTCAGTAAAGGTTTTGAGCTTAAGCTCTGTGGACCCCACCCTTAGTTCAGCCACAATTCTGTCCCATTTTCTGAAATTAACTAGTTTAACTTTGCTTAATTCTTGGCTTAAACTGCTTTTTAGAAGTTTAGGATGGTTGGAATAGGTTAGTATTTAGTTAATATAGCATACCCTAGCTTATGTGTTAATTTGGTGGTCAATTGTGGATTTTAGCTTATTTTGAATTGCTTATTGATAAGCAGTTGCATAGCAGTTGCTTTTTCCTCCACATAAGCATATGTTTTTATATTTTTTATAGACTTAGAATAATATTTTAGCATTTTCCTGAATTTTTCAGATTTTTCCATCACTGTTTAGTATTTTTCCTTATTTAAACTAGTTTTTAAGTCTTTTTAAATAGCTTTTAATACTAATAAATCAGAAAAAGCTTTAAAAAATATGTTTTCAATTTTTATAGATTAAGATAAATATAAAAGTCATAAAAAGTATTTTTCCATAATTTTCTTAGTTTATATAGTATTTTCTAGCATTTTAATAAGTTTTAATTAGTTTTAAATTAATAATAAATATATAAAAAGTCTAAAAAATATATTTTCAGTTTTAAAATAAGTTTTATCATATTTTAGACTTTTCTAACTTATAATTTCATTTTTCTAGTTTAATTTTGTATTTTCTTATATTTTAGTGCATTTTAAATACTTAATACATAGTTTTTAATTAATAATAAATAAATAAATAGTTGTAAAAATAATTTTCTTTTTCTAATAATTTTCTTTTATTATTAGGATTGTAAAAATGTCATTTTCATATTTGTAGGCCTTTTATTTCTTTAAAACTCACGTTTTATTTTGTACGTTTACGTAATTTTATTTAAACGTACGTTTTAGGTTTTAAACGTTCATCACTTTAAAAATAGTGATAGCGTTTATTTAATATATTTTAACTTTTTAATTTCTTTTAATTTGCATTTAAGTCGCTGTAATTTGTAGATCTTTTCTTTAGGTAATTATCCATCAAAAACCTTACTGATCACTATCCTTAGTGATCATTCTATCATCTGATTAAGTGTTTATACACCAATTCATCCTCCGTGGGACTTAACGACCCAGGAATCCCCTATATTCCTCTGATCTAAATTGTATTTGGTGTGTGAGCTGTTTTGAGTTTCTTACGGTTGGTCATTCACAAGTGTCTAGCTTGCGTAAGATAACTTGACGGTTTAGCACCGATCAGTTTTGTCGATAAAAAGGTAAAATCATGTTAACGAAACAAATAAAATACATAAATGGTTTGAGCCAATAGTTTTCTAACACACTTACGTTTTCACATAAAACACTAAAACAAGTATAAGTGATTTTATGATTTAGTATTACATATTTACAACAACTAGTATTTACATACTTGGGTAAAATATACACATAACTAGTATGTAGTATATTGGGTAATATAAATGGGTAAAAACTTAAGTATCATAACCCATTGACCAAATACATTTAATGTAGTTGGGTACAACCCAAAGTACATGACCCATATCCATGGAGCTTGACCCATAACCCATTGCATGACATCATGCTTATGTCATATATGGATAATATCCATAACCCATGGTATTGACCCATACCCATTTGACTAGGTGCATTGCACTCATGAGATACATTGTATCTAATAAAAGACCCATGAATCAGCCTATAACCCATGACCCATAACCAAAATACCCATGGGCAAAGATGAGCGTCCCACGGATCCCTAGTTTTACACTAGACGGGTCCCTTGTGGGAGGGATCCGTGGGATTCGGGGAACAGTAGGTATTTTCTCACTATAAATAGTGATCCATTTCTTCATTGTTTCTTACCCCTTTCTCACATACTTTCCCCTTGAGTTAAAACTCTCTAACCCTAGATCTAAGAGATCTATGTTTGTAGTTTTGTTTTGGTGTGATTCTCTAGGTTCCTCTTAAAGGCGAGATCACTACCTTTGAAGTCAAGCAAGCTCAAGTCCATGAGTTGCCATGCTTCCTCATCATCAAGACTACTGAAGTCCTCTTGTTGATGGTTCTTTTCTTTCTTCTAAGAAGTGTAGTGTTGAAGACATTAGTGAATGTTAGGTCACTAGTTTTACAAACACAAGTAATATAGAAAGAGATAAGGCGATTGAACAAGAACCAAACACACACACACGATAATATATGACCGGTTATGCGTAGGAGTATGTGAAGGAGAATAACTTGAACAACCAACCCTCAAGTGAGGGTTTACATAAGGTATTTATAGGAGGAAAGCTAGGGCAACACTCCTAGTTTCCATCCTTTCTCTTATGGGCTTAGGCCTAAGCTCATGGGCCTTCTACATAAGCTTAAGGCTAATAACAAACATAAAGGCCATAATAAGCTACCTATTACATAAGAATGACTAACACTTGAATTATAGTTTAGGAGTGATTCCAACAATCTCCCCCTCAAGTGTTGGTGATGAACGGTGAAGGCGTTGATGTAATAGTAGCTCTGACGTCTTCTGACATTCTTCTTTCTTGTGAGAAGAATTGCCTTGATTCGAACAATCTCCCCAGTGTAGAGAAATTGTCTTCTTTGAACGGTTATGCTTTGACGTCATCTTTAACTTTGTTCTTTGATCATTGTTCTTTGTGATGAAAGTGATAGTATGTTGTTGTTTGCATCAAGTCTGCCTCAGGTCTGCTTCGCTGCTACAGTGTCTCCACGTCATTCTTCAACATGCTCACACGCTCTTTGACGTTGGAATTCAGTACTGATGAAGTTCTTTAAGTCTTTTAACTTTGTAGATTCTTTGATTTGACGAAGAATCATTCTGACTGTTGTGTTGCTTTTGGATAGAACTTCCATTAGTGATGATGTTGGCGTGAGCATGAGAAGAATCAGCACGATCATCCCGCTCCGGAGCTTCCATAAGAAGAAAACATTTCAAACGGTTAGTAATAAGCGGATTCCGGCACTTACAAGTTTGAACTTCGAGAGTGTTAACAGCATAGTGTGAAAACACAACTCTAATTTTTACAAAGGCCGTTCCTGAACTGGAGTCCCACAAGTGAGATAACACGATGTACCGAAGTACATCTACAGTTCAAATGAGTCGCTGAGGTACACCGAAGCGTCACCTCACTACTGTAGACCATTTGAGACACACTAAGCATAATCCATGGGGAGTTACCGAAGTGACCTGCTGTCAGGGCTGTTTGATGTTGACCCTGGCAGGAGTTTCCATTCAATCATTGAGGATCACATATGTGAACCTCTCATAAATGTTCTCGACAGATTGCTAAGATCTGTGAAGGACTCGATAATGTACCACTGAAATTCTTATTGTTGAACGTCAAGTGATAAAATGTCAAGTGTACCTAAGAGATCCTTTGATGAATCTCGTGGCTCTAGACTCAATTGTGCATTTTGGTTTTCCTGAGCGGAGACTAGGGAGAGGGTCTCCTTCTTCAATACCAACGATCTCTAAGAGAAAGCCAATAGTTTACGTAGGGTTCCCTGTGAGAATGAAACAAGCTTCTGTAGAGAGAAACTTGAGTGGCTAAGAAGGTTTAGTGCATGCGTCACTGGGTCCATGACGACTTTTAATCTTCAATACCGGCGTCACTAAGTGACAACCAGTAGCATATGAATTGAACCCGGTGTCTGCCCTAAGTTGAATAATTTGGAGGGCTATTTCTTTTCACCTTTTTCTTTGCATTTCTTTTTAATTCTTCAACTCCTTCTTTCTCTAATTCTCAATTTCTCCTTTTATAATCATACCTAAGGACTTCTAAGAACTAAATATTTGTGATGTCCTTGGGTAGATCCCTCCGGCTCTGGCAGATCATAGGACGGTTATTCCTAACCTTAGTCACCTTATCACTCCATGACTAACCTATGTTGCCATAAAACCATTTACTTGAAAAATCTCTCACAGTGTTTGTGAATGGAAAACATTTTGAACCACTGTTGAGATAGGATTTTGCATAAATACTCCCCCTCCACATGTGCTTAAGAGTTTTAACGGTTATTTGCACAGTGAGGAAAGAGCGCGCACTTTTTGAATTGATCCACTCAAGATAGACAATCCCCCGCGAGACACGGTTACATTGCATAGTTAAAGAGTTGCATTGTCAGCTTTTAGGTGATGGTATATGTGAAAACATACACCTTTTTCTTTATCAAAACCGGACCAAAAAGACAAAAAACTAACCCCTAAAGCCATAAATATTTATGTTTTTGTGTTTATGTATATGCAGGTAACAAATATTGTAAAATGGACAAAAACGAGCACGAGAATGGAAGGAGCACGAAGTTACGGGACCAATGATAATTTTATTTGGAGCATCGAGGCAAGAAAAGAAAATTTTAAAGATTACACGAAGCCCGAACGAAGAGTGCAATTAATTAAGATGCTTAAAAGGAAGAAAAGAAATTGGATCAGCAAGAAAAGGAGCTTAAAGGAAAATTAAATGAAAAGAGTTAACACAAAAAGGCTCTTAGTCTAGTGGTTGGGTGCATGTTTGTCAACCAAGAGGTCTTGGGTTCTACTCCTACTCATGACACTTTTAATATTTTTGCCACACTTATACAAAAGAAGAGTAGCTGCGCTGAATGAAGTCTCGAGCAGGCCCAGCTGCAATCCAAACGAGGCCCAAGCCATTGAAGCCCAACAGTCCTTCGAGACTCAATGAAAAAGAAATGGCCCAGCGATGATTGATAGTTCAATTTAATAATATGGAATTTGCAAATTGAATGTGCAGTGTTCTGTTGTCCATGCGTGAGTCCCACTTGCCAATATTAATTCAAGCCAAGCGCGTGTATTACTTTTTTGCTGTCATCCAATTCACTCGCACATGAATTGCAAGTTTTTCCTACCAGCCACTCTTGGCCACGTGTCCAAGCATACAAGGAATACGAGGATGGAACTTTCGAGACAAGCTTTGGCTATAAATATAGAAGGCACAAGATCCGAGTATCATCATTAGTCACATTTTTTTTACTTGCATTTTTATTTTTCACACACTCTTTTTATTTAGTACTCCCTCCGTCTCATAAATATTGTCCATATTTCCTTTTTAGGGTGTCTCAAAATAATTGTCCACTTTCTATTTTAAGTAAGTTTAAGAGAATTTAGTGGGAGAATATTCTATTTGAGTGGTTGAGAATGATAGTGGTCTCACTTTTATTAAAGTGTGTGTTTTTTGTCTCCTGACAATAATTTTGAGACGGAGGGAGTAGAATTTATATTTTAGCTTTTAAGCTTTGTATTATTTAGTCTTTTCTTTTACCTTATTTTCAAGTGCTTATTTGTATCAAACCTCTTGGCTTATTAATGAAAGTTATGTTTATGGTTTACTTAAGTGCTTATTTCTTCTATCATCTCTTTCTTTATTTTCTTTTTCTTTTCTTACCTATTAAGTTATATTAGCTTATTAGCTTATTATAACTTATTTAGGTTTTGCTTTTTGGGTTAGCTTTTTCTATAAGTTTATCCATTAAGCTCTTTTATTTGTTTTTCTTCTATAAAACTTTTTTTTTTTTTTTTTTTTACTTTTCATAAATAGTTTTTATTTCATTTTTTTTTATAAAAAGTTTACATTTTTATAAGTTTTAGCTTATTATGTCTTATTATCTCTTCTCTTCTTCATCCTCTAGCTCGATTCAAACAACAAAAGAGGTGCATGAGCTTGTTAAGCTCGGCTTATTTTACAAATAAGTCTTGACATCTCTTAAGTTTGAGAGCACTTTTCTTTATTTTTAGCTTTTTTTTATGTAGCTTATTAATTAGATCTATTAGTTTTATCAAGTTTTTCATAAAAAGGTTGCAACTTTTTAAGTTTTTAGTGAACAATAAGCTATTTATTAGCTTGTTCATGTAGATCTAGTCCTTAAAAATACCCGATTCGCGTTTAATCTTCGGATGGAACAACTTTGCTTCGGGTGGACTTAGATCTAATAGTTTTTAGTTATAAAGTTTAAATATTTTTAATTTTTAGATCACTTTTAGCTTATTTACATTTAGTAGTAGTGCTTATTATTGCCTAACTCTTATTAAAGTTTGTGTCTTTTTTGTGTTTATCATCATCTCTACCGCTAAGGCCGGAGCTTAAGGGTCATTAAGCATTTTTAATACATAAAGTTTGAAACTTTAGTAATTTTTAAGCTTGTTAGTGAATAAAGTTTTAAACTTTACTTACTAATTAGTGGATAAGATTAATAAAGTTGTAAACTTTTGTGTTAATTTATGCTTATTTGATCGGGTGGTTTTATTCCTCTCGTTTTGTCACTCGGGTTCTACTTTCTTTACTTTTTGAATCTTTACTAGTTATTAATTTTAGTGTAGTAGTTATGTTTACTTTTCTTGAATTAATTGCTATATGTTGGTTTGCTATGCTTAGTGAGTAGACTTTTTATATACTTGTTGAGTAGATTATTTCGTGAATTAAGTGCGGTTTTATAAAAGTTAGAAAATCTATTGGTTAGTAATTTTAAGTTACTTGAATTGAAATTTTGGTTGTTTAAGCGGGCAAAAGCCGTGAAAATAATTGGGTTTTAATCTAGATATTGATATCTCTTTATGAAAAATTATTGTGACAAAATAATTATTTGTAAAAGATATTAATTTATCAATAAAGGGCTTAATTGAAATAATAAACCACACTTAAGGATCTTGATAATTTGCTTAACAAGTATATATCTTGTCATCGTATATTTCTTATTCGCTTGCTTAGCATAATTTAGTTCATTATTTTTAGTTGTTATCTTTTATCGTTAACTTTAGTTTAATTATTTAATTGCTTTTAGCTTATTTGTGTTTAGCTTTCTTGTTTTACATGCTTTTTATTTGCTTTCTAATTTACGTTTTCTTTAAGAACCAAAAACCAAAATTCCCTTTATTCATTCAAACCACCATAACTTTTAAACAACGAATCGATCATCCATTTCACCCTCATTGGGAGAACGACCCGAGAGTATCCGTACTTCCGGTAAAAATCTTATGTACTAAAAAATACAAATCAAAAAATGGCGCCGCTGCCGGGGAGGTGTGTTAGCGATTTTTCGTTTCGGAGTTTGAAGTTTGGTGTTTAAAGACCCTCCTCCGTGGAGTTCCATCGCTTGTGTAAATACTTTTCATAAATTATAAAAATACAAAAATAAAATAATCATAAACATTTTTCCTAAAGTGTTTAAAAAAAAAACCCAAAAAGATTTTCCTTTTCATAATTTGTTTTCCTTTTATGTTTGCTTTTATTAAAAACCCAAAAGTATTCTTTTTTATCCTCTGAACCGTCAATTCTTTATCTCTTTACCCTCTTATTCGTATAATTCTTCTCGATGTCTTCGTCTTACCATTATGGTTGTCAATGGTGTGGGGGACCTCAAAATGGTGGGAATTGTCCCGGTTGTAGCATTGTGAATACGGGAAACGAGTTTGTCTACGACCAACATCCCTACAGTGAAACAACTGATTTCCTTAACCAATCCCCATACCATGAGACGGAGTCATACTCGTGTGAGTACTGTGGAGGTCCTCACCAAGGTTTTCAATGTCAAGCCCAATTTAACAATACAACCTTTGGTTATGAACCTTATCCATATACTTCACCAAACCCGTCACAACAATCATACTGTTGTGAGTATTGTGGAGGTCCGCACTTTAATTCCGATTGTCAAATGCAGAATCCAATTGTTTACGAGCAAGTTCCTTATGACTATTCTTATGACCCACCTCCACAATACCAAGAGATTCAACCACAACATCCGCAAATTCCTCAAGATAGTTTCCAAAGATGTATTAATATACTCGAAGAATTTATGGATAAACATGGTATCGAAAAAGATCCTCATCAGAAAACGTATGGTGAATTACTTGCCGAAGATCGAGCATCTCGCAACGAAAGATCTATGTTAGAATTACTCGAAGAAGAAAAACGAGCAGCTCAGATTGAAAAGTGTCTTGAAGAAATACGAATTGAGGAGCAAGCACTTGAAAGACGTGCCCGATGGCTCGAGACTTACATTGACGATGATGATGAGGATTCCATCCAAATGAAAGAATATTATGCGAGTTTATCTGCTGAAACCCCTCCCGTTTCTGAGCCTTTCATTTCTGACTCTTCCCCTTCACTCACACCGGTTGAGAGAAGTGACGTCATTTTGGAAAAGGTCAATGATTCTATGTCTTCGATAATTGTTAAACCCGTTGACTCCCTCATAATGGGGGACGAGCCTCTTAGCACTATTCCGGAAACGGAATCGTCTAGTGTTAAGAGCCTTGACCCAATCCCAAGTGAGTCCGAGGATATATCTGACAGTGATTGTGATTCGTTTTTGTGTGATTCTCTTGACATTTTCGAGGTTACTTCTGGGATTTTCTCAAATCCTCTTTTCGAATTCAATGACGACTACACCTTTTGCGAAGTTAATCCTCTTTTCGACAAAGATTTTGAGTCCGATTCAGAGAGCACAACGGAAGTGGTGGATAGTGCTAGCTCTCAGAGCACACCACTTGTCCCATCTCTGTGTTCCGACCTTTCTCTCCCGTCATGTGATGTTATGCAAGATGAAGAAAGTGATGAATCTGACACTGAAGATATTATGGAGATTGATTTTGAAATGAAGACCGAGATGAATGAATTGATTAAAGTAGTTGAAGAAGATATTCTTGATAAGCCGCCAAGTGATCCTGATATGGAAGAAATGACTTATTTCTTGATGATCCAATACCGCCGGGTATTTAGAGTGACGGTTGCGACTCTGATCAAGATGTCCTTTTTCTTGAAAGCTTGCTTAATGATGATTCTGTTTCCTCTGTTGAGTCGACCCTCACTTATCCCGTTGAGCCCACATGTGAAGAAAAAATTTTCAAACCCGGGATATTCATTGATGAGTTCTTTGTTAAAAACATCATTCGAGATAAGGATCCTCCGATGGATGCCTTCGTTGTTGAGCCTACACATCTATTGCCTTACCATGGACTCCCTTCTTCTATGGAGTCGTTTCTCTTTGATCCGTCATCCCTTCGTCCACCCGCAAAACCGCCGGATGATGGATCACTCTTTCTTGATACACCTTATGAGAGTTTGAGGAATGTTATCCCATTTGTGCTGGAGCCCGACACTTTCTTTTCCTCCCAACCCACCCATTCTCTTTCCCTCCGGAGTGAGGATACCATCTTTGATCCGGGTATCCCTTCCGCTTGTTTCCCCAAGGACAAATGAATTCGAGGACGAGTCAGGCTAGCGACTCGGTGATCAAAAACAGTAGCGCTTCGTGGGAGGCACCCCATGCTTATCTCTATCTTCTTTCTATTTTCTCTAATAAGTAACGTGAGGAGGTTCGCCTCTTCTATTTCTCGTGTTTCGTGTTGTTGTTTATGTCCAGGATTTTCCTCGATATATGAAGACTCTCGTGCTCGAAGTTTTTTTCTCCACTCGAGTTTCATGTTTCGACGCTCTTATGGAAATCCGATATCCAAAATCTTTATCGATTATTGTTTATCTATTAGCATAACTAACCAATGGCTTTAGATTTGCATTGAGAACCCGTACCTTTAAAACATTGAGGACAATGTTTCGTTTTAGTCTGGGGTGGGTAATCTTTCGATTAGATTTTTGCCTAGCACTGTGACGTGTACTCTCGCAACCCCGTTTTTCCTTAGAAATTGAAAAAAAAAAATTGTGCAAAAATTGTGAAAAATTTAAATTTTTTTGTAAGCTTTTGTTAAGTCTTTTTGATTGAAAAGTTTGCTAGTCTCTTAGACAAGAAGCTATAAAATGCGAATTCTAGCTCACAAGGCCAAGAATTTTCAAGTTTCCCTGAGTGACTTTAAATATGCATGACTTAATTTCATTAGACGAAGCATTTGCTAAATTAATGTATATGTTTTGACACCTTGTTGACTTTTCGCTGGTGAGAGTAGGAATAGAATTCTGACTTGACCGGGCGTGTTGAGCCCTAGCTTGTTCCCTTAACCATAGATAATCTAAAATTTATCGGCTAAGCATCCGCGGATCTCATTATTTGGGATTTTAAATTTGCGGAGATCGAGAAATGATAGAGTTACTTATGAGTCTAGATGCTAAGCGTGGAGTAGTTGGTTCTCTTTAGAGCCCATCGAAGGTACTTATGGCTTTTTGTTCCCACAAGATTGTTTCACCCCATATTTGTGAATAAATAATTAGAGATGTTGAGTTTTTGGCGATAGTTAGTTCTTTATCTTCTTAAAAGAATCTTTGTTTTAAAAATTGGGTACACATCAAGGAGTCGTAATAAGCAATAAATAAAGTTATGAGCTGCGGTTCGAGATCGGACCCTTGGATCTTTAGCCAGGATTGAGTGAGGTCTTGGTCTAACCCACTGGGATCCTCATTTCATGAAGCCTAGAGTCTTGGAATTACCCCGTGAAGCTCCGTAGTTCATAGCTTATATAAGTAAAAGTATAAGTGAAAAAAAAATGATGATGAAAAAAAATAAATAAATAAAAATAAATAAAAAAAATGAAAAAGTCAAAAATATAAGTGAATAAAAATTCCTTGATGTGGACCTCATTTTTGAGACAATGGTTCTTGAGAGAAGATGGATAACTAATTAGCGACTTAGCTTTGTATCTTTATCGGAATAAAAATTATCGAAACGAGAAATTTGAAGAAATTCATTTCTCACAAAAATAAAATAAATAGAGGAAAATAGGAAAATGGGAGCAAAAGGTAATTACACAAGTAACTTCCATGGGTAGTGTTAGCATCTAGAATCATATTTAACAATGATTTCGATTTTACGCTTAGTTTGGGGATTTGTGAAAAATCAGGGACGATGTATTCTATCCGTATGGTCACTTCACGCTGTGTTGTGTTTCCTACTCCGTGATCCTAACGTGTCGTTTGAAAAATGTTGGAGTTATTGATCGACATGAAAGTTCAACAAACCGTCACTCATAGTTGGAATGTGCTTAAACGTAATATCTATATGTGAATAAAAAGGTAAACGGGGCGTTTTTAGAATTAAGGGTTCTTAATCTCTTTTGAGGAATCTTTGCTACTTCTTCATAGGTTTAGTAGAAAGAGATTGAAATACTTAGTTTTAAAAGCGTGAGTTGATTACATTGCGTGAGGACACGGCAGGTGACAACTAGCTCTAATAACTACCTTGAAGGTGTAAACAAACCTCGAAAGGTTGTCAAACCCGTCAGAGTTCATGTCTACCAAGAGTTTCTCGAATGATACATTCTACTCGGACAAGTCCTTTGCGAAACACGTTTACATTACTAGCGAACTAGCTTGAAATTATTACCCGTCCAGGACAAGTCTTTTCGAGTTACTAACAGTTTAGTACCGTCAATTCGTTGGTTAAGTCTATTACACAAAGATTCATTTGAATTTACACAACATATTTCTTATCACATAATTTTCTCCCCCTCAAAAATGGCATATAAAATGTTATTTTTGAAAAGTTGAGAATAAATATGACCATTTCGAGTGTTGCGGGAAGATGACCACTATGAACAATTTACGAACAAAGTTTTAACTCAAGTACTCCCCCTCAACTAGTGATATAAACGGTTGAGGTTTTGAAAATCATACGGGGAAGTACTTGTCCTTTTGAGCAAAACCTTGAAAAATGAAAGGTTTGATAGGTTTTACTCAAAAGTAAGAAGCTTTCGCTTCTTTTATAAGGATTGTGGCACTGAAGCATACCACAGGGTCCTTCCTTGACAATTACGGGTTGTACACTGTTATGTGTGCACAAGCCATCGACATATATAATCACACATCCAAATGTAATAATGAAGGAAAGAATTCAAGGGGTACCAGGAAGTCCAGTGATGTTGCCAGGAGTGCGAACAGGGCGTTGATATCCGGTGATGTTAATCCTGGGTCGACCACCAACAAAGCTTTCCAAAGTTCTGAACTGATCCCTTCTATTCAACCTTTCATCAATCATTTTGATGATCCTCCTCACATCCCTTCGATCCTGAGAATTCCATCGCTTAGGAGACCCAATCTTGTGACGTATGTCCTTCAACCTATAGGCCAATCTGTCCCTAACCATCTTCAAAGTGTGATCACCAACCTTGCTCGACACAAACTAGTTGAAGGTCTCCCACGATTCCGGTATTCAAAAGATCACCTTTGCTCAGCTTGTGAACAAGGAAAAAGCACTCGTGCTCATTTTCCTTCAAAGGTGGAACACAGCTCTCAGCATGTGCTTCATCTTCTTCACATGGATTTTTGTGGCCCGATGCGCGTGCAAACGATCAATGGCAAACGCTACATCTTAGTAATTGTTGATGACTACTCCCGATGGACTTGGGTCTACTTTCTTCGAAGTAAAGACAAAGCTCCACAAATGATCATCACCTTTCTCACGAAAATACAGGTTCAGCTCCGCAACACCGTCAGGCTAATCAGAACAGAAAAAGGAACTGAATTTGTTAACCAAACCCTTCGTGAATTCTATGAGAAAGTGGGAATTCAGCATCAAACATCTATTGCACGTACACCCGAACAAAACGGAGTTGTTGAAAGACGAAACCAAACGTTAGTGGAAGCTGCAAGAACAATGTTAATCAATGCTAAACTTCCAGATTACTTGTGGGCAGAAGCTGTATCTACTGCATGCTATACTCAAAACCGTTCTATGATCACAAAACGCCACAACAAAACACCTTTCGAGCTTGTCCACAACCATAAACCGAATCTCAAACACTTTCATGTATTTGGATCCCTTTGCTATCCGAATAATGATCGTGATGATTTTGGAAAGCTCAAAGCCAAAGCCGACATTGGAGTCTTTATTGGATATTGTGAGAATTCTAAAGGTTACCGGATCTGGAATCGTCGTACAAAACAGGTGATGGAAACGATTCATGCTCATTTTGATGAACTCACGGAAATGGCTTCTGAGTATAACAGCTTAGAACCCGGACACAACCGTTTAAACTTCCCTCAACCCCCATCATCAGCTGAACAAAGCCCCCAGCTCACTCGTCAACAAATGGAAAGGTTATTTGCTCCGCTGTTCAGTGACGATATTGATGACCGTGCTCCAGGTGTATCCGCTATTTCCGCTGCACAACCTGATAATACTCTTATACCTGATACACCTGCTACAACAACTACTGTTGAAGATGCACTTACACCAGTTGACTCCAACACAACAGTTGAACACACCGCTTCCAACAATGATGAACCAGCTGATGATATTCTGAATGAAGTACCCCCACCTGCAGATTTTGATCCAAATGCGTTCTTTAACCCGTTTGCTAATGACACTGCTGCACCTGATGTCGCGGAATCATCAACAAACCATTTGAATCCTCAGAATCTGCACAATGTATACCAACATCAACCCTCTACACATCGATGGACAAAAGACCATCCTCTAGCTAATATTATTGGCAACCCGAATCAACTAGTCGTTACGAGACAACGTCTTCACACAGATGGTGAACATTGCATTTATGCACTCACTGTCTGCCAATCTGAGCCTAAAAACATTAAAGACGCAATGACAAAAGATAACTGGATTGAATCCATGCAAGAAGAACTCAACCAATTCAAACGTCTTGAAGTATGGGAACTGGTTGAAAGACCAACAGGGGTCTACGTCATTTGTCTCAAATGGATTTGGAAAAACAAATTGGATGCTGAAGGGAACGTAATCAGAAACAAGTCACGTCTAGTTGCTAAGGGTTATCGTCAGGAAGAGGGAATAGATTTTGAAGAATCTTTTGCTCCGGTTGCTCGTCTTGAGGCTGTTCGGATATTTCTCGCGTTCGCGGCTCATATGAATATGACGGTCTTTCAAATGGATTTCAAAACTGCGTTTCTCAACGGACAACTGAAAGAAACGGTTTATGTCAGCCAACCCGAAGGATTCGTTGATCCAGAGTGCCTGAACCATGTCTACAAACTAAACAAAGCTCTTTATGATCTCAAACAAGCCCCTCGGGCATGGTACGATAAGCTATCATCTTTCCTCATTGCTAATAATTTCACCAAAGGTTTGGTTGACCCAACTCTTTTTATACAATATCACGGGGCACATATCTTAATTGTTTAAATTTACGTGGATGACATCATTTTTGGGTCTACACATAAAAAGTTTTCAATCGCTTTTTCAAAACTAATGAAGAAAAATTTTAAAATGTCCATGATGGGTGAACTTACGTTCTTTCTAGGACTACAAGTTCATCAATCATCCCGTGGTATTTTCTTGAGTCAGTCCAAATATGCCCTTGAATTGTTAAACAAATTTGGAATGAAAACCTGTGATACTTATGCCACACCAATGACTCATACCAAGAAGCTAGATGTTGATTTACATGAAAAATTAGTGGACCCTACCAAATACCGAAGTATTATTGGGTCTCTCATGTATCTAACAGCTAGCAGGCCTGATATTGTCTTTGCCGTTTATCTATGCTCCCGTTATCAGTCGCGACCAACTGAAACCTACCTCTCTGAGGCTAAAAGAATCCTCCGATACATTAAGGGAACCATTAACTTGGGGATCTGGTATCCGAAGGATTCTGGTTTTGAACTAATCGCTTTTTCAGACGCTGACCACGCAGGATGCTTAGACTCAAGGAAAAGTACTTCAGGAGCTCTACAATTTCTTGGTGATAAACTAGTGTCTTGGCAATCAAAGAAGCAGGATTGTACATTGCTGTCATCAACCGAAGCAGGATATGTAGCCATGTCCGCGTGTTGTGCTCAAGTCATCTGGATGAGAACACAACTCAAAGACTATGGTTACGTATTTGACAGAATCCCGATGTACTGCGACAATCGGAGTGCCATTGCGATCTCGTGCAACTCAGTTCAGCACTCGAAATCAAAGCACATCGATCTTCGCTATCATTTCATCAAGGACCACGTGGACCACGTGTAGATCTGATAGGTCACTAGTTTTACAAACACAAGTAATATAGAAAGAGATAAGGCGATTGAACAAGTAAAACACACACA
The DNA here is from genome assembly GCA_019973895.1 of Chrysanthemum seticuspe. Classification (NCBI taxonomy): domain Eukaryota; kingdom Viridiplantae; phylum Streptophyta; class Magnoliopsida; order Asterales; family Asteraceae; genus Chrysanthemum; species Chrysanthemum seticuspe. The sequence continues at coordinate 153,150,333 of BPTQ01000006.1, forward strand.
CACACACGATATAAAGCACGGTTAGGCGTAGATGTGTAATGAGAGAAATAACTTGAACAACCAACCCTCAAGTGAGGGTTTACATAAGGTATTTATAGGAGGAAAGCTAGGGCAACACTCCTAGTTTCCATCCTTTCTCTTATGGGCTTGGGCCTAAGCTCATGGGCCTTCTACATAAGCTTAAGGCTAATAACAAACATAAAGGGCATAATAAGCTACCTATTACATAAGAATGACTAACACTTAAATTATAGTTTTGGAGTGATTCCAACAGTGAAAGATGTCTCAAGTGTCAAAACAAAGACATTAGTAAAAGGTGTCGATCGTTGATAGTGTAGGCATTAGTGAAGGGTTCCTAGAAGTCAAGTCACAAGACATTAGTGAAGAGTGTCTTAAAGATCTAGTCAAAGTCATTAGTGAAAGGTGCCTAAGATGTATATTCGATATGGTGTGTTTCGATGTACAAGATAGACTAGTATTAGATCCAAGGATATTGATATCCCTGATCATGTTGTAATAAGGAGTTAGTCTCCTTTGGGGTTAGGTGATTGGTGTAGTGTTGGGTAGTAGTTCTTCCATTTTAATGGAACTCGGTACTTAGCCTAGTACCGGATAAAGGGTAGGCGACGTTGTGGTAGGTGTGGTTCACCTTGGTATGAAAGAACCCGGTGGTTAGCCTAGTACCGGAAAAAGAGTAGGCGATGTTGTGAAGGTTTCTCCACCATAAGGGGTCGGTGTTGTGTAGTGATTACGAACTCTCGAGTAGGTAACTCGGGGAGTGGAGTAGGGCAAGGAAGGTATCCTTGTAGCCGAACCACTATAAATACTCGCGTTGTGGTTTTGTGCTTTTTACTCGTAATCTTTTCATTACATAGTTATATTTCTATATGTTTGTTTATCAACATCCTACACACATCCAAATAGATTGACATAAGTCGATCTAAATAGTTTAAAACGAGTTTTAATTGGCAAAACTATTCAAACCCCCCCCCCTTCTAGTTTTCCACAGGTTTAGTTCTACCTCGTGGAAGAACCCGGTATCTAGCCTTGTACCGGATAAAGAGTAGGCAACATTGTGAAGGCTTCTCTGCCATAAGGAGTTGGTGTCGTGTAGTGTTTACGAACTCTCTTGTAGGTGACTCGGGGAGTGGAATAGGGCAAGGAGGGTGTCCTTGTAGCCGAACCACTATAAATACTCGCGTTGTGGTTTTGTGCTTCTTACTCCTTATCTTTTCATTACATAGTTATATATGCTTGTCTATCAACATCCAACACACATTTTTAATAGATTGACATAAGTCGATCTAAATAGTTTAAAACCAAGTTTTAATCGGTAAAACTATTCAACCCCCCCCCCTTTCTAGTTTTCCACATTTCCGCTTACGAGATAAGATAGATTTAGCAACACAATTATCATGACAACCAGAAAACATGCTTGTACGAAAAATAATACATGATGCTTCAAACATAAAATTCAAAGTACTCGAAGATTCAACATTCGTTACATCACTTTTGCTATTACATTCATCTAACGCAATATCTAAAGTAGGTGCAACATGTGTTTTATTCAAGTTCCTAACATGATCCTCTACTTCAGAGGCTTTTAGTGGTCTTCTCTTACGTTGCAACTTCCTATTATTCGTGTCAGTGCTCTTAAGTCATGTAGAAGTGGAAGGATTCATATTAGTATCTTGTGTTGTATCAGTGGGATTCCTAGTGTCAATTTTAAACATTCCAGGTGCAAGAACATTTTTGTTACTAGACTTATCATTCTCATATTTCAGCAACTTCTCTTTCAACTCTATGATAGTGTGTAACCAATCTTGATTTTCAGAGCGTAAGTTTCGATTAACATTTAGTACTTCGAGTGTAAACAAGATGATCATCAAGATCTTTTGACGCTTTAGCACGCGTCTTTTTGAGTAAATTAAATATGACACCATATTCTGTTTTGACTTTTTCAATTTCTTGTTCATATTTAAAATTCTGACACTTCAAAGACGCGTTTTCATCATCCAGTTGTTTGAGTTTTGGTTCAAAAGGTTTTGCACTCGACTGGTTGAGTTTCTTTTGCAAAGCAAGTTCTAGATCAATACAATCATTTTGACACCATTGAAGACGACGTTTTACTTCCGAAATTTCTTCTAAAAAACGCTCATTTTCAGCTTTCAAAGTTTTGATTTGAGACATATTATCAACAATATCAACATTATCAATAGTATCAGCAGCAATATTATCATTAGCAGAGGCAACAGTATAAAACAACACAATTGATATAGTATCAGCACATATAACATCTTCCAAGAGTCGATCAACATGATTTCGAAAAATTTTATTCTTCTTTTTTGTTTTCAAAATCCATGCCTCTATTTCATTGAAAATTGTTTTCATTTGTCCAGTTTCTTTCTGAAGATCCCGTTACCAATATGTTGCACACATATGTAAATTTCGAACATGTGGTAAAAGTTGTTTTTGAAAAATGTTTCTTTGGTCTCTGGCATATGCCGATTGAAAAGTCGCAGCTTTTATTCCGAATTAAGTTCAATTTCACGTTCTAAAATTTTAATGTCAGACATGAATGTACCAAAATATTTAAGAATTTGACATCTTTCGGGTAATGGTGTGATTTCACTCAAACAAGGTAAAGGACCATTAATTTGTGCAACTGGTTTTACGGGACCAACGTCAGAAGAGGACTCATTAATATGTGTGGATAACCCAAGGTGTGTTTGTTTTATCCTGTTGTGGAACAAAAGTTATGAGAGGTCTTTTTGAGTAATGAAAGGTTTGTTATATTCAACTTTTTCCATTTTCAATCGACTCTCATCTTCTGCTTCCCATTCCTCTTCACGATTATATTCAACAATACGCACAATAGATTCATCAAGCATATGTTTGACACTATACAACTTTGTATTTTCCTTGAATGCTCTATGGAAAAAACATGGTTTGTTATCAGCAAGATCTGGCCCATATCCATCTGGATTTGGCTTAAATGTGAACTTTTCAATTGTTATGATAGAGTCACCATGTTTATATACAATATTTTGAAACTCTTTGAGTTTGTTTTGAAAATCGAAAATTTCATCAAGATAGAGATCTTCCCGCTTCCTTGAAGTTTGTTTGAATTTTGAAAACTCTTTTTGACACGAAGACAATTCAAGCTTGGTTTTTGAGTTTTTGAAGTAAGAGTATCAACGTGTTTTTTATGTTCAAATTTTTGTTGTTCTATTTGAGAAATCAAATCATTTTTGGAAACAGCTAGATCACGTATATGTTTTTCTAACGATTGTTCTTTTTTATATGACTTTTGAAAAGCGACTTCAAAACTATATTCACGTTTCTATTTGGTTAAAAAAATTTAAGTTGTAACTTATAGCATTCAAGATCCTTAGTCAATAGTGCCACTTTATCACAAAGATTTTTATTTATCTCATTGCATTTCTCCACTTGAGATTGGGTGGTCAAAACTAAGGTCATGAGCTCTGGATCTAGATTAGACGAAGGTTCATTTTGTTCAACTTGAGTATCAACATATCCATCATTTAGATCCTCAAATGTAGCCTCGGTGTCAACTTGATCATCAAAGGTAACCGAAAGGTCATCTGATCATCAAATGTAACTACGGGATCCATTTGATTATCTTTTTGATGAGATATAGATAGCTAATGTTGAACTCTCTGTTCCTTGTCGGATGCAGATGTAGGCGGAGATATCAGATCATGTATAAGATGTATATTTGGATCTGGTACCTGAGACAAGCCATCAGTGTCATAGACTGGGCCTGTATCATTCATGTGGAGTTCTTGCATGTTGGCCATCAACATTACAGCTGCATTAGCTTGCAAGTCCTCCGTGTCATCATTGGAATCTGCATTGGCCATGAAGCTCTGTGCTTTTTTGGTAAGAGTTTCACCAGCTTCATCTTTGAGAGCCAAGAGTAAAGCCTCCTTGTGATAAGCACTTCCTCTGGTTCTTGGTTTTGGACAAGCATTGGCCAGATGACCCTTCTCATTGCATTTATTGCATCGAAGACCCGTATTCCTATTCTGTACATTTCCCTGATCAACAATCTGAACCCTTTGCTGAGGAGCCACAATGTTATTCCTTCCAAAAGCATTGAACCCTTGTCCATTACCCATGTAGTTACCACTTCCCATCTGACGAGCATTGTTTCTGTTCTGAACCTCAACCCTTCCATTCTGAACAACTTCTTGATTCCTTATGTTAGATGAGGTACGAATACGGTTGTTGGATTTATTTGCAAATCTCCTGAAGGCACGAGCTATTAGTGAAAATCCTTGATTCAACGTATCGAATGCCTCTGCATCATTATTCTGTGTATCACTGTAGAGTGCTGATTCGGAGATGTTATTGTAAGGAAGCAGTTGAGTTTCTTGTGATTACTGTGATGGATCATATGGTGTTATCTGGGCTGATTATGGTGGGTTAGTAAAGACTGTTGGCAGCTGTGGAAATTATGGGTAGCAAGCTTGAGTGAACAAAGCAAGTGTATTTGCATTTGGTAAAGGTGCATGAATTCCACGGAGAGCTATGTCTTTGTTCACTTCCTTTTGATGGTGCTTCAAGTAGTCATACAACATCCAGTACTTTGCATTGTGGAGGTTCTTAGCTTAACGGATGAATGTAACATACTTTTCCATATCAGGACCGAGACAGCTTAGGAACTTTATGTTGATTGCAATTTTGGTCATAATGATGTTGTGTATGTCCAAGTCATTGATGAGTTCTGTAAACCGATGATAGTATGACTCTAATGATTCCCCCTTATCAATCATGAAGATTTCATATGATGGGTAAAGTTTTGATTCCATGTCTTCTTGATTGAGTTATGTGCCTTCCATTAGAAAATGAATGTGATCCCACATAGCTTTTGCATTTTTCTGAGCATCAACACTACGGAGAATCGGATTGGGTAATCCCAAAAGGATATATTGCATTGCAAGTTCATCAGCTTTAAAGTGAAGTAGCTGTTCTGCAGTGATTTGATCCATAGTGAGAGTGGAAGTAGTGTCATCTCTTGGTGGATTAGCATTTGGATCTTCGGGTATTGTTGTAGTAGGCATTTGAAAAGAACCTTCAAGGATGACCTTCTTCAAGAACTTACCATGAGGTTTATTAAGATCATAGAATCGAAGAACCGCATAACCCATTGATCATAGTTTTCGGAAGTGAGCATTGGAGGTCTATCAAGGGATCCAGCTTCATGAATGGATTGTTTGCTACTTATAGCTTCACACATTTTTGTAAACCAAGTAGGTTCCTTTTGCGTTGTTGCATTCATAGCATACTTTTCTGGAAACTGATATTGAAAGTAGTTACCATACTGATGTTGTTGTGGAGGGAATTGTTGAGGGATTTGTTGTGGTTGTGGTTGTGCATATTGATGAGGAAAGTAATTTCCAACTTGTTGTGGTTGTTGCTGAAATTGTGGTTGAGGATATTGTTATTGTTGCTGCTGAGGATATTCATGAGGAAAGTAGTTGGAGTATGGTGGTTGAGACATCTTTGAAACTTGTGTTGATGATGGATCTTTGTAGTTGAATGAAACTTGGTGTTGTTGTTGAAGATGTACTTAGGCGTAAAAAATTCCTTAGGCGTAAACTTCCTTTAGGCGTAAACCTTCCTTAGGCGTAAACATGATGGTTTAAAAGTAAGCTTAGTCGTAAACTAAATACTTATAAGTAAGGAACCTTAATCGTAAGATAAATCTTAGGCGTAAAGTGTTACTTGTAAGTTTTGGCTTAGTCGTAAAACTAGGTTTTGAACCAAAATCTTTCACACTTGTCCAAGTATGAGAGATATCCACAAGTCGAACTGTTTTTCAAGCTTATCCAAGCAAGGAAAACACTGAGTCACAAACAGCTTTGAAGAATTTGATGAAGATTCCTTAGGCATAAAGACTGCTTAGGCGTAAACTCTGGCTTAGGCGTAAATGTTACGCATAAGAATAGGGTTTAGTTAGGCGTAAGATAAGGGTTTTGAGTTACGCGTAAAACAAGGGTTTTGCTTACTCGTAAAGCCAACAGAAATGACCAAAATGAAACTTTAAGCACCAAAACAATTTGTACACTCGATTTTTTTTGTTAAAACAGCTTCAATAACACTTAAATAACAAGAAAGTTTTGAACTTTATGAGCCAAAGTGAATTTCAAGCTTATGTGTAAAGATGAAGAATGAATAGAAAATGAGTGACAAATGTAAAATAACACGTAAAGTTTAAAACTTTTTGCTAAAGCTAGGATTCTAAACACTATATAAACCTTAAAACATAAGAATCTTGAAGATTTTAGTGCAAAAATCAAAGTTTTATGCATATGAAATGGTTTAAAATGAGAAAAAGCTTAAGTGTATCTCACAAAACTTCAAAAAAAATGTTTCACTAAACAAAATGGTGATTGATACCACTTTTAGGTCACCATGATATGAACATAAGTATGTATAATGTATAAAGAATGATAGAGAGGAGGAGTAGACGGTCGGATTCTCACACACAAGTAATATAGAAAATGTTATGCTTAATGAAAGAACCAACAACTCTCAAATGAGAGTTTACATTGTATATATAGGCAAGGGATATAGGGCAACATGTCTAGTCCCTTTCCTTTGCATCACGGGCTTTTGCCTAGGCCCATGGGCTTACTACATAAGCCTAGCATTAAATACATACTTATAAGCCACAATTAAGCAACCTATTACATATGAATGACCGACACTTGAAATACTAGTTACAAGTGATCCCAACACTCATTGTCAAGGTTGATAGCCCTTGTGTCCTTATTGTCATGAAATAAAGTTTCAAGATGGTCCCATAAGTCTTTTGCAAAGCCCGGTCTTGAGACTACTTGTTTTTGTAAAGAATCACAAAGGGATTCGAGGATCCACATCTTGATGAGATCGTCAAGTTTGCATCATTCCGGATCGGGAGTACTAGAGGAAGCTTTTTCCTCGATGTGGGATTTTAGTCCAAGACTACCAAGATGAATCTTGAGAAAGGAACTCCAAGAATTAAAGTTGTGTTTGTCAAGATCGAGTTTAACGGGGACTTTGTTTGTGATGCTAAATGGAATAAGCTTTTCAGTGTTAGGTTGTGGTGGTGTAGGGATGTCACCTCCGGTCATATTTTCCGATTAAGGTGCTAGGGTTTTGGAGAGGTTTGGCGGCAGAAAAGCTGTGAGTGAGGAGAGATCCGACTGTTTTGGAGATAAGGGAGGAAAGGATCGCTGTTTTAACTGAGGTGTGATACCATGTTGAAGGTTATAATTCCTTGCCTTATTATTGATAATGACTAATGAATATATAGATTACAAAGAGTGTTCTAGAGACTGGGCCATATAAGGCCTTACTACAAAATAATACAATCGGGCCTAAGGCTATTAACATGTACTGACTAATAGAATCATGGTGAAAAAAATATGTTTTTTGGTGTTTTTTTGGGGGAAAAAGTTCCTATTTCTTCGAGTAAGGTTGAATTTCTCCGAGTTAGGATGAAGTTCTACTAGTAAGGTTGAATATCTCTGAGTTAGGATGAAATTATCCGAGTAAGGAACCAAGTAAGCAAATCCTCCGAGTAAGGAACCGAGTAAGGAAATTCTCCGAGTAAGGAACCAAGTAAGCAAATCCACCGAGTAAGGAATTTCAGAGTTCTTCTACTAAGGAATTTCAGATAATTCTTCTACTAAGGAATTTCAGAATTCTCCGCGTAAAGAACCGACTTAGGAACCGAGTAAGGAAATTCTCCAAGTAAAGTACCAAGTAAGCAAATCCTCCGAGTAAGGAATTTCATAATTCTTCTACTAAGGAATTTCAGAGTTCTTCTACTAAGGAATTTCAGAATTCTCCTACTAAGGAATTTCAGAATTTTCCAAGTTAGTATTCACCAAAACACATCAGATATTATTGGTCTACACTTAATAGAACATGATTTGATTACACTTATCAAACATAATTCGTTTCATCGTTTCATCATCTTAACACCAATTTACCGTACCTCAAACCACGTATAGCTTAAAAGATCATGATCAAGAATCACAATCAAATGACAACGGCTAGTATCAGATTTTTGTGACTACAGAATTTTGGTACGATATTGCTTATTTCGGTTTAAAGTTCATTTCACGGACACGTGTACTTATTTATCTCAAAGTTTAGAGGTTGGATGGATGCATGACTTTCAGAGATACTTGTTTGAGCATTCATTTGTAGTGATTAAGACTTGGACATCTAGCTAAATGTGTGATCTATAAACGCATACGTCGGTTCTTATTGCTCACATTAACTATCACTTTAAGGAGTTATGTTGTAGTACTCAGTGTCACATATATTTGTGGATAGTCTAAGAGGCGGATATCTCATATATTGTTTGACTGGTTTGGGTATATGGCACTACATATGCTTTAAAGAGTTACGTTATAGTACTCAGTGTCACATGTAGTTGTAGATAGTCTAAGAGGCGGATATCTCATATATTGTTTGATTGGTTTGGGTATATGGCATTACCTATGCTTTAAGGAGTTACATTGTAGTGCTTAGTATAGGTTCTTAGTCACACTTTCGTACAAGATTAAGTCACATGTCTAAGGGGTGTTTACTTCATTCTTAGATTAGTTATATTGGGTTGTCTCCATTCAATGGTCATTTACTAGATTGTTGGATTTTGAAGAGGTCACTTATACGTTGAAAAGAAGAGATGAGATTGTAGATAATGACAGTCGTATTTTTTTTGACATATTCTCACGGAAAATGTGCTTAAAAAGCTATGGCTTTAAATATTGCATCAAGTAAAAGGTAATTTTATGACATGTACACAACATTATGATGATTCCGATAACTCGCAACCAACATGAGGGAGAAGTACACGAAGGAAAAAGTAGTGTTTTGTCTTCTGTGATTTATTGTTTGAGGGAACTGTGCTTAATACCAAAGAGGTAACAATAATGTGTATTGTGGGGCTTATTACCAAATTGAATGCAAATTTATGTAAGTTATGTTATTATGTTGCTACCCGACCAAACAACCATTGTGCTACATTCAAGTAGCTTGTCTACTTTATCCGCTGTGTGATTAGAAGATTAAAGATATTCCATAAGGGTTGTCAGTTTGGGAGGGAGAAGATAAAAGAAAAAGGCTCACTAGCTAGGAGGGAGTAATAACTTAACTAGACCATTACAGTTAAAGTTCAGAGCTACAAGGATTAGCGCCTTCAGTGGACAAAGATCAAATGCCGAAGTATTTGGATGAAGGAACTTCAAGGATCATGCAAAAGGAGTTCAGATCTGAAAAAGGTCAGAGCCTTTAGATCAGAGCCGTCAATGCCACAAATCAAAGCCGAGATCATTGTAAGAGAGAACTTCAAATCATCCTCAATATTTAGACTAAAGAGACTCTGCGCTTCAACAACATTTCATTATTGTTATTTAACTTTGATTATGTATTTATAGGTCTCATTGTAACCATTCACGTGTGACGCTATCTTGGAGGGAGATTGTTAGCCTTGCTATTTTATGAAGATAACGTCTTACACGTGAATTGGACTAGATATGTAATATAGTTGCACCCGTAAGGACTAATAATGTACACGGGGTAAACTAGTAATGTTAGGAGCCTATAAATATGCCTCATGACTCTCCATTAGGGTGTGAAAAAAGTGTGGTTGTAAGCTTATTCATTTCATATTAATAAACTTCCTTTCTTTCACTTTTTTTTCACCATTCTCTCTCTAGAATTAATCATGTATTTCGATCAACCTCGACCTACTGAAAGTGTTTCTTGATATCAACAGATCGTTTACTTATTAAATGAACGAACATTAACAATATTTTACGAATATTTATGTTCGTGAACGTCCGATTATGCGTTCGTTTATGTTCATTTATTTATTTATGTCCGTATATCATATTTTTTAATTGTATAATTTAAAATTGGTTTATTTAAACAAAAAAAACACTTATAAAATAATATATTGTTCATAATTTAATAATGTTTATATATGTTTGCCTATGTTAATTTATGTTCGATCGTTTATGTTCGTTTAGCGTTCGTATAGTGTCTTAATGAACGAATATAAATGAACATGAACAACTCATTTTCTTAATAAACGAACATGAACAAGAAAATTCGTCAGTTTAAGCGTTCGTGTCCATTTATTTGTCTGGTTAAAATTAAATGAACGAACATGAATAACGCTCCGTTCATATTTGTCCGGTTTGTTTACAGATCTAATATGAAGTTTCATATTTAACTTTGTGGTTTTGTTAACGACATTCCAAAGATTTATGGTTATCAAACAAATGATTTTTTGTACAATATATTACCTAGAAATGATTCTTACCTGATAGATATTTCGGAAAAGGTGAAGACAATTCTACTAAAAATGACAAAATATTATTACTTAAGTTTGATCGGATGAATTTTTTTTTTCTTCTCACAACCAATTATATAGTAAAATATCCAATTTTTTAATTAATGATGTCTTTAACAAAACCATTAACTTATAATATGTGAAAGAAAGTGTTTGTTTTAGTTATTTTACATGTGAAGTGATTTAAAGACTTAAATTTTTTGTTAATTTATTGGTTGTAGTAATCGGGTCCACTTTCACAACTCAATAAGTTAATAACACATAAGTTAAGCACAAAATTAGTCATGAGTTTTAGACTTTTAGGTTTCTCAAGCTTTTTCCAATTTATAAATAGAAAGACAGATGATGTTTTAATGAAGAACTTAAAGGCAACGACCAAGTTTGATGTTTTAATGAAGAACTAAAGGTCAACAACTAACTCTGTGTGTGGGGAAAATACAATGTGTTTGGTTAAGAGAATTGAAGATGAAGAAATGGAAATGACTTTAATTCTCGTGTTTGGTAAGCCAGAGAAATGGAAAAGCGGAGAAATTGGAGTAACTTGTGGGGAAATGGAGAGAGTTGAGTAGTGTAATTTAATTAGCCTCATTTCCATTAATTTTGTGGAGAAATTGGAGAAATGGATTAATTTTTTTGAAAAAATGTTTTTTTTTTTTTTTTTTTTTTTTTTTTTTTTTTTTTTTACATTTAAAAAAAAATTTAAAAATATATTTTTTTTTAAAATTATTTAAAAAAAAAAAAGTTTAAAATTATTTTTTTTTAAATAAGTTTTTTTTTTAAATAAATACATTTAAAAAAAAAAATTAAAAGCAAGTTTTTTTTAATAATTTTTTTAAAGAAAGTACATCAATTTTTAAAAAATAAATTTAAAAAAAAAAGATATATTTTTTTTTTAAATAATTTTTTTTAAATATTTTTTAAGAATTTTTATTTAGACAAAATATTATTTAAATAAAAAAAAAATCATTTCTCGGGTCAAGTCTCTGTTGTTACCAAACATTAGAATTGAACAAAATTCTCTACTGATTTCTATTCTCTGATATTCTATTCTCTACTTCATTTCTTTTCTCTGAATTTCTCTCTACCAAACGCACCCTAAGAGAAATTAAAGCTATTACAATTTTATTATATAGTATGATAATTAAAGCTCTTAAAGGTCAACAACAGTCATGGGTATCTTGTAATCATAATTTTTAGCGGAAAAATGATTATTAGACCTATTAATCATACCTACAAATAAAATTAATGATTTAATTGGTTAATTTAAAAAATTGATTGGTGGGAATATAGAGAAGGAAAATACTTAATGCAATTGTACAAGTGATTTAAGAATTAGGTATATATTAAGGCTTGTGTTTTAGGTCTAAATAGCATAACTCTTTTTATCGAACAATATTAGGTGTGGTTGGTTTTTTTCCAATAAGTATTTTTTTCCTCTTTTCACTTCTTTTGTCTGCAAGAGGGCAGAAGTTTCTGTTTGTTTTTTTGCAGACAAATCTGCTTCTTTTCACATCTTTCCTCTTCTAAATTTCAGACATTATTTTTCACTTTTTACCTCTTCTTTCTCAATATGTACACGGGGCAAACTAGTAATGTCAGGAGCTTATAAATACGCCTCATGACTCTCCATGAGAGGTGTGGAAAAGTGTGGTTGTAAGCTTATTCATTTCATATTAATAAACTTCCTTTCTTTCACTTTTCTTTCACCTTTCTCTCTCTACTTTCTCTCTCTAGAATTAATCATGTATTTCGATCAACGTCGATTTACTGAAGGTGTTTCTTGATGTTAACATATCGTTTATATATTAAATGAACGAACATGAACAATATTTTACGAACATTTATGTTCGTGAACGTCTGATTATGCATTCGTTAACGTTGATTTATATTTGTTTATTTATTTATTAATGTTCGTATATCATATTTTTTAATTGTATAATTTAAAATTGGTTTATTTAAACAAAAAAACACTTATAAAACAATATATTGTGCATATTTTAATAAAGTTTACATATGTTTGGCTATGTTAATTTATGTTCGATTGTTTATATTTGTTTAGCGTTTGTATAGTGTCTTAATGAACGAACATAAATTAACATGAACAACTCATTTTCTTAATAAACGAACATGAACAAGAAAATTCGTCAGTTTAAGCGTTCAAGTCCGTTTATTTTTCTGGTTAAAATTAAATTAACGAACATGAATAACGCTCCGTTCGTGTTCGTCCGGTTTGTTTACAGCCCTAATTTGAAGTTTCATATTTAACATTTTGGTTTTGTTAACGACATTCCAAAAATTTATGATTATCAAACAAATGATTTTTGTACAATATATTACTTAGAAATGATTCTTACTTGATAGATATTTCGGAATAGGTGAAGACAATTCCACTAAAAAACGACACAAAATTATTACTTAAGTTTGATCGGATGAATTATTTTTTTCTTACAACCAATTATATAGTAAAACATGCAAAAATTTTAATTAATGATGTCTTTAACAAAACCATTAACTTATAATATGTGAAAGAAAGTGTTTTTTTTTTAGTTATTTTATATGTGAAGTGATTTAAAGATTTAATTTTTTTTTAATTTATTGGTTGTAGTAATCGGGTCTATTTTCACCACTCAATAAGCAAATAACATATAAGTTAAACATAAAATTAGTTATGAGTTTTAGACTTTTAGGTTTCTCAAGCTTTTTCCGATTTAAAAATAGAAAGAGATGATGTTTTATTGAAATTAAAGGTCAACGACTAAGTTTTTCCAATTTTATATATAAAAGGATAGATGATGTTTTAATGAAGAATAAAAGTTCAACAATCAACTGTGTGTGGGGGAAATTAAAGCTATTATAATTTGTTAGATACTCCGTATTATAATTAAAGCTCTTAAAGGTCAACAAAAATGATGGGTATCTTGTAATCATAATTTTTAGCGAACAATGTTAGGTGTCGTTTGTTTTTTTTCAATAAGCATATTTTTCCTCTTTTCACTTCTTTTGTCTGTAAGAGGGCAAAAGTTTTTGTTTGTTTTTTTGTAGACAAAATTGTTTTTTTTCACTTATTTCCTCTTCTAAATTTCAGACATTATGTTTCACTTCTTACCTCTTATTTCTCAATATGTACACGGGGCAAACTAGTAATGTTAGGAGTCTATAAATACGCCTCATGACACTCCATGAGGTGTGTGGAAAAATGTGGTTGTAAGCTTATTCATTTAATATTAATAAACTTCCTTTCTTTCACCTTTATCTCTCTACTTTCTCTCTCTAAAATTAATCATGTATTTCGATCAACCTCGATTTATTGAAGGTGTTTCTTGATGTTAACAAATCGTTTATATATTAAATGAACGAACATGAACAATATTTTACGAACATTTATGTTCGTGAACGTCTGATTATGCATTCGTTAACGTTGGTTTATGTTTATTTATTTATTAATGTTCGTATATCATATTTTTTAATTGTATAATTTAAAACTGGTTTATTTAAACAAAAAAATACTTATAAAACAATATATTATGCATAATTTAATAAAGTTTATATATGTTTGCCTATGTTAATTTATGTTCGATCGTTTATGTTCGTTTAGCGTTTGTATAGTGTCTTAATGAACGAATATAAATGAACATGAACAACTCATTTTCTTAATAAACGAACATGAACAAGAAAATTCGCCAGTTTAAGCATTCGAGTCCGTTTATTTTTCTGGTAAAATAAAATTAACGAACATGAATAACGCTCCGTCCGTGTTCGTTCGGTTTGTTTACCGCCCTAATTTGAAGTTTCATATTTAACTTTTTGGTTTTGTTAACGACATTCCAAAAATTTATGGTTATCAAACAAATGATTTTTGTACAATATATTACTTAGAAATGATTCTTACTTGATAGATATTTCCGAAAAGGTGAAGACAATTCTACTAAAAAAACAACACAAAATTATTACTTAAGTTTGATCGGATGAATTATTTTTTTCATACGACCAATTATATAGTAAAACATGCAAAAATTTTAATTAATGATGTCTTTAACAAAACCGTTAACTTATAATATGTGAAAGAAAGTGTTTTTTTTAGTTATTTTATATGTGAAGTGATTTAAAGATTTAAAAAAAATTTAATTTATTGGTTGTAGTAATCGGGTTTATTTTCACAACTCAATAAGCAAATAACACATAAGTTAAACATAAAATTAGTTATGAGTTTTAGACTTTTAAGTTTCTTAAGCTTTTTCCGATTTAAAAATAGAAAGAGATTATGTTTTAATGAAATTAAAGGTCAACGACTAAGTTTTTCCAATTTTATATATAAAAGGATAGATGATGATTTAATGAAGAATAAAAGTTCAACAACCAACTGTGTGTGGGGGAAATTAAAGCTATTACAATTTATTAGATACTCCGTATTATAATTAAAGCTCTTAAAGGTCAACAAAAATGATGGGTATCTCACTATCTTGTAATCATAATTTTTAGCGAACAATATTAGGTGTGGTTGGTTTTTTTCCAATAAGTATTTTTTTCCTCTTTTCATTTCTTTTGTCTGCAAGAGGGCAGAAGTTTATGTTTGTTTTTTTGCAGACAAATCTGCTTCTTTTCACTTCTTTCCTCTTCTAAATTTCAGACATTATTTTTCACTTTTTATCTCTTATTTCTCAATATGTACACGGGGCAAACTAGTAATGTCAGGAGCCTATAAATACGCCTCATGACTCTCCATGAGAGGTGTGAAAAAGTGTGGTTGTAAGCTTATTCATTTCATATTAATAAACTTCCTTTCTTTCACTTTTCTTTCACCTTTATCTCTCTACTTTCTCTCTCTACAATTAATCATGTATTTCGATCAACCTCGATTTATTGAAGGTGTTTCTTGATGTTAACAAATCGTTTATATATTAAATGAACGAACATGAACAATATTTTACGAACATTTATGTTCGTGAACGTCTGATTATGCATTCATTAACGTTGGTTTATGTTTATTTATTTATTAATGTTCGTATATCATATTTTTTAATTGTATAATTTAAAATTGGTTTATTTAAACAAAAAAACACTTATAAAACAATATATTATGCATAATTTAATAAAGTTTATATATGTTTGCCTATGTTAATTTATGTTCGATCGTTTATGTTCGTATAGTGTCTTAATGAACGAATATAAATGAACATGAACAACTCATTTTCTTAATAAACGAACATGAACAAAAAAATTCGTCAGTTTAAGCGTTCGAGTCCGTTTATTTGTCTGGTAAAATTAAATGAACGAACATGAATAACGCTCCGTCCGTGTTCGTCCGGTTTGTTTACAGCCCTAATTTGAAGTTTCATATTTAACTTTTTTGTTTTGTTAACGACATTCCAAAAATTTATGGTTATCAAACAAATGATTTTTTGTACAATACATTACTTAGAAATGATTCTTACTTGATAGATATTTCGGAAAAGGTGAAGACAATTCTACTAAAAAACGACACAAAATTATTACTTAAGTTTGATCGGATGAATTATTTTTTTCTTACAACCAATTATATAGTAAAACATGCAAAAATTTTAATTAATGATGTCTTTAACAAAACCATTAACTTATAATATGTGAAAGAAAGTGTTTTTTTTTAGTTATTTTATGTGTGAAGTGATTTAAAGATTTAAATTTTTTGTTAATTTATTGGTTGTAGTAATCGGGTCCATTTTCACAACTCAATAAGCAAATAACACGTAAGTTAAACATAAAATTAGTTATGGGTTTTAGACTTTTAGGTTTCTCAAGCTTTTTCCAATTTAAAAATAGAAAGAGATGATGTTTTAATGAAGAACTTAAAGGTCAACGACTAAGTTTTTCCAATTTTATATATAGAAGGATAGATGATGTTTTAATGAAGAATAAAAGGTCAACAACCAACTGTGCGTGGGGAAATAGAATAAGAGAAATTAAAGCTATTGCAATTTATTAGATACTCCGTATTAAAGCTCTAAAGGTCAACAAAAATGATGGGTATCTTGTAATCATAACTTTTAGCGAACGATATTAGGTGTCGTTTGTTTTTTTCAATAAGGTTTTTTTCCATTTTTTTATTTCTTTTGTTTGCAAGAGGGCAGAAATTTTTGTTTGTTTTTTTGCAGACAAAATTGTTTTTTTTCACTTTTTTCCTCTTCTAAATTTCAGACATTATTTTTCACTTCTTACCTCTTTCTTTCACAAACCCAACATCTCTTTTTCAATATATTACATCTCTTTTACGTTTCGTCCATTTTTTACGGTTTCGTTAGTTTTCTTTCGATTTTATTCGTTTTTTACATTTTCGTCCGTTTTTATACATTTTCGCCTTATTTTTACGTTTTCGCCTGTTTTCTTAAGTTTCCGTCCTCTTTATTACGTTTTCATTCGTTTTTGTCTGTTTTTTATGTTTTGTCTGTTTCTTACATTCTCCTCCGTTTTTTACGTTTTCGTCCGTTTATTTACGTTTTCGTCCGTTTTCGCCTGTTTTATTACGTTTTCGTCAACATTTTTACGTTTTTGCCCGTTTTCGTCTTTTTTTTTTACGTTTTCGTCCGTTTTTTTACGTTTTCACCAGTTTTTTTATGATTTGGTTTTTTTTATATATTCATCCGTTTTTTTACGTTTTCATCCATTTCCTTACGTTTACGCCGGAATTTTTACATTCTCGTCCTTTTTTTATGTTTCTATCCATATTCTTACGTTTTCGTCTCTTTTTTACGTTTTCGTCCATTTATTTACGTTTTCGTCCATTTTCGCTTGTTTTATTACGTTTTCGTCCGTTTTTTTACGTTCTTGTCCATTTTTTTTTACGTTTTTTTCCATTTTCTTACGTTTTCGTATGTTTTTTTACGTTCTCGTCCACTTTTTTAGGTTTTCGTCCGTTTATTACGTTTTCATCCGTTTTTTTGCGATTTTGTCCATTTTCGTCCGTTTTTTATGTTTTCGTCTGTTATTTTACGTTGTCTTCCGTTTTTTACATTCTAGTCGGTTTTTTACGTTTTCGTCTTTTTTTTACGTTTTCATCCGTTTTAATATGATTTCGTAAGCTTTTTTGTACGTTATTGTACATTATCTTACATTAAAAAAAAACTTATGATAATATAAGAAAATGGACGAAAACGTGATAAAACGGACGAAAACGTAAAAAAATGGACGAAAACGTAAAAAACATACGAAAACGTAAAAAAA
This sequence comes from Chrysanthemum seticuspe, assembly GCA_019973895.1. NCBI lineage: Eukaryota > Viridiplantae > Streptophyta > Magnoliopsida > Asterales > Asteraceae > Chrysanthemum > Chrysanthemum seticuspe. The sequence continues at coordinate 153,167,908 of BPTQ01000006.1, forward strand.
CAGGAGAAAACGTACAAAAACAATCGAAAACGTAAAAAACAGACGAAAATTTTAAAAAACAGACGAAAATATAAAAATGACAGACGAAAACGTAAAAAATGGACCAAAACGGACTAAGATGTAAAAAAACGGACGAAAACATTAAAAAAAACAAACGAAAGCATAATAAAATGGCCAAAAACATAAAAAAACAGACGAAAACATAAAAAATGGTCGAAAAAGTTAAAAACAGATGAAAACCTGTAAAAACAGACAAAAACGTAGGAAATTGGATGAAAACATAAAAAGACGGAAAACTTAAAAAATGGACGAAAACGTAAGAAAACAGACTAAAATGTAAAAAAATAGACGGAACCGTTAAAAAACAGACAAAAACGTAAAAAATCGGAAGAAAACGTAAAAAACGGTGGAAAACGTTAAAAAAACAGATGAAAAAGTAAACAAATAGACGAAAACGTAAAAAAAGGTCACAAGCATGAAAAAACAGACGAAAACATAAAAAACGGATGAAAGACGAAAACGTAAGGAAACGGACAAAAACATACAAAAACGGACGAATACGTAAAAAACAAATGAAAACTTAAAAAACGGTCAAAAACTTTAAAAAAAAAACAGACATAAATGCAAAAAAACAGATGAAAATATAAAAAATGGTCAAAAACGTAAAAAAAAAAAAAAAAAAACTACCAAAACTTAACGTATATGTCAAAAGGATTTATAGCAAAAAAAATGAAAGAAGTACTTCAATAGCATAAAAAACAAACAGTCTTTTTGAATGTAGATGAAGACTTTAGATGTGCCTTTTTTTCTGCAGACATGGTTTGCAGATGAAGAGATTGTAACATATTGGATTTCACAAACACATCAAACCATGACTAATAAGGGCATACACTATAGGGTTTTAGAGAGAGAAAGTTTAGAGGTTTGGGAACTTAGTGAGAGAAAGTAAAATATTATTATGAGCTCCAACCCTCTACCTTGGGAGGTAGAGGGTATTTATAGTACCTTACATAAAACGCCACCTACGGGTTGTGGATCAGGCATACAGTGGGTAAAGACCCGTCCGTCCTCCATGGTGTAACTTAACTAACTACTACTAACATTAAATAACTACGACTATGAGCTTTCTAACGATTACATATCCTTGAGGTGAACGACACTTTAATGACTAGATTTTCTAAATCCTAACATGAAAATAATTTATTTGACACATGGAGGCAAGAGGAAGAATTATTTGACACATGGAGGCAAGAGGAAGAATTCACTTCTTTGATCAATATTTTCTAAAAATATCGACATCACCTTCCCGATCAAAAATAGTGTTTCAAATACACTTAAAGATATTTTTGGGAAAGGATGTGGTTTTCAAAAATTTGCTCCCCCTCAATATGTGAATTGAGATTCGAAAGTGTTTTGCACATATTAGGGAAAACCTGTACTTAGAGACAAAACAATCACGTTTCAATCCTTTTTGGTTTGATATAGATGCTCCACCTTAACATGTGCATGGAAAATTTGAAATCGTTTGGCACATATAGGGAGGAGAGCTTGCTAATCACTTACAAACCATTTGTCGAATTATCAGTTTAATACCAATTTAAATCACAAATTCTCCCCCGATCATAACTTTCAAATCATTTGAGGTTTGTGATCTCTATAGATTTAAATTATTTTTGAAAGCTTTTGAGGAGAATTGTGACTTGCTTATGAAAACATTTAACCGATAAGGATTTCAAATCTGAGACTTTAAACTCCAAAGATTAAACATGCTTGAGTATCTTTTGAAAACATGACATAAGCCTTGGTCTGAACCAATTGTATGACAAATAACCTTTTGATTTAATTGAAATCATTCTCCCCCTCAATCAATGACATAAGTTGTTGATTAAGAGATAGAGATTTTGACAAATGTCAAGTCCAGATGATTTTCAAAAATTGAGTCCGAGTTATTTTTCAAAGCTATTAGTTTTCATTAGATAACAAATATTTTTCAGAAGAATTTATAGAAGGAAAAATATTTGTGAAGAAAACATTTGTCTTTTTGGTGACAAACATTTGTATTTAGAATCAGAGCATGAGATTTGAAAAATAAGATAAAGCATGACTCTGTTCTTTCTTTTAAAAACAGGGTATAGTCTGACATGACTATAAACCTTTTGTTTTTCATTCTCTCAAACCTTTTGTTCTTTTTTTTTTCTTTTTTTTATGTACGTTCGAACTTCATCTAAAGACCAGTGTCACTCTTTGAATGACAACACAAAGACCGTAGATGAAATCGAATAAAAGAAAAGATGGGAAAAATATTTTTTAGCTTTTTCAAAGATTTTCTAATTTTTATGGATTTTAAGAAATTTTATATTTTTCTATTTTCTTTTGTGGGTTTTATAATTTTGTATTTTACTTTTTGAATAAATATTTACAAGAGATGGATGAAGAAAAACGTTTACTCCTCGTCTTCCTCTTGAAGACGTTTGAGTGTTTCCGGTTGTAGACTCTTTAGACCAAGCCGTGGAAGGATAAACTCAAAACGTTCTCTAGGAAGAGCTTTGGTGAAGATGTCTGCTAACTGGTATTCAGTCCTCACAAAATAAAGTTCCACCACACCGTTCTCCACTTGCTCCCTGATGAAATGATGTCGAATGTTGATATGCTTTGCTCTTGAATGTTGAACGTTTTTGCATGAGAGAGCAATGACACTTTTGTTATCACAATACAGAGGGACTTTGTTGAATTCAAAGCCATAGTCAGATAATTGGGATCTCATCCATAGGATTTGAGCACAACAGGATGACATGGCTATGTATTCTGCCTTCTAGAGGATATAGAAGTACTCATTTGTTTCTTTGAAGACCAACTCACAAGTTTATCACCCAAAAACTGAGCACCTCCTGACGTGCTTCGACGTGTATCTTGACACCCTGCATGGTCAGCTTCTGCATAGGCTGTTAGTGACATACCGGTGTCCTTCGGGTACCAAAGTCCCATGTTGATGGTTCCTTGGAGGTACCGAAAGACCCGTTTAACCGCTTCAAGGTGCTTTTAGGTAGGCTTAGCCTGGTATCTAGCACACATGCATACAACGAACAAAATGTCTGGTCTACTGGCAGTAAGGTACATCAGGGACCCAATCATACTACGATATTTAGTCTGGTCAACCATGATCCCTGAGAGGTCCTCATCCAGTTTAGTACGCTCCACCATGGGAGTGTCAACAGGGTCACTAGAATCAAATCCAAATTTCTTTAAAATCTCATTAGCATATTTAGATTGATTGATAAAAATGCCTCCGTGACTTTGTGTAATTTGTAATCTCAATAAAAATGACATTTATCCCATCATTGACATTTGAAATTTGGAGCCCATCTCCTTAGAAAAACGGTCACATTCATTGGGGTCAGTTGAGGCAAAAGTAATATCATCAACATAGATTTGAACGTGAATTAAGTGTTTGCCTGACTTTCTGGTGAACAATGTCGGATCAACTGCTCCTTTGCTGAATCCAGTAGACAGAAGAAACTTTGATAGCATATCGTACCATGCCCTTGGAGCTTGCTTCAAATCGTAAAGAGCCTTTTTCAAGCGATAGACATGAGTAGGATGCTCTGGATTCACAAAACCTTCTGGTTGGCTAACGTATACGACTTCTTTAAGATCTCCATTAAGAAAAGCCGTCTTTACATCCATCTGATATACTACCATGTTCTTACTTGCAGCGTTAGCCAAGAAGATTCAGATTGCCTCGATACGTGCAACTGGAGCAAATGATTCTTCAAAGTCAATACCCTCCTCTTGACGGTATCCTTTTGCAACCAATCGAGCCTTGTTCTTTAACATATCACCATGCTCATCAAGTTTTACTTTGAAGATCCACTTTAGAGCAATGATCATAGCACAGTCAGGAGCAGGTACTAATTCCCTTACATTTAGTCGATCGAACTCATGAATTTCTTCTTGCATGGCATTGAACCAGTTGTCTTCATTCATGGCAGTTTTAACATCTTTTGGTCCGACTTTGATAGTACGGAATTGAAGAAGCACCATAAGGCATCAGTTGCAAGTTGTTTACGAGTGGATACTGGACGAGAAGGGTTTCCAATGATGTTGTCCAATGGATGGTCATGTGTCCATTTTCTAAGGTGTTCGTGTGGTTGTTGTTGAGGAACTGAAGTAGCAGAGTTTGGATCTCCTGATGAAGATGGTTCTAAAGTTGGTTCAGGAGCAAATATGTTCTCAAATGGAGCATCTTTGGGAGTAGCAAAAGGGTTATCTCCATCACAGGTGCCAAACAAGATTCCATGATGTACACTCGATGATTGAGGATTTGATGATGAGGATGAGTGATCTGCAGTAGGAGCTTCTTGACTCAATGACATAGAAACTGATGGGTTATCTACGTTAACTGGGTTAGGGACAGCCTCTGTTGATGTATTTGACTAATCATTATCAGTAGACTCATAGTGTTCATCAAACATTGGATCAAATAAATTCTTCAAATCATCTTCCGAAGGGGGTACATATGAAATTGCTGGTGAGGGATTTTGTACAAGAGAAGAACTAATGGGACTTCTTAATGAAGGTTGTGATGCGGGTCCAGAACTTGATTGTCCTGGAGCCATTTGCCCGGACAGCTCATCTAACGTGACGTGAATAGTTTCCATGATATCTCGAGTTCTTTTGTTGTAGATTTGGTAACCCTTCTTGTTTGGTGCATAACCCACAAAAACTCCAATGTCCGCCTTAGCTCTTAATTTACCTAAATCTTGACCGTCATTCGTTGGATAGCACAAAGTACCAGATACACGAAGGTAGGAGAGATCATGTTTTCGTTTATGGACAAGTTCGTATGGAGTTTTTCCATGAGTGGTGTGTATGAGGGAACGATTTTGGGTGTAGCAAGCAGTGGCAATGGCTTCAGCCCAAAGGAACATTGGAACCTTTGAATAAATTAGCATAGTTCTAGCAGCTTCAATAAGGGTCCGATTTCGTCTTTCAACTACACCGTTCTGTTGAGACGTGCGTGGAACACTTCTTTGATGACTGATGCTAATGCTTTCATAAAATTGACTTATGTCTTTGTTAACAAACTCAGTGCCATTGTCTGTTCGAATAATTCTAACTGTCTTGTTAAGTCGAACCTGCAACTGTTTGATAAGTTTGATGATGACATCTGGAGTTTCATCATTTGTCTTCAAAAACTTAACCCAAGTAAATCGAGAGTAGTCATCAACAACGACTATTACATATTTCTTCCCATTTATCGTTTGCACTCTCATAGGTCCGCACAAATCCATATGAAGAGTATGAAGAACTTCCATAACTGAGTTTGCAGGTTTGGGTTTGTGGGCATATTTCCTGCTTTTTCCTAATTGGCATGCTGAACAAAGATGATCTTTTTCATACTTTAATCTGGGTAAGCCTCTTACAAGGTCCTTTTTGGAAAGATCATTAATGGTGCCGAAGTTCAAGTGATTGAGACGACGATGCCATAACCATGACTTTGTTTTCGAAGCCTTTGACAACAAGCAGATTGGAGAAGACTTCATCATATCTTCGATAGAGATGGTGTATAGGTTTGAACCACGTGTTCCTCTTAACAGTTCCACAACATCAAGTTCTCTAACGAAAAAAGTATGTTTTCTAAAAGCCACCTCTAGATCGGAATCACATAATTGACCAACAGAGAACATGTTATGACCAAGACCTTCAACATAATATACCCTGGAGATTACACTGTCACCAACAACATAATCTCCATAACCCATAATTGCACCAAAATGGTTGTTCCTGAATCTAACAGTCCCGATGAATTTACTCACGAAGTTCATGAGCCGCGAGCGATCTCCAGTCATATGCTTAGAACAGCCTGAGTCCAGGTACCACAGAACGATTTAAACGACCTGCAGTTGAACACAGACAAGAATGGATAACTGGATAATTGGGATCCCCATGCAATAATGGGTTCCAATTGGTTAGACAAAGAGATTGGAACATCCACATCAGAAGCAGAGTCAATACAATCATTAGTGGTAGATGTCGGGCTAGTAGGAACAGTAGATCTATTCAAAGTATGTTCACTTCTTAAAGGTATAGTTCTACTAGTGGGCATCCATTTCCTATTAGGCATTGACTTAGATAATTTAGGGCACATCTCATTAAGATTAAATTTGCGGCCAGTAGGTATCCACTGATAACCTATATTACTAAATTTTCTTCCTGTGGGTTTCCAGTGTTTTCTAACCTTCGTCCGCCTTTGCTTTCTAGCCTTCTTAGCTTAATTTTTGGCATTAACAATTTTAACTGGGTATTTAACAGCATTAATCAAATAATTCACACCACATACATGATTAGAAACAGAAACCAAGCAATCATCATTACATGTTTTGCCAAAAGTAGCAGAATTCGCATTAATTACAGCATGCTTAGAGCTAACACTAGAATCAACACGATTCGTTTTATTCAACAAATTTTCATTCTTCCTAAGGCGATCTTCTACTCTCTTCCGCTGAACATTCCTAGCTTCCAAGGTCCTATCATTCTTTGTGTTGCCTTGAGGCTTTGACCTGCTAGCTTTGGTGTCACTTTTTACTCCTATAGAAGGAATGGGAACATTAGTTGGTTTTGCTACTTTTTGCATTTCAGGTTTAGAAGTGCTGGGATCTGAACTACTTGAAGGCACATAAAGTTCACTTTCTTAACACTGGGCATAGAGCAAGGCATCACAGCTTTATCTTTCTCACATAAGGATTTAGGACATGTTGCTCTTAAACATTCTAACAGCTCCTGAGATCGTTTGGCATGTATGCAAGCAAACCTAATTTCACTATCAAGTGGCTTATTTATGTGATCCTCTTCTATAATCTCACGAAGACATTCTAGACTATCCTTAAGGTGAAAGAAATAGTTATGAAACATGATAACGCTACACGCGTCGTTCGGGGTCAAAGGAACTTCCTTTTCGTCGAGCAAGTTTTTCAACACCCTAGGCAGTGAACCTAATCGTTGTAGTGTAGTATTAGGGTAAGCCACGGGAATTGATATCGTTCTCTAGGGGAATAGGAATGCTAGTGAGAAGTTACTACGCTAAGGTTGGGGTTGAGGAAGCTTATTTTTTTTATCTTTTTATGTTTTTTTAGGAAATGGAAAGGTACGAATCTCGGGGTTTAGATTTGGGGGGTTGGTATTTCTACCGATTACTTCTACTTATCTAATTATCTAAACTAAGGTGAGGGTAGTCTATGTCTATTGTTGTGTGCTCGTATGATAGTTAAAAATGTATTTGCTTAGGCTTTATTACTCCCTAGTTATCTCCTATTGGTGGTTGAATTGTCACGTCCTTATTCTTAATTTCGTTTTGTCTCTAAGGTCGTAGGGTATTCGTTTATCCCTAACTCTTTGAAGCTACCAAAGTTTAATGACTACAAAATCTCTAGGATTTATAAACTTTAACTCTAAGGTATTCTTTGGATGACTAGCCTACAATTACTCTAGGCGATTATAAACTAAGGTTCATCAAAGATTAATCAAGCATTACAAACAAAATGAATGACCTATCACAATACTAGGTCAATCACAATTAAGATAAGAGACAACCAATCAATATTCAATAACTAAGTTTCATATTACCTAAGCAAACACACAAGTAAATTAGCCGGACATGGGCAACATGCAAGCATACACACAATCAAAGGAAGACATAATTAAATTAATGAAGTAAAAAAATTATCTTGATGTAAGATAGGGTATGGAACCCTAAAATACTGTACAAGAAAGTCTTGGTTCGGTTTAGGTTTTTACTCCAAAAGACTACACACTGAAAAATAAAAAATTCGGATTCTATATATAAGATTACAGATGCGACGGCGTCACCCTTTAATTTGTGACGCCGTCGGGTCGCCGTTATTAGGGTTTCGTCTTGGCCACGTTAGCATTCTGACGGCACCACCTTATGTCCGTGACGCCGTCGCCTTGAGTCTCTGACGCCGTCTGGATCAAATCTAGGCCGTCTGAGCTGCGACGCCCTACTCTTTTAAAACCTGATGCCGTCACTTGAAAATAAGCAATTTGGCTACTGTAGCGTCACAAAACATCTTCCGACGGTGTCACAGGTATAATCTGACGCCGTCCCCTTCAGTTTCAGCAGCTTGAGTATCTCGATTCTTGACTTTGGCCATTTTCTTCGTATATTCATGCCTTTTCGTCCGAATAAGTGTCATTCCAGCATTTTGCCTTCAAGATACCTAAAAAGTGAAAAGGAACGATATTAAGTAATAACGGATACAAAAGTGATCAAATAAGGGCTTAAACGACCCCTCAAAAAGGTATATTTTAAAACCTTATCATAACACAAGTTCGTTATTTCTAAGATGAGGAGGAATGTATTTAACAGTCATAGTATATTTAGAATCTGCAGATGACTTTGATGCAACATTCTCATTAAAGACAAGTGACATTTTCCCTTTTACATGACTCTTCAGATTCTCAATTTCTTTTTGTAATGAAGTTATTTTTTCATTGTTTTTGTCACGAGTGACTTTCATTGAATCGTATAACTCTTTGAAGTGTCGTTTGACCTTTTCATTTTCTTCTAGAAAACTCTCATTTTCTTTTTGTAATACGTTAATGATGTTTTGAAGATGAAAGTTTTGAGAAAATTGAGAATCTAAAGGAGGAGGCATTTGGGAGCCAGTCACATTGTTCTTTTCACCCTTTAATTATAAAATTTGGGCTTTCAACTTTCTGATCGTGTTACAGTGAGCTTGAATATGTTCGTCACGTTTTTTTATTTCAAAAACTGCATCAAACTCTGGAACATTTGAGGATGTCTTGATGTTTGAGGTTTTGACATTTTCTTTGAGATGTTGATATTTTAGTTGCAAATCAAAATGTTCAACTTCTAGCTTAGAAAAATGTTTTACCAAATTATCGTGATCATCCTGGTCAATTTTCTCATTTAGTTTTGAGTTTTTGTTTTCAAGCTCAATGACACGATCATGGGAAACTTTCAAAGAAACAAATAATTCATAAAATTGAGAAGCAGTAATAGAATGCTTAGTAACAGTATAAAACACATCTTGAGCCACACAACTCAATACTAAGTTCTCATTTAAGATATGGAGATTCTTCCTTTCAATTTCAATATATTTGAGTTCCCATTCATAATCATTGACCTCAACTATCATTGCATCAAATTCCTTTTCCATTTCTTTAATATCAGAGTCTATCCCTTTTTGAAGACTCTCAAATTGACCTTTTAACTGTTTAAAGAAAGGTATGACCTCAGTTAAATAGCATTCTTTAGTTTGCTCAAAACCCCTTTCCCCTTCAGTAATCCCTGTAGGTGTGATTCTCTTATTACATGGTTTCTCGGAATCAACGAATTGTTGGTATACAACATATAGGCTAATTAATGTCTTACTTTTAGTGGGGAGAGTTCTAGGCACTAGATGCATTGGTGTATTTGGAGGATACACAGTAGCAGGGGGTACTTTCCTAAGAGGAGGGATCTTTTCAATAAATTCTTCAGCTTTTTGCTTATCCATGTCTTTCTTCCAAAAAACTTGTTCTGGTGTTGACAGTGTTTGAGGTCTAAACTTATTTAAGGCAATCCAATTTTCCTTAGTGTAATCATGGGGTTTAGGTGTTATGTTATACTTGATGCACCAAGGATCATTTGATTTCTTATCAGATTTCACTCTCTTGATTTCTTCCAATTGTATATCCTCCTCAGTGCACTCAACACATGTAGGCATTTGTCTAGGTTTAAGAATTTCGTTACCATCATAGATTACTTTTTGGGCAGCTTTTGCTTTCTTACCAATCTCAGGATTTGGTTCATCAACAAGAGGAATACTATGCTTATCGCTTAAGACTCTGTGCTTAGTGATCATGTGAGCAGTCTGAATGGTATTCCTTGTATGTACAACTTATTTTCAAGCTTGTTTTTCAAAGTTTTTAGGTTGGAAAAATCAGTTAAAAGTTTTGATTCCTTAGCATTAAATTCCTGTTTAAGCACTTTAACATTTTCTTGAAGTTCTTGCTTTTGCTTAACAGTTTTGTTTAGTTTATCTTTCAAGGAATCTAGCTCTTGTTTTAATATTTCTTCCCTAAAATTACTTTTTCTAATAATTGTACGCATGTGGTCATCCATTTCCTGCTCACGGGTAGTTAACTCAAACTTAGCACGTTGTTCATAAATAACAACTTGTTCTTTATAGGCATTCAGTTCAGAGATAACAAAATCATCAGGAGCACATGCAGTGTATTCATAAAAAACATAGTCATCATTGATTGCAGAAGATGCATCACTTGGTACAATCTCACTTTCACTTTGTATCACATATTGATCATATGGGACAATATTACTATTACCCACATTATCAATATCTGATTCATAAGTTTCATGAGATTGTACTTTGTTATGTATCTTTTGCTCATCAACTTCATCGTATAGTTTTAATACCTCTGAAATGATTGAATCTTTGGATGGACCAGCCTGTTGTGGTGATGAGACCTTTGGAGAGACCATTGGTAAAATGCTAGCCATGAAGATTGTCTGGGCAGTAGGTTCATCATCGACATCAGAGTCAAATGCATCACAGTCAGCAACTTGAAAGGCATTTTGATGATTGTGACCTATTTCCTGAATTGGCTGCTCATCCACATCAGCATCATATGTTTTGGCATTTCCCTCAGAAAGAAACAACAACTCTTCTTCATTCAAAACTGCTCCACTGTCCTGAGCTTGCACCAGCAGCATCTTGTCCCTGAAGTACTCTGCATTTTAGGGCGTTTTGGAGATGTGCAGTTCCTTGCAATATGTCCTTCACCACCACAGTTGTAGCACTTGATTAGCTTTCCTTGTCCTTGATTTGCATTCCTTCCACGATTCTGATTAGCCACAAGCCCTCCACCTACTCCACCTTTTCCTTGTTCATACTGTCTTCCTTGCACTGGTTTCACCATAATCTTACCATCTCTGACAATAGCATGATTGTGTAGATTGGATGCAGTTCTGATCTCATTGTTAGTGTGTGGAGTGAGGTTCAGATTTTGCTTAACCATAAGAGCCAGTTGATTGATGAAATGTTCCATGACTGTGTTTGAGTCTAGAGGCTTATATGCAGGATCAGGAATGAGCTTGTGGTTACCGTTACCCATTGGTATGACTTGAGAGGCTTTGGTGGTAATTCCTACATTTGTGTAGAATGTTGTTGAGTCATTTGATGAGCTTGCCTCTCCCTGATTAGATTTGAACTTTTCAAGAATCATTCGTTCAAACATAGCATGCTTCTCATTCTGAAGTAGGAAGGCATAAAATTGCTCATAGTTGGTGTTCCTTAATCCTTTGGTTAACTTGACTGAGGTGACAAACTTGTGCCATTCGGGATTCATGTTGTTCACAAACTTTGAATTGAGCTGAATATTTGGCATGGTCATTTTAATATTCCTCATATCATTCACAAGTTTGTGGAACCTCACATAGTATTCAGTGACACTTTCTCCAGGATTCATCTCAAAGTTCTTAAAATCATCATACAATTGAGATTCCCTGTCTTCTTTTGTCAATTCAGAACCAGAGAGAAGCATCTTAACATTGTCCCAAACTGCCTTGGCTTCAGTTTGTGATTGATTAACTTGTAGATGTCTTTTGGAAGACCCTGAAGTATAATGTTTGAAGCCCTGATATCAGCATCGTATCTCTTTTTCTCCTTATCACTGAGCTCATCATACGTCTTTGGTCTGTCCAAACCTAAGATCACTGTACCATCCGCAGCAGTTTCAAGTGTGTCTCTTGTAGTCTCAATCTGATAAGGTCCTTCATCAATTGATTTGAGAATGTTTACCCCATTTTCCTTTCCCAAACAGTACAACCTAATTCGTTGAGCCCATGAGTCATAGTCAGTTCTGTCAAGCATAGGTGCACGAGTATCTGATCCAGCTGCTTGAACGTCCTCAGCTACAGAAGAGATGATTGTAGGCACGTTGGTAGACATGATTACAGATTTCACGGGATTTTATAACTCTATGATTAAATCGGGAAATAGATTCTTTCACGGGATTTTACTAAATCAAGAGAAAACCGTATCAGAAACAATAATTAACCAAGTCGCTTAAAACCTTGAAGACAAGTCGCTTTAACCCAAGTCACTAGGTATACAAGTCGCTTCAATGGACAAGTCGCTAGGCACACAAGTTGCTAAAGTGACAACTCGCTAGAAGAACAAGTCGCTAGTGACACAAGTCGCTATGAAGACAAATCGCTAGACACAGAAGTTGCTAGAATAACAAGTCGCTAGATGGACAAGTCGCTAGGGACAAATCGCTAGAGCACAAGTCGCTTCCCACAATAAAGTCAAGTCACGGAAGAACGTAGAGACAAGTCGCTACGATGACAAGTCGCTAGCCAAAACAGTACGACCACTACTTTGTACTATTTGTCGCTTTGTCTCAAAAGACAAATTGCTAGTGCTCAAGTCGCTTCCACAACAAAGACAAGTCGCTGAAGAAAGTAGAGACAAGTCGCTAAGAAGAAATATAGTCCGTGACTTAAGTCGCTAGGTAGAAATGTTCAAAAACACCACTTTTCAATCCAAAAACAACCCAACCACACTGATTCAAGCCTTCTAAATCAAAACCTAAGCACTTATAATGATTCTAAATACAAAAGTACAATCAAAATCCAAACTTTAACACTAGAAATAGTCCAAATGATGCAAATACAACTAAACTTTTTTAAACCCAAAAACCATATAAAACCACTAGAAATCGAAGAACATGTAAGAGAGATAATCAAACCATGGCTCTTGATACCATTTGTAACATATTGGATTTCACAAACTTATCAAACCATGACTAATAAGGGCATACACTATAGGGTTTTAGAGAGAGAAAGTTTAGAGGTTTGGGAACTTAGTGAGAGAAAGTAAAATATTATTATGAGCTCCAACCCTCTACCTTGGGAGGTAGAGGGTATTTATAGTACCTTACATAAAACGCCACCTACGGGCTGTGGATCAGGCATACAGTGGGTAAAGACCCGTCCGTCCTCCACGGTGTAACTTAACTAACTACTAACTAACATTAAATAACTACGACTACGAGCTTTCTAACGATTACATATCCTTGAGGTGATCGACACTTTAACGACTGGATTTTTTAAATCCTAACAGAGGTAAAAGCTCTGAAAAAATAAACGACACCAAGTTGATTATATATTTTTGGGTTTTGTTAAACACAACCCAATGGGTTATGTATAAGCATTCTATAAATACATAATTAACATTTAATGAACACTCAATGAACTCTAAACATTCCATAATTAACATCACTTACCTCTTTTATAATGATTAAAACTATACAATTATAGACTATATGATTTCATTAACTGTAATTTTCATAAATTTGGAATGCTGTTTAACAAAACCCTCTATATTTTTTATGATAATAACTTTACGTATGAAAAAAATTATTTTTTTATCACACACTATCTCATATAAATATGGTAGAGTATCTGTGCATCGCGGTGCAATTGCTATACAAAAACCTTATTTAGTATTATTACGAAGTTATGACGATTGACGATGACCAATACTTGCTAGTTAATAAATATTGTGTAATATTCATCACAATCTTAACTACTTATAATACATAAAGCTTTTTTTGAACATTAATTACACAAAGATAGTTAAAAACTAAAGAATAAATTTTTTCTTGTGATGTGTACAATCAATTGCCGCATAAGCACATATCTCAAATAAGTTATCAACACTAGAATTAATGATACTCTAACACCTCCCTTCAAATGAAAAATACATTTAGGGAGAATTGCATATATATATATATATATATATATATATCTCCTAACTTAATAATTACATATATAAATATATATATATATATATATATATATATATATATATATATATATATATATATATATATATATATATATATATATATATATATATATAGGGGATGGTTAATGTAAGATCAAGCTTAAAGTTGTAAAAATAAGATCAAATCTAAAAAACTATTAAAACATTTATAAATAACAATTTTAGAAATCATACACAAAAAAAAATAATATTTTAATACAAATTAACATTTTAGCAACTAATAACCAAATGATACATGAGTTTGGATTAGTGATACACCTGATAAACATTACACTAATAAATATTCCAAAACCTGATACACATACAAAAACCTGATACACATTAAACTTTTAATCAAAGTGTATCACATAGGTTTCGTAAATTTTAAAAAGAAATCTAATGAAACTTTAACAATTTTAGTTGTAGTAAATAAAAAAATTATTTTTATTGTAAGGAGAGCATCTCTTGTCAAATTTTAGTTCGATCTCATTTTAACAACTTTAAGTATGATCTTATTTGATCTAGATTCTATATATATATATATATATATATATATATATATATATATATACATATCTATATATATATATATATATATATATATATATATATATATATATATATATCAAACCCAAAATCTTAATTAAATATATATCTTTCATATACATTCGAATGTTTTTTCTCGACATCAATCTTGGAGAAACATAGCTAGCCACTTTCCTCAACAACCTTTCTTGCTTCTCTTTTTTTCTTGAGATATAATAATTTATTGGTTTGTTTGCTACTCCCTCCGTCTCAAAATTATTGTCTCATTTTGATTTTTTTATTCTTTACTTTTCAACTTTGACCTTAACTAATTTTGTTTATATTACATAATACTTGATACAAAATATATGAACGGATTGAGTTTTAAATATATTTTCATTTGGTATAATTTTTATTAAAAGTTGTATAGCACAAATAAAAATATTTATAGTTAAAATTGATAAAGAACGACCAAAAAAGTCAATAGGGGACAATAAATTTAGGACGGAAGAAGTATTATACATTTACTCGGAGCATTGTTCTTGTACGATACCGTTGACATCTCCGACATCAACAACAACACAGCCCGCCGCCTTCTTTCATATATTTTGTCCGGTGACTGACAATAATCAATATATGAAAAATCAAATTTTATTCGTACTTTTGTTTGAGTTGATCCAAAAAAAAAGTCAACAGGGGTTACGTGATACAAGAATGACGATTTGGTTTCTGGATTAGATGTGGATTGTGTTATGTTGTGTCTTGTAGGGTACTGAAGATAACCAAATTAAGGGTACAATGGTCAAATCTGTATTAGATGAAGATAATTATTATTTATTTGATGGGTTTAAATATGTATAATTTAATTAATTGGATATATATATATGAGTAAATTACATGGATCGTCCCTGTGGTTGTACTAAAACTATGGATACCGTCCTTGTACATCAAAAATTACATCAAGCGTCCTTATACTTTGCTTTTCTTAACGAATTCGTCCCTGAAAGCTAACGGCGTTACACCCTCCTCGTTAACTGTTATCAAGTGATACCCACACGAGGGTAAAATCGTCTTTTCCACTTTCCCCTCATTTTCATAATCCCAAGATCACAATCTTTCATCAGTTATAATTTTCACCGCAAATCATTTTAGTAAATGAGGTCTCATCTATTTTACAACATAATCCTTTTAATTAATGGAGCCATATCAATCTTCAAAAAAAATATCATTATAATGAACAAAGCCTGATCGTAAGTTCATACATATTTTTATAAAATACTGATCATATTTGTGTTATATTACAAAAAGAGGTGCAGTATATGGGATAAAAGTTGGCTCAAACAAGATATTTTTGAGACAAAATCCTATTTAAGAAAGACCATTGAAAAAGAGGTGCAGTAGTGCACATTCTTGAGTAACCTTACTATGGTGTTAATAAGTACCAATATGACTAAATCCTAATTAAGGAAGATCAATTTTGTTGAAAACTAAAGTAGCATCATTGAGCTTTCATGATTCAAATGATGTTTCATACAGAATATACACTACTTTTGTAATGAAATAAGGCTCACCAAAAACAGCTAAAGATGCAAACTTCCTCATTATCATTAACATCCACTTTCTCATTTTCATTAACATCCACTTTCTCATTATTAGGTTTATGTGAATGAATATCATCAAAGTTTATGCCATCAAAAGGGTCAAAATTTTGATCAAAATCAAGTTGGGTAGTCTTACCACTATGGTCTATAACTAATTCCATATTACTATCTTTTTCCATCCAACTATATTGACCAACCTCATTATTTTTGTTCGACTCGAAAGTAAAGGTTTTTTTTATCGATGTTGACATGCTTTTCTTAAATTCTAACGACTCTGACTCCTCCAAATCTACTATTTCAATCCTACTTTTTTGCGATGTTACGATATATGTATCCATAGTGTTCTTGCCATGCTCAATGTAAACATCGATCACCTTATGATTTCTCACATATCTTAGCAAGTTCTCTACATCTTCGTCACTACTTAACGGTAAAATACCCCTATCTAGGTCACTACCAGGAATTTTGAAATGGTAAAACATTATTACATTTGCATCATAGTGTAAGGCTTTCACCATTTTATCAAAAACATACATTGAAAACTGATCCATGTCCACTAAATCAATGTATGTTACCATACCATCCACATATCTCCTCCCTGGTAACCTAGTAAATTGTCCACCATGATTCAACTTCACTGAAAAAAGAGTCGTGTACTCCCCTGTTTCACACAAACAATAAACTATTAATACTTACTAATAGACATCTAAAATTAACATATCGAGTTAAAAATGTAACAATATTATCATTCACAAACTTCTTACCATAAATATCTAGATCAAAATCATCACCAATAGGTCTAAAGTACCAAACATGCTTTGTCGTTACCATTGTTTTTTGTTTATAGTTTTGGTTTAGTACAACTTGAATAATTTATTGTGAAAATCATCAGGCTCTATTCTTATAATGATATTTTTTTGAGAATTGATATAGCTCCATTAATTAAAAGGATTGTTGTAAAAATAGATGAGAATTGATATGGCTCCATTAAATAAAATGATTTGTGGTGAAAATTAAAACTAATTAAACGATTGTGATCTTGGGGTTATGAAAATGGGGGGAAAGTGAAAAAGACGATTTTACCCTCGTGTGGGTATCACTTGATAACAGTTAACGAGGAGGGTGTAACGCTGTTAGCTTTCAGGGACGAATTCGTTAAGAAAAGTGAAGTATAAGGAAGCTTCGTGTAATTTCCGAAGTACAAGGACGGTATCCATAGTTTTAGTACAACCACAGGGACGATCTATGTAATTTACTCTATATATATATATATATATATATATATATATATATATATATATATATATATATATATATATATATATATATATATATATATATATATATATATAGGGAAGGGATCAGGTGCGTATTCAATTTTAAGTAGGGATGTGCGGATAATATCACAGTAGCTTTTAAAAAAAAAAATCAAAAAAATATGAAAAAATTACAAAAGTAAAGAGGATTATAAATTATTAAGAATCGCTGAAAAAAATTTCAGAAAAAAAAATCGATTTCTTGATTAAAGGTATTGTGATATTAAGGTCGATTTTGACTTTTTTACAAAAGTCAAGATCTGATCTTGACTTTTGTAAAAAAGTCAAGATCTGATCTTAATATCACATAAACCTTTTTTATTTTAATACAAATTGTTAAAATCACACTAATTTTTTTTGATATCACACTACTTTTTTGTTTTTTTTACTAAATATTATTAATATCACCGTTACTTTTTTAATAAAAAAATGTTAATATCACGGTTTCTTTTTATTATCACATGTACTTTTTTTTTCTTTTTTTAATATAATTGTTAATATCACCGTAACTATCATATGTTTTTTTTAATAAAATTGTTAATATCATAGTAAATATCATATGTTCCTTAATATCACGGTTCAATTTTACATGTAAAAAAGCTTAATATCACATTTGGTTTTATAATATCACCATTTTATAATATCACAACTTCTTAATATCACAATAGAACTCATAATATCGTTAATATCACGGTATGACTCATAATCAAAAAATTAAAAAGTGCTCAGAAAAATCTGGAAAAATAAAAAAATGAAAGACAAAAAATTAAAAAAAATTAAAAAAAATCGTTTACATGGTCAATTGCTACTGATATGTGCTAAAACACATATCTTTTAATTATCAAAATCAGACCCAAAATAACCAAGAAAGAGCCGTTTATTGCTAATATCTGTTGTTTTCTTGAGTTTGTGCTTGTGCAGGTACGGATATGTCAAAACACATAAAAAGGAACCAAATCAGACGTAAATCCGAGCACGAGAGATTAAGAGAGTTTAAGCTGAGCTGGAAGGTCGAGATTGTGCATTTGAAAAGATTTTATTCTCTGAGGATGATTTTTGAAAGTTATAATCAAGTTTGAAGAATTGTCAGAATCAGTCCCTGATCTTTGAGTTTTTGGCAAGAATGACCCTTCAAGTTTCAGAATTTACAAGTTTAGCCCTTGGATTATTTGTGAATGACAAGATTGGCCTTGAAAGAGATTTTCAGAATTACAACTTTGGTCCTTGGAAAATCAGATTATACACCTTTAGTCCCTAGTTTCTAAATGGATTTCCAATATTAATCCTAAATCCTAATATCCTTGGCCCAAAAATAATCCAAAAGCCCAATCCTTAACAAATAACCCGGTCCATCAAATCATCCAACCGGTTGAATACCTTAACCCATTTACCCATTTTTACCCGAGTCAACTACCCACTTACCCGGTCAACCCAATCAAACTAATATAAAAAATTACCCACGCGCCAAATAATTCCCCCAATCCTAAACCCAGCGAAGAACCCTAATTACCCTTGCATCAATTGGCCAAATTCACTTCAATTAAGGGTATTTTCGTACTTCCACCTGACACAACTGACACATGGGGAGTGCCAAGTCAGCTATCCGTGTGCAACATCTCAATATCTGCTCTGTGATTGGCCGAAGCTACGTGGAAAATACAATCCAAGGGTTAAAAATTGATGGGATACGTGGAAGGTGATCTAAGGGTTGTAAATGACTCAAAGAAGCACACATTTGCATATTCCAGAAGCTTCCAAGGCCTCAAGCTCGGTTATAAATACCTCCTCATTTCACTTGTAATCATATGTAGAATTTTGAGTAGAAATAGTTAGCTTATCATTGTTTTACTTAACTTTCATTTCTGTAATTTTAATTTTTCATTTCGTTTGTAATCTCAAGTTTTATAAACTCAAGTAATTTCAGTGTTTATCTTTAAATAAATTCCATTACTGTTTCATTAATTTCATCAGCTTAATAGTATCTCAGTTACTTAGTTCAGCTTATATAAACTCAGTTTTCAGCTTATTTGTTCCTTCAAACAAAAATTACAAAAAAATAAGAAAAATACTCCAAAAAAAAAATGTCTTGAATCTGTACTTAAGAGCAAATCAGTTTAGTATAAGCTCTTATAAGCTCATCATTAGCTTATTGATTACTTATCAAGGTCTCTACTCAAGTTCTACTCTCAAAATAGTTTTCAATCAAATTAAGTCAATGGTTACTGTTTGGTTCTGAATTGCTGATTTGATCATGGAAATGGAATGGATTGCTGATATGGAGCTTGGATTGGGTTTAATGTATTGATTTGGGTTGAAATCAGTTTAGGAGTGGTTATTTCATCTGTTTGGCAAGCCATAGTGGCTAGGACCACTTGTAAGTTCTTAAAAGCTCTTTTACTACAATTACTACTTATTGTGTTACTGTCCAAATAGTGTAGTTTGAATTTGTTGGTTATCCTTGTTAGCTTTACATTCATTAGCTCTTATTTATTTTAGATCACATTTTATTGCTGTCATGGATCAGATCATAGAATAGGCTAGGATTAATTGCATTTTGGTTTAGATAACTAGTGTTTGGAATTGCTCTAAAATCTGTGTTAGAGGTTAAAGTAGGGATATATTATTAGTGCATCAGTAGTAATTAGGTATATCTAGTCAATTCCAGTAGTTAAACTTGCATCCTAGATCATAATAGTCAAAATCACTTTCAATAGGTTCCAATTTGCTTAACTGTTGGAATTTTCAAATTCAAAAGCTTGAATCAGGGTCAGATATCAATAGAGTAGCTGGATATAGTGTTGTTTTAGCCCAAAACATAAATCTCAGTTCATAAATTGGTTTCAAAATTCATCTTGGTCAACATTTCCAAAACAGTAAAAAAGTCAAAAAGTTGTCAAAACTAGTTTTCATCAAACTGTCTAGGCTTAGTATTAGCTTCATTTGAACTTGTCTGGATCTGAAATTTGGCATAATCACTCTTTGGTTGGTGGTCTTGAGAACCACATAACTGGTTTTCACATAAGCACTTCTGATTAGCCTGTGCAACAGCTCAAAAGTAGGGGTCAAGAGCTGATTGGATAAACTAGTCAGTTAGCATAAATCATAAGAACTTGTCTAGGCTTAGTATTAGCTTCATTTGAACTTGTCTGGATCTGAAATTTGGCATAATCACTCTTTGGTTGGTGGTCTTGAGAACCACATAACTGGTTTTCACATAAGCACTTCTGATTAGCCTGTGCAACAGCTCAAAAGTAGGGGTCAAGAGCTGATTGGATAAACTAGTCAGTTAGCATAAATCATAAGACAGAGCTTGTAGCTTGTTAGGATTAGGTGGAATCAGTTAGAATTAGCTTATTTTAGCACAACTTAGCTTCAGTAACTGTTTGGTAGCTTATTTCACTCTTTAGCTTATTTTCAAGTGCTTATTTTCATAACAGTTACACATCAGCTCTCATTTCTCACACATAAGCATAGTGTTTTATATTTTTCATAGCTTTAGAATAATATTTTAGAATTTTCCTGAGTTTTTCATAATTTTTAGTCACTGTTTGGTATTTTTTAACAATTTAAAACAGTTTTTAGTCATTTTTAAATAGCTTTTATTGCAATTAATTCAGAAAAAGTTCCAAAAAATAATTTTTCAATTTTCATAGATTAAGATAAATACAAAAAGCAAAAAATAATTTTTCTAGATTTTTCCTAGCTTATTTTGTAATTTTTAGCCAATTAATTAGATTTAAATAGTTTTAAATTCGTAGAAAATAGATAATTAGTCAGAAAAATAAAAAAATAGTTTTGAAAATTCTCTTAGGATATTTTAGATTTTATAAAAATAGTTTCATATTTTTCCCTTTGATTTTCATAATTTTTAGTATTTTAAATTAGTTTTAAAAGTTAATAATTAGTTTTTAATTCTAAAAATTCAATAAAAATCCAAAAAAATAGTATTAATTCATAAATAGATTTCACATTGCATTTCTAGAGTAAAAGTAATTTTAGGCATTTTTAGGATATAATTTAGACGTAGTTGCATTTTATTTACGTTTTGTTTATTACGTTTAGTTAATTTTACATTTAGGATTTCCCATAGATTAGATTTCCCTTAATTACTTTCCCTTCTCCCGTAGTTTAATATAATCAAATCATTAATCCAAAACATCGAGCATTAAATTCCAAACCAAAAACGACGTTGGCAATTCACGCCTCGTTGGGAAACGATTCGGGTTGACTAATCCGTATCAACACGGGATTTGATTTAATATTCTTTTTCCTAAAGGAATTTTGAATCTATCTTCGTGATTATTTTTGATATCGATATTGAGGTTTTATCCATACACATACCCTTAAGCCTATACATCGAGACGAATCAAATTTTGGCGCCGCTGCCGGGGAGGTTGTGTCACGACAATATCGTTAGAGGTTTGACGATTAGTGACTCGAGATCCTTCATTCGTGAAGTTACTATTTTTCTATAAAATTAAAAAAGTAAAAAATATTTTCCTTTTTCTTTTGTATATATATATCATATTAAAATACAAAAAGATTTTCTCTTGTGTTTTTGCTAATAAATAGAAGACACCAATTATATAACATTCTCAACGGAGGTGTTATCATTAATAAGTTCCCGAACCAAAGATCAAAAACTTGCCTTTGTGTCGCTTGTGAATTGATTTATTTCTATCGGATAAACAAACTGTGTGGTGGGTATAAGGACAGCCTGATATTAAATTGCGTTTGTCTTATAGAAGTGATTTATTCACTTGGGATTATTGGTTAAGTTCACTGTGTTTTCAAATATCGGTTTCATTTTAATTGCCTTGGTTTTTAAAGTGCATGCGCACTCGCTGTCAGTCACGACGTAGACGTAATCAAAGAATAGACGTACCCGAGTTACGTACTATCGTTGAAGAACCCATCATGGCAGACACTCGAACGATGAACGAGTTACTTCAAGCTCCCGTAGACGGCTACGGTGATGCTATCGTACTTCCACCAATTAACACCGAACATTTTGAACTAAAAACAAATTTAATACAATTGGTGTCTAATAAACCTTTTTGTGGTTTAGATCATGAGGAGCCCCACGCACACCTCCGTTGGTTTAATCAAGTTGCTTCTACAATTAACTTTCGGGTCGTCTCTCATGAGTCGATTAAGTTGAGATTGTTTCCATTTTCCCTTGAGGGGGCAGCCCGGACTTGGCTCGAAAAAGAACCCCCTCAGTCGATTACAACATGGGAAGATCTTTCTAAGAAATTTGTGAACCAATTCTTTCCTCCGTAAAAAATAACAATGTTACGAAATCAAATCATAAATTTTCAACAAAAATCCGATGAAAGTTTTGGAGAAGCATGGGATAGATTTAAAGAACTTTTACGTAAATGCCCAAATCATGGTTTTACCGATCTTCATCAGATTGATACGTTATATAATGCTCTTACTCCGTCCGATCAAGATTCGCTTAACGCGGCCGCCGGTGGTAATATCTTGAGTCGTATGCC
The DNA here is from genome assembly GCA_019973895.1 of Chrysanthemum seticuspe. NCBI lineage: Eukaryota > Viridiplantae > Streptophyta > Magnoliopsida > Asterales > Asteraceae > Chrysanthemum > Chrysanthemum seticuspe. Next base: position 153,190,725 of record BPTQ01000006.1, read on the forward strand.
TACCGATATTAGAACGATTATCGAAAATAAGTCAAAAGTTTCTTCGTCTAGAAACCGACCGGTTGTTTCTAAGATCACTACGAACGAAAACTACATCCAGAGAAGTGAGTTAAGTGGGCTGACTGATGCTATTAATTCTATGATGAGAGAGTTTAAGATTCATAAATCCGAACCAGTCAAAGCCGTTACTGAAACATGTGTTATTTGTGGTGGTCCTCATCCGTACTATAATTGTCAAGCCACTGATGGCGATCTCCGAAATGCTTCCGTAGCCTCTGCTAATCCGGTTCAAAATCAAAACCAAGGATACCGTGCCAACCAAATGGGACCACCCAGTTTTGCACCCGTTCCTCAACAAAACCAAAACCGTTATCAAAACCAATCTTACAATCAAAACCGAGGAGCCAATCTCAATCAAAACTACCAAGCTCCTCCACCTCAAGTTTATCAACAACCTCCTCAACAACAATATCAATCACCTCATCAAGCTGTTCTAAACAACGAGTTTCTGTCTTACATGAAGAATTCCGACAACACCATTAAAAGTTTGCAAACTCAAATCACCAGCATTAGGAATGATTTCAAAAGAGAAATGGAAGCTACGAGTAACAAACAGATGAGTGAAATGAGGAATATGATGGCTAGTTTCTTTCAAGCTAATCAACCTTCTACTTCTTATTCTCAACCCTCGGGTTCTGGTTCTCTTCCAAGTAATACGATTCCTAACCCGAGAGGTGACATGAAAGCGATTACTACCCGTAGTGGTGTTGCTTACGATGGACCCACGGCTCCTACCACTATTTCTTCTTCTCCGTCTTGTGTGGTAGACCGTGAGACAGGGGTGACAAAGGACCCGGTGCTTCCTACTAATAAGGGGAGTACCGAGAATGTCCAACCCACGGTTGTCCCGACATCTGAGCCCAAGGATGCTCCGGTTAGTGCTGAAAAGACTAACTCAAAAACAACACTTCCGTACCCGTCAAGGATGAATGATCAAAAGCAACGTGAACAAGCAAATCTTCAAATGGAAAAATTCTTTCAAATATTTCAAGATCTTCACATCGAAATTAGCTTCGCGGATGCTCTTCTTCTCATGCCTAAGTTTGTTTCGACACTAAAAGGAATGTTAAGTAACAAATAAAAAATTGTGGATTTCGCAAAAACGTCTTTGAATGAGAATTGTTCGGCGGTTATTCTTAAGAAACTTCCCGAAAAGTTAGGTGACCCCGGCAAGTTCCTCATTCCGTGCGATTTTCAAGGAATTATTCAGTGCTCCGCCTTGGCCGATCTTGGCGCGAGTATCAATTTGATGCCGAAATCAATTTACGATAAGCTTTCATTGCCTCCACTTACCCCGACGTGTATGACCCTCGAGCTAGCCGACCGAACTACGACAACACCAATCGGTATAGCCGAGGATGTTTTTGTTAAAGTGGGGAAGTTCGATTTCCCCGTAGATTTTGTTGTCGTTGATTTCGATGCCGACCCTCGTGTGCCCCTTATTCTCGGAAGATGCTTCTTAAGGATGGGCCATGCGTTGATTGATGTGTATGAAGGAGAAATCACTTTAAGAGTTGGAAAAGAAGCCGTCACGTTTAACGTTAACCATACTTCTAAATCTTTTACCAAACAATATGATGTGGCCAAAATTAGTAATACCGAGGTGACAAAGGACCCGGGAATTCCTACTAATAAAAATGTCCAACCTCCGATTGTTCAAAAAGTTGGGCCAAAGACATCGAGAATTGATCCGAGTCTTTCACGTTTTACGGTTAAGAGTTTATCTACGATACGTGCTGAGCAAAAGAAGAAACTAGAAAAGGAGACTATAACGGTTGTGGTGGAAAATGCTAGCTCTAAGAGCACACCACTTGTCCCACCTCCGCTTTCTGTGTATCGGATTGATCTTGTTCCTAAAAACGTCGAGTTTTCTTTGAGTGGCAATTCAACTCCTTCTTCTGAAAATATGGAACTTTCTTCTAAACAAATCATTTCTGATTCTTCCCCTTCCCTCACTCAATATGAGGAGGATGATTCTATCATGAAAGAAATTGAGGCTTATTTGAAAAGTGATTCAGTTTCACCGGAAATTGATAACGCCGACATCGACATCGAAGGAGATATTCGTTTGATTGAAAAAATGCTTTACGGGGATTCTTATATTCCTTCGGAAGAAAAAGTTATTAAAGAATTCAAGCTGTCTTTTAATCCTTCGGAGCCCAAGCTCAAGGATTCTTCCATTGATTTACTTCTCGAGGAGTTCGCCGATGAACTCGCTCGCATGGATCCTCTTCCACCGGGAAGTGAGGATGACATATTTGATTTTAGAGCCGACTTACGCGAAATTGAATATTTGTTATATCAAGATCCGTCGATTTACTTCGAGAAGTTCACCGATGAACTTGCTCCCACCGACTCGATTCTTTCTAAGAATGAAGAGAACGAATATGATGATCCGTTTTTCCCAAAGAAAGAAAAGGAAGTGAAGTTTTCGACAGATGAACTTGTTGATCCTGAGGTCCAACACTATTTTTTATCCGAGAGTGATTCCTCTTCTCGTGAGGATTTTCACGTAGATGATACGTTGTGTTGGGAATTATGTGAAGTCTGGATTATGCTGAAATTAATGCCGAAGTGTTTCTACTGAAGAAGAGTGGATTCTGCTGAAGACATAATCTACTGAAGTATAATAGTTAATAGTCTGTTTCTGCGGAAGTGTTTATTCCGTGTTTAGTTTATTTAGTGTGGATATACATGAGCTTTATTAGGAAGTGATTGTGTATATCTTATTTAGTTTTATGATTATACGTTTCTTGGGAAACGGTTTAGCGATATTGTTTAGGGTTCCTTATCTATAAAAGGAACACATTAGAATGAGTTATGTACCGATTGGAAAACTCAGTTTTAGTTAATATAAAGATCCATAGAGGATCAAGAAGCTCTTAGTTATTACTTGTGTTTATATTCCGCTGATAAATATAAGTAGTAGAGATTGTCTTTTATTGTGCTTGGGAACTTTGACGTGTACGATCATTTTCAATTGAATTTAAGTGTCTGGTTATGATGACCACATTAGTAGCTTGTTTGATTTGTACCTTGTGGTATATTAATTGTATTTTTGAATGAGAGGATATTTTAAGACTAACATTAAATATAGGTGTTGTATAAATGTATTTAGTGCATTAAATAATTGTAAACATAGGTTTAGAATTTGTATAGGATGGAAAATAAAATATCATGCTAGAGAAACATATATTCTACCTTTTTTTTATTATTTGTATTTCTTAAATGGTTGTCTTTTGTTTGAATGATTTGTAGAATATGTTTTATTATTTGTATTGCTTAATATTAGCTTGAGATATCTTTGTGACATTTAATGGATGAAAAATGGGTTCCTCTATTATATGTAGTTATGATCTTTACTAAAACGAGGTATTCTGACTCGTGCGATGCACCAATTTTGTTTTTGATAAACTATTGAACTTGTGCTTATGCTTAAAACTCAACTTTTTAATTTGTTATTATAATTTGCAAATGGATTCGAGCCAAGATTATGTATTTTTTTCCTTTCTAATTGTGACAACTCGCAATTTCAGGTCATTTCTCAAAACAATTCATGTTTCACTATTTCATCATTTATCGTAAACTAGGTTTACGTGTTCCAAATTCGCGTAACCTTAATGGTTTAGCGGCGAATTCATGATCATATCATCAAGGACATTTCATATAGACTAGGTTTAGTCTACATTTCATTGTCTTCATTAGCATCATGTTAGTTCATTCATGAATTTGCATTTCACATTAAACGCGTAAATTTCATATTAAATAAACACTATCGCGTAAGTTGTTATTTTGAACATTTAATCCATTACTTCCAAAATTTATCCCAATATATTTTTATACTTACATTTAGTTTATAAAAATGATATTATGAGTTTACCCAGTGTTTTAAATTTATTTGGTATATAAATTGTTAAATTTATATTATTACGACGTTTTTCTTAAAAACTACACGATAATTATTATATCACTTAAATTTTTTCAAGAAATGTATTTTTACAATTTTTATGACTACAATATATATTACTTTGATCCATTAAAATTTATTTTAAGACAACACTACCCTAAATACAAAAATGTATGTACAAGTTACAAATTATATTTATTAAACTTACATTTACTTATACATTATAAAAAAAAAAAAAAAGATATTTTGTGAAATACTTCCCCCTTGGCCGACCAAAGGGGGGGGGGGGTGAGTCAATGGGTTGGTAGATTTCTTACAATGTTAGATTTATACTCCAAATCACTTACACATTCATTCAATCACTTACACACACTTCACTCAATAATTCAAAATATTTCTCTCTTCTTCTTTCTCTCCCTCAAAACTGGTCACACCCACAAGGAAGAAGAAATCATCAAAAATTTCAAGATCAAGTGTTAATCAATCTAGTTACACTCTTATTATAGGTTTTGAAATAAAAACCTAGGGTGTTTAAGTTAAATCCCTTGTTCTAGTCACCTCATCAAGTAACTAGTAAGCATATCATCTTCATTTTTCATACTTCATTATTATTTTATACTCATCTCATCATTTTTGAGCAAAGCATGCAATACTTATGGATGTTTATACCATTTCTACTTTGTTTTAAGAGTTACATATATATAAGTCTTCCTATAATTATCCCTTGTTATATATCACTCTTGGTGATGTCTAGGAACCCATGACACCCTAAGAAGGTGTATGGTAGGTTTAGAATAGCTTCGGAGTTGTTTTGAATGGATTGGAATAGGTTTGACACGAGAAAAATTCATTTCGACAAGTATTAAAAAGGGTCTGTCCTTATTTTGGAAATCTGGAAAATCCGACAGTAGATAAAAATTTTTGGCCAAGATATTTAGAAAATATACTTTAAAACGAAACCGTGGCCGCTTGAACGGATTAAAACGGAGCTATAACGAAGAAAATATGAATTTTTCAAGTTTGACGACGAAATATAATTAACCTGAAATTTTCAGCTTATTACGTAATGTTTTTACGAGTCAAAAATGAGTCTTAAACTTTATAAATTATTTCGACTTACCAAAAATATATTAGTATACTTTGATACGAAGCTAAGGACATAAAATACGTAGAAAACGGATTTGTAAAACTTAAATTATACACGTTTACACAAAATTGCCGTAACTTTATTAAATAAGAAAAACTATATTATTTCTATTAGACAAGTGTTACGGTAAACAAGTGACCACATTGAAGGTTATTTTTAACGATGATGTAGAACGTTTTATAAAGTGAAGTCTTCTAGTAAAAGTAAGTTCACCAAACATATTTTCCAAAATGTCCGACCGTTTGTTTAGCGGAGTTGTAATGAATTAACTACGGTTGCTTAAACTTTGCCGAAATTCACATTTAAACTATATTTTGGACAAAATCACCATACTTAACCTATATTTTTCTCTATGAACGGGACCCCTAGGCTGAAAACTTAAAAGCTAAAATTTTGAGATAATGATACAAGCTTCCCAAAACCGTTAAGTTCGTTTCCTAACGCTCGACGTACACCATTTTACGACTAACTTTCTGAGGCCATTTTTGTCACTTTCATGAATTTTCCAACGACATTATTTTACGACGAAAAGTTATAATTTCATAATAAATCATTAAGAAACTATTGTAGGATGACATTTTGACGTAAATACTTGCAAAGTAATTTAAGAATGGTCAAGACGTCAAAAGAGTATTTTTCGACGAAGAGTATTAGTTTCAAAAATTCACAAGTGGTATAAATAACATACGAATTGCATGCATAACATTACATCATGACTTATTACATATCATATCATTCATAATAGGTCAGTTTCGAGATTCACGCTACATTTCAGTGTATCCACTTTTGTCATCATAATCATTGCAACAGGTGAGTTTTCATAGCCCCGATTTATTCAAGTTTTTACTTTATTTCAAACCTACGGGGGAGAATACATTGCACACCATTTTTATTATGCTACCAAGTATGTCAAATTCATTATATTGCTTAAGTTACCACATTGCCAGTTAAATGTCCCCATTACATAAACATGAACCGTTAATTTCCTAGAAGCGTGGGTGAGTGGATAGATCTATCGAGGGTGACACCTCCATCCGGGTTGGTGGATCCCAACTAGTCATACGGATGCATTTCATTTCATAAAAATTATTTGAGTTGTGTGGCAAAACACTCTGTTGGGGCGAACATCAGTCAGAGCTTCGGTGTCATGTGCTTAAGCAATTGTAACATCATTTTGTGACATCATTGTCATACATAATTTATACTTGTGGTAGTCGTATTAACATTTACATAAACTCTATGAACTCACTCAACCATTGTGTTGACACTTTTAGCAATGTATTTTCAGGTATCTAAGACATTCACTTCATGGCATGCATGTGGACATATCATAGAGTCGCGGTGACGACGCGTCTCACATGGGATTTATACACTTTAAAAACATCGTTTGACTTGTACCAAACTTACTTTCCGCACATAGTAACTTTCTTTTAGGACCTATCTTTGTAACTCTGAATGTTTTTATTAAATCAAGCGATGTGTTTTCCAAACGACACTTTAGGTCGTTCAATATAACTGTGATTGTGATGCTATGACAGTCAATCCCCAGGAATTCCATTCCGCTGCAAAACAGGTAATTTGGGGGTGTGACAGATTGGCATCAGAGCTTCGGTTATAGAGAACTAGGTTGCATCATTGACCCTAGAATATAACTACATCATCATAGCATCTCATCATTTCATCATAAGTGCATATTCACTTTACATGCGGTTTATGCCTACATTTTTCGAGTTATTTACTTTTATTTCACATCGATTGTCACATGGATGCCCTTAAATACCCATCCCATTATCCGTTCCTCATACTCTAATGTGGTGAATGCTTTGTCATTCCCTATCACAATTTTAATATCAGTTGATTCATCACCGATAACGTCGAATGCCGAGATAAACCTTTAAGTAGGGCGAAGTCACTCTCACTCCTTTGTTTCACCACTAACATGTCGAGTTACACGCTATTCACACACTAAGTCACTAAACCATCATACATTTGAAGCACTTACGACATCTCATAACCCATCTGTTGGGAACCCGTCGATCATTTTGAAACATAATCCCAAACTTATCACCTTCTATCACATCTCTTTAGAGCGCTTATTCTTAACATATGATTTGGATACGTCTCATTTTTCCTTTTATTTTGAAGAGTTATGGCGCCGAAGAAAGCTGCACTAGAAATGACACCAGCTGCTATCCAAAGGTATGTAGATGATAGTATAGCGGAGGCACTAAGGAAAGAACGAGCAACAGTAGCTGCTGTTACCGAGGCCACAACTGCTGCTGAAACTGCTAGACTTGCTTACATCAAAAGGTTTCAAGAGTTGGCTGTTCTTTGTCCAGCTATGGTTTCGGACAATGAGAAACTATTGGAAAATTTCATTGGAGGACTTCCACAAAATATCCAAGGAGATGTAACTTCTTTCGATCCACAAACAATTGAAGAATCTACCCGTATGACTCAAATACTCATGGCTCAAGTTGTGAAGAGGGAAAACATTATCGACAATAATAACAACAACCGCGACAATCAAACCAACAACAACAAAAGGAAATGGGAAAACGACCAAGGAGGTTATAACATGTTGGAATCACTCCTAAACTGTATTTCAAGTATTTATATTTCATATGTAATAGGTAGCTTTGTTATGGCCTTTATGTTTGTTTAAGGTCCAGCTTATGTAGAAGGCCCATAAGCTGAGGCCCAAGCCCAATAAGGAATAGGGAAGGAGAGGGAGTGTTGCCATAGCTCCTTGCCTATAAATACATTGTAATAACCTTCATTTGAAGGTTGGTTGTTCAAGTTATTCTCTTTCACTACACTCTACGCATAACCGGTCGAGTATTCTTGTGTATGTGTGTTTGGTTTACTTGTTCAATCGCCTTATCTCTTTCTCTATAAGCTTGTGTTGTAAAACTAGTGACCTAACAGTGGTATCAATCGCCAAATAGTTGGGTGTACTCGTTTGTTTTTGAAGTTTTGGTTTTGGGTCTTACGCGTAAAGATAACACAATCTTTGGTACGCTTAAAAACTAATTTTTTACACTTTTGAATCCAAGATTCTTGTACTTTCAACGTTATTAGGTGTCACACTATTGGTTTTTGGCAAAAAGTTTGGAACTTTACGTGTTTTTCCTTGTTTTTAAGCTTGTTTTTGTACGCAAGTGTTATACTACGCGTAATCGTTTTAAGTGCTTTGGATCATCAAGTTTCACACTTTTGTGTTATTTCGGTGTTATTGAAGCTATTTCAACACACAAAAACTGGTTTAGAAACACATTTGGATAGAATCAAAGTTACGAGTAATCTTACGCGTAACAAAACCCTAAAATTACGCGTAAGACTTTCCTTGGTTTGATCTTCAATTTTCTGGTTTATTCCGTGTTTTCTTACTTGGATAAGTCTGAAAATACGTCGACTTTGGATATCTTTTGCACTGTGAAGTGTAAAAGATCACTTGGGATAAAACCCTAATCTTACGCTTAAGCATAAAGCTTACGCGTAGAAAATCTTACGCTTAAGATTCATCTTACGCGTAGACTTAGTCCTACGCATAAGGTAATCCTACGCCTAACTTTCTACGCCTAACTTACTGTTTACGCGTAACTTTAGTCTTTTTTTCCTGCTTACGCGTAAGCTAAATCCTACGCGTAACTATTCTTGTTACGCGTAACTTTTGGTGTTTTTACGCATAAGTAATACTTGGTTCTTGTCATTTCTACGCCTAAGGATACTTCATCAACAAAGGTTCACTCGACTACAAAGATCCATTCTTACTACACAAGTTTATCATCATGTCTCAACCACCATACTCTAACTACTTCCCTCACACTTATAATCATCAACAACAACAACAATTAACTCCACAACATCAACAATGGAATCAACAACAAGCAATTTATCAACAACAATTTAATCAGCAACATACTCCACAACTTGGTGCAATTCCACAACCACAAATGGTTCAACCACCACCAAGTCTTCAAACTCTACCCTACACAAACGATTTCAATCAACATCCATCACGAAGCACTATGAAGGAACCCACTTGGTTTGCAAAGATGTGTGAAGCTCTAAGCAGCCAACAATCAATTCATGAAGCTGGATCACTTGATAGACCTCCAATGCTCACTCCAGGAAACTACGATCAATGGGTGATAAGGTTCTTTAGGTTCTGTGATCTGAAGAAGCCACATGGAAAGTTCTTAAAGAAGGTTATCTTGGAAGGTCCATTTGAGATGCCTACCGTCATTGTACCCGGAGATCCAACTGCTGTTCCACCAAGAGATGAACAAACCAACATTGCTACTGTTGCAGATTTAAATCCTACAGAACTTCTACACTATGAAGCTGATGAACTTGCAATGGAATACATCCTCTTAGGATTACCAAACCCAATTCTTCGTAGTGTTGATGCTCAAAAGACTGCACAAAAAATGTGGGATCATATTCGTCTTCTTATGGAAGGATCTGTACTCAATCAGGAGGATTTGGAATCCAAAATTTACTTGGCTTATGAACACTTCATGATTGAACCTGGAGAGACACTTGAGTCATATCATCACCGATTTTCAGACATCATCAATGATTTGGATAAACACAACATCATCATGCCAAGAATTGCAGTGAATACTAAGTTCCTGAGTAGTCTTGGTCCAGAATGGGAGAAGTATGTCATTTTTCTCCGTCAAGCGAAGAATATGCATCATTCTACTTATGGATTGTTGTACGATTACTTGAAGCCTCATGAAAAGGAAGTTGATCGGGAAAGGATTCTCCGTGCTCAAATTGCTAAACAGTCACAACCGGACAATCAACAACTTGCCTTGTATGCTCAACAGAATTATCCCTCTCAACCAGCAACTCAACCAACTGCTTCCAACACAACTTCACAGCAACAACCTCAACCTCAACAAAATCAATTGGTCCCATACAGCAACAATGCTCAAGCATATGTCAGTGAAGCTACTGAGGAAATCGATCCATTCGAAGCATTGCAACAAGGATTTGTGATGATTGCTAATGCTTTTGGCCGTTACACCAACAAATCCAACAATCGCATTCGTTCCTCATCTAACACACGGACTCAAGCTGTTGTGAACAATGGACGTGTTGAAGTTCAGAATCGTGATTACGGTCGTCAGATGAGCGGTGGTCAAGGGTTTAATGCTGTGGGTAGGAATAACAACAGAGCTCAAGTGGTGGAACAGGGAAATGCTCAGAATCGATTAAATGGTCTTAGATGCTACAACTGCAATGAGAAGGGACACCTGGCTAATGCATGCCCAAAGCCAAGGACTCGAGGCAGTGCTTATTTCAAAGAGGCCTTACTTTTGGCTCTTAAGGATGAAGCCGGTGGATCTCTCACAAACAAAGAACAGAGCTTTATGGCAGATGCAGACTCAGATGATGATATGGAGGACTTGCAGGCTAATGCAGCTGTTATGTTGATGGCTAATATGCATGAGCTACACATGAGTGATTCAGGCCCAGTGTATGACACTGATGGCTTGTCTCAGGTGATACAGATCATTCTCTGGATTGTTGATAGCGGATGTTCCCGACACATGACAGGCAATCTTACACTGTTATCAAACTTTATTGCAAAGTTCATTGGCACTGTCAGATTCGGGAACGATCACTTCGCAGCCATCATGGGCTACGGAGATTATGTTAATGGGAACATCGAAATCAGCAGGGTTTACTATGTGGAAGGCCTCGGTCACAATCTGTTTTCAGTAGGTCAATTTTGTGATGGAGATTTGGAGGTTGCTTTCAGGGAGAAAACTTGTTTCATTCGTGATCTACAAGGAAACGATCTTATGTCTGGCTCGCGTAATTCCAGTCTCTACACTATCTCTATGCAAGACATGGTTGCTTCCTCTCCCATCTGCTTACTTTCAAAAGCAACATCTACAAAATCCTGGCTATGGCACCGTCGTCTCTCACATCTAAACTTTCAAACCATCACCAATCTTGCTCGACACAAACTAGTTGAAGGACTCCCACGATTCCGGTATTCAAAAGATCACCTTTGCTCAGCCTGTGAACAAGGGAAAAGCACTCGTGTTCATTTTCCTTCAAAGGTGGAACACAGCTCTCAGCATGTGCTTCATCTTCTTCACATGGATTTGTGTGGCCCCATGCGCGTGCAAACGATAAATGGCAAACGCTACATCTTAGTAATCGTTGATGACTACTCTCGATGGACTTGGGTCTACTTTCTTCGTAGTAAAGACCAAGCTCCACAAATGATCATCACCTTTCTCACAAAGATACAGGTTCAGCTACGCAACACCGTCAGAATCATCAGAACAGACAAAGGAACTGAATTTGTTAACAAAACCCTTCGTGAATTTTATGAGAAAGTGGGAATTCTGCATCAAACATCTATTGCACGGACACCTGAACAAAACGGAGTTGTTGAAAGACGAAACCGAACGTTAGTGGAAGCTGCAAGAACAATGTTAATCAATGCTAAACTTCTAGATTACTTATGGGCAGAAGCTGTATCTACTGCATGCTATACTCAAAACCGTTCTATGATCACAAAACGCCACAACAAAACACCTTTTGAGCTTGTCCACAACTATAAACCGAACCTCAAACACTTTCATGTATTTGGATCCCTTTGCTATCCAAATAATGATCGTGATGATTTTGGAAAGCTAAAAGCCAAAGCTGATATTGGAGTCTTTATTGGATACCGTGACAATTCTAAAGGTTTCCGAATCTGGAATCGTCGAACTAAGGAGGTTATGGAAACGATTCATGCTCATTTCGATGAACTCACGGAAATGGCTTCTGAGTATAACAGCTTAGAACCCGGTCACAACCGTTTAAACTTCCCTCAACCCCCATCATCAGCTGAAGAAAGCCCTCAGCTAACTCGTCAACAAATGGAAAGGTTATTTGCTCCTCTGTTCTGTGATGATATTGATGAACGTGCTCCTGGTGTATCCGCTGTTTCCGCTGCACAACCTGATAATATTCCTATACCTGATACACCTGCTACAACAACTACTGTTGAAGATGCACCTACACCAATTGACTCCAACACAACAGTTGAACACACCGCTTCCAACAATGATGAACCAGCTGATGATATTCTGAATGAAGTACCCCCACCCGCAGATTTTGATCCAAATGCGTTCTTCAACCCGTTTGCCAATGAGACTGCTGCACCAGATGTCGCGGAATCTTCAACAAACCATTTGAATCCTCAGAATCTGCACAATGTATACCAACATCAACCCTCTACACATAGATGGACAAAAGACCATCCTCTGGCTAACATTATTGGCAACCCGAATCAACCAGTCGTTACGAGACAACATCTCCACTCAGATGGTGAACACTGCATTTATGCACTCACTGTCTGCCAATCTGAACCTAAAAACATTAAGGATGCAATGACAAAAGACAACTGGATTGAATCCATGCAAGAAGAACTCAACCAATTCAAACGTCTTGAAGTATGGGAACTGGTTGAAAGACCAACAGGGGTCTACGTCATTGGTCTAAAATGGATTTGGAAAAACAAATTGGATGCTGAAGGGAATGTGATCCGAAACAAGTCACGGCTAGTTGCTAAGGGTTATCGTCAGGAAGAAGGGATAGACTTTGAAGAATCTTTTGCTCCAGTTGCTCGTCTTGAGGCTGTTCGGATATTTCTCGCGTTCGCGGCTCATATGAACATGACGGTCTATCAGATGGATGTCAAAACGGCGTTTCTAAATGGACAACTTAAAGAAACGGTCTTTGTCAGCCAACCAGATGGATTCGTTGATCCTGAGTTCCCGAACCATGTCTACAAACTGAACAAAGCTCTTTATGGTCTCAAACAAGCCCCTCGGGCATGGTACGATAAGCTATCATCTTTCCTCATTGCCAATAATTTCTCCAAAGGCTCGGTTGACCCAACTCTCTTTATACAATATCACGGGGCACACATCTTAATTGTTCAAATTTACGTGGATGACATCATTTTTGGGTCAACACATAAAAAGTTTTCAATCGCTTTTACAAAACTCATGAAGAAAAATTTTGAAATGTCCATGATGGGTGAACTTACGTTCTTTCTAGGACTGCAAGTTCATCAATCACCCCGTGGTATTTTCTTGAGTCAGTCCAAATATGCCCTTGAATTGTTAAACAAATTTGGAATGAATACCTGTGATACTTATGCCACACCAATGGCTCATACCAAGAAATTAGATGCTGATTTACATGGGAAATTGGTTGACCCTACCAAATACCGAAGTATTATTGGGTCTCTCATGTATCTAACAGCTAGCAGACCTGATATTGTCTTTGCCGTTTATCTATGCTCCCGTTATCAGTCGCGACCAACTGAAACCCACCTCTCTGAGGCTAAAAGAATCCTCCGATACATCAAGGGAACCATTAATTTGGGGATCTGGTATCCGAAGGATTCTGGTTTTGAACTAATCGCTTTTTCAGACGCTGATCACGCAGGATGCCTAGACTCAAGGAAAAGTACTTCAGGAGCACTACAATTTCTCGGTGATAAACTGGTGTCTTGGCAATCAAAGAAGCAGGATTGTACATCACTGTCATCAACTGAAGCAGAATATGTAGCTATGTCCGCGTGTTGTGCTCAAGTCATTTGGATGAGAACACAACTCAAAGACTATGGTTATGTATTTGACAGAATCCCAATGTACTGCGACAATCGGAGTGCCATTGCAATCTCGTGCAACTCAGTTCAGCACTCGAAATCAAAGCACATCGATCTACGCTATCATTTCATCAAGGATCATGTGGAACAGGGTACCGTTGAATTATACTTTGTGGGTACTGAATACCAATTAGCAGATCTGCTCACCAAAGCCTTGCCTCCCGCTAGGTTTAATGAGTTGATCCACCGAATTGGTATGAGGTGTTTGACTCAAGAGGAACTGGATGACCTCTTAAAATCGTCTTAAAAACCTGTCAAACACCAAAACATCTTTTGTAAATAAATAAAATCTTTCAAAAACAAAATACAAAAATATAAAATCTGATAAAACAACAAAAATATTCTTCTCATCTATTTTCTTTAACATGGCAAGTACCGTTCTTCCATCAACACTTGCATCTCTCAAATTTCGTATTTTTCTGATCAAGTGTTGAGGGGGAGAAATTTATCGCTTAACCGTTTCAAAACATAAGTGTACTTGCATGTTATCACATCTCGGTTGTTTCGTTATACAAATGATGGTGGACTTTCTGGCTCAATGACACTCCTCGGACTAAAATTCTGAAACCGTTTAAATTTATCAAGCCGAGGGGGAGTGTCGTCATGATTCTTTCTCAAAAATCTTTGTTTGGTAACCTAAATGGAAGTTAAAAGGCTTTGGTTGAAAAAGGAAAAGGTGGAGGGACTGAAACTGTCAAAATCCGAAAGTATTTTTCAATAAAATGCCCCACCTACCATTCTAACCACATTTATTGCTAAAAACCTTCAAATCCTACGCCTAAAATCATTCAAGAATTGCGTGTCTCAGATCTTCATTTTGTAAGTGTTTGTGTGTTCATAACAAGATTACAAACAATGGTTTTAAACCATTTTGAAAGTTAACGGCTTGATTTTAACCTATGGGTGATTTTGTGTTCTACGCGTATGCGTATGAACACATAATCTTGTTTATGTGTTTGAAGTTAAAAAGGATTGTGTCAAAATGATTTAATATCATCTATAATACTTTTCTAAACATCAAAACGCACCTATACACACGAATTGAGTGTATTTGAGATTTAGGGTTTATGCGTAGAATTGGGTCTTTTCAAATGTGAAGGTTTTTGGTATAAAAGATAGTCATATAAGGTTGTTTTCAAGTTCAATTGAACACATGTAAACCCAGAAATCACCCAGAAACAACTATGATACTTAATTCGAAAATTAGGGTTCAAGTTCATATAAATTGGGTATTTTTGATTCAAGGCTTATTTGATGTTAAAACTTGGATAAAACTACTTTATGGACTTCTTAGAACTACCAGAATCAATATGATGTTCATCCCATGGCTAAATCTCATACGCGTAAGTTTAGGGTTTAGACTACGCGTATGTGATTCTTCGCGTAACTGTTAACATGGACTAGGATGTTGTTATCTGTGATAAATTGTTGTCTTGTGTGAACATTGATGAGTTGATGAATTTATTTCAGGCTTTGCTACGCTTAAACACTCAGAATCAAGGTCATAAGACTCTCTACGCATAAGGATTACCCTACGCGTAGTGATGTTATGCGTAAAATAAAACCTACGCATAACTATTACGCGTAAGGTTCTACAGTGGGACTACGCGTATCCTGTGAAGGATATGCGTAAACAGTGACCTCTACGCATAAGGTCTACTCTTACGAGTAAGCCTTACGCGTAAGGTTTTTATACGCCTACGCGTAAGCTCTACGCGTAAGGTCCCCTTTTTCCTACGCGTAACATTTCTTACGCATAAGAAAGGATCCTACGCATAAGCTTTCGCCTACGCATATGTCACGACTGTTTACGCGTAACTTTGTCAATCCTACGCTTAAGCCATTTTTGACCTTCATTATGAATTGTTTCGTGTACAAAACTTGTTAATAAACTTATCATAACGTCACGAATCCAATAATGTCACTAATAAACCAAAACGTTTGATATGTTGTGAACAATAAGTGATAACATAAGCTTTAAAACTTAAAGTTAACTAACTCACGAAACATTTCACGACGTCATTAGACTATTGGACATACAAGTGACTTAGGACTCGTAACAATCATTGACGTTGTACATTAAATAACTAGACAATAAGACCTTCTGTTGACTAACATTATGTCTTTCGATATGTTGGTTCTTTTGGCTAATATTATTTTAGATCACGACATGGCTGCTCAACCAAACATGGATGCACCAAATGTTCTCTCCATTGCTGACATCTACCCTAATGGCTACCCAATGAAGATTGGAAAGAATAATCTCCGAGTTGACTTCAGCACTCTCACTTGCTCTGAGTCTTCATGCTTAATCGCTATTGACATTCTGAGGACTCATCCATATCAGAACATGCTCACACATTCTGCAACAGTTCCTGAGATCTATATCCAACAGTTCTGGAACACCATGGAAAGGGTCAAAGGAAGGACTGCAGTGACAGTGACTCTGAATCACAAAAGAATCACCATCACACCTGCAGACTTAAGGGCTGTTCTCTTAATTCCTGAAGTCGAACCAGACAAACTTTATGCCACACCTACTGAAGAGCTCACTCTCCAATTCTTAATCGATATCGGTTATGATGAGGCTACAGGAGTAATCACCAAACACTCTCACGTAGAGCTCAAGAATATTCCTCAACCTTGGAGAACACTCTACATGATCATCACCAAGTCTATTTCTGGTCGTGATAGCGGCTATGAGCATCCTAAGCTCATAGAACTGCAAATATTTTGGGTATTTGTCAACATGAAACACATCGCTATTGAAGCTCTGATTTGGGATGACATGATGTCATTTCTCAACAAACTTGGCTCAAAGATTCCCTACATCAGATATACCAAATTGTTGATCCAGAGAGCACTTGGACTACATTCTGATATTCCCAAGAGGCTTAATGACCCTGACAATCACGACATGTTGACTGAACCTATTCTGACCATCAGAATGAAGGAATCATCTACAAAGAAACAGGGCGCGGTGTTACCAGATTACCTGCTAACTGAAGATGTCAGAAAGCTCGAAACGTACAACAGGTATCTGGAAGCAGTAAGACAAGGCAAGGTTGGTCACCTCGATGAAAGATCTTCTGGTACACCTACTCGGAGAACTAGAAGAGGAAGTGCTGGAAGTGTTACAAGTTCAGAGTCACAAAGGAAGTTTCCCAAACGAAACCCTCCAAGAAAACGGTTTGTTCCCGTACAGGAAGCTACTCCCATTCCTAAACCCAAACCTGAACCGAAACAACAGCTTGAGGACGTAAGTTCTGAAGATACAGATACAGATGAGGAGGTTCTCTTCTCTGAAACAGCAAAGGATGTGTCCGACACTCCAAAAGTACAGAAACCTCCAAGTCCTCAAGATGATAAGGGTAAAGGAAAGACTCCGGTACTTGTACCTTATGATGCTGAAAGCTCAGAAAGTGAAGGAGAACCACTGGAGACAGCTTACAGAAAGAAATTACATCAACTTAGACATGAACACAAAGCTGAAAAATTTGCTAATGAGCAAATGGGTGGACCCGGAGGAACTAGTGGTGCTGCTCCCTCCGAACCATCTCCTGATGCGGTTAATCAACCCGATACGGGAGCTGGTACCACCACCCTTTTGCAACAAGAACAGCCTGTGAATGACACTATTGAGTTTGATAATCTAGAAACTGAGAAGGAGAAAAAGGATAAAGAGTCTGACTATGACGATTTTCTTCTGGATAGTCCGACACATACACGGATGGAAACGTCTGAACCGCCGAAGGACCCAGCGTCTCCTCACATCTCCTCCTCATCCGATTCTTCTTCACATTCATCTCAACCACCATCAACGAAATCAACAAAATCCTCATCCAAATCCGTGAAGAAACCAAAATCTTGGGTTTCTCAAGCTCATGAACGGATTCAAAAAGCTGTCAAGGAAGTCAGAAAGAAAAACGCTCTTAACAAGAAGCTGAATTTCTTTGCTGATCACATACAGCATATATATAGAGAGAACGAAAAGAGGAACAAGGAAAGGAAGTTTGTGCAGGAATTCATGAAGAGTCATCGCCGTGAGCAACTAAACGAAATGATTGAAGGTTACACAAACAGGTACCTTCGTGACAACGTTCCTAGACTTACACAGGAGATGTTTACCAGACAACTCTATCCAAACCTGTTGCACCTGGCCAAACAGGCGATGAAGTCAACACCGATGTATGTCAGCATCAATCCTGTTGATCCCAAAATCTTCTCAGACGCTGAATTAGTTGATCGACTGGTCGCACAACTGTCTAAACGTTCCGCAATGCTTGCCTCTCATGAAAGCAAACTGTTAGAAGCATTGCTGGCATTCCAACTTAATTCTGCATGCCGAGAAGAAGCTGAGAGGCCTAAACGTCATAGAGACGATGATGATCAGGATCAGGATAAGACTGACGAGGCTAAACGTCAAAAGATGTCTGGTGAATCCTCCTCGATGCCACCTCCTCCAAAACCAATTCCTGCACAACAAAAGTCTTCTCCACCACGGTCTTCCACTGATAAACCTCGGGACAATTCCGAGTTACCACCCTTGACTCAGAAAACTGGTGATCACTTTGAGTATACGGGTGGTGACGATGAAGAGGTCCTTGAGCCCCAACAACAACCCTCCTCTCCCAAACAAGTGAAGAAACCCGAATCATCATCAAGGCCTTCTAAAAGCAAGAAAAAAACGACTCAGCCAGATGTCGTATCATGGCTAGATGACGATACAACCGCAAAATTTGAATGGTTCTCCACACTTGTTAACAACACTCCCTACCCTGAAGAAGGTCAAGAATTGGTAGACGGTAGTACACTGGAGCATGCAAAAATCTTGCAAGAACGATTCCGTGTGAAGAAGATGACGAAATCCGAGTTGAAGCGCATCAAGAATGACGCATTCCTTCTGTTGAAAAACAGCTCGGAAAGTGCAATCGAGGTTGAATATCACCTTGAAAACATTGCTCGAGCCATGTCTAACAACATGGATTGGCTCAACCCAGAAGCAAACATCGACTTCACTAAACGGAACAACCCTCCATACTACACTGACTGGACCAAACCTCTACCAACAATCGGCCAACCAGATGAACAAAGGATTCCCTTCAGATATTTTTTCAACACAGACCTAGAATTTCTTCTCCATGGTGGCGATGGTTCAAGAAAATACGCTACATCATTAACTCTTCCATTCCCAGCAGCTACCTACTCTAACTACATAGCTATCGAGGAACGTGCAAATCACTTGTTTTCTGACAAAGTGCAAGCATACGACCAAGATGCATTGTATGGGATTCATCATTGGCCTGAACGCCGAAGAATCTACTACAGAAGCTGCCTGGTTCAGAAGTCTCAACATGAAGTGTATTGCTCAAAGAACATCGTGGCCATCAAACACATTGATCTCAAGTCTAAATGGGACTACACATTCTTGAAGAATATCATAGTCAAGTCAGTTGAGACAATTCTCGACTGAAATGATGAACAAGACTATGAATTCTCAGAGGCTGACTTTGAGAACTTGTCACTCAACGACATCGAAGACATGTACCTTGCCAAAGTACAGGGTCGTATGAGACAATTCTCGACTGAAATTCAACGTGAATTTATCAAGTCAGTTCTCATCTTCATTAGACGCATTGTGATCAAAGAACGTGTCGAAGATATCCAGATGGCTGTTGAATCATATCAGAAACGTGTAAACTTCACTCCACCACAGCTTGATCTTCCTGACATCAACCAGCTCAAACAACTTACGCTCATCAGCAAACCTTTCGGCATTGTTTACCGCAGTGAACTTCGCAGAAACTGCTTAATGGCGTGTAGTGAGCTCCAAAAATTCGGGGATCATACCTTGAAAATGGTTAGGGATGGATTGGCGTACAGATTGAAGGATATACGCTTGAAGGTTGGGAATCCTAAGCTCTGGAACTCTCAGGATAGAAGGGATGTGAGAAGGATCA
The DNA here is from genome assembly GCA_019973895.1 of Chrysanthemum seticuspe. NCBI lineage: Eukaryota > Viridiplantae > Streptophyta > Magnoliopsida > Asterales > Asteraceae > Chrysanthemum > Chrysanthemum seticuspe. The sequence goes on from BPTQ01000006.1 coordinate 153,210,497, forward strand.
TCACCATGATTGATGAACGGTTGTTCAGAAGGGATCAGTTCAGACGCTTGGAGAGCTATGTTGGTGGTAGACCCAGGATAAACATCACCGGCTTTCAACGCCCTGTGCGCACTCCTGGGAACATCACTGCACTTCCTGGTACCCCTTGAATTGTTTCCTTCATATGATTTTGGATGTATGATTATATATATGTGTATGGCTTGTGCACACATAACAGTGTACAACCCGTAATGGTCAAGAAAGGACCCTGTGGTACGCCTCAGTGCCACAATCCTTATAAAAGGAGCGAAAGCTTCTTATTTTTGAGTAAAACCTATCAAACCTTTCATTATTCAAGGTTTTGCTCAAAAAGACAAGTACTTCCCCATATGATTTTTTTCAAAACCTCAACCGTTTATATTACAAGTTGAGGGGGAGTATTTGATTTCAAAACTTTGTTCACAAATTGTTCACAGTGGTCACTCTTCCCACAAACACTCAAAATGGTCATATTTATTCTCAACCATTCAAAAATAACATTTTTATATGCCATTTTTGAGGGGGAGAAAATTTGTGTGATAAGAAATATGTTGTGCTGAATGCAAATGAATCCGTGTACCTCAGACTTAACCAACGAATTGACGGTACTAAACTGTTTGTAACTTGAAAAGACTTGTCCTGGACGGGTAATAATTTCAAGCTAGTTCGTTAGTGATGTAAACGTGTCTCGCAAAGGACTCGTCTTAGTAGAAGGTACCATTCGAGAAGCTCTTGATAGACATGAACTCTGACGGGTATGACAACCTTTCGAGGTTTGTCTACACCTTCAAGGTAGTTATTAGAGCTAGTTGTCACCTAAAAATTGACAATGTAACTCTTTAACTATTCAACGTAACCGTGTCTCGCGGGAGATTGTCTATCTTTAGTGGATCAATTCATAAAGTGCGCGCTCTTTCCTCACTGTGCGTTTAACCATCAAAACTATTAAGCACATGTGGAGGGGGAGTATTTATGCAAAAACTTATCTCTCACTGTGGTTCAAACATGTCTTTCATTTACAAACTCTTTGAGAGATATTTTAACTTACAGTGGTTATAATGGCAAACATAGGTTAGTCATGGAGTTATAAGGTGACTAAGGTTAGGAATAACCGTCCTATGATCCGCCAGAGCCGGAGGGATCTACCCAAGGACACTACCATTAGTTAGTGTTAGAAGTCCTTAGGAAAGATTGTAAAAAGGAGAAAATGAGAATCGGAGAAAGAAGGAGTTGAAGAATCAAAAAGAAATGTAAAGAAAAGGGTGAAAAGAAATAGCCCTCCAGATTATTCAACTTAGGGCAGACACCGGGTTCAATTCATATGCTACTGGTTGTCACTTAGTGACACCGGTATTGAAGATTAAAAGTCGTCATGGACCCAGTGACGCATGCACTAAACCTTCTTAGCCACTCAAGTTTCTCTCAACAGAAGCTTGTTTCATTCTCGCAGGGAACCCCACATAAACTATTGGCTTTCTCTTAGAGATCGCTGGTATTGAAGAAGGAGACCCTCTCCCTAGTCTCCGCTCAGGAAAACCAAAACGCACTGTTGAGTCTAGAGCCACGAGATTCATCAAAAGATCTCTTAGGAACACTTGACATTTAATCACTTGTTGATCAACAAATAAGATCTTCAGTGATTCAGTGGTTCATATCGAGTCCTTCACAGATCTTAGCAATCTGTCGAGAACATTTATGAGAGGTTCACATCTGTGATCCTCAGTGATTGAATGGAAACTCCTGCCAGGGTCAACATCAAACAGCCCTGACAGCAGGTCGCTTCGGTAACTCCCCGTGGATTACGCGGAGTGTGTCTCAAACGGTCTACAGTCGTGAGGTGATGCTTCGGTGTACCTCAGCGACTCATCTGAACTGTAGATGTACTTCGGAACATCGCGTTATCTCACTTGTGGGACTCCAGTTCAGGAACGGCCTTTGTAAGAATTAGAGTTGTGTTTTCACACTATGCTGTTAACACTCTCAAAGTTCAAACTTGTAAGTGCCGGAAACCGCTTATTTCTAACCGTTTGCAATGTTTTCTTCTTATGGAAGCTCTGGAGCGGGATGATCGTGCTGATTCTTCTCATGCTCACGCCAACATCATCACTAATGAAAGTTCTATTCGAATGCAACACAACAGTCAGAATGATTCTTCATCAATCAAAGAATCTACAAAGTTAAAGACTTACAGAACTTCATCAGTATTGATTTCCAACGTCAAGGAGCGTGTGAGCATGTTGAAGAATGACGTGGAGACACTGGAGCAGCGAAGCAGACCTGAGGCAGACTGATGCAGACAACAACATACTATCACTGTCACCACAAAGAACAATGATCAAAGAACAAAGTTAATGATGACGTCAAAGCATAACTGCTCAAAGATAACGATCTCTCTACACTGGGGAGATTGTTCGAATCAAGGCAATTCCTCTCACAAGAAAGAAGAATGTCAGAAGACGTCTCAGCTACTATTACATCAACGCCTTCACCGTTTACATTCATATATACTTGAGGGGGAGATTGTTGGAATCACTCCTAAACTGTATTTCAAGTATTTATATTTCATATGTAATAGGTAGCTTTGTTATGGCCTTTATGTTTGTTTAAGGTCCAGCTTATGTAGAAGGCCCATAAGCTGAGGCCCAAGCCCAATAAGGAATAGGGAAGGAGAGGGAGTGTTGCCCTTGCTCCTTGCCTATAAATACATTGTAATAACCTTCATTTGAAGGTTGGTTGTTCAAGTTATTCTCTTTCACTACACTCTACGCATAACCGGTCGAGTATTCTTGTGTATGTGTGTTTGGTTTACTTGTTCAATCGCCTTATCTCTTTCTCTATAAACTTGTGTTGTAAAACTAGTGACCTAACATAACAACAACAACCAAAACCGTAACACTAACCATCATCAACAACAGAATAGAAGGCAAGAAGCTGCAATGGTTTATGTCGCTGCACCAATAGAAGGCAGAGGTTATGCTGGAACACACCTACTATGTAATCGATGTAATTTTCATCACTCGGGTCCTTGCCCTGCCAAGTGCCACAAGTGCCAAAAATCGGGACACCTAGCCAGGGATTGTAGAGGTAAAGCCGTAGTCACATGCTTCGGATGTGGGGAACAAGGACACTATCGGAACCAATGTCCCCAAAACAAAGGGCAACAAGTTGAAGGAGCTCATGGGAATGCATACACGTTAGAAGGAGGCAAAGCTCAACAGGATTTCAACAACGCGGAAGACTGAAGAAGTTCGGAAACTAACAGTCTTATTTTTCTTTATGTACTATGTTGTACTAAGTTTATGTCTTCCATCGTATTCGGATCTTATGACTTAAGATGTACTACTTTTGCTAAACCACTCGTTGTAAAATATTCTCATCTATCGTACTTTATTTTCTTCCGATTCGATATCATTTACAAGGGTTTTACTTCCTTTCACTTTAACTGCCATTTTAACGACACGGTTTAAATCCTTGTAAACATTGAGAGTTATAACAACTAAACCGAACGTCACATTATCGTTCATTAATTAAACATAGCCTAGCTAACTATGTCTAATTCTGGAGGGATCATGTTATGTTGGGAGCAGTTATTTATAAATCTTAGTGCAAGCAAAATTTTCACATATTCCAAGTCAAAGTGTTACTCATGGGAGATTCATCCAATATTTTCTTTACTACGATGTTTTATACACCCTCAATCATCGATAACCGTAACGACACTTCTCCATGTCTTCTCTCCTCGATATTCATCATAAACTCAAAAATTCGATAGACTAACACGAACTGAATTCAGGGACTGAATTCCTTTTTGGATGGGCGAATGTGACAACTCGCAATTTCAGGTCATTTCTCAAAACAATTCATGTTTCACTATTTCATCATTTATCGTAAACTAGGTTTACGTGTTCCAAATTCGCGTAACCTTAATGGTTTAGCGGCGAATTCATGATCATATCATCAAGGACATTTCATATAGACTAGGTTTAGTCTACATTTCATTGGCTTCATTAGCATCATGTTAGTTCATTCATGAATTTGCATTTCACATTAAACGCGTAAATTTCATATTAAATAAACACTATCGCGTAAGTTGTTATTTTGAACATTTAATCCATTACTTCCAAAATTTATCCCAATATATTTTTATACTTACATTTAGTTTATAAAAATGATATTATGAGTTTACCCAGTGTTTTAAATTTATTTGGTATATAAATTGTTAAATTTATATTATTACGACGTTTTTCTTAAAAACTACACGATAATTATTATATCACTCAAATTTTTGCAAGAAATGTATTTTTACAATTTTTATGACTACAATATATATTACTTTGATCCATTAAAATTTATTTTAAGACAACACTACCCTAAATACAAAAATGTATGTACAAGTTACAAATTATATTTATTAAACTTACATTTACTTATACATTATAAAAAAAAAGATATTTTGTGAAATACTTCCCCCTTGGCCGACCAAAGGGGGGGGGGGGGTGAGCCAATGGGTTGGTAGATTTCTTACAATGTTAGATTTATACTCCAAATCACTTACACATTCATTCAATCACTTACACACACTTCACTCAATAATTCAAAATATTTCTCTCTTCTTCTTTCTCTCCCTCAAAACCGGTCACACCCACAAGGAAGAAGAAATCATCAAAAATTTCAAGATCAAGTGTTAATCAATCTAGTTACACTCTTATTATAGGTTTTGAAATAAAAACCTAGGGTGTTTAAGTTAAATCCCTTGTTCTAGTCACCTCATCAAGTAACTAGTAAGCATATCATCTTCATTTTTCATACTTCATTATTATTTTATACTCATCTCATCATTTTTGAGGAAAGCATGCAATACTTATGGATGTTTATACCATTTCTACTTTGTTTTAAGAGTAACATATATATAAGTCTTCCTATAATTATCCCTTGTTATATATCACTCTTGGTGATGTCTAGGAACCCATGACACCCTAAGAAGGTGTATGGTAGGTTTAGAATAGCTTCGGAGTTGTTTTGAATGGATTGGAATAGGTTTGACACGAGAAAAACTCATTTTGACAAGTATTAAAAAGGGTCTGTCCTTATTTTGGAAATCTGGAAAATCCGACAGTAGATAAAAATTTTTGGCCAAGATATTTAGAAAATATACTTTAAAACGAAACCGTGGCCGCTTGAACGGATTAAAACGGAGCTATAACGAAGAAAATATGAATTTTTCAAGTTTGACGACGAAATATAATTAACCTGAAATTTTCAGCTTATTACGTAATGTTTGTACGAGTCAAAAATGAGTCTTAAACTTTATAAATTATTTCGACTTACCAAAAATATATTAGTATACTTTGATACGAAGCTAAGGACATAAAATACGTAGAAAACGGATTTGTAAAACTTAAATTATACACGTTTACACAAAATTGCCGTAACTTTATTAAATAAGAAAAACTATATTATTTCTATTAGACAAGTGTTACGGTAAACAAGTGACCACATTGAAGGTTATTTTTAACGATGATGTAGAACGTTTTATAAAGTGAAGTCTTCTAGTAAAAGTAAGTTCACCAAACATATTTTCCAAAATGTCCGACCGTTTGTTTAGCGGAGTTGTAATGAATTAACTACGGTCGCTTAAACTTTGCCGAAATTCACATTTAAACTATATTTTGGACAAAATCACCATACTTAACCTATATTTTTCTCTATGAACGGGACCCCTAGGCTGAAAACTTAAAAGCTAAAATTTTGAGATAATGATACAAGCTTCCCAAAACCGTTAAGTTCGTTTCCTAACGCTCGACGTACACCATTTTACGACTAACTTTCCGAGGCCATTTTTGTCACTTTCATGAATTTTCCAACGACATTATTTTACGACAAAAAGTTATAATTTCATAATAAATCATTAAGAAACTATTGTAGGATGACATTTTGACGTAAATACTTGCAAAGTAATTTAAGAATGGTCAAGACGTCAAAAGAGTATTTTTCGACGAAGAGTATTAGTTTCAAAAATTCACAAGTGGTATAAATAACATATGAATTGCATGCATAACATTACATCATGACTTATTACATATCATATCATTCATAATAGGTCAGTTTCGAGATTCACGCTACATTTCAGTGTATCCACTTTTGTCATCATAATCATTGCAACAGGTGAGTTTTCATAGCCCCGATTTATTCAAGTTTTTACTTTATTTCAAACCTACGGGGGAGAATACATTGCACACCATTTTTATTACGCTACCAAGTATGTCAAATTCATTATATTGCTTAAGTTACCACATTGCCAGTTAAATGTCCCCATTACATAAACATGAACCGTTAATTTCCTAGAAGCGTGGGTGAGTGGATAGATCTATCGAGGGTGACACCTCCATCCGGGTTGGTGGATCCCAACTAGTCATACGGATGCATTTCATTTCATAAACATTATTTGAGTTGTGTGGCAAAACACTCTGTTGGGGCGAACATCAGTCAGAGCTTCGGTGTCATGTGCTTAAGCAATTGTAACATCATTTTGTGACATCATTGTCATACATAATTTATACTTGTGGTAGTCGTATTAACATTTACATAAACTCTATGAACTCACCCAACCATTGTGTTGACACTTTTAGCAATGTATTTTCAGGTATCTAAGACATTCACTTCATGGCATGCATGTGGACATATCATAGAGTCGCGGTGACGACGCGTCTCACATGGGATTTATACACTTTAAAAACATCGTTTGACTTGTACCAAACTTACTTTCCGCACATAGTAACTTTCTTTTGGGACCTATCTTTGTAACTCTGAATGTTTTTATTAAATCAAGCGATGTGTTTTCCAAACGACACTTTAAGTCGTTCAATATAACTGTGATTGTGATGCTATGACAGTCAATCCCCAGGAATTCCATTCCGCTGCAAAACAGGTAATTTGGGGGTGTGACACTAATCATTATTCAAAGTGATATTTTTAATATGCCGTATTTTTATTTTATTTTTTGCAAACTCTTTGAATTTATCTATTAAATCAGATGTACTAAAACTCAACGCTACAAAAGAGTGTAACAACAAATGTGTGGCTAAATACTTGACATATAATTACTTTTATAGCGCTAGAGTTATGATCAAATAATAAATAAAACTAAAATGAAAATGATGAGAAGTAACTATTACCGTACATTTCAGATACATCTACAATAAAAGATGCAACTCACATGAATTTCTTTCTTTTTATTTGAAATGTGTGACTAAAAGTATTTCTCATTCTTTTTATTACATTTTCTCTTCTCACTATATCTCTTCCCCTATATCTCTATTATAAACTTGTCAAAATGCAATCTTTTTTAAAAAACGAGAAAAGTCTAATTACTATCATGTCATTAATTACAAGTATTTCACTAAATTAAACATCTAATTTCCTTTAAACATGGTAACCTTAATAAGATATAGGGTTTTAGCTATTAAATAAACACCTACTTTTTTAAATGTATCGATATGGTACGTGTACTATTTTTCGTTTCAATATGGTACGTGTACTTTTGAGTTTTGTGCTAATATAGTACGTGAGTAACTTTTTGACCTCATAAAGTTGAAAAAAAAAGTTATTTTTGAGCAAAAATCGTCCTCTGTGATTTGTTTCTTTTGCATAATAGGTCCCTTACGATTTTTTCCAAAATAAGTATTTGTGCGTTTCGTTGGTGAAATTTTTTCATCTCTTTTCATCCTTTTTATATGTTTTCATTATTTTTTTACGTTTTTATACGTTTTTATCTGTTTGTGTACGTTTTAATATGTTTTCATTCATTTTTATACGTTTTCGTCTGTTTTTATACATTTTCATAAGTTTATGTCAGTTTTTATACGTTTTCGTCCGTTTTTCTTTTGTTTTCGTTCGGTTTTGTACGTTTTCGTCTGGTTTTCTTCAGTTTTCATACTTTTTTAACCGTTTTTATACGTTTTTGCCTGTTTTATACGTTTTTTCATCCAGTTTTATACGTTTTTATCTGTTTCTATATGATTTCATCTGTTTTTATAAATTTTCATCCGTTTTTCTTACGTTTTTATATGTTTTCATCCTTTTCATATGTTTTTACATGTTTCATAATAAAATGTATAAGATGGATAAACAAACGTTTTTATACGTTTCGTCCGTTCTTACGTTTTCGTCCTTTTTTATACGTTTTCATACGTTTTTAAATATATCCTCAGTCACCAACATTGGCATAAAAAAAGTAGGAATGGATAAATAACACATAAATTGAGGGCAACTGAGAACATATAAAAATTAACAAAAACGTAAGAAAACGTATAAAACGGACGGAAACATATAAAAACAGACAAAAACGTATGAAAACAAGCGAAAACGTACAAAAACGGATAAAATGTATATAAAAACGTAAGAAAATGTATAAAAACGTATAAAAAGGACGAAAACGTAAGAAAAGGGACGAAACGTATAAAAAGGACAAAACGTACAAAAATAGACGAAAATATATAAAAATGGAACAAAATGTATGAAAACGGGCGAAAACGTTTAAAAACATATGAAATTGTAAGAAAACATATGAAAATGCATAAAATCAGATTAAAACGCATGAAAACAGATGAGAAAATATAAAAACGGGGTGAAAACGGATACAAACGAATGAAAACGGATAAAAATAGATTAAAACGTATAAAAACTGATAATAACGTATGAAACGTACAAAAAAAATATCTTCATTTTTTGAAAAGGAAAAAATTTCGCCATCTAAAAGCACCCTAAAAACGTACAAGGACTTATATTGAAAAAAATCACAGAAGGACCAATTTTGCAAAAAAAAAAAATAAATCACAATGTGGCCATATTAGTACAAACTCAAAAGTACACATATCATATTGGAACAAAAATAGTACACGTACTTATTTGAGAAAATAAGTGTCAATTTAATAGCTAAAACCCTAAGATATATATGAATGCTTGACAACAGTTTGATAAGTATTTGAATGCATGTTATTATTCCACTAAATTAATCTACTAATTTTCTCATAAATATTAAAATGCATGCCAACTTAACAAAAACACCTAAACAGAATATAACAAGTATGATAATTTGATGCTATAAAATTCTGTTTACTCGCTAGTGTAGTATGAATTGTTAAAGTAACAGAAGAAGTTGCTATTGGGAAGAATTCTTTCATTTCTACGCAAGAATCTTGAACCGACGTGAATTGTGATAAAATTAAAATTCATATCGTAATTTATATTTCTCTCTATGATGATTATTTTTAGGGAAAATGACGCAAATGGCCCCAGTGTCCTGAGGCTAATCACTTTCCGGACATTTTTTTTTTTTTTTTATTTGAAAATGGACCAAAGGCAACCGGTGTTATTGGACAACTCTTTGACATTGTGACAAGTGTCCCGTATGTGTAAGGTAATGTTTTTTAGGCAACTAAAGTGCGCTAGGCAACCGTATATTTTAATAAGGGTTGTTTCGTCATTTCACATTACACAGAAAGTACGCTTTTGAATAGTAATAGTACATTACATTTCTATTCAAAATCAAATACCCACTCGCACAAAAACATTCACAGTTACCGTTTTTCTCTGTTTTTGCTTCTCGCATAAAAACATTCTTACTTAGTTGTTTTCACAAATCAAACCCTCTTCTTCCTCAGTCCTTCTCTTCCTTGTATCGTCAGTTATGTCACCATCTAGAAAGCTACAGGGTTGATTGCAAAAATCATTCGATTGATCAAGTTTTTTTAAAAATGTGGCCAAATATGGTACGTAAATAATTTTCTCGTTGGTTATTGCATATGATTTATTTCCGATTGGTTCTATGTTATAATAAATCGTTGCTGTTATTCGATTAATACCTATGTCAGATAGGTGTTAATTCCATTTTAGAATCCATTGCTCCTTTTTTATGTCTGTCTGATTCGTAATTATGTCGGGTATAATACGTTAGATGTCGTTAGTTAGGTATGTAACATAAATTGGTTCATTAAAAATTTTAGTGGCAGTCTGTAGACTAATAAGAAATGGTTTATATGCATCGTCTACGCAATTGTTTACGACGTTGGTTTACATTCCTTCTATGATCAGAATTAATTTTTTTTGTTGACCCTTTTTAGGACTATGAAGCTAAGTTAATCATTACGAGTAAACTGAACTACTTTTGGTTGATAAAGCAAAAGTTAGACACAAAACGCCGCATCTTGTTTAGGAATACATGCTTTGGAAGCTGTATTGATCTCTTGTTTTTTGAACATGAAACGCACATCATAGATTATATGCTAAGGAAACAACATAAAGTTGACGATTCTCACTATGATATGCCCTTCATTTTTTACATTCAAAGGCATGCTTTACATTTTGGTCGTCGTGAGTTTTGTCAAATGACCGGCCTGCGTTTTGGATATGTAAGCTTTGGGTTGTATACATCTGGTTCTCTAAATTTTCGTAACAAGGTATTTCCTGACAAGCAAGGGTATATTCTAACCAACTTAGATGTTATTGGTGTTATCGAGGATAAAGAGCGGTTTCGACAGATATCTGATGAAGACGTTGTACGTCTTTGTCTTTTGTTAGCCTTAGAGGTGATCTTTATGGGTCGTTTGTTGACATGCGAGGTGGATGATACACTGATGAGGTTAGTTGATAATCTAGATGATTGGAATGCTTTTCCATGGGGTGAGCATATTTGGACTCATTTATACGACCAACTTCATAATGTATTTGATAAGCACACGGATGACCACCTTTTAAGATTGAAGAAAGATCCAAAGCATTGTCCGACATACACACTGTCTGGATTTGTGTTTGGGTTTCAGGTATCCATTTTCCAACTTAACATTTTTACTGATTTCTATATTTAAAACTTTATGTATTTTTATTTTTATTTTTTATTTTTTTTGGTTTTATATTTTTTTATTGTTTTTATTTTTTATTTTCATAGGTGTGGATCCTTGAGTCGTTTGAAAAATCTCATGCTTGGTGGATTAAACATCCAAATGTGATACCAAGAGCACTTGGCTGGTCTAGGAAGTCCATCTTTAAAAGAACTGATCGTTCGAACCTTTTTTCAAACGTAAGCCTGTTAAACTTTGTTGTTATTTATTTATTGTTTATAGGTAAAAAAAGTAAATCAACACAGAAAATTAGATGTTCCATTTCCACCTATCTAAGCCCACAATACCTTATCAGACTCAGATTCTTCATCAAATGCTTTTGATCTGTCTGCCTTTCTTTTCATTCTACCTTGAGGCTTGCCTTTGATGGCCAAAGGAATTTCATAATAAGCAATCTTCTCAATCTTTCTCATCAGTGGATGAACAATTGGATGAGTTGCTTTTTTACACTGCAGATTAAGCTTAACTTCCAACATCTGTATGGCTACAGTCTTCATTAAAGCGATAGGGTGAGATTGCTTTAGGTTGAGCAATTGTATGGCAACCTCATTCTCAGCCTTTTTTGGTTTTGGTGCTGGTGTTATTGTGGTGCTTATAATTGTAACAGTGGTTGCCTCTGAACTTGAAACGTCCGAATTGGCAGTGGCTAGAATAATACCAGCAGTTGTTGCAGCAGTGGTTACGTCAATACTAGCAGCGGATGCAGCAACACTGGCAGTGATTGCCTGCACCACTTCCTTCTCCTTTTCTTCGGCTGCAGCCTTTAAACAATCATCTAGTACTGCTTCTTTACCTTCCATGTCAGCCACCAAATAACCTTCCCCATTCTCTCCATTGTCCAAATCCAAATCTACCAATGCCTCGCCTGAATTTGCACTCTCACTCCTCCTCTGTTTTGATGCATCCTCTAAACTTTGAATCCCAGCGCAACTTGCTTTCTTTCCCATTTTCTTCACATTCCTGAATGCATTGAACCTTGGCCTTCTTAGTATCTCCAAAACACTTACTCTGTGCTTCAACCTCCTGATTGTTTCAGCCCAAGTAGTTGTCCAATTTTGAAGACCAGTGATCTTTGACTCCAGAGTTGTGAATCTATCCTGTGGAAACGTAGAGGGGGGGTGAATACGTTACCGTTTAAAAACTTTAGATCTTTAGTATCAAATCGCTTATGAAGCTTGTTATAATATGAAAGTACCAATTATTGTTTGTGAATAATATAAAGCATGGTAAACCAAGTTGTCACACAATCATGAACATCAAACCACATCACAAACAATAGTATAGTGCAAGTATAAAAGTAAAGAGATAAAGAAAGGAAAGTGCAAACCGAACACGAGGATTTATAGTGGTTCGGTCACGGATCTCCTTTCCGCCCTACTCCACTCCCCGAGTACCCAACTCGAGAGTTACTTCACTAAATCAACAAGCTCCCTTCTCGGCGGAGAAAACCTTACAATCGTCGCTTACACTTTTTCCGGTACAAAGCTAAATACCGGGTTCTAGTTCGAGGTAGAACCAACCTAACGTCGCCTATACAATATTTCCGACACTAAGCTAGATGTCGAGTTCTTTTACAAGGGTACAACCACTCCCAATATGTTTTATGGCCCAACATAATAAACCTTGTGTTTTATGGCACAAACACATAAACCATCTAATCTAGTTTGGTGAAAGTGTTGTTATAATGCAATGATGTTTACACTAATGATCCATGACACAAATGTCTAATGGATATGAATAACTACTTCTAAATGAACTTCCATTGATAGGAAGCCTTCATGATGAAGATCACAAGTTCCCTAAACTTCTGTGATAGATCTTCAACTTGTGGTGAGTGGGGATGGCTAGATCTCCAAGATTTCCTTGGTTGATCAAAGAGTATGCTTACAACAAAGATGAATGTTAGAAGCATTATGATCATGATCATTAGGGTGTTTAATGTGTGTTACTACATTGTTAATGATTGATCTAAATGTATGCAAGAAGGTGGAGAAGATGTGCTTTGAAGTGGGGTAGAAATGGGAAAACAATGGGCTTCTATTTATAGCCAAAAGTGGACAGGAGCGTCCACGGACCACGGACCCCTTAAAAGGGTTCCGTCCTTTATACAATTTGGTGCCGTGGGTACCTGACATAAAATCTAAAAAATCTTTCTTCAAATCTTTCCAAGATATTACCAAATCTTACTAAGATCACATTTGATATATTGAGTGTCAATCTAACCAAAATATTCAAGTGATCTTCCAAGGATTTCAAAGATGATGCATGACATGATGTAACATGTATTTCCATTTTTAGATTAAAGGTTTATCAAAGTAAACTTGTAAAATGTATTATGCAACTAGTTGATAAAATGTCTAGTTACCTTTTGAAATACTTGTGAATGCAAAATGTAAAATGAGGTTCGAAATAGAATGGTTAACCTATTAAAATACTTAGTGACTCTAAACGTATTTTAAACATTCTAAATGATTTGTTAATGGGTTTGATCATAATGCCACATAACAAACATGTACGAACCTGTGTTGTAACATACGAGGACTTGAGACATCGAGAGGTGTTGAATGTATGTTGAGACAAATGTAATTACAAGTAACTTGTAAATTTTACGTTATGTATTACAAGTTACATGTTTGTCATCAATCAAAACAAACGAAACTGTATAGATTAAATATCGTAATATTTGCACTAACAATCTCCCCCTTTTTGATGATGACAAATATATGTAAACGTAATAGAAAGTAAAATGTAAAAGGTTACTTGTATCCTTACTACCTTTACATTACCTTCTCCGTTTACACTCTTCTCCCCCTTTTGTCGAAACAAAAAGGGCGTGTCCTTGGAGTTTAACTTCATTTCTCCCCAAAAAGGCGAGCTTACATCATCCCTAGTGAAGTTAAATCGTCTACTTCAATCCGTTCCTTGTTAGGTAGCGGATCCATGGATCAAATTAAGAGGCTTAACCTACATCAAGGTTAGTTTTATGCAACAAAAATTATGAGAAATATATGAAAAAGAAAAATGCATAGCAATATTAGCCTATTTTCTCCACTTTTATCGAAGCACAAATGCTTGTTGAAAAGTGAGAATGATGCTAAATGCGTGCATGTTCCCCCTTGACGGTCGCTCCCCCTTGTTTGAGGCGTCAGGGTATAATTAAAAACCTACAAAACAAATATTAGTGCAAAACTATATTCGTCATTGGACGAGTAAGTGATATACAACAAAGTGTATATAAGATGCACTCAGTAAATTCTTGACGGAAGCTCCCCTTGCTCTAGGGCGTCAAGATGAACCTTCAAAATAAATATTAGTATAATAGAAGCTTTGTCTTTAGACAAATATGTCATATACAACCAAGTGTATAGACGATGCAATAGGAGTGCTTAAAGGACATTCCTCCTTGTTCTATGGTGTCAAGAAGCACCTAAAATAAGAAAAATAATTGATCCAAACTTCATCTTTAGATGAGTAAATTATATACAATCAAGTGTATATGATGATGAACCTACAATGAAAAACATTAGTGCAATATATTTCATCTTTTTCACAAAGAAAAATAAGATGTATATATGTGATAAATGATATAATCAAATATCTCATGAAGTGTAGTCTCCTAATTACAATCATAAGAAAAGTGAGAATATAATGTGAAAAAAAACTACAAAATAGTTCCTAGAAAGAAGATATGAAGTTTCCCACCGGGTGTGCCACTAGTGGTGCTAGTGTTGGTGTCGGTTTACTTGTAGGAATCATGTGGTGATGGTAGATGACTCGAGATTTACAAAAGTAAGTTTTTCACTAATCCATGATGGTGATGATTTAGTGAAAGTGGTGATGGAAGGTGGTGGTGATTAGGTAGGAAGCTATTAAGGAGTTAGAAACTCATATGTATAGCAAATATAAAAAATATGGACTCATGCAATCCTTTCGTCATGTCAAGTGACCAAAGCTAAGAAAAAATATGAATGGATATTGCATTTCAATGATGCATAAGGGTTATGATTTGAATGATTTATTGATGCCAACAACCTATTGTTTTGAGCAAGTTCTCATATGCTTTAACCCAAGAGTAATCAATAATGTGTTCTATCTAAAAGTGACAGCATGAAGATAAATTCGTTCATCGATTGACACGAATTATAAAAATGACCTATTCTAGGTGACAATGGGAAAGGTAGTATTAGCATGGTTTTGACCGACATGGATGATTATCACTTGGAAAAGAAGTGAAGACAATATGGAAAATACTAATAATAATAATGAGTACCTATATGAGGATGAGAATGACATCATATAAGTGAGAGTTGGATGGACCAACGTGTTGGAAATGGCTGTTTTGATTAATATATCGTTTGCACTGACAAGGACATGCATGATAAGCGAGAAAAGGATAAGATCCTATGATGGTGTTCTAGATAGTGAAGTTGTAAGGTGCTAGTTTAAGGAAAATCCTATATGTAGAGATGAAGACGTTTTGTAAAAACACATGATGTGTTTTTCACTTGATGAGATATTGGTGCGAAAAAGGTTGAACTAGTTGTGGTTTCATGAACCGGCTTTAGCTAAGTGGTGTTTACATATGTGTTGGTATTGTAGAGTCTAAGAGACATAAAATTTGACAGAAGACAATTATGTGAATGAATTTCTCTCCCCCTTAATTGGTGGACATCCAACATAATGTGTAATGTATCAAATAAGGAATGACAACAAAGTGTTTAGGAGGTTATTTGGTATTAACGAAAGAGGTGAGCTTAGTGATGTTTTACTAGATGATGGTTAGCATACAATGAACTTCATCCTTAAAGTCACGTACCTCTTCTCGATTAATACGAGATGATCGTATAATGAGGCATGTGGATTTCTAATAGGAAGTGAAGATGATTGGAGTATTGTTATAACTAAATAATGATGGAGATGATTTTTGGAAAGCGGAAGCAAAAATGAGATTTGGAAAGAGGTCGGTTGAAAGACAAAAATGCAAAGCCAACCCTCTAGAACTTAATTCTATATGCTTTTAAACTATATGCAAGTGTAGGGGTCCCATAAAGCATATTACTAATCTACGTAGCAATAAAAGGGATTATCCAAAATGAGCATATAAAAGTTAGAACCAAGTGAGATAACAAATAATTTGTTATCAACCTACAAAACAAATTTGTTAGTGACAAAATATGTTAACATGATATAAATCAAATGATAACATATGATATAAGCAAAAACAACACATTGCACTTAGTAGACAAGAAATCACCACACAAGATAGCATCAAAACAATCATAATATGCAAGAATACGACTTTATTCAAGACATTTCATTATGAGATTGTTTTGTCATTAGACTTAGACACTTAAGCATACTTGGATATACAATAATCTATGTGATTAATTTGTAAGATAAAAAGGCTTCTAAAAGTTAGTCATACCAAAAGCACTTTGACAGATTATATGTGCATACGTAGCAAACAAATAGTGTGACAAGAAGCAAAAGAAACAAGATGAAAGATTCATGCAAGCCATGTTCAAGACATAACAATTTGGAGCATGTATCATTTGGATCGTACTACACATAGATGTAATGAATGCCAACTAATAGCTTTCAAACACAAATATATCATATCAAAATTATCACGTATCAAAATAGCATATTATGAGTTCATAAGTAACATGTTAATCATGCTAAAAATAATTCAAAAGTAAGTATCATGCAAATAAAGTTTAGGTTTAAACGTTTAGTATCATGAAACAACAATACAAGCATTATAAAGATAAAACCGTACTAAGGTTTACACATTTGACTTGTTATCAAACACTAAGATAATGTCAAATCAACTTATCGTATTAAACAAGAACATGTAATCAACACATGTAAGTGCAATGCAAGTGGTTTTACTAAGGTTTACACATTTGACTAGTTATCAAACACTAAGATAATGTCAAATCAACTTATCGTATCATACAAGAACATGTAATCAACACATGTAAGTGCAATGCAATTGGTTTTAAAAGAAAAATCATATATACTACTTGTTTGATTAGTATTCCTAAGGTTAGGAAAACTATCAATGTTTTAACACTTACTTTAGGCAAGTATAGGAAAACAGATTTTTCAAGTTGGAGAATGAATATGAGACTATTACTAGCGGTGCTCAATTAAGGCTAAACACGACCATTTTTACGGGTGATTCCACATACCCAACTTCTCTCCAGGAAGCAATTCAACCGTTAGGTCAAATTGAGTTTCTAGTGCAATAGATTCTCCAGTAATCATTCTCATGTTAGAAAGATGGGAACTCCTACTTTTGCCTATTAAAGTGTATAAAAGATGATAGTTTACCAATACTTGGCTTAATGTGACACAACTAATATGCAATATAACTAAGGAGATGAAGATGTCATGTTATACACATGAATTTTAACAATGGTGTGTTTGATAAACAATGTGTTTTAATCTTGTGTTTAGAATCGAAAGTTGTTCAAATTACACAGCTAATTGTATGATCTAATGGATGACATCTTGTACTTTAAATGTGAATTGATCATCTAAGACTAGAGAATAGAATATGTTAAACTAAGAACGTTCTCAAGAAAGCTCTTTGGAACATTATTTAACAAGAATCTAAGTGAGGTTACCAACTTCAATAGATCTTGTGTATGCTCTAAAATTGTGTAGTTTTAACCTTGGATGTGCACTCGGTTTGAGCAAGGTTAGGTTATGATGTACGCTTGAAAGGAAATAGATACAAATAGTATCTTTCAACAAATGAGATTATCCCATGGGATAAAGTTATCATGCTTATGAAAACAAGTATGACAAGATGAATTGAATATGCTAGTTCACAGAACTTGTAGATGTTTGTTTCAAGATCATTTAGCTAATGAGGTGTGATGAAATCTCTTGTAACACAACTATTTATGTCGCAAGAGTGATGCATAGGATATACAATATCCTTTTAACAAAATGAAAGCTTAACGCATGAATCTTAGTCATAATGTTCTTCAAAACATCATGTTTTCCTAAATGAAGATATGAAGCCAAAGTGTTTGAATCGGATAGTCCCATCTAAATAAACTTGGTCTCAAGATTATATTCACTAGATGATGACAAGAGGAATTCACTCGAGTTTCTTATGTATACTCCTCAAGAGTCATTGTTGCTTGGGGTGTATGATGTTAGCTTTGAGATTGCATTTTAACATATGTTGTTAAAATGTTGATTTGAAGTTTAACGAAATTTATGCAGAAGTTTAACGACAAAGTATTACTAATACTTTGATTATTTGTGAAGGTAGTACTACTTATACCTAGTGGAAATTGACAACAATTACCAAGAGCACCATGCTTATTTGATAGTTGAGGTTCTAGCCATAATGAATTATCTAAGTCCTTATATGTGGGAAAGGATGGTTGAGTTTGTTCAAACGTGCATTTGATTCAGTACAAGTGTTGGACACAAGGGCTTTTTGAGCAATACACTCAACGAATTCAAATGATGGCAAGGATGGTGGATTGGTTGATCTAGGTGGTAGGTCTTCTAGTGTGTCTAAATAAGGATGTGGTGATGTAGGGGTTTGTTGTGCTATGGGAGTACTTAGGTTGATTATTTGTCCACAGATGTTGAACACAAAAAGTACGGATACTAATTCTTATGGTTCATTGGTTACTACAACTAGCGGGTGAAGTGCTTGAAGTTTTGGTTATGTCTATGAAGCTTAGGGGCTGAGGTATAGGTTCACCTTGAAAGGGCACGTTTGATTTAAAGTATACTCTTGGAAGTTCATGAGTAATACGGTTAATAGTGCCAAAAGATGGAAGAGGGATAGTAGGTGTCAAAGAGGGATAAGTGGCACCGTGGGTTGTTTGTTTTGGATAAGTGTTTCAACATGTGTTGTTAAAATACTTGGGTGTTGATTTTTCGGATATGACTTTTAATGACTACAATCGTAAGTCGCATATACTTGAATATTTCGGATGAAATACTTAAGTTGTCAATCCTAATTTGTTGAGGTTATAAAGCTTAGATTGAACTCAAGGATAACAAGACTTGATAATATGTATTTAACATATGTGTGAGTTATGACTCGATGTAAATACTTATTGTCTTGAAGGATGACACATTATTTTCATGTTAACCAGGTGAGGCAATACATGTAGATACAAAACAATATCTATAGTCATATGTTAGACTTGTGTATGATATCTTTGCAAATAATGAGTCCAGGTTTATTAGTCTCGGTAAGTCATCTAAGTCATCCGCAAACGGGTGAGGAGATGTTGGTGGTGTTGCACAAAGTTTGATAGGAACAAGCTTTGCAGACTTTGGTAGTGAAGTTGTTTTGGATGACGGTGGGTGATTTTTGGTGGTGGAGTTGGAGTACTCAAGTTTAGAAAGTTCACATCTTGAATGGGTGATGAGATGTTGAGGGGTAATGAGTCTGAGGATGAAGAGCTCAAGTTTATGAAGCAACAAGATCGAATGGTAATCCTAGTGGTTTTCTTAAGTGGCTTATTTGAGGTTAAGGATTTAGTCATTTTGATTTTACTTTAAGAAATGCTAAGCTTGAGGAAAAGTAACAGTGAAGGTGTGAAAATGATCATCTTGAATGTGTTGATTTATGGAACTAAGTATTCATGGATTTGATGTTAATCCATACAAAGATGGTAGTTTCTAATGAGATGGAAGTGTCTAAAATCATGTCAAACATCCTAAGTTAATCCATTGAGGATGTGTTGAGTGAGGTATGAAAGATATGCATTAACAACTATCCTAGAAACGAAGTTTGGTAAATTAGATTACGGGATTTAGTAAAATTCAATAACTTACCTGTAGGATTCACGGCACCATTTCTTTACACAGCCGGAACCCTTAAATTGGTGCCGCCTGGTCCGCCTGTACAGGTATGGCGGTACCAAAATAAATAACAGACGGTACCAACATTTTGGTGCCGTCTGATCCGTGGACATCAGAAAAGTTCACAGACCCATTTTTTAGGTGTCGGGGAGTTTTCCGAAACCTGAAATTTTGCTTAAAACATGTGACATTAATTACTTCTAGTTAGGAAAAGTCGATACCATATATACAAATATAGTGGAGCATAGACTTTGACCAAGGGCTAACGATTTTCACATAAAAGTGAAAATGGGTAAAATTTGATAACACACTTGTGCTATCCACCTGCATAAACCGGTTAGCATACAACATTGTTTTAAGTCATATTATCATCCTACAAAGTAAAAACAAATAAATTACATCATACAACATTGTTTTTATCCTTGTACCAAACACTCTCTTAACACCTTCATTTTTCGAAGTACTTGACTAATTTACTTAGTACTCATTGCTAAGTGAGTTATGACATTTCATAAGTTATGCGAGATGTTTGTAACCTATGCAAACGAAGTGATCTAATTCTACAAGCGATGGTAAAATAATTTTCCAACTTAGTGCACAAAATCTAGCAAATAACCTATTGTGCATAAACAAGAAATCGTCAAACAAGTGAATAAATAACATGGCAAGATTGACACTTATATTATGCAAACAGACAAGTGTAAACAACAATTTGAAAAATAAGCAAGCAACATATATGCAAACAACATAAACAAGTGGTCATTTAGCATATCATAACAAGAAAGACACTTTTCGTCATTTTGCGTTTAAATATGACGATGTATACCAAGCTTGATTAGTTTCCTTTAAACATATTACCAAATTATTTAGTTTCAAAGGAAGTTGTATCAAAGTTCTAAGAATACCAACTTAAATTGCTTGATTCAAAATTTTGAGTTTTTATGTTAAAGCGAAACTCAATATTTTAGACATACTGTAGTATTTGGTCTATTTCACTTATTTAAAATTAGACTCAGGCCATGAGAGTATTTTTAAATGAAAGTAGACTCAATTCCCTTTAAAATGATAGGTGGCTTGACTCGTACGGACTTACGGTTAATTAGTTATGATTTTTTGAAGTTGCCCAAAAAACTGCATACTGTACATACGGATTCCACGGAACCAAATAAAGGGATCCGCCCTTTATAAGATTTGGTGCTGTGGTCCTCTGAGACAGATTCACCAAAACTAGTATTTGACATAGAGAAAACGTGTGCGACTTACTAGATTTCATAGTAAACATATAATACACATATTTAACAATATATCTACTTATGTAACTTATCTTAAACATTTACGGAGGTGATTTTTCAACTAGATTTATAGTTATCCCAAACACTTTTTTAAAATCATATTTCTTCGTAAATTTTCTATGAGCACACAATACAATACTTACTAGTTCTTTCAACAAACTTTTTTTTTTTTTTTTTTTTTTATTTTACTTTTCAAGAAAACCTTCAAGCTTGTATACAAAGTTACATTTAACAACAAAATTTCTAAGTATAACAAGCAAAGCATTTTTCATATTATTTTTCGCTTCAATGGTAATTTGATACATGGATCGTACTCTATTTTAAAAACCATTTGTTTTGAAAATACGAGCTACGTGGCTCTGATACCAATTGTGGAAACGTAGAGGGGGGGGGGGTGAATACGTTACCGTTTAAAAACTTTAGATCTTTAGTATCAAATCGCTTATGAAGCTTGTTATAATATGAAAGTACCAATTATTGTTTGTGACTAATATAAAGCATGGTAAACCAAGTTGTCACACAATCATGAGCATCAAACCACATCACAAACAATAGTATAGTGCAAGTATAAAAGTAAAGAGATAAAGAAAGGAAAGTGCAAACCGAACACGAGGATTTATAGTGGTTCGGTCACGGATCTCCTTTCCGCCCTACTCCACTCCCCGAGTACCCAACTCGAGAGTTACTTCACTAAATCAACAAGCTCCCTTCTCGGCGGAGAAAACCTTACAATCGTCGCTTACACTTTTTCCGGTACAAAGCTAAATACCGGGTTCTAGTTCGAGGTAGAACCAACCTAACGTCGCCTATACAATATTTCCGACACTAAGCTAGATGTCGAGTTCTTTTACAAGGGTACAACCACTCCCAATATGTTTTATGGCCCAACATAATAAACCTTGTGTTTTATGGCACAAACACATAAACCATCTAATCTAGTTTGGTGAAAGTGTTGTTATAATGCAATGATGTTTACACTAATGATCCATGACACAAATGTCTAATGGATATGAATAACTACTTCTAAATGAACTTCCATTGATAGGAAGCCTTCATGATGAAGATCACAAGTTCCCTAAACTTCTTGTGATAGATCTTCAACTTGTGGTGAGTGGGGATGGCTGGTTGATCAAAGAGTATGCTTACAACAAAGATGAATGTTAGAAGCATTATGATCATGATCATTAGGGTGTTTAATGTGTGTTACTACATTGTTAATGATTGATCTAAATGTATGCAAGAAGGTGGAGAAGATGTGCTTTGAAGTGGGGTAGAAATGGGAAAACAATGGGCTTCTATTTATAGCCAAAAGTGGACAGGAGCGTCCACGGACCACGGACCCCTTAAAAGGGTTCCGTCCTTTATACAATTTGGTGCCGTGGGTACCTGACATAAAATCTAAAAAATCTTTCTTCAAATCTTTCCAAGATATTACCAAATCTTACTAAGATCACATTTGATATATTGAGTGTCAATCTAACCAAAATATTCAAGTGATCTTCCAAGGATTTCAAAGATGATGCATGACATGATGTAACATGTATTTCCATTTTTAGATTAAAGGTTTATCAAAGTAAACTTGTAAAATGTATTATGCAACTAGTTGATAAAATGTCTAGTTACCTTTTGAAATACTTGTGAATGCAAAATGTAAAATGAGGTTCGAAATAGAATGGTTAACCTATTAAAATACTTAGTGACTCTAAACGTATTTTAAACATTCTAAATGATTTGTTAATGGGTTTGATCATAATGCCACATAACAAACATGTACGAACCTGTGTTGTAACATACGAGGACTTGAGACATCGAGAGGTGTTGAATGTATGTTGAGACAAATGTAATTACAAGTAACTTGTACATTTTACGTTATGTATTACAAGTTACATGTTTGTCATCAATCAAAACAAACGAAACTGTATAGATTAAATATCGTAATATTTGCACTAACATATCCGTCAATTCAAGAATGAGTTTCATAGTATCCTCACCACCTCGACCTGTGTAACCTGGTCCGAGAAGTGGATCATTGGAAATGTCATCATATAGAAAGTCATTAGCCGTCAATTCATGTTGGTGTTCCAAACTACGCTTATAAATCCGAGCTGTGTTACCTGCTCCGACAGGTGAATCATAGGATGTGTCTAACATTGCATCAGACCTAGCCTGAACATCCATGTCCCCCAAATTAGCCAGTTGGCTGGGGATTCCTTCACCTCTGTTGAACTCCAAAGAACTCTCCACATTAGGAGTTGCCATTAATTCGGTCTTACTTAGGTTTCCACTGCCTTGCTCAGCTTCTAAGCCTGACGCAGTAGTGGAATCCCTTCCAATCATGTCACCTACCACACCTGTCACAGGGTAATTTCCTACACCACTAGCAATAGCCTGAGGTTGCTTTGTGCCCTTCTTCCTCTTATGGGTGACCAATATTATGTGGGGTTGGGAAGTCGAGGGTAAAGGTTCAGCACTGGTTATAGGTTATGTTGTCGTAGCAGTGGGATCAACAGTGGAATTTTCAGCTGGGGTTTCGGTAGTTTGTGGATCACGTACTTCTACATTCTCAGGGATATTTGGCAAGTTAAGCATATGAGGTAATAAAGCAGTGACAGTCCCTGAAAAATTTGTGTTATTATTTTTCATATGAGTAAACACTTTAGGGACCATATGCAACAAATCATACTTTCTCACTTCTCGGATGAGGTATGGGGTCTACTATCTGACTCTCTACTAGCATATGTATGAATCTGGGATACAAGTAATATCTTGCTTGGTCCTTAACATGTTTTTGCAAAGCCTCAAAGAGCATTTTTGACCAATTAAAAACCCCTTGTTGAGTGAGGCAAATTATAGCAGTAGGTACGACCGGCAGAGCATTTCATTAGCAGGCCAAACTAACGAGGCAACATTCGTAATGTATGATTCCAAAGACTTTATATTAATTAAAGTAATTAACTAAACCATATATTGTTTTTTTGGTACCATTACTGAACTTTAGGATTCAACTACAATTACTGATCTGAGACCTACTATACATGAGTTCCAATCTGCATGGTGGATAGATAGCCAATATTTTCTCAATGACTACGTTCCCAGAGTGCCGGTCAGGGCCCAACACAGCCTTGCCGATACCTACTTTTCGAAGCTTGAAAAGTCACGGCAACGTGCGAATACTTGTTTGAAAGTAAATTCAAAACAATGCAAGAGTGGAAGTAGTTCCAGAACAAAAAGCCTTAAGGATCATGTAATTGCCGGTCTGAATCGCCAAGTTTTTAAACTTGAGTGTATTATTCAGGTTCTCTTTATATTCATTATAATATAAGAAAAGTAGATTCACTTTTTTATAACATGGCCTGCCGGAATTTTCTAACACTTAAACCTTCACAGGTTCTTGCACATGACAGAACTGGCGGTCTTCGGGTATACTTTTCAACTAATCTATAGTTATTTCTCGCTGCCATTGTTTAATTTTAGAAATTTCATGCATATTTTTTTACAGGACAAACTTGATTTTGAGTCACATTTTCCAAACACAAGGACTGCCTTTTCCGATTCACTTAACAGTATTTATCTCAAACTGATCGACTTGCCGGAATCTAACGTGGACGTTGCTCAGGTTAATGTTTCTTCTCCGCATTTAGTTGTATGGCCGTTATATACACATGTAATCAGCATTAGTCTGTTCCAGGAGTATCTCCTTTTAGAGGAATTGAGATTGGCGTTGGCAGAGGAAGAAAGGTTACAGTTGGAAGAAGAGAAGATGAATGTTGAGGCCAACATCTTAAGGCTGGAAGAGGCTAATAGGTTGCGGTTGGAAGAAGTTGACATGTTGAAGTTGGAGGAGGAGAAGAAGAAAAAACGACGCGCGTTTATGAATTCGTCACATTTTAAAAAGGCTTTAAGTCGGTTACCACTCAACAAGAGGATTCTCATGGAACCTGTTTCGCCATAAAACAATTTGCAAGTTAAACGGCGTAAAATAAAAAAACACGGTCCTAACATGAACGACCCAACTATTGCTGAGGAGCTTAACAGAGTGAAACCTTGGGTAGAGGTATTGTGATAATTTTTACGAACTTGTCAATATACTTGGTTATCAATAATGCTCTGTCAAACTAATAAATTGAAGCTGTTTTGTAGCATCTAAGGAGATGGTTTCATTCTGTCGAAACTCTTTGGCTGTCTGATGAGATTGAAGAATTCCTTTGTGATCCTGATAGACTACGGTGTAAATTTCCATGGTCAGATGATTATACTGTAGACCGAAATTTCTTGCTTCGATTAGTTTGCTTAGACCCTGCTAGAAAAGGTTGGCTAACTGAGGAGGTTAGTTTATATACGTATTCTTATTCACTTTTTTTTTACTCTGTACTTTATTTTTACCATTTCCTAAAATGGTATTTTATTTACGGCAAATGCGCAGCATATAGACCTATGGGTTGACTACATGTGGCATGTACGACCTCAGAATGCTAACTGGGCGATGGTTAGTAGTTACTTTGTTCAGATTCTTTTTCAAAATGACATGCCCGTGTTTTATGCAGACGGGACGAGGTATCCCAGGCCCTGGAATGATGTTGAACAGGTAATACATTTACTTTTCATTTCCTGCTATTTTTACGGTTTACGGTCATTCAATAATCAGGTAGTTGATGAAAGGAACTTTAAAAACGACAACATTTAAAGTATGAACAAACTTGATATTTGCCCCTCAAATCATCAACTTTCCTTTACGTATTAAAAAACTTGATACTCTGTCTTAGACTCAAAATCTTTATCCACAGCTTTTGATCTATCAGCAGTTCTTCCATTCCCACTAGCCGTGGTTTATGTTAAAAGATACGAGTTGATCCATACTTTTAATAATTCATCAAACAGAACCAAAAACCCAACAATCCTCCCCTAAACTTGATATTTACAATCAAAATCATCAAGTATCTTCTTAAGCACAAAATACCTTTTTTGGAGGGTGCTTCGAAACTGCTAGTGTCTTCCTGATCGCTAAAGGAGTTTCAAAATCAGCAATCTCTTTTAAATCTGTTGACCGTTGGCCTCCGTAGTCGCTCCAAACCTCTTACCCTGTGCTGCAACTTTCTGATTGTGTCATCCTAAGAAGAGGATATTTTTTGTATGCCAGTGATCTTAGACTCCATTGTAGTACAGTTAGCCGTCAATTCCTGTATAGGTTTCATGGTATCCTCATGATAACCTAACTAGCAGTGTTTTCGTAACACTAGTAGTTTTTTCCATGCAAGCTAGCAGTTGGAACAGCTTTGCACACCAATCTTCCAACCAAGTCCTCCTTTGCAAATGATTTGCCAATGTAGTATATCATGCATCTTTAGTGGTGGAATTGGCCACAATTGTTTGCTTCTTACTGTCACACCCCCAAATTACCTGTTTTACAGCGGAATGGAATACCTTGGGGAGGACTGTCATAGCATCAAAGTTACAGTTATATCGAACGACCTAAATTGTCGTTTTGAAAATATCGTTTGATTTAGTAAAATAATCAGAGTTTACAAAACATAGGTCCCAAATGACATTAAACATGTGCGGAAATAAGTTTGGTACAAGTCAAACGATGTTTTAAAAATGTATAAATCCATGTGAGACGCGTCGTCACCGCGACTCTATGATATGTCCACATGCATGCCATGAAGTGAATGCCTTAGATACCTGAGATAAAACATGCTAAAAGTGTCAACACAATGGTTGAGTGAGTTCATAGAGTTTGTTTAACAAGTAACGCTTTTAAAGAATGATCATGCAACAAAGGCAAAGTTTTTGGTCATATAGAATAGTCCACAAAGCAAAGGCATTGCAAATCCACTCAGTTCCAAGTTCCGCCCATACAAAACTTGCAACCTGTGTGTTCACAACCCACTGCCAAAAGTAGTATGTCTAGAAGTCAAGTGCAGGTTATCATAATAGTTCACAAAGCAAAGGCATTGTAAATCCACTCAGTTCCAAGTTCCGCCCATACAAAACTTGCAACCTGTGTGTTCACAACCCATTGCACAAAATATAGTGTGTCTAATAGTCGAGTATAAGTTACCATAATAATTCACAATATTGCACCACTTATATAATAATTCAGGGATGCTCCGACATAGGAGACTTTGCACTGCTCCAACAAGGGAGACTCCTTTGTCACTCGACCACCTAGGCGAGAATTATTGAGAACGCTCCACCAATAAGGCGAGACTTTCGAACGCTCCACCGATATGGCGAGACTTTGCACACTCCACCAATAAGGCGAGAATTATTGAGAACGCTCCACCAATAAGGCGAGACTTTGCACACTCCACCGATAAGGCGAGATTTATTGAGAACGCTCCACCAATAAGGCGAGACTTTGCACACTCCACCGATAAGGCGAGATTTATTGAGAACGCTCCACCAATAAGGCGAGACTTTATAGTGATGCTCCGAACATAATAGACTTTATAGTGATGCTCCGATCATGGGAGACTTTAGGTCAAGGTCATAACACGTACGGTTCAATAAGTTCAAACAAGTCATAAGTTTGTATTTAGGTTCAAGAATTCCGTTCAAAAGTTCGTAATTAAGTTCAAAGATTTAAGTCGAGTTCAAAAGTTCAAAACAGTCAAAGAGCTCGAATAATATCAAAAGGTTCAAGATAGTCGAAGCATTCAATATTAATTTAAAAGAGATTAATTATATGTAAAAATGTTAAATCCAGTTAAGATGTTCAAATCTATGCCAATATGTTCCTATCAAGTTAAAAGAGCTCAAATATACATGTCGAAGGGTTCAAAATCAAGGAAAGTGTTTCAACTAATAGCATTCATAACATAGTGATCAATTTAGTTCGGGCATAATCTACTTACGCACACATAGAGTGAAACAAAGGATATTTAAGTTCATATAAGTGTAAAGTAAAAGCAAGTAGTTGAGCATGTATCTCTCCCAAAGAGTTTATAAAACAATTAAACGAGTAAAAGTGGGGCTACGAACTCACCTGATGCAATGATTATGACGACAAAAGTAGATACACTGAAATGAGGTGTGATCTCTATCCGCAACCTAATATGAATGATTTGTTCTAATGTAAGTCATGAAACAATGTCGTGCATGCAAACTCATATGATATCCATACCACTTGTACATTTGAAAATAAAGTTTATCGTCGAAAATAAGTTTATAACGTCTTATCAAGTTATAAATTACTTTACAAGTATTTACGTTGAAACCACCTCCTACGATAGTTGTTTAGTGATTTATTACGAAATTATAGTTTTTCGTCGCAAAATAATATTATTTGACAATTCATGAAAGTGACTAAATGGCCTTGAAAAGCTAGTCGTAAAATGGTGAATATTGAGTGTTAGGAAACAAACTCAACGGTTTTGGAAAGCTTGTATCATTATCTCAAAGTTTTAGCTTTTAAGTTTTTGTCATAGAGGTCTCGATCATGGAGAAAAACATAGGTAAAGTAGGGTACTTGTATCCAAAATATTGTTTAAGGGTGGTTTTCGGCAAAGTTTAAGTGACCGTATTTTATTTGTTACAACTCCGCTTGACGAACGATTGGACATTTCGGAAAATAGGCTAGGCGAACTTACTTTTACTAGAAGACATCATTTTATAAAAAGTACTCTATCGATGTTAAAAACGACCCTCAATATGGTCATTCGCGGCCGTAATGTTTGTCTATTAGGAAATATATATGTTATACTTGTAATAAAAGTTACGACAACTTGTTTAAAATGTGAATAACTTAGTCGTTATGAGTCCGTTTTCTACGTTTTATATATCCTCGGAATCGTGATAATATATACTAATATATTTCTGATAATTCGACTCATTTAGACAATGTTTAAAACTCGTTTTTGACTCGTAAAAATTCTAGACAGCACGCTATTTTCCGGAAAATATAGTTTTCGTCGTTAAACTTGAAAATAGCATAACTTCTTCGTTATAACTCCGTTTTAACCCGTTTAGGCGGCCACGTTTTCGTTTTAAAGTATATTTTCTGAATATCTAGCCCAAAATATTTTACAAACTGTCGAAATTTCCAGATTTCACAAATAAGATCAGACCCTTTATTATAGTTGTCGAAAATGATTTCTCTTGCGTAATACTTGTTTCAATCACTTCAAATCAACACTAAATCTATTCTAAACCTACCATACACCTTCTTAGGGTGTCATGGGTTCCTAGACATCATCAAAAGTGGTATGTTTCAATGGATAATTATAGGATGATATATATAAATTTATAGTACTTAAAACACATAAAGTGGTATAGATATGCATATAACTTGCATGTTTTTCCTCAAGCATGATAAAATGACCATGATATGAATATGAAAGATGAAAATGAACATGAAATGCTTACTAGTTACTTGATGAGGTTTAATGAACAAGGGTTTATCCTAAATACCCTAGGTTTTTATTTCAAAACCTTACTTAAGAGTACGATATGGTTGTTAAAATAACTTGACTTGAAGAAAAAAATGATCTCCTTGTTGTATCACCCTTATGGCCGGTTCTTAAGGAAGAAGGAAATGAGAGAATAGCTCTTTTTTTCACACTTGATATATTATGTAGTATGTGTTGAAATGATTTTTATATAATATACATGTATAAGTATCTAAGATATTTGGTACAAGAATTGGTTGAGTCACCCTTGTGTCGACAAGGGTGATTAGTAGAAAGTTAGTATATTTTTTTTTTAATATTTAGTATGTAAATGTAATGTAAATGTATAGTTATTTGAGGATAATTAGTAACTTGTGTATTTATTTAAGCATTTAGGGTAGCGTTAGCTAAAAATAAATTTTAACGGATCAAAATAAAATATATTGAAGTCATAAAAATTATAAAAATACATTTCTCGCAAGAATTGAGTGAATAAATAATTATCGAGTTGAATTTACGAAAACCGTCGTAAATATATATATTTAACAATTTATATACAAAATAAATTGAAAACATCGGGTAACTAATAATATAATTTTTATAGTCATAAAATGAGTATAAAAATACATTAAGATTATTTTTGGAAGTGTCGGATCAATGTTTCAAAATAATGTTTAAGCGATAGCGTTTATTTAATAGGAAAATAAACGTTTAATGAAAAATGCAAATCCATGCATGAATTGATATGAAATGATGTTATTGATGATATGTTGACTAAATCTAGTCTATATGAAATGTCCTCAATAATTTTCCAAGAATACGCAGCTAAACCCTCAAAGTTACGCGTATTTGATACTCGTAAACCTAGTTTACGATAAATGATGAATAGTGACTCATGAATAGTGATTTTCTCCGGGAATGAATAGTGTTTCGTGAATAGTAAAATTTTGAAATACGTTCTCAGAATATTAAATCGACTCTGAAAACGATGAATAGTAAAACGATGAATAGTAACTGATGAATAGTAAATTCCCGAGATGAATAGTAAATTTTGAAAAATGACCGGAAATTGAGAATTGTGACACTTACACTGTCATGAGATAAGGCTGCTTTCCAAACACTGACCCCCTCCAGTTGTAGGCGTTCGATCCCTTCAGTATATTGAATACCCTAGCAGCAGTTATGGTAACACAATCAGTAGTTAACAGTTGGAGCAACATATCAGGAACTACATAAGCAGATGAGTTTCACAAAAGCAGTAGTTTCCATAAAACCCAACAGCGTGCATGAAGACGTTCTCCATTATCTAAACCTTCCATTCGCAAGTAACATAATGCTTACTAGCAGTAAGCTATGTCAACAACACAAATATGTTGCAACAGTTCACAAGACCATGATAACTGAAACAACACTTAAAGTAAGGTTAAGGTGGAGTTGGCAACTTTGCCTTGCACTTGGTCAACTCCATCCCTGCTTTGAACAATGTTCACCACATTAGCTGACTTTTTAACATACAAACACGACAATTGTATTCTTGTATATACCTTTGACCACAATAATAAAACGGCAGTTTTATTAATTTTATACGTTGACTAACTATATCCTAATACACCGCCAATTTTCTTTTAGGTTTTTATTCCTCTCAACGAGACTGTTAAACACTGGTGTCTTGCCCAATTTGACATACCTATAGGAGTGGTAACATTCTATGATAGCGGCGACACATGTGACTATGAGTCACATGCATGGTATGTCCGTGTTAGGGAGTGCTTACAAGTATCTTCTTATTATAACAAAGTCGTATTATTACGTGTTTGTTATACTTTGTGACCAGACACCATGCTTGTTATAACCAACATATATAATACAATTACGGACAACACATACATAAATAAACTTATAATTTATTATATTTTGTGACCAGACACCATGCTTGTGACTAGTTGCCCATTATTTGTGTCTAGTTGCCCCATAACAAATTTATTGTTGGCCAAAGTTTCTTGGGTGTTGTGTTGTTGCAGTTTGACTTTGAGTTTTTTGCACACTAGTTCCCTTCAAGTACATGCCACTATGTACCACCATCATTTCCATACATCTATTCACCATTATTAAACTGTCCTTATTACAATATTGATATTAGAGTAGAAAAAAAGGAAAGAGATCTCAAAGATAAAATTAGTGATTCATTGGGATTCTAAAATTTTGAAAATACTTCTTGAAAACATATTTATTCTGACTCAGAGGGCGAAATGAGCAATAGCATGATGAACCAAAAAGTCTCCAGGACCTAACCCTCAAAAAACCAACGAGTCACACACTAAGCATAGCAATTTTAATTTCTAAATCCCAATACACCCAATGCCAAATAGTTCCCGAGTTATTGTATTGTGAAATAAAAAAAAAAAAAGATTTTAGTTAGTTTATTTAAACTCATTAACTAATTTATTTCTTGGTTTTAATAGGACTCCTTACAAGCCGTGGATGCACTTCTTGATAATGGAATCTACGGACAACCGAAATTAAGGAAATAAAAAATAAGGGTAGGATAATGATATTTACAGTTTTTCCATGGATTCTTTTCATAATTTGACCCCGGGACCACCACCCAATAGCATGTTGCCACCCCGGTGTAGGTCCGGGATACTCCTTTGTTCCGCGTCCCTCATTCGACCTCTAATATCAAGTAAGAAACAAGGATTCGTATAAATCACTTAGTGGAAAATGGCCCGATTTAATAAATTCAATTTGAAACCCCCTACAGCAAAATAGGCACAAGGAAAGAGCAATAGGCTGGACCAGCCCCCATCGAATTATTTGGGCCTACTCGTTATCAATGGGATCAGGGGTACCAGGATGGCCCAGCTGCGCCATGGAAAAGAATAGAAGAAGCGTCAAGCCGATTCCCTAAATGCCTTTCTGGATAAATTCTTCTTTGTTGAGTAATAACTTAATCCTTGAATAAAATCTTTCTTGTAACAATATCTATAGATATTTCAACCTAACGTTTTCAATTTTTTACCACAACCAACAACAGAGTATCTCAAAAACATTTGTTATACTTACTTGTCTATAATAGTAACATCAAAGGAATACCACAACCAGCAACATAGTATCTAAAAAATGTGTAGGTTAACTGGATCCAACCAAAAAATAAACAACATGAATCTGCTTGCTTCCGTATTTTAACAATTTATTTTCCTGATTTTAATTTACATTGTGTCTCGCACATATAATACGATTATAGGAAATACATACTTAGCTACCAAGCTTGATTACTTTTAATTTTGAACTGCACATAAGGTTCATGATTTAGTTTGCCCACATATGATTTAGTTGCCCATCGTATCTATGTGCTTGCCCAAAAATATTAACATGTTTGACACAAGTTTCATTGTGTCTTTTTTTGTGCAATACTTAAACTTGAAAATTAATGGACTAGTTCTCTTCAACTACATGCCACTAGCTAGCACCATCATTTCAGTATGTCCTTTCCTGATTAATAAAGTTTGTCCTACTTATGTGCATCCCCGATTTGGGTTTTTTACAAAATATCCATGCAATATTGAAGATAGCACAGCCAAGTGCACACTTACTCAGATTTTATGATATAAAATGTAAGTTATATTATGGCAGTGTATTATTACATAAAATATATTTTATATGTACACCTAATAATAGCATATGTGTGTTAGTTGATGTAACAAAAAACTAATCAACATAAACCTGTTTTAATGGCGTGTATGTAAACAACATACATAAGTAATAATTTTCCTAACACAAGGGGCATAAAATTTTGTTGCATTTGGAACTAAACAAAAGGCTAACTGGTTTAGTTTCCCCCAAATTGAAACTAGTTGCCCAAATTGGCTATCTTGTGGCCAGGATTCGTTTGAGTTCTAGAGAAGCTTTATTAATTAAACTTGGCCTAATGTGCAATTGTAATTACTTGACAAGACTCAACTATTCACCACTTGACTATCCACATTAATTCAGATAGACTTCAATTCAAAATAAACTCCATGTCACCCCACCCCTCCCCCCACACCCCATTTGGGTTATATAAAGGGACAACATATATTCTATTTTCATACAACTTTTGTCAAGTGACACCCACTACCCACAGCACAATTTACTACAAATGAAATGGATAACTTTCTTAAAGACATGGTTAACACTCTGTTTGTGCGTGACAATGAACGTGACTTCAAGTTCTTAAGTGACATGCATGCAAAGGTGATCGACCTTACTCGTTGTTGCACTGTGAGGGGTGAGCAGATAAAGCAGTTGGAGTGCGTGGTTTGGTCCAGGCTTGCCAGTGCTGTTTTGGAAATCCTGCGTGAAATTCAGGATGAGGAGCTTGAGAAAAACAGGACGCTGATGAGGCTCATGAGTGAGACTCAGCTCCAAGTTTTCAAGAAACTATCCTTTCTGGCGAAGATGCGCAAAAATTATTAAACCTCTACTCCTAGCTTGTCATGTGCTCTCTCTCACGTTCTGTCATTGTCATATTTTGTGTTTTGGTATCTTCATGAATGTCGTTGCTTGGTTGCTGTATTTTGTTATCCTTGAATGTATTGAAATGAAATCTATTATGCTTAAACATATATCGAATCACATGTCAAATGTTCGAACCTTGTATGCGAATGAAGAATAAGAAACATATAATACTTTTGAACACATATATAATTAACAACAGTATACTACATATACTATTTAATCCGGCTTGAACAAACAACTTTATTTCATGAATAATTTTGTCACAAACGTGGGTATTTCGATTATATATAAGTAACATTTTTTGACAAACCTCTAACAAGAGCAGCCGTCTATTTATTTTAACAGTTTTTCGTTATTTTACAGGCCAAACTACCAGTTGTTGTAGGGCAAGCAAACATTTTTGTTAAGAATGGAATACATCCGAATGACTATAAGATTTCATTTAGGTTAGCCAAAAACGTTCCTAAGCAAGGGGATTTTTGGTGATTGTGGTGTGTGGGTTTGTATATTTTTAAATCGATTGGCACATGGTCTATCGTTGCAAGTTGATGATCCTGCTAACGTCGCGCTAGCTTATTGCGAGAAGATGATTCAGTTTTTTTATAAACATAGATTTTATCGTTTGTACTAACAGTTTTTAACTTATCTCCAACAGCACTTTCATTGTTTTATCATGCACCATCTATTGATATATTCATTCACACATAAACCATTCATGACTAGACCATGGTTTCATAACAAGTATTTACTACATTAAAGACGCTTATAAAATGCATACATAAACAAATAATGATACAGTGCCTTGCATGCAGCAACCTTGGGTACGTGTAACATTCATTCAAAAAACAAGAATGGAAAACACGACGTAAAAGTATTTACACATTTTTCATCTAAATTTGTTGAACTGTAAAAAAATTGTTTCTTTTTAAAACTCCACAACTCTAGTTCATTTATTCTTCATTTGGACATCCATTTAATCAAAATAGACACTTGGCCGTTCATTCCACAAAAAGTAGAAAAGGGCCACGATAGGTTTGTCAACTCATTAACTCCCATATCATTACACAAACACACTACACATAAAACGTAAAACAAATTAACCAAAAAATTTCCCTATTACTATTTCCATATTAAAATAAATGGATCATAACTTTCATATAATATATAAGTACATTATTAATAGTAAAATAATAATACTACCTTTCCTAATATATAGCAAATCTTCAACTAGATCACATTTGGACACAAGTCATGATGCCTATCTCCCAACAATCTCTTTCATCAAAAAATGTTGCTAAGCCTCCAGTTGCCTTATTTGATTTCAAGCCAAGGTATGCATGCCATTACCTTTCGTGATTGTCACTTGCCCTCACTAGGTTTTTGTCCATACTTGCTAATATCATTTGTATACATTTATATACCTTTATTACAGGACTACTACACGCTTTTAAAAAGGCTTTAAGTCGGTTACCACTTAACAAGAGGATTCTCATGGAACCTGTTTCGCCACAAAACAATCTGCAAGTTGAACGGCATAAAATAAAAAAACATGGTCTTAACATGAACTACCCAACTATTGCTGAGGAGCTTAATAGAGTGAAACCTTGTGTAGAGGTATTGTGATAATTTTTACGAACTTGTCAATATACTTGGTTATCAATAATGCTATGTCAAACTAATAAATTGAAGATGTTTTGTAGGATCTAAGGAGATGGTTTCATTCTGTCGAAACTCTTTGGCTGTCTGATGAGATTGAATAATTCCTTTGTGATCCTGATAGACTACGGTGTAAATTTCCATGGTCAGATGATTATACCGTAGACCGAAATTTCTGGCTTCGATTAGTTTGCTTAGACCCTGCTAGAAAAGGTTGGCTAACTGAGGAGGTTAGTTTATACACGTATTCTTATTCACTTTTTTTTTACTCTGTACTTTATTTTTACCATTTCTTAAAATGGTATTTTATTTATGGCAAATGCGCAGCATATAGACCTATGGGTTGACTACATATGGCATGTACGACCTCAGAATGCTAATTGGGCGATGGTTAGTAGTTACTTTGTTCAGATTTTTCTTCAAAATGGCATGCCCGTGTTTTATGCAGACGGGACGAGGTATCCCAGGCCCTGGAATGATGTTGAACAGGTAATACATTTACTTTTCATTTCATGCCAATTTTACTGTTTACGGTCATTCAATAATCAGGTAGTTGATGAAAGGAACTTTAAAAACGACAACATTTAAAGTATGAACAAACTTGATATTTTCCCCTCAAATCATCAACTTTCCTTTTGTTAGGATTTAGTAAATCCAGTTATTAAAGTGTCGGTCATCTCAAGTATATGTAATCGTTAGAAAGCTCGTAGTCGTAGTTATTTAACGTTAAGTAGTATTTAGTTAAGTAACACCGTGGAGGACGGACAGGTCTTTACCCATTGTATGCCTGATCCACAGCCCGTAGGTGGCGTTTTATGTAAGACTATAAATACCCTCTACCTCCCAAGGTAGAGGGTTGGAGCTCATAATAAGACTTTTACTTTCTCTCACTAAGTTCCCAATCCTCTAACTCTTTCTCTCTCTAAAACCTTATAGTTATACGCCTATTTGAGATCATGGTTTGATGTATTTGTGAAATCCAATATGTTACAAATGGTATCAAGAGCCATGGTTTGATCATCTCTTTTACATATCATTGGATTTCTAGTGGTTTTATATGGTTTTTGGGTTTGAAAACGTTTAGTGGTTTTTGCATCATTTGGATCATTTCTTGTGTTAAAGTTTGAATTTTGAGTGTACTTTTGTGTTTAGAATCATTGTAAGTGCTTGGGTGTTGATTTGGAAAACTTGAATCATTGTGGTTGAGCTTGTTTTGGATTAAAAAGGGTTGTATTTAAGTTTTTCAACCTAGCGACTTGAGTCTCGGATAAATATTCTTCGTAGCGACTTGCTTAGTTACTTGGTAGCGACTTGTAGTTGAAGTCGTAGCGATTTGAGTTCTAGCGACTTGTCTATTGAGACAAGACGACAAACAGTACAAAGTAGTGGAGACACCACTTCGGCTAGCGACTTGGTTGACGTAGCGACTTGTCTTTATTATTTCTAGCAACTTTTCTTTGTGGTTACTAGCGAGTTACTCTTTAGCGACTTGACGTCTCAGCGAGTTGTTCCTTAGCGACTTGTCTACTTAGTGAGTTGTTCTTTAGCGACTTGTCAGCTTAGCGTTTTGCTGTTTTAGCAACTTGTGTTTAGCGACTTGGTTCGTAGCGACTTATGTCTAGCGACTTGATTCACAGCGACTTGAGCCTTTGGTGAGTTGCTACTTAGCGACTTGGTTCATAGTGACTTGTGTCTAGCGACTTGATTCACAGCGACTTGAGCCTTTAGCGAGTTGCTACTTAGCGACTTGGTGTCTTAGCGACTTGTCTTCAAGGGTTATAACGACTTGGTTGTTTTTGTTTCTAATACGGTTTTCTCTTGATTCAGTAAAATCCCGTAAAAGAATCTATTTCCCGGTTTAATCATAGTTATAAAATCATGTGATATCTGGAAACATGTCTACCAACGTGCCCACAATCATTTCTTATGTTGCTGAGGACGTTCAAGCAACTGGATCAGGCACTCGTCCACCTATGCTTGACAGAACTGACTATGACTCATGGGCTCAACGAATTAGGTTGTACTGTTTGGGAAAAGAAAATGGAGTCAACATTCTCAAGTCAATTGATGAAGGACCGTATCAAGTTGAGACAACCAGAGACATACTTGATACTGCTGCTGATGGCTCGGTGATATTAGGACTGGACAAACCTAAAATGTATGATGAACTGACTGATAAGGAGAAGAAGAGATACGATGCAGACATAAGGGCTTCTAACATCATACTTCAGGGTTTATCTAAGGAAATTTACAAGCTGATCAATCACAACACTGAAGCTAAGGAAGTTTGGGACAATGTCAATATGCTTCTCTCGGGTTCGGAACTAACCAAGGAAGACACAGAATCACAACTGTATGATGAATTTGAGCATTTTAAGATGAAACCAGAAGAAAGTGTCTATGAATATTACGTGAGATTCCACAAGCTTGTAAATGACATGAGGAACATCAAAATGACCATGCCAAATATTCAGCTGAACTCAAAGTTTGTGAACAACATGAATCCCGAATGGCACAAATTTCTCACCTCTGTGAAGCTAACCAAAGGATGAAAGAACACCAACTATGAGCAACTGTATGCCTTCCTTCTTCAGAATAAGAGACATGCTATGTTTTAACGAAGGATTCTTGAACAGTTCAAATCTAAACAGGGAGAAACAAGTTCATCAAATGATTCAACAGCCTTTTACACCAATGTTGGAATTACCACCAAAGCTTCTCAAGTCATACCCACGGGTAATAGAAATCAAAAACTCATTCCCGATCCAAGTTTCAAGCAACCTGATGCTAATGCAGTCATGGAACACTTCATCAATCAACTGGCTCTTATGGTTAAACAAAACTTGACCTTCACTCCACATACTAAAAGTCTTCACACTAACAATGAAATCAGGACTGCATCCAATCTACACAATCATGCTATTGTCAGAGATGGAAAGGTTATGGTGCAACCAGTTCAAGGAAGACAGTATGAACAAGGAAGAGGTGGAGTAGGTGGAGGATATGTGGCTAATCAAAATCGTGGAAGAAATGCCAATCAAGGGCAAGCAAAGCCAATCAAATGCTACAACTGTGGTGGTGAGGGACATATTGCAAGGAACTGTACATCTCCAAAATGTCCACAAAATGCAGAATACTTCAGAGACAAGATGTTGCTTGTGCAAGCTCAGGATAATGGAGCAGCTTTGGATGAAGAGGAGTTGTTGTTTCTTGCAGAAGGGAATGCTAAGACATATGATGCTGATGCGGATGAGCAGCCAATTCAGGAAATAGGTCACAATCATCAAAATGCCTTTCAAGTTGCAGACTGTGATGCATTTGACTCTGATGTTGATGATGAACCTACTGCCGAGACAATCTTCATGGCTAGCATCTTACCTATGGTCTCTCCAAAGGTCTCATCACCACAACAGGCTGGTCCATCCAAAGAATCAATCATCTCAGAGGTATTAAAACTATATGATGAAGTTGATGAGCAAAAGATACATGACGAAGTACAATCTTTTGAAACTTATGAATCAGATATTGATAATGAGGGTAATAGTAATACTGTCCCATATAATCAATATGTGATACAAAGTGAAAGTGAGATTATACCAAGTGATGTATCTTCTGCAGTCAATAATGACTATGTTTTTGATGAATACACTGCATGTGCCCCTGATGATTCTGTTATCTCTGAACTGAATGCCTATAAAGAACAAGTTGCTATTTATGAACAACGTGCTAAGTTTGAGTTAACTAGCCTTGAGCTGGAAATGGATGACCAAATGCGTACAATCATTAGAAAAAGTAACTTCAGAGAAGAAGTGTTAAAACAAGAGTTAAATTCCTTACAAGAAAAGATTTCTAAAACTGTTAAGAAAAAGCAAGAACTTCAAGATAATGTTAAAGTGCTTAAACAAGAATTTAATGCTAAGGAATCAAAACTTTTGAATGATTTTTCCAATCTAAAAAATTTAAAAAACAAGCTTGAATAAGTTGTACGTACAAGGGAATACCATTCAGACTGCTCACATGATCACAAAGCATATAGTCTTAAGCGATAAGCATAGTATTCCCCTAGTTGAGAAACCCAATCCTAAGTATGGTAAGATAGCTAGAGAGGCTCAGAAGGTAATCTATGATGGTAATGAAATCCTTAAGCCTAGGCAGAAACCTAGTTGCGCTAAGTGCACTGAGGAAGATATGCAATTTGAAGAAGTTAATAGGGAGAAAATGGATAAGAAGCTAAAAGATCCTGAGTGTAAAAAGCAAAACATAACGTTCAAACCCCATGATTACACAAAAGAAAATTGGATCTCCCTGAACAGATTTAAGCCTCAAACCCAATTAACCCCAGAACAATTTTTTTGGAAGAAAGATATGGATAAGCAAAAGGCAAGTGAACTTGTTGAAACAAACCATCCCCTTAGGAAAATGCCTGCAGCTACTGTGTATCCTCCAAATACACAATGCATTTAGTTCCTAGAACTATTTCCACTAATAGCAAGACCTTAATCAGCCTGTATGTTGTTTATCAACTATTTGTTGATTTTGAGAAAACATGTAAGAAAAGGATCACACCCACTGGGATAACTGAAGGGGAAAGGGGTTTTGAGCAAACTAAAGAATGCTATTTAACTAAGGTCATGGCTTTCTTTAAACAATTAAAAGGTCAATTTGGAAGTCTTCAAAAGGGGATAAATTAGGATATTAAAGAAATGGAAAAGGAATTTGATGCAATCATTGTTGAAGTCAATGATTATGAACGGGAACTCAAATATAATGAAATTGAAAGGAAGAATTTGCATATCCTAAATGAGAACTTAGTAGTAAGTTGTGTGGCTCAAGATGTGTTTTATACTGTTACTAAGCATTCTATTACTGCTTCTCAATTTCATAAATTATCTGTTGCTTTGAAAGTTTCCCATGATCGTGTCATTGAGCTTGAAAACAAAAACTCAGAACTAAATGAGAAAATTGATCAAGATGATCACGATAATTTGGTAACACACTTTTCTAAGCTAGAAGTTGAACATTTTGATTTGCAACTAAAATATCAACATCTCAAGGAAAATGTCAAAACCTCAAACATCAAGACACCCTCAAATGTTCCAGAGTTTGATGCACTTTTTGAAATAAACTAACGTGACGAAGAGATTCAAGCTCATTGTAACACGATCAGAAAGTTAAAAGCCCAAATTTCACAATTAAAGGGTGAAAAGAACAACATGACTGGCTCCCAAATGCCTCCTCCTTTAGATTCTCAGTGTTCTCAAACTTTTCATCTTCAAAACTTGGTTAATGTTTTATGATGAGTGTGTAAATACTCATCATTTTTATACAAAATAAACTGCAAAATCATCTGAAAATACTCAGAAACACATCTAAATGATCAAAATATCACAAATCAGTGTTTTATGTGTTTCAAATTCAAAAATATCAAAATCAGATGAAAAACATATCAATTTTGCAAAAATTGCAGTTTCAGTCCCCCAGGTTTCATAAATTGTCAAAAATAGTCCCTGAGCCATAATTTCAAAAGCAAAAGTCACCAAAGGTCCTTTTAAAATCAAAAGTTATCAAATTTAGTCCTTTGGTGGAAAATATCAAAAAGTTTGAGAAATTACAAAAATAGTCCTTCAAGTTTCAAAATTGGCAGAAATGGCCCCTGGAAAATGGCAAATTGGCAAATTTGGTCCTTGTACTTATTGAGATTGTCAATTATGGCCCCTTGGAACAACTTTGCATGATTGGCAGTTTAGGTCCCTCCATTTTCAGAAATTACATGAAAGGTCCTTGATATTTAAAACCTTTAAACCTATTTTGGACCCTTGTCACAAACCTTGTGAACCCCTGTCAAAGTATCAATTTGGACCCCCCTTTTTATAATATCTGGTCAAACCACCCCAGTCAACTCCATCCCCTTCCCAGTTTTCCCGCCCTTGTCTGCCCACCATCCCAGCCACCATCTCAACCAACTAGCTCACCCAAACCACTCCATGTCCCCCCCACCTCACCAAACTCCAAAGGCAATAAATGCCTCCCCCCCATTTCACTCAATCTCTCCCATTTGGCAGTTTAGAATTTTGGCGCCAAAAACCATTTCAAAGGCCAAGATTAATTCAAGGGCATCCAATGGCCATGAATTGAGATGGGAACTATTCTGAAGAGAGAGAAAAAGAGTTTTGATTATAAAAAGAAGAAAAGGAAGCAAGCTAAGAAGTCTTGTAGTTTTTATTTTTTTTAGTTTAATGTCGTTTTATGTTAAAAGTTTTAGATAAGTGAAAAACTTGTTGTAATCTGTTTATTTGAATCAAATTAAGTGTTTGTAATCATTCTAAACTATTTCCAGTGATTAATTCAAGTTGTGTTCTTAATTCATGTTTAAAGTCCACTGTTGAAATTTTACATTTCCAAATCACACTCAAGAGCTTTATAATACTTGTTTCTCAGTTCCATTGAGCTTAAATAAGCTTAGCATAGCTTTTTACAAGCTTAAACTCAAGTTTTAGGCATATTTGGAAATTGGTCAAAGAAAGTCAAACGGGGTGAAAATGATGCAGAAATGGTCAAAGGGATGATGCAGTATTGGAGTTGGGTTATTTCTGAGCTAATGGGTTGATATTAAATAGGTTAGAGGTTCATGGTTCATGGATTCAAGCCATTGTGGCTATTGGACTCTTTGTAAGTCAAATTTAAGTTTTTTTTGTATAATCTGTATTTGTAAGTGTAAACTTGTTAAAACCTGGTCAAACAGTAGTGATTAAGTTATAGTAAGTTAGTTTGATAATATTTGCAAGCTTGTTTAAAGTTTGGAGTAGTTTGAGCTCACAACAGTCACAAACAAGGGTGTTTGGTTCTGCTGAGTAAGCTGTCTCAGAGGGTTGTGCAGTGATTGATTTCTGTTTGATCATACTTGTTAGACTCATTTGAGTCTTTGTCTGTCTTACTTTTGTGTTTAGTACTCAAAAAAGTCAAAAACCATATCAATTGCATCCAACAGTTTCACTGTTGGATTTTTAAAAAAGCAAATCATCATTTGGTGTTTAGAAATCAATAACACAGGTTGTAATAGCTTCATTCCATCATAATACAACATTACAAGTCCTCAAATCTGGTTTAAAACTCAAAAAATTCAACTGTGTTTCTGTTTTCAAAAAGTCAAAAATGTCAAAAATCTAGTTTTGTGCAGACATTGCAGGTTGTGCACAGGACTCATTAAAGGGTTTTAGGTTCTGATTTTTGGGATACAAGTAGTCCTTTTGGTTTTCTTTAAGACCTCCTATCTGGTTTTAGCTTTTGTTTGCTGGATAAGCTTGAGCTTAAGCTCAAAATCAAGGCCCATCTGCCCTGCACCAAACTCAGTATAAGCTGAGTTTTTCTCAGCTTTTGTGCAGCTTGCACAGGATTCATCATAGCTTGTTAGCATCTGGTCTTTTGGTCAGAGATAGCCACTTAGGTCTAGTTGAGATATCAATAATTGGTTTTTAGTTTAGAGCTTATTTGGTTGCTTATTTCTGGTCTGCAAGTGGACACCTAAATCTGTTTTAGCACTTTTATCATAATCATCAAAATCTGTGTTAATTGGCTAATCAGTAGTTATAACTTGTTGATTTGAATCTCATTTGGTCACTTTTAGTTAATCATAGCTTCTTTTCTAGTGTGGTAGCTCATTTTAATCATTTGGCTTATTTAGTGCTTATTTCAATAAGCACTATCACATCAGTTCCATAATCTTGTATACAAGTACCTGTTTTTCTAATTTTCATAGCTTCTTAATATTATTTTGGAGTTTCCCTGAAATTTTCAGATTTTTATTAGCTGTTTTGCTATTTTTCCTACTTGTAATTAGTTTTTAGCACTTTTTAAATAGCATAAAATACAAAAAATTCAGAAAAGGTTCCAAAAAATAAGTTTTCATTTTTCTTAGGCTTAGATAAATATAAAAAGTAAAAAAAGTAATTTTCCATATTTTTCATAGTTCATTTGGTAATTTTTAGTAATTTAATTAGTTTTTAATAGTTTAAAAATCCTAGAAAATAGAAAAATAGTCACAAAAATACAAAAATAGTTTTGAAAAGTCTATTTTGATATTTTAGACTTTTCCAAGTCTTAATTTTATTTTTCTAGCTTTGTTTCATAATTTCTTGTATTTTAGCTAATATTTAATAGTTAAAAAATAGTTTTTAATTAGATAATTAGTTATAAAAATAATTTTATTTTTCTAAATATTTTCTTATATCATTAGGTTTGTAAAAACTTCATTTTCATATTTTTAGGGTTAATATTGACTTAGTTTCACTTTTTATTTTGTACGAGACGTAGTTTTTAATTTAAACGTACGTTTTAGGTTTTAAACGTTCATCACTTTAAATATAGTGATAGCGTTTATTTAATAGGTTTTATCTTTTTAATTTTCTTT
Organism: Chrysanthemum seticuspe; assembly: GCA_019973895.1. Classification (NCBI taxonomy): domain Eukaryota; kingdom Viridiplantae; phylum Streptophyta; class Magnoliopsida; order Asterales; family Asteraceae; genus Chrysanthemum; species Chrysanthemum seticuspe. Next base: position 153,254,502 of record BPTQ01000006.1, read on the forward strand.
AATTTGCATTTAAGGCGTTTTTAATTTGTTGGCTTTTCCCTAGTTATAATATTCACAATTCCCTTTATTATTCAAATTTCTCGATCACTAGACGTTGATTGATCCATTGCATAGCTCGCTGGGACATAACGACCCGGGGAGACTCTATACTCCTCTGATCTTAATTGCATTAGTGTTTGAGCAGTTTTTAGTCTTTTAGACTTGACTGTTTAGCACCGATCAAATTTTGGCGCCGCTGCCGGGGAGCTGTGCTGATTTATCTTCCGTGTAGCAGATTAGTTGTTTGAATCCTCACTCATTGTTTATATCATCCATATCTGTATATATATATATCCATATTTTCTTCTAAAAAATCCAAAAACCCAAAAACATCCAAAAACGTATAAAACACAAAAATATTTTTCTTTTGTTTCTATATATGTATCAAAAATAAAAATACAAAAAGAATCGTCGTTTTCTCTAATAATTAACAACTTAAAAGATTACCACCGAAAACCAAGGCAGTGCACTACCTAACTGGGGGTGCGACCATAATAAGTTCCCGAACTAAAGATATAAAACTTGCCTTTGTGTCCTTGTGATTGGTGTACCTTTTTTAAAGAAGCCATTCATCTTGGATTATTGGTTAAGTTCACTGTTGTTTTGCCTCGATTTTGTGTTAATTGATTTTGTTGTGATATCGACGTTTCAAAACCAGAAAACCCATAAATATTCTTCTCACCCCATTTTTACAAAACGTCTTCATAATTCTCATTCTCATGTGAAAGATTTTCATAATTCCATTTCTCTCCTTAACTCTGAGAGTCCTTAGAGTTAACTCTAGTGCATGCGCACTCGTTCTTCTAAATCATTGAGTCCTTTGCGTGATCTAGCAGAAATTCCTAGAAGACGTTCTCGTAGACGTGCTGCCCAAATAGTCGAACCCGAGATTCGTACTATTTCAAGCAACACCATGGCAGACGAACGTACTATGGCGGAAATGCTCCAAGCACCCACCGAGGGTTATGGAGATGCCATCGTTCTACCCGTTATCAATTCTGATCACTTCGAATTGAAGACACATTTGATCCAACTTGTGTCTACAAATTAATTCCACGGGTTTGACCGAGAAGACCCGTATGCACACATCCGTTGGTTTAACAAGTTGACTTCAACTATCAATTTCAAGGATGTTCCGCAAAAAGTCATCAAGTTGATGCTTTTCCCATTCTCACTTGAGGGGACAGCCCGGATTTGGCTGGAAAAAGAACCCCCTCGATCTATCGAAACTTGGGAGGACCTTGTTCAGAAGTTTGTGAATTACTTCTTTCCTCCATCAAAGACGACTAATCTAAAAAATGAAATTTCTGGATTTCGTCAAAATTTCGATGAAAATTTTGGAGAGGCATGGGAGAGATTCAAAGATCTCCTCAGGAAATGCCCCCATCATGAATTCACGGAGCTTCAACAAGTCAATATCTTTTACAATGGGTTGAACGGTAATGATCAAGATTCCTTGAATGCAGCCGCAGGCGGCAATATCTTGAATCGTAGACCTAAAGATGTGATTGAGATTTGCGAGCAGAAATCAAAAGTTCCTATTTCTCGCAACAAAGTCAATACTCCTAACACTCCTGCTCCTTCATCCAGTAACTCTTCTGAGTTAGCAGCTCCGATAGCTGCTCTAACGGATGCCATCCGTTGTATGATTAAGGATGTTAAGGAAATCAAAAGCGAAATTCATAAGCCTGAACCAGTCAAAGCCGTAAACAAGGTGTGTGAAACTTGTAGTGGTCCACACGCGTATTATGATTGTCAAGCAACCGATGCTTCTTTTTACCAAGCTCCTGTAGCTTCGGTAAACCACAATCAATACCGACCACAGGCTGATCCTCACTACCGTGCACCTAGCGGTATGACACCACCTGGTTTTCCTCCCGTGCAAAACCATGGCAATCAGAATCGCTTTGTTCCGAATCAAGGGCAAATTTTCAATAACCCTCCAAATTTCAATCAAAACCGGAACAATTTCAACCAACCTTATCAAGCTCCTAATCATCAAAGTTATCAACCACCTCCTCAAGCTCCCATGCCTAATGACTTCATGAAAATGACTGAGGCAAACATGCGATCAATGCAAACTCAGATCAATAACATGAGAGGTGAGCTAAAAAGGGAAATTGATACCACATTATCTCGGCAGACAAATGAGTTAAAGAATATGATGAGCAGTTTCATGAACATGAATATGAACAAAGCCTCGCCATCTTCTGGACTCCCAGGCAATACTATTCCTAATCCCAATGCCGAGTTGAAAGCCGTCACCACTCGTAGTGGTAAGACGCACAATGGACCTACGACTCCTATGCCCCCTCCTCCTGTGGCATTTAGTCAAGTTACCAAGGAGACAACGGACAAGGTGCATTATTCAAGCCCACGAAGTACCGCACACGTCCCACCTTCGGTAGTCCAAGCTTTAAGTCCGGAACCCGATGTTCTGAAGAAAAATCCTGAGCCAGAAAACACTTCCATCCCGGCTCAAAAGTCTAGTCAGCTTCCTTACCCATCAAGAATGAATGATGAGAAGCTCAAAGACAAAAACAAAGAGCAAATGGAAAAATTTTTCCAAATCTTCAATGAGCTTCACTTCGATATAAGCTTCGTTGATGCTCTCGTTCTAATGCCTAAATTTGCATCCACGCTTAAAGGCTTACTCACCAACAAAGATAAGCTATTAGAGATGGCGAAAACCCCTCTAAATGAGCAATGCTCAGCGGCCATTCTTAATAAGCTTCCCGAAAAGCTTGAAGACCCTGGCAGGTTCTTAATCCCGTGTAATTTCTTGGGGATGTTTCAATGCTCCGCCTTGGCCGATCTTGGCGCTAGCATTAACCTAATGCCACTCTCAGTATGGAAGAAACTATCTCTTCCTGAACTTTCATCCACTCGTATGACACTCGAGCTAGCGGATCGTACCGTAACTCGTCCACTTGGGATAGCCGAGGATGTCGTGATGAAAGTGGGAAAGTTTCACTTTCATGCTGACTTTGTTGTAGTAGACTTCGATGCAGATCCTAGAGTTCCCCTCATCTTAGGGAGAGCTTTCTTAAGAACGAGTCGTGCTCTGATTGATGTGTTTGCGGAAGAGTTGACCATACGGGTTGACAACGAAGAGCTCACATTGAATATCAACCAGAACTCCAAACCTCTGTATAAACAGAGTGTTGCCACAATTGATCAAAGATCTGAAAGATTCAATGCAACACTCTCAAACTTCACGGTTAAGAGGAGTCATCAAAAACGTGTTGAGCTCAAATCTTTGAAAATTACCCCTGGTTCAAACAAATGGTTTGAAAGCTGTACCAGGGAAGTCAAGAGTGTTCTTGATGATGATGACGATGATCTAGATTCGGAGACTTCATCGGAAGTGGTGGAAACTGCTAGCTCTAAGAGCACACCACTTGTCCCACCTCCGGCATCAGTTTGTCGCATCGAGATTGTTAACTCTGTGGATGAAACCAAACTCTCTTCTGTTTCATCTGAGTTGGATGATGATGTTTGTGATCCAATGGGAGACATTCTTCCCATTGATGAATTGCTCAAAAATGATCCATCATCCTCTAGTCTTATTCCCGACTCTTCCCCCCCTTCTCTCACTCCTGATGAGGAAGAGGACAACTTTTGGAATGAAGTCGATGCATTTCTAAGTGATGAATCAATTCCAACGGGAATTGATAACACTTACCTTGATCCGGAGGGAGACATCCTTTTTCTGGAAAGTCTGTTGATTGAAGAACCATTTCCCACCCTCCCTCCCGGACATCTTCTTGACAATCACCATCTAAGCTTCAAGTTTAAGCTTAAAGATGTCAAAACTGGTGATTTGCTTTTCTCTGCTGAGGAATGGACATGCATTCTCATGTACGTCTTTATTCCATTCTTCACAGATGGTGTGGTTGCTCTTTCCCTTTTCTCTTTCGGGAATGAGGACACCATCTTTGACCCCGGTATCATCCTTTATAGTTTCTACTATTAAACAATACCGCGGTTATATCTCATCGGTGTGGAACTTTCTGATGTTCATATGTTCATTAACATTGTGAACGAAAGTCCGATTGAGATTGGTTTTCCACGTTACTTTCCCCATGAACAAATGAATTCGGGGTCGAGTCAAGCTAGCGACTCGGGAATCAAAAACAGTAGCATGCCATATGGGTTTTCACCCATATTTCTGTCTTCTTACCTCTTTCTACCACCCTAGTGTGGGGGGGTTGCCCACATGTTTCAAAAAAAAAAAAAAAAAAAAAAAAAAAAAAAAAAAATCATCTTTCTAAATAATGGCCGTAGTATTTCCCTTTTACGTTCTTTGTTTCGGCATAACCGCCGGTACTTTGAATTTTGAGGGCAATATTCATTTCTAAGTGTGGGGGGGAATTCTCACGAATTTTATCATATAATTATACCAATTCCCCCGTTTTTGGCCAAAATTTTTTTTTTGGAGTAAGTGTTTTACACTTTCTCATCTGGTTATCAGTCCGCCTTGTCTCTAAGACAAAAGGATTGGCTAATCCAGGAGCAAACGGCTCTTGGTAAAGATTTCTCAAATCCGTTTATATGGCTTGCAATTTGCCCAAAATTGTATGGTTCTCAACTCACCATATCCTAAAAAGTGAAGAGTTGGCTAGCCCGCAAGATTATGGCTTGTGGTAAAGGCAGTGGAAAAACCATAATTGGTATTCAGCTCACCAAAGATAATGTTGATAATTTATCTAAGAGTTGGCTAGTCCAGAAGGGTACGGCTTCTGGTAAAGACAAAATCAAATCCGTTGAAAGCTGGTGGTTTGCTCAAAATCACATGGTTATCGGTGTACCATGGTTCTTACTTGAACTAAAACATTTGGCTACTCCAGAAGTAATGGCTTTTGGTAAAGAGTTTCAAATCCATTATGTTTTCTCAAATCATTGCTAGGGACTAGCAATATCTCAGTGTGGGGGATTGATGAGTGTGTAAATACTCATCATTTTTATACAAAATAAACTGCAAAATCATCTGAAAATACTCAGAAACACATCTAAATGATCAAAATATCACAAATCAGTGTTTTATGTGTTTCAAATTCAAAAATATCAAAATCAGATGAAAAACATATCAATTTTGCAAAAATTGCAGTTTCAGTCCCCCAGGTTTCATAAATTGTCAAAAATAGTCCTTGAGACATAATTTCAAAAGCAAAAGTCACCAAAGGTCCTTTTAAAATCAAAAGTTATCAAATTTAGTCCTTTGGTGGAAAATATCAAAAAGTTTGAGAAATTACAAAAATAGTCCTTCAAGTTTCAAAATTGGCAGAAATGGCCCCTGGAAAATGGCAAATTGGCAAATTTGGTCCTTGTACTTATTGAGATTGTCAATTATGGCCCCTTGGAACAACTTTGCATGATTGGCAGTTTAGGTCCCTCCATTTTCTGAAATTACATGAAAGGTCCTTGATATTTAAAACCTTTAAACCTATTTTGGACCCTTGTCACAAACCTTGTGAACCCCTGTCAAAGTATCAATTTGGACCCCCCTTTTTATAATATCTGGTCAAACCACCCCAGTCAACTCCATCCCCTTCCCAGTTTTCCCGCCCCTTGTCTGCCCACCATCCCAGCCACCATCTCAACCAACTAGCTCACCCAAACCACTCCATGTCCCCCCCACCTCACCAAACTCCAAAGGCAATAAATGCCTCCCCCCCATTTCACTCAATCTCTCCCATTTGGCAGTTTAGAATTTTGGCGCCAAAAACCATTTCAAAGGCCAAGATTAATTCAAGGGCATCCAATGGCCATGAATTGAGATGGGAACTATTCTGAAGAGAGAGAAAAAGAGTTTTGATTATAAAAAGAAGAAAAGGAAGCAAGCTAAGAAGTCTTGTAGTTTTTATTTTTTTTAGTTTAATGTCGTTTTATGTTAAAAGTTTTAGATAAGTGAAAAACTTGTTGTAATCTGTTTATTTGAATCAAATTAAGTGTTTGTAATCATTCTAAACTATTTCCAGTGATTAATTCAAGTTGTGTTCTTAATTCATGTTTAAAGTCCGCTGTTGAAATTTTACATTTCCAAATCACACTCAAGAGCTTTATAATACTTGTTTCTCAGTTCCATTGAGCTTAAATAAGCTTAGCATAGCTTTTTACAAGCTTAAACTCAAGTTTTAGGCATATTTGGAAATTGGTCAAAGAAAGTCAAACGGGGTGAAAATGATGCAGAAATGGTCAAAGGGATGATGCAGTATTGGAGTTGGGTTATTTCTGAGCTAATGGGTTGATATTAAATAGGTTAGAGGTTCATGGTTCATGGATTCAAGCCATTGTGGCTATTGGACTCTTTGTAAGTCAAATTTAAGTTTTTTTTGTATAATCTGTATTTGTAAGTGTAAACTTGTTAAAACCTGGTCAAACAGTAGTGATTAAGTTATAGTAAGTTAGTTTGATAATATTTGCAAGCTTGTTTAAAGTTTGGAGTAGTTTGAGCTCACAACAGTCACAAACAAGGGTGTTTGGTTCTGCTGAGTAAGCTGTCTCAGAGGGTTGTGCAGTGATTGATTTCTGTTTGATCATACTTGTTAGACTCATTTGAGTCTTTGTCTGTCTTACTTTTGTGTTTAGTACTCAAAAAAGTCAAAAACCATATCAATTGCATCCAACAGTTTCACTGTTGGATTTTTAAAAAAGCAAATCATCATTTGGTGTTTAGAAATCAATAACACAGGTTGTAATAGCTTCATTCCATCATAATACAACATTACAAGTCCTCAAATCTGGTTTAAAACTCAAAAAATTCAACTGTGTTTCTGTTTTCAAAAAGTCAAAAATGTCAAAAATCTAGTTTTGTGCAGACATTGCAGGTTGTGCACAGGACTCATTAAAGGGTTTTAGGTTCTGATTTTTGGGATACAAGTAGTCCTTTTGGTTGTCTTTAAGACCTCCTATCTGGTTTTAGCTTTTGTTTGCTGGATAAGCTTGAGCTTAAGCTCAAAATCAAGGCCCATCTGCCCTGCACCAAACTCAGTATAAGCTGAGTTTTTCTCAGCTTTTGTGCAGCTTGCACAGGATTCATCATAGCTTGTTAGCATCTGGTCTTTTGGTCAGAGATAGCCACTTAGGTCTAGTTGAGATATCAATAATTGGTTTTTAGTTTAGAGCTTATTTGGTTGCTTATTTCTGGTCTGCAAGTGGACACCTAAATCTGTTTTAGCACTTTTATCATAATCATCAAAATCTGTGTTAATTGGCTAATCAGTAGTTATAACTTGTTGATTTGAATCTCATTTGGTCACTTTTAGTTAATCATAGCTTCTGTTCTAGTGTGGTAGCTCATTTTAATCATTTGGCTTATTTAGTGCTTATTTCAATAAGCACTATCACATCAGTTCCATAATCTTGTATACAAGTACCTGTTTTTCTAATTTTCATAGCTTCTTAATATTATTTTGGAGTTTCCCTGAAATTTTCAGATATTTATAAGCTGTTTTGCTATTTTTCCTACTTGTAATTAGTTTTTAGCACTTTTTAAATAGCATAAAATACAAAAAATTCAGAAAAGGTTCCAAAAAATAAGTTTTCATTTTTCTTAGGCTTAGATAAATATAAAAAGTAAAAAAAGTAATTTTCCATATTTTTCATAGTTCATTTGGTAATTTTTAGTAATTTAATTAGTTTTTAATAGTTTAAAAATCCTAGAAAATAGAAAAATAGTCACAAAAATACAAAAATAGTTTTGAAAAGTCTATTTTGATATTTTAGACTTTTCCAAGTCTTAATTTTATTTTTCTAGCTTTGTTTCATAATTTCTTGTATTTTAGCTAATATTTAATAGTTAAAAAATAGTTTTTAATTAGATAATTAGTTATAAAAATAATTTTATTTTTCTAAATATTTTCTTATATCATTAGGTTTGTAAAAACTTCATTTTCATATTTTTAGGGTTAATATTGACTTAGTTTCACTTTTTATTTTGTACGAGACGTAGTTTTTAATTTAAACGTACGTTTTAGGTTTTAAACGTTCATCACTTTAAATATAGTGATAGCGTTTATTTAATAGGTTTTATCTTTTTAATTTTCTTTAATTTGCATTTAAGGCGTTTTTAATTTGTTGGCTTTTCCCTAGTTATAATATTCACAATTCCCTTTATTATTCAAATTTCTCGATCACTAGACGTTGATTGATCCATTGCATAGCTCGCTGGGACATAACGACCCGGGGAGACTCTATACTCCTCTGATCTTAATTGCATTAGTGTTTGAGCAATTTTTAGTCTTTTAGACTTGACTGTTTAGCACCGATCATTTTACAAAAGGAAAATGAGAGTTTTCTAGAAGAAAATGAAAAAGTTAAACAACACTTTAAAGAGTTATATGATTCAATGAAAGTCACTCGTGACAAGAACAACGAAAAAATAACGTCTTTACAAAAGGAAATTGAGAATCTGAAGAGTCAGGAAAAAGGGAAAATGCCACTTGTCTTTAATGAGAATGTTGCATCAAAGTCATCTGCAGACTGCATATATACTGTGACTGTTAAATAAATTCCTCCTCATCTTAGGAATAATGAACTTGTATTTCATAATTATCTTGCTCGCCTTAAGGATAGTCTTGAATGTCTCCGTGAGATTGTAGAAGAGGACTTCATAAATAAGCCACTTGATAGTGAAATTAGGTTTGCTTGCATTCAGGCCAAACGATCTCTGGAGATGTTAGAATGTTTAATAGCAACATGTCCTAAATCCTTAGGTGCAAAAGATAAAGTTGTGATGCCTTGTTCCATGCCTAGTACTAAGTATACAAACCATTCTATGCCCAGCATTAAGAAAGTGAATTTTAATGTGCCTTCAAGTAGTTCAGATCCCTGCACTTTTAGTTCAGGAATGCAAAAGGTAGCCCAACCAACTAATGTTCTCATAATTCCCTCTACAAGAGTAATCAGTGACATTAAAGCAAGCGGGTCAAAGCCTCCAGGCAATACAAAGCAAGATAGGACCTCGCAAGCTAAGAATGTGCATTGGAAGAGAGTAGAAGACCACCCTAGGGACACTAAGTTTGAGTTGAATAAAAAGAATCATGTTGATTCTAGTATTAGCTATAAGCATACTGAAATTAATTTGAATTCTGCTACTTTTGGCAAAACATGTAATGATGATAGCTTGGTTTCTGTTACTAATCATAAATGTGGTGTGAATGATTTGATTAATGCTGTTAAATGTCCTGTTAAGATTGTTAATGCAAAAAAACATGTTAAGAAGGGTAGAAAGCAATGGAGAAATAAGGTTAGAAAACATTGGAAACCCACAGGAAGGAAATTTAGTAACATAGGTTATCATTGGATACCTACTGGCCGCAAGTTTAATCTTAATGAGTTGTGCCCTAAATTTTCTAAGTCAATCCCCATTAGAAAATGGATGCCTACTGATAGAACTATTCCTTTAAGAAGTGGACATACTTTGAATATGTCAAATATTGACACTAGCACTGCATCTATCCCTGATGATTCCATTGTTTCCACTTATGATGTGGGTGTTCCAATCACTGTTACTAACCAAATGGAACCCATTCTTGCATGGGGATCCCAATTATCCAGTTATCCATTCTTGTCTGTGTTCAACTGCAGATCGTTCAAATCGTTCTGTGGTACCTGGACTCAGGCTGTTCCAAGCATATGACTAGAGATCGCTCGCGGCTCATGAACTTTGTGAGTAAATTCATCGGGACTGTTAGATTCGGGAACGACCATTTCAGAGCAATTATGGGTTATGGAGACTATGTTGTTGGTGAAAGTGTAATCTCTAGGGTATATTATGTTGAAGGTCTTGGTCATAACTTGTTCTCTGTTGGTCAATTCTGTGATTCCGATCTAGAAGTGGCTCTTATAAAACATACTTGTTTCGTTAGAGAACTTGATGGTGTGGAATTGTTAAGAGGAACTCGTGGTTCAAATCTTTACACCATCTCTATCGAAGTCTTCTCCAATCTGCTTGTTGTCAAAGGCATCGAAAACAAAATCATGGTTATGGAATCTTCTTCTCAATCAATTGAACTTCGGCACCATTAATAATCTTTCCAGAAAGGATCTCGTAAGAGGCTTACCCAGATTAAAGTTTGAAAAAGATCATCTTTGTTCAACATGCCAATTGGGAAAAAGCAAGAAATATGCCCACAAACCCAAACCCACAAACTCAGTAATAGAAGTTCTTCATACCCTTCATATGGATTTGTGCGGACCAATGAGAGTGCAAACGATAAATGGGAAGAAATATATTTTAGTCGTTGTGGATGATTACTCTCGATTTACTTGGGTAAAGTTTTTGAGGACAAAGAATGAAACTCCAGATGTCATCATCAAACTTATCAAGCAGCTTCAGGTTTGACTCAACAATACCGTTAGAATTGTTCGAACAGACAATGGCACAGAGTTTGTTAACAAAGACTTAAGTCAATTTTATGAAAGTGTTGGAATCAGTCATCAAAGAAGTGTTCCTCGAACTCCTCAACAGAACGGTGTAGTTGAAAGACGAAATTGAACCCTTGTGGAAGCCGCAAGAACAATGCTAATTTATTCAAAGGTTCCAATGTTTCTTTGGGTTGAAGCCATTGCCACTGCTTGATACACCCAAAATCGTTCCCTTATACACACCTCTCATGAAAAAAACTCCATACGAACTTGTCCATAAACGAAAACTTGATCTCTCCTACCTTCGTGTGTTCGGTGCTTTGTGCTATCCAACGAATGACGGTCAAGATTTAGGTAAATTAAGAGCTAAGGCGGACATTGGAGTTTTTGTAGGTTATGCATCAAACAAGAAGGGTTACCGAATCTACAACAAAAGAACTCGAGATATCATGGAAACTATTTACGTCACGTTCGATGAGCTGTCCGGGCAAATGGCTCCAAGACAATCAAGTTCTAGACCCGCATCACAAACTTCATTTACTAGTCCTATTGGTTCGTCTCTTGTACATAATCCCTCACCAGCAACTCCTTATGTACCTCCTTCAGAAGATGATTTGAAGAAATTGTTTGATCCAATGTTTGATGAACACTATGAGCCAATTGCTAATGATCTGTCAATTCCATCAATAGAGGCTACTCCTATCCCTGTCAATGAAATTAACCCTTCAGTTTCTATGTCATTAAGTCAAGAAGCGCCTGCTGCTAATCACTCTGTCTCATCAACAAATCATCAATCATCGAGTGTACATCATGGAATTGTGTCTGGCACCTATGATGGAGATAATCCCTTTGCTACTCCTGAAGATGCCCTATAACATCCCGCCTACTCAGACCACAATATTGTCCGCTTTGCCCGCAGGCTCACGGCTTTGTTTTTGTGGCCTCATTTGAAGACTTCCCGGCAGGTCACCTAAGCCAGTACTACTCTCACATGAGCACGCTTAACTGCCAGCTCCTAAGAACTCCACCCGCAGTAGACCACAAAACGCGTTGTGTCATTGTAAAGCGAATGTTATCTTATGAGCCCAACATCTCTCCAGGCCACAGCCGATGTGGGATTTGCCTAGGGTGTTACAATCACCCCCCCTTAGGGACTCATCGTCCTCGATGAGGTTTGCCCCACCATCCTGAACGGCTCAGGAGTGGCTCTGATACCATTTGTAATATCCCGCCTACTCAGACCACAATATTGTCCGCTTTGCCCGCAGGCTCACGGCTTTGTTTTTGTGGCCTCATTTGAAGACTTCCCGGCAGGTCACCCAAGCCAGTACTACTCTCACATGAGCACGCTTAACTGCCAGCTCCTAAGAACTCCACCCGCAGTAGACCACAAAACGCGTTGTGTCATTGTAAAGCGAATGTTATCTTATGAGCCCAACATCTCTCCAGGCCACAGCCGATGTGGGATTTGCCTAGGGTGTTACATGCCCCCTTTGAGAACATATTTGCTCCTGAACCATCATCAGATCCATCTTCATCAGGAGAAAACGACTCTGCTACTTTAGTTCCTCAACAATAACCACATGAACACCTTAGAAAATGGACATATGATCATCCATTGGACAACATCATTGGAAACCTCTCTCGTCCAGTATCCACTCGTAAACAACTTGCAACTGATGCCTTATGGTGCTTCTTCAATTCCGTACTATCTAAGGTCGAACCTAAAGACGTTAAAACTGCCATGAATGAAGACAGCTGGTTCAATGCCATGCAAGAAGAAATTCATGAGTTTGATCGACTAGATGTATGGGAATTAGTACCTGCTCCTAACTGTGCTATGATCATTGCTCTAAAGTGGATCTTCAAAGTAAAACTTGATGAGCATGGTAATGTATTAAAGAACACGGCTCGATTGCTTGCAAAAGGATACCGTCAAGAGGAGGGTATTGACTTTGAAGAATCATTTGCTCCAGTTGCTCGTATCGAGGCAATCAGAATCTTCTTGGCTAATGCTGCAAGTAAGAACATGATAGTCTATCAGATGGATGTAAAGACGGCTTTTCTTAACGGAGATCTTAAAGAAGTCGTATACGTCAGCCAACCTGAAGGTTTTGTGAATCCAGAGCGTCCTACTCATGTCTATCGCTTGAAGAAGGATCTTTACGGTCTGAAGCAAGCTCCAAGGGCATGGTATGATACGCTATCAAAATTTCTTCTATCTACTGGAATCAGCAAAGGAGCAGTTGATCCAACATTGTTCACCAGAATGTCAGGCAAACATTTAATTCACGTTCAAATTTATGTTGATGATATTATTTTTGCCTCGACTAACCCCAATGAATGTGACTGTTTTTCTAATGAGATGGGTTCCAAATTTCAAATGTCTATGATGGGACAAATGTCATTTTTCTTGGGATTACAAATTTCACAAAGTCCCGGAGGCATTTTTATAAATCAATCTAAATATGCAAATGAAATTTTAAAGAAATTTGGATTTGATACTTGTGACACCGTTGAAAGTACCATGGTAGAACGTACCAAACTGGATGAGGACCACTCAGGGATCATGGTAGATCAAACGAAATATCGTAGTATGATTGGATCCATGATGTACCTTACTGCCAGTAGACCAGACATTCTGTTCGCTGTATGCATGTGTGCTAGATACCAGGCTAAGCTTACTAAAAAGCACCTTGAATCGGTTAAACGGGTCTTTCGGTATCTCCAAAGAACCATCAATATGGGACTTTGGTACCCGAAGGACACCGGTATGTCACTAACAGCCTATGCAGATGTTGATCATGCAGGATGTCAAGATACACGTCGAAGCACGTCAGGAGGTGCTCAGTTTTTGGGTGATAAGCTTGTGAGTTGGTCTTTTAAGAAACAAATGAGTACTTCTATATCCTCTACAGAGGCTGAACACATAGCCATGTCATCTTGTTGTGCTCTAATCGTATGGATGAGATCCCAATTATCTGATTATGGCTTTGAATTCAACAAAATCCCTCTGTATTGTGATAACAAAAGTGCCATTGCTCTCTCATGCAACAACGTACAACACTCAAGAGCAAAGCACATCAACATTCGACATCATTTCTTCAGGGAGCAAGTGGAAAACGGTGTGGTGGAACTTTATTTTGTGAGGACTGAATACCAGTTAGCAGACATCTTCACCAAAGCTCTTCCTAGAGAACGTTTTGAGTTTATCCTCCCACGACTTGGTCTAAAGAGTCTACAACCGGAAACACTTAAACGTCTTCAAGAGGAAGAAGAGTAGTAAAAGGTTTTTCTTCATCCATCTCTTGTAAATAGTTATTCAAAAAGCAAAATACAAAATTACAAAACCAACAAAAAGCAAATAGAAAAATATAAAATTTTCAAAATCCATAAAAATTAGAAAATCTTGAAAAATCCCAAAAATTGTTATTCTGTCATGTTTTCCTTATTCGATTTCATCTACGGACTTTGTGTTGACATTCAAAGAATGTCACGGGTTTTTAGATGTTCTTCGAATGTACATAATTTGTTTAAAAAAAAAATTGAGAGAATGTGAAACAAAGGCTTTTAGTCATTTCAGTCTATAACCCGTTTTTAAAGAAAGAACAGAGCCATGCTTTATCTTATTTTTCGCATCTCATGCTCTAATTCTGAAAACAAATGTTTGTCACGAAAACGACACATGTTTCCTTCACAATTATTTTTCCTTCTAAAAATTCTTCTGAAAATTATTTGTTATCTAAATTGAAAACTAATAAAAATAACTCGATCTCAATTTTTGAAAATCATCTGAACTTGACATTGGTCAAAATCTCTATCTCTCAATCAACAACTTATGTCATTGATTGAGGGTGAGAATGATTTCATATAAATCAAAAGGTTATTTGTCATACAACTGGTTCAGACCAAGGTTTATGTCATATTTTCAAAAGATACTCAAGCGTGTTTTTGGAGTTTAAAGTCTCAGCTTTGATCCTTATCGGTTAAATGTTTTCATAAGCAAGTAATAATTCTCTTCAAAAAGCTTTCAAAATCAATTTAAATCTACAGAGATCACAAATCTCAAATGATTTGAAAATTGTGATCGGGGGAGAATTTGTGATTTAAATTGGATTTAAACTGATAATTCGATAAATGGTTTTATAGTGATCTACAAATTCTCCTCCCCATATGTGCCAAACGATTTCAAATTTTCCATGCGCATGTTGAGGGGGAGCATCTATTTCAAACCAAAAAGGATTGAAACGTGATTGATTTGTTTCAATATGCAGGTTTTCCCTAATATGTGCAAAACACTTTCAAATTTCTATGCACATATTGAGGGGGAGCAACTTTTGGAAAATCACATCCTTTCCAAAATTTTCCTTAACAAAGTATGAAAAATACTAATTGTGATCAAGAAAGTGATGTTGATATATTTTAGAAAATGGTAATCAAAGAAGTGAATCCTTCCTCTTGCCTCCGTGTGCCAAAACAATTTCAAAATACATGATGCACATGTTGAGGGGGAGCTCTTTTTCTAAAAATATCAAAAACGATTCAGGTACAAAATGCTTTGATAATATATCACAAGTATCTGGATTGATTTTCAAATGGTTTTCAATTGGTTCCAATGGCAGATGAACAATACCAAATAGACCGACCAAATTTACTGTATGTATGGTGATATAAGGATGGTTAGGTTAGGTATTCGTTCCCACGATCCCACCAGAGCCGGAGGGATCTACCCAGGGACACTCCACTAGATAGTGTAGAGTCCTTAGGTATGATGAAAAAAGGAGAAAAGTGAGATATGGGAAGAGTGCGGACTGAGAAAGAGCTAGAACTGGAATAAACCCAACATGGTTCTAGTTATGAAGTCTCGGTAATCACTGAAGGGGTTGAAGAATGAAAAAGAATTGAATGAGAAAAAGGGTGAAAAGAAATAGCCCTCCAATTAATTCAACCCTAGGGCAGAAACCAGGTTCAATTCATATGCTAGTGGTGGTTACTAAGGTAACACTGGTATTGAAGACAAGACATCATGGACCCAGTGATGCACTGCACTTAACTTCTCAAGCCACTCAAGTTCCTCTTAAAAGGACTTGCTTCATTCTCATGGGGAACCGACATAATCTATCGACTTTCTCTTAGAGATTGTTGATATTGAAAAAGGAGACCCTCTCCCTAGTCTCCGGTATAGGAACCAAATGTGCACAATTGAGTCTAGAGCCACGAGATCATCAAATAAAGCTCTTTAGGACACTGTCAATAAAGACTCTCTATTTCACATAATGTGGAAAGAGAGATTATATCTTAAGAGTCCTACGCATTATCCTTGTGGTATTGCCAGAACATTTGAGTGATAAGCAAACATATTCACAATGAAGATGGAAAGCCTTCTAGAGCCAACATCAAACAAGCTCTTGGTAGGTGGCATGTGAGATCTATCCAATAGATCAACCATCTGACAACTGAACAGAAACAAAGGGGCAATTCAAAATTATGAATCAATCCTGGTTCAGGTTATGGATTGACGGATACCTTTGAAAAACTGGTCGTTGTGCTTAAAAAATTCTTTTATTTAGCACATCGAATGTGTATTAATATTTCAAATATAAAAGGTGTTTATGATAGATAATTGATTTTTCTCAAAAACCCTCGTTGTATTGCAAAAACACTTTATTGAGAAGTACTCGATTGTTTTTCAAATCTCTTTTCATCAATCAGTGAATCTCAAATTCGCTGGTTCACTCACTCCGTGTTGTCTTCTTTGAGACGTTCCGGTTTGAGAACAGCTAGAGCAGCAGCGAAACCCTGTCAAGGAGATTCTTCGGAATTATACCTGATCACAGGCAGTACTTGTACTGATCAACGGGGAACGTGGGCCGTGTACTTCAATTCAACGAAAGTAATCAAAGACACTTTCGTGTGCTTTATTGCAAACTGTTGTATGCAGGTACGCCCGACGTTTGCAGCTGATCAGAATGGAGAGGTCAATCCATAGCCGCATGCTCACACAACACATTCATTTCTAAAGATATCATGATAAGTGCATCAACGACTCTGATATTTTTACTCCATGCTTCTGCTACGCTGCTGCAAATATCATGAATCAACTAAAGTTTCCGCTACTCTGATGAAAAGATTTCATGATCCAGAATGTAATGTCGGTCCAAAAGTCACAATACCACAATGGAAGAGTCTGAGATTTATGTTAGCTGATGATCTCAATGCTGGTTCAAAACTCATTATCACGTGGATCAGTTAAAGACCTCCACTTGGATTATCCAAACATGCAAAAATGAAGAATCAAAAACTACAGGCTACAGAGCAAGGAACATTAACAAGAATCCAAGAACAATCTTAATGTAATATCTGTTTGTATTCAATGTAATTTGAGGTGACCTCCCATAGGGGGAGATTGTTAGGATTTAGTAAATCCAGTTATTAAAGTGTCAGTCACCTCAAGTATATGTAATCGTTAGAAAGCTCGTAGTCGTAGTTATTTAACATTAAGTAGTATTTAGTTAAGTAACACCGTGGAGGATGGACGGGTCTTTACGCACTGTATGCCTGATCCACAGCCCGTAGGTGGCGTTTTATGTAAGACTATAAATACCCTCTACCTCCCAAGGTAGAGGGTTGGAACTCATAATAACACTTTTACTTTCTCTTACTAAGTTCCCAATCCTCTAACACTTTATCTCTCTAAAACATTATAGTTATACGCCTATTTGAGATCATGGTTTGATGTGTTTGTGAAATCCAATACGTTACACCTTTACGTATTAACAAACTTGATACTCTGTCTCAGACTCACAATCTTTATCCACAGCTTTTGATCTATCAACAGTTCTTCCATTCCCACTAGCCGTGGTTTATGTTAAAAGATACGAGTTGATCCATACTTTGAATAATTCATCAAACAGAATCAAAAACCCAACAATCCTCCCCTAAACTTGATATTTACAATCAAAATCATCAAGTATCTTCTTAAGCACAAAATACCTTTTTTGGAGGGTGCTTCGAAACTGCTAGTGTCTTCCTGATCGCTAAAGGAGTTTCAAAATCAGCAATCTCTTTTAAATCTGTTGACCGTTGGCCTCCCTAGTCGCTCCAAACCTCTTACCCTGTGCTGCAACTTTCTGATTGTGTCATCCTAAGAAGAGGATATTTGTTGTATGCCAGTGATCTTAGACTCCATTGTAGTACATTTAGCCGTCAATTCCTGTATAAGTTTCATGGTATCCTCATGATAACCTAACTAGCAGTGTTTTCATAACACTAGCAGTTTTTTCCATGCAAGCTAGCAGTTGGAACAGCTTTGCACTCCAATCTTCCAACCAAGTCCTCCTTTGCAAATGATTTGCCAATGTAGTATATCATGCATCTTCAGTGGTGGAATTGGCCACAATTGTTTGCTTCTTACACTGTCATGAGATAAGGCTGCTTTCCAAACACTGACCCCCTCTAGTTGTAGGCGTTCAATCCCAGCAGTATATTGAATACCCTAGCAGCAGTTATGGTAACACAATCAGTAGTTAACAGTTGGAGCAACATATCAGGAATTACATAAGCATATGAGTTTCCCAAAAGCAGTAGTTTCCATAAAACCCAACAACGTGCATGAAGATGTTCTCCATTATCTAAACCTTCCATTCGCAAGTAACATAATGCTTACCAGCAGTAAGCTATGTCAACGGCACAAATATGTTGTAACAGTTTACATGACCATGATAACTGAAACAACACTTAAAGTAAGGTTAAGGTGGAGTTGACAACTTTGCCTTGCAGTTGGTCAACTCCATCCCTGCTTTGAACAATGTTCACCACATTAGCAGACTTTTTAACATACAAACATGACAATTGTATTCTTGTATTCTGGTATATACCTTTGACCACAATAATAAAACGGCATTTTTATTAATATTATACGTTGACTAACTATATCCTAATACACCGCCAATTTTCTTTTAGGTTTTTATTCCTCTCAACGAGACTGTTAAACACTGGTGTCTTGCCCAATTTAACATACCTACAGGAGTGGTAACATTCTATGATAGCGGCGACACGTGTGACTATGAGTCACGTGCATGGTATGTCCGTGTTAGGGAGTGCATACATGTATCTTCTTATTATAACAAAGTCGTATTATTATGTGTTTGTTATACTTTGTGACCAGACACCATGCTTGTTATAACCAACATATATAATACAATTACGGACAACACATACATAAGTAAACTTATAATTTATTATACTTTGTGACCAGACACCATGCTTGTGACTAGTTGCCCATTATTTGTGTCTAGTTGCCCCATAACAAATTTATTGTTGGCCAAAGTTTATTGGGTGTTGTGTTGTTCTAGTTTGACTTTGAGTTTTGTGCACACTAGTTCCCTTCAAGAACATGCCACTATGTACCACCATCATTTCCATACATCTATTCACCATTAATAAACTGTCCTTATTTTCAACCCCAATTTTTTTTACCACAACCAGCAACAGAGTATCTCAAAAACATTTGTTATACTTACTTGTCTATAATAGTAACATCAAAGGAATACCACAACAAGCAACAGAGTATCTAAAAAATGTGTAGGTTAATCAGAACCAACCAAAAAATAAACATCATGAATCTGCTTGCTTCCGTATTTTAACAATTTATTTTCCTGATTTTAATTTGCATTGTGTCTCTCACATATAATACGATTCTAGGAAATACATACTTAGCTACCAAGCTTGATTACTTTTAGTTTTGAACTGCACATAAGGTTCATGATTTAGTTTACCCACATATGATTTAGTTGCCCATCGTATCTATGTGCTTGCCCAAAAATATTAACTTGTTTGACACACGTTTCATTGTATCTTTTTTGTGCAATGCTTAAACTTGAAAATTAATGGACTAGTTCTCTTCAAGTACATGCCACTAGCTAGCACCATCATTTCAGTACGTCCTTTCCTTATTAATAAAGTTTGTCCTACTTATGTGCATCCCCGATTTGGGTTTTTTACAAAATATCCATGCAATATTGAAGATAGCATAGCCAAGTGCACACTTACTCAGACTTTATGATATAAAATATAAGTTATATTATGGTAGTGTATTATTACATAAAATATATTTTATATGTACACCTAATAATAGCATATGTGTGTTAGTTGATGTAACCAAAAACTAATCAACATAAACTTGTTTAATGGCGTGTATGTAAACAACATACATAAGTAATAATTTTCCTAACACAAGGGGCATAAAATTATGTTGCATTTGGAACTAAACAAAAGGCTAACTGGTTTAGTTGCCCCCAAATTGAAACTAGTTGCCCAAATTGGCTATCTTATGGCCAGGATTCGTTTGAGTACTAGAGAAGCTTCATTAATTAAACTTGGCCTATTGTGCAATTGTAATTACTTAACAAGACTCAACTATTCACCACTTGACTATCCACATTAATTCAGATAGACTTCAATTCAAAATAAACTCCGTGTAACCCCACCCCCTCCCCCCACACCCCATTTGGGTTATATAAAGGGACAACATATATTCCATTTTCATACAACTTTTGTCAAGTGACACCCACTACCCACAGCACAATTTACTACAAATGAAATGGATAACTTTCTTAAAGACATGGTTAACACTCTGTTTGTGCGTGACAATGAACGTGACTTCAAGTTCTTAAGTGACATGCATGCAAAGGTGATCGACCTTACTCGTCGTTGCACTGTGAGGGGTGAGCAGATAAAGCAGTTGGAGTGCGTGGTTTGGTCCAGGCTTGCCAGTGCTGTTTTGGAAATCCTGCGTGAAATTCAGGATGAGGAGCTTGAGAAAAACAGGACGCTGATGAGGCTCATGAGTGAGACTCAGCTCCAAGTTCTCAAGAAAATATCCTTTCTCGCAAAGATGCGCAAAAATTATTAAACCTCTACTCCTAGCTTGTTACGTGCCCTCTCTCACGTTCTGTCATTGTCATATTTTGTGTTTTGGTATCTTCATGAATGTCGTTGCTTGGTTGCTGTATTTTGTTATCCTTTAATGTATTGAAATGAAATCTATTATGCTTAAACATATATCGAATCACATGTCAAATGTTCGAACCTTGTATGCGAATGACGAATAAGAAACATATAATACTTTTGAACACACATATAATTAACAACAATATACTACATATACTATTTAATCCGGCTTGAACAAACAACTTTATTTCATGAATAATTTGGTCACAAACGTGGGTATTTCGATTATATAATAGTAACATTTTTTGACAAACCTCTAACAAGAGCAGCCGTCTATTTATTTTAACAGTTTCAGTTATTCTACATGCCAAACTACCAGTTGTTCTAGAGCAAGCAAACGTTTTTGATAAGAATGGAATACATCCGAATGACTATAAGATTTCATTTAGGTTAGCCGAAAATGTTCCTAAGCAAGGGGGATTTTTGGTGATTGTGGTGTGTGGGTTTGTATATTTTTATATTGATTGGCACATGGTCTACCATTGCAAGTTGATGATCCTGCTGACGTCGCGCTAGCATATCGCGAGAAGATGATTCAATTTTTTTATAAACATAGATTTTATCGTTTGTACTAACAGTTTTTAACTTATCTCCAACAGCACTTTAATTGTTTTATCATGCACCATCTATTGATATATTCATTCACACATAAGCCATTCATGACTAGACCATGGATTCATAATAAGTATCTACTACATTAAAGACGCTTATAACATGCATACATAAACAAATAATGATACAATGCCTTGCATGCAGCAACCTTGGGTACGTGTAACATTCATTCAAAAAACAAGAATGGGAAACACGACGTAAAAGTATTTACACATTTTTCATCTAAATTTGTTGAACAGTAAAGATATTCTTTCTTTTTAAAACTCCACAACTCTAGTTCATTTATTCTTCATTTGGACGTCCATTTAATCAAAATAGACACTTGGCCGTCCATTCCACAAAAAGTAGAAAAGGGCCACGATAGGTTTGTCAACTCATTAACTCCCATATCATTACACAAACACACTACACATAAAACGTAAAACAAATTAACCAAAAAATTTCCCTATTACTATTTCCATATTAAAATAAATGGATCATAACTTTCATATAATATATAAGTACATTATTAATAGTAAAATAATAATACTACCTTTCTTAATATATAGCAAATCTTCAACTAGATCACATTTGGACACAAGTCATGATGCCTATCTCCCAACAATCTCTTTCATAAAAAAACGTTGCTAAGCCTCCAGTTGGCTTATTTGATTTCAAGCCAAGGTATGCATGCCATTACCTTTTGTGATTGTCACTTGCCCTCACTAGGTTTTTGTCCATACTTGCTAATCTCATTTGTATACATTTATATACCTTTATTACAGGACTACTACATGCTATGTAGCTGCATATCATGTATTTGAGATTCACTATGATGGTGAGTTCATTCGGTTGCCCAAATTAAGTTATGCGTATGGGCGAACCCTTTTGCATACGTTTAGTAAGTCCACAAGGATGAACTTTAATCAAATGATTGACTTTTTGGCCTACAAGTTTGAGTGTGAGATACGGGCTTTGTATTTTTGTAGGCCAAGATTAGCTCTTTCAACTGGTTTGACAATTGTTGAATGCGATAATGATATTAAAAGGATACATGAACTTGCCGAGGAATATGGGTTAATCGGCTTGTACATTGCACATGAACCTGATAACTTATCATGTTTCTATTATCATAACCTAGTTTTTAATCTTCTTGATGAGCAAATGCGTGCAAAGATAGCGATACATGATAAACTTGTGGAAATTGCTACTTCTAAATCTGCCTCTGATATTGTTGCATGGGAGGAGGAAGACGGGCTTTCACCTCCCCTAAGAATCCCTCCGTTCCAAACTAGAAGTAAAGGAGTTGAATGTCAAGGAAATAATCTTTTCATGGATTTTTTGCATAGCGAAAGTGTTCATGGTGACATTGGGTTCAGTGACGATGAATTGTACTATGGGGGATTTTTTGGGTCTGTATCTATGGATGTTGGGTCTTCTAGTTCTTCCGTTCCACATGAAGTAGGGACTAGTGTCAAGGACAGGTCTGGTCATAAGGTTTCTAGAAAACCTTATGCAAGGAGGCACTGCTTTCAAACACCAAGAGCGGGTTTACGGAAGTTAAAGATGTCGAGGCATTTCAAGGCTCTAACAAGAGACCGCCATCGAGGAGGTGCGGGATTAAAAGAAACTTGGTTTTTAAGGAACGAAAGGTTGGAGTGTATGTATTTTTATGCAGCATGATCATGTTGTCGATAACATTTAGAAACTATTGTGTTAACATAACTTTAAACTCAAAAAAGTTTGTCTAGTGTAGCCTTTTTTGTAAGGCAACGTAATGTAATTGTTAAACATTTTTTTGTTGGTGCTTCTTATGATTACCAAAAAAATGTTCAACAAATACATAAAATTAAGATGCGATGTTTTTGTGTAACCATCTGGTTTGGGGTAATCGAAGTATGCACCTATTTTTTTATGTACGTTCGATGTGCTTTTACGGCATATTGTGTATGAATGCTTTATACTATGATGTATATCATGGCAACCTTGATGGGGCATCTCTGTTTTTGGCTTGCACCCCTATACGGAAACGTTATTTGTTGGGGGTCTGTAGATACGTTTTTTTTTGCCTTTCAATAGTCAGCATATTTTGGTAGGTGTATACGTGTTCAACTATGTTTTGGCCACGTGCATGGTAACTATCTCTTCCTGGTTTAGTGCTTTATCCAGCCTTGTTTGTATTTACCCACTTTGACATCAAAAAATAACACTAAAAAAAATGTATTTGACAGTTTTGCAGCTTGATTATACAGTTTGAATCTTGTTTATCAAGTGTTTGGATTTACCCATTATTTACTAACTAAATAGGTGCTTGCATTGTAATAACATAACAAATACATTATATAATTTCGTCTACATATATTATGAAATACAACATAACGAGAATAGGTGGTAGCTCACTTGTTCAATGACTCACATGTCATTTCCTAGGTGTATCAATTACAGCTTGTTCACTTGGTCGTTCATTTTTAGGTGGTTCACTTGTTATTCAACATGCAAGTGGTTGGGTTTCTTCATCACTAATGTCACTGGGTTCGGTAAACATGGAATCTTGCATTTCATCAGGTGTTGTTGTAGTCTCAGTTCTACCTCTGATACTCACTGAACCACCGCTTATAGAAGATGTTGCAAAATGTAGCCCCATCACACCATCACCTCTACCAACTGCAGTTGTTTTTTCCCTTGTAACATGTACATCACCAAGTCCACATGCAGCAACCCCACTATCAGTATTGTGGGCGTTTCTGTAATAATTCATTGGACAACAATGCCACATGATTTCTGTATTCAGTGGACGCCTTGCATCAAAGGTCAATCCAACCTTGTTTGCTCTTTCCAACCATCACCCAATGCACATCATTTTTTCAACATGTTTGATGTTATAAAGAAAAGAATAGCATTCACGGGTTATATAAGAACGTCTACTAGCATAACCATATGTATTTTTCGCTTCATTTATTATAGTTGAATGGTGTGCCATACTAGTTGGTTGGAGAATTTAATTGAAGAGTAACGCACACTCTTTCTAAGCTATTCAATTAAGTTGTGAGTAGTCAAATAAAAGGTCAGCCAACAGTGTTATAACAGAAGTAACCTTAGAAAACATGTTGTAACAACATGTTTATATTATTTGGTCTTTAGCACTAGCAATACTAACATGTAATAAAATTTTAAGTCTTTATTCTGAAACTTTAGACAACATGTAGGAACAACATGTTTATATGATATATTGTCTGCAGTACTAGCAGTCCTAACTTTAACTAGCAGTTTTTAGTCATTAGTGTGACAACCGTAAGATACATGAGGGACCTAGAATGACAAACACTTAAACCTTTTTTACCCAACACACCACTTATCCTTTTATGGTACCAACCACACATCAGTTATCCTTATGGTCCTAACAATCAACATCCCCAAATTCCTTCTTATACCCTAGGTCACTTTCATCGAAGATTCCAAATAGAAAAAATCGTTGTCCTTTTCTTCTTTTTTTTAGAAACAAATCCAAGTTTGTTGTACTCTCCCGTATGTACTTTGCTACCTTATCCGTTCATATATTTATACATGAATATAAATAACTGTGCGTCTTTATATTTTATATTCTATTCGTAAATTTTTATTTAATACAAAGTTATTGAAATTGTTGTTAGGGTTAATGTTTTATAGGTATGGTCAGTATACCCCTTAAAGTCTAGTGGTTGATTCTAATTGTTATTAGGGTTTATGTTTTATAGGAAATGGCGGAAACCAAAGAAGTCATATTTAAAGTTCACCACAACGGGAAATTTGAATTTCAGCCACTCCGCTATGTAGACGGTCGCCTTGCTGATGTCTGGTGTTTTAGCTCCACCAGGGGTGCATTTACCAGGGTGCTTGATCATGTTTTCAATGATATTGAAGGGGAAAATGGGCTTTATTTTATGGTGCACCAAACAAGGCACTCGAAGATGATTTAACATTGTTGCACACAGACAATGACGTTCGACGAATGTATGACCTTGCGGATGTGAATAGATCCATGGACGTCTACATTGTGCACAAGCAAGAGGCTTTGTCACAATTTTATTTGAAAAACATGGTATGGCAGGAAGAGTCTTGGGAATTATATTTAAGTTGATAAGACAAAATACATGAAAGATGAAGGACTATTGAAGACAAAGAAAGACAAGGGACCTACTTGGCAAAGAAGTATTTATTATTTAGTCCCTTGTAGTCATTTGTAACCCTAGTATCTCTATTATATAAAGAGATACAGGGAATTAGGTTTAAGTGTGTGTCAGACAATGTAAACATCAGACAAAGGTGTGTGTGTGTAGGTCTAGGGCGTGAGTATGTAAACGCCTAGACTAGGTGATAGTCGACTTGTAGTGTTTAGCCCCAAAGATCATTGATCCTTGTTGTGTAACCGTCTTAGAGTTGATCGTCTAGGATTGGGGCTGTGAATGTGTTTGTAGAACACATGATGAGGACGAAGAAACCTTAATAATAACAATGATAGTTTGATTATTCCGTTGTGCATATATATATTGTTCATTGTTATTTGTGCTTTATTGATAATCCTAGATACGGTCTAAACAACCTAGACCATCGATTCTAACATGTGGTATCAGAGCGGGTTGCTCTTGATATATGGGATTTAGCAAGGTTTCTTGAAGAAGAAGAAAAATTCGCAGTTGGTTAAAAATTCGTAATGTTTCTGCAGCACAGTTTTCAAGAGGCGATAACGTTTTCGTGAACCGTTAGATCGGGCTGAAATTTTGGCTGGAGCTTCTATATATACTCATCTAACTTTCAACCGGAGGGATCGTTGATCTGAGGTCTTAGTCAAAAGATATACGTGCCTAAAAACTACTGCAAACACCATCATGTAAGTTGAGTTTTTCAAGTTTTTAGTGACACTAAAAAGTGTCACTAAAGACCAAAAAAAAAAAAAAAAAAAAAAAAAAAAAAAACCGAGACTATCCATTGGTTGCAATTAGGGTTTTCTACAACTCGTTTTTCATACCTGGTTGCTGCTACTATTCATGCTCATTATATTCAGCATAAAGAAAACCGTAGACAAAAGAAAAAATCAAGGCTGATTGAATGATATTATTTGGTTCTTTTGATTGTGGTTCTGGCCTTGTGATTTCTCTAAGAGTCGATTCAGAATATTCAAGATTATGTGATTTGTTGGTAACTACTGTTGGAACCTGTCGCTACTGCTACATTCGTTTTCACTGCCTTCATGATACGTTACCACTGCCAGTGTTCCGTTTCCACTGCTAGCATATCGATTACCATTGCTAGTATGATTAGTTACCACTGCTACACGTCTCGTTACCACTGCTAGTGATAGTTTCCACTGCTAGCTGTCTCGTTTCTGCTGCTACAACATTCATTATTGTTTGATTATTTTATGCTGCAACGAGGGGTTCAAACTGTTCAAATGTAATCTGGTTAGTACTGCTTGTGGCGTCCCAGAAAGTATTTTTGTACTGCTAGCATTGCTCGGTATTGGACGGTACATCGTTTTTGATTCCCGTATGGTTTTGGATTTGAGGGGAAGTCGAGCATGGTGATTGTTATGGATGTTGGATGACACACATAGGTTATTGGTTCACACACACATGAAGTTTGGAATTTGTTCTTAAAGGTTTTAAAAGGCTCGTATTTGGTTTCTATTGAAGAATTGATTACGAAGATGGTTATTTATCACTTATTTGAAGGTGAAGTGGATTTCGAAGATGTGTATTCTTATTTTTGTGCATTCTTATTGTGACGAAGAATTGACAAAACACTTAAAGGAATTACGTTGTTGTGCTCAGTGATTTTTGTCAAGGGATTACGGTCTCCCTATACATAAAGGTGTATACGTTCAGAGTTACGTGGTTTGTACAAGATATAAGATACAAATTTGGGTTATTCTACTTATTCATCAAATTCGTTATACTTGGCTTTCTTCATCAGTAATCATTACATAGAGCCTATATTCTTCAAATGGTTAACATATGGGTTTCAGGGGAAGCTTAATGTTAAAATGTTTAACCATTTACATGCATCATTCGAGGTGAAGGTTTTTACAACTGCTGGTTTTGATTTCTACTGTTTCAAGTTCATTTTTAGATGCGGAAAACTTAATGATGGGTAATTTGAAACATTGGAAGGA
Organism: Chrysanthemum seticuspe; assembly: GCA_019973895.1. Classification (NCBI taxonomy): domain Eukaryota; kingdom Viridiplantae; phylum Streptophyta; class Magnoliopsida; order Asterales; family Asteraceae; genus Chrysanthemum; species Chrysanthemum seticuspe. The sequence goes on from BPTQ01000006.1 coordinate 153,281,662, forward strand.
TGGATTGGACGTATGCTATTGATTCGTAGTTGTGAAGATCAAGGTTGCTCACTTATGTCCCCTAATTGAAGATGACAAAAAGGGGAAGAATATTTACATAGAAGATTGCAAATTGAAGATCTTTGGTAATATTGCATGTTTAAGGGGAAGTTCATGCTTATGTGGTTTTGTCATTATCAACTAGGGGAAGATTTTTAGGAATTATATTTAAGTTGATAAGACAAAATACATGAAAGATGAAGGACTGTTGAAGACAAAGAAAGACAAGGGACCTACTTGTCAAAGAAGTATTTATTATCTAGTCCCTTGTAGTCATTTGTAACCCTAGTATCTTTATTATATAAAGAGATACAGGGAGTTGGTTTTATTGTGTGTCAAGATGTAAAACACCAAAGTGTGTGTGTGTGGGAAAACCCATGCGTGGGGTGCCTAGGGTTTTGATGAAGTCGACTTGTAGTGTTTAGCCCCAAGGATCATTGATCCCTGTTGTGTAACCGTCTTAGAGTTGATCGTCTAGGATTGGGGTTGTGGATGTGTTTTGTAGAACACCTGATGATGACGAAGAAACCTTAATAATAACAATGATAGTTTGATTATTCCGCTGTGCATATATATTGTTCATTGTTATTTGTGCTTTACTGATAATCCTAGATAAGGTCTAAACAACCTAGAGCATCGATTCTAACATGTGGTATCAGAGCGGGTTGCTCTCGATATCTAGGATCTACAAGGTTTCTCGAAGAAAATGGCGAAAAGATGAATAAATTTGAATCTGAAAATTTTCGTATATGTTTCTGCAGCACTGTTTTGTAACGATCATAACTTTTTCGTTAATTGTTGGATCATAACGAAATTTTAGGTGGACGTTCTCTATATAGCCATCTAACTTTTCACCGGCGGGATCGTCGATCTGAGCATTCATTCAAAAGTTATTCAGTGTCGAATATGGCTGCAGACAGAGGTTTTTCAAAGATGATTTTTTAGGGTTTTCTTGAATTATGTTCTTAATCGTTTTACATGACTGGTTGATGCTAGTATTCTGTTTAAAGGAAACCCTAGGTAAATATCCTTGAAATTCTCTCTTTGGTGGCAAAAACACAAAACAGATTACCATTTATTTTCATCATTATCGTTGCATATCAATATATTAATCTAATTTGTTGCCTAGTGCATGGTGCTTTTATTTTATCACTAATTGGCCGATTCACTATTATAACCTTATTGATACAACGTGGGTCAGTCACTTTTACAAAGCAAAGGAAAGCACATGGTACATATTAATAGATGGTATCGCTGCTGCATGAGATTTTTGGTGAATTATAAGATTTAATTATTGCGTGATCTTCTACTTCTTGGATTGAAGTTTTTGACATCTAATCTGTGATAAGGATCTGTTAGGATTTAGAAAATCCAATTATTAAAGTGTCGGTCACCTCAAGTATATGTATCCGTTAGAAAGCTCGTAGTCGTAGTTATTTAATGTTAAGTAGTATTTAGTTAGGTAACACCGTGGAGGACGGACGGGTCTTTACCCACTGTATGCCTGATCCACAGCCCGTCAGGTGGCATTTTATTGTAAGACTATAAATACTCTCTACCTTCCAAAGTAGAGAGTTGGAGCTCATAATAAGATTTTTCTTTCTCTCACTCAAGTTCCCAAACCTCTAACTCTTTCTCTCTCTAGAAATCATCTTGTACGCCTAATATGTTAGTGATTTGATGTGTATGTGAAATCCAATATGTTACAAATGGTATCAAGAGCCATGGTTAGATCATCTCTTACATATCCTTGGATTTCTAGTGGTTTTTAGATGGTTTTTGAGTTTGAAAAAGTTTGGTGGTTTTTGCATCATTTGGTTCATTTATAGTGTTAAAGTTTGAATTTTGGGTGTACTTTTGTGTTTAGGATCATTGTATGTGCTTGGGTTTTGATTTGGTAAGCTTAAATCACTGTGGTTGAGCTTGTTTTGGATTGAAAAGTGTGTTTTTAAAGTTTTTCTTGGTAGCGACTTGGCTCTCGGAGTGAATTTCTTGGTAGCGACTTGCTTCAGTAAAAGGTAGCGAGTTGTAGTGAGTTTTGGTAGCGACTTGGTCATAGCGACTTGCCTTTTGAGACAAGCCGACAAACAGTACACTTAGTGGATTCTCCACTACGGGTAGCGACTTGGTAAGGTAGCGACTTGCTTTCAATTTTGATAGCGACTTATTCTTTAAGTTTCTTAGCGACTTGGTCTTAGCGATTTGGACACTAGCGAGTTGCTATTTAGCGACTTGATTTCTTAGCGACTTGGTGCTTAGCGATTTGCTGTCAAAATTCGTAGCGATTTGGATCTTAGCGACTTGTCTTCTTAATACTTAGCAACTTGGTTCTTAGCGACTTAGTTCAAGGATTCTTAGCGACTTGGTTGACTTTTGTTTGTAATACGGTTTTCTCTTGATTTAGTAAAATCCCGTGAAAGAATCTATTTCCCGGTTTAATCATTGAGTTATAAAATCCCGTGTAATCTTTAAACATGTCTACCAACGTACCTACAATCATCTCCACTGTTGTCGAGGATGTTCAAGCAGCTGGTTCAGATACTCGTCCACCCATGCTTGACAGCTGGTTCAGATTCTCGTCCACCCATTCTCAAATCGATTGATGAAGGACCTTATCAGATTGAGACTACAAGAGACTTAATTGATACAGCTGCAGATGGAACAATGATCTATGGAATAGACAGACCAAAGACATATGATGAGCTCAATGATAAGGAGAAAAAGAGATTCGATGCTGATATCAGGGCTTCTAACATCATACTTCAAGGTCTTCCAAAGGATATCTACAAGCTTATCAATCACAACACCGAAGCCAAGGCAGTGTGGGATAATGTCAAGATGCTTCTCTCAGGTTCTGAATTAACTATGGAAGACAGAGAATCACAACTCTATGATGAATTTGAGCACTTCAAGATGAAACCAGATGAGAGTGTCTATGAGTATTACGTGAGATTCCACAAGCTTGTTAATGATATGAGGAAAAATGACCATGCCAAAAATTCAGTGAACATCATGAATCCCGAATGGCACAAGTTTGTCACTTTTGTGAAGCTAACCAAAGGTTTGAAGAACACCAACTATGAACAACTATATGCCTTCCTGCTTCAGAATGAGAGACATGCCATGTTTGAAAAAATGATTCTTAATGAGTTCAAATCAAAACAGGGAGAAACAAGTTCATCAAATGATTCAACTGCATTTTACACCAATGTTGGGATCACAACCAAAGCTTCACAAGTCATACCTATGGGTAATGGTAATCACAAACTCATTCCCGATCTAATGTTCAAACAAGCTGATGCTGATGCACACGTAGGAAACTTCATTAATCAACTGGCTCTCATGATCAGTTAAAACATGAACTCTCTCCCACACACCAACAACAACCTCAGAACAGCATCTAATCCACACAATCAAGCCACTGTCAGAGATGGGAAGGTTATGGTACAACCAGTTCAAGAAAGGCAGTATGAACAAGGAAGCGGTAGAGTTGATAGAGGATATGTGGCAAATCAGAATAGGGGAAGGAATGGAAATCAAGGACAAGCAAAGCCGATCAAGTGTTACTACTGTGGTGGTGAGGGACATATTGCAAGGAACTGTACATCGCCAAAACGCCCTCAGAATGCAGAGTACTTCAGGGATAAGATGTTGCTTGTGCAAGCTTAGGATAATGGTGTAGCTTCGGATGAAGAGGAGTTGTTGTTTCTTGCTGAGGGAAATGCCAAGACATATGATGCAGATGTGGATGAGCAGCCAATTCAGGAGATAGGCCACAATCATCAGAATGCCTTTCAAGTCGCTGATTGTGATGCATACGACTCTGACGTTGATGATGAACCTACTGTACCAACAATTTTCATGGCTAGCATTTCTCCAATGGTCCCTTCTAAAGTCTCTTCATCACCACAAACTGGTCCATCCAAAGACAAAATCATTTATGAGGTATTAAAACTATACGATGATGCTGATGTACAAAAGATGCATGACAAAGTACAATCAACTGAAACTATTGAGTCAGATATTGAAAATATGGGTAATATCAATGTTGTCCTATATGATCAATATGTGAAACAAAGTGAAAGTGAGATTGTACCAAGTGATGCATCTTCTGCAATCAATGATGACTATGTTTTTGATGAATACACTGCATGTGCCCCTGATAATTCTGTAGTCTCTGAACTGAATGCCTATAAAGAACGTGTTTCTATTTATGAACAGCGTGCTAAGTTTGAGTTAACCACCCGTGAGCAGGAAATGGATGACCAAATGCGTACAACTATTAGAAAAAGTAAGTTTAGAGAAGAAGTATTAAAACAAGAGTTAAACTCCTTACAAGAAAAGCTTTCTAAAACTGATAAGCAAAAACAAGAACTTCAAGAAAATGTCAAAATGCTTAAGCAAGAATTCAGTGCTAAGGAATCGAAACTTTTGAATGATTTTTCTAATCTAAAAACCTTGAAAAACAAGCTTGAAAATAAGTTGTACGTACAAGGGAATACCATTCAGACTGCTCACATGATCACGAAGCATAGAGTTCTCAGTGATAAGCATAGTATCCCCATTATAAAGGAATCCAACCCTGAGTATGGTAAGACAGCAAAAGCAGCCCAAAGTGTTATCTATGATGGCAATGAGATTCTTAAACCTAGACAGACACCTAGTTGCATTGAGTGCACTGAGGAAGATAGAAAATTAGATGATGCATCTAGGGAGAAAATGAATAAGAAGCTTGAAGATCCTGAATGTAAGAAGAATAACATAACGATCAAACCCCATGATTACAAGAAGGAAAACTGGATTTCCTTGAACAAGTTTAAGCCTCAAACGTTGTTAACTCCTGAACAAGTGTTCTGGAAAAAGGATTCAGATAAGCAAAAAGCAGAGAATCTTGTTGTAACAAACCCTCCCCTTAGGAAAATGCCTGCAGCGACTATGTATCCTCCAAATACACCAATGCATTTAGTTCCTAGAACTATTGCCACTAAGAGCAAGACCTTAATCAGTCAATATGTTATATTTCAATTATTTGTTGACTTTGAGAAAACTTGTAAGAAAAGGATCATACCCACTGGGATAACTGAAGGGGAAAGGGGTTTTGAGCAAACAAAAGAATGTTACTTAACTGAGGTCATGCCTTTCTTTAAACAACTAAAAGATCAATTTGAGAGTCTTAAAAAAGGGATAGATACAGATATTAAAGGAATGGAAAAGGAATTTGATGCAATGATTGTTGAGGTTAGTGACTATAATATAATGAAATTGAGAGGAAGAACTTGCATACATTAAATGAGAATCTGATTTCTGATTGTATTTCTCAAGATGTGTTCTATACTGCCACTAATTGTTCTATTACTGCTTCTCAATTTCATGAATTATCTGTTGCTTTGAAAGTCTCTCATAATCATGCCATTGAGCTTGAAATCAAAAACTCTAAACTAAGTGAGAAAATTGAACAGGATGATCACGATAATTTGGTAAAACATTTTTCTAAACTAGAAGTTGAACATTTTGATTTACAACTAAAATATCAACATCTCAAAGAAAATGTTAAAACCTCAAACATCAAGATATCCTCAGATGTTCCAGAGTTTGATGCAGTTTTTGAAATAAACAAACGTAATGAACAGATTCAAGCTCACTGTAACATGATCAGAAAGTTGAAAGCCCAAATTTCTCAATTAAAGGGTGAAAAGAACAATGTGACTGGCTCCCAAATGCCTCCTCCTTTAGATTCTCGGAATTCTCAAAACTTTCATCTTCAAAACTTGGTTAATGCTTTACAAAAGGAAAATGAGAGTTTTCTAGAAGAAAATAAAAAGGTTAAACGTCATTTCAATGAGTTATTTGAGTCAATAAAAGTCACTCGTAACAAAAATAATGAACAAATAACTTCATTGCAAAAGGAAATTGAGAATCTGAAGAGTCAGGTAAAAGGGAAAATGCCAATGACCAATGGGGAGAATGGTGCATCAAAGGTGCATGGTTGTAATAAATATGCTTTGTCTGTGAAATATGTTCCTCCTCATCTTAGGAATAACAAACTTACTATTCAAACATATTTCTCATACCTTAAGGATAGTCTAGAATGTCTCTGTGAGATTGTCGAAGAGGATAAGTTAGAGAAACCACTTGATAATGCAATTGGCCATGCATGCTTATATGCCAAACAATCTCAAGAACTTCTAGAATGCTTAATTACAATATGCCCTAAATCCCTAGGTGAGCAAGTCAATCCCTTGATACCCTGCTCTATGCCTAATGCCATGTATATAAGTCATTCAATGCCCAATGTTATGAATGTGAACTTTAGTAGGCCTTCAAATAGTTCAGATCCCAGCACCTCCAGTGTTAAGAAAGTGAACCTCAGTGTGCCTTCAAATAGTTCACATCCTAGCACATCAAAACAGGAAAGGCAAAAAGTAGCAAAACCAACTAATGTTCCCATTCCCTCTACAGGAGTAATCAGTGATAGTAAAGCGAGCAGGTCAAAGTTTCAAGGCAATACAAGGAATGATAGGACCTCGCAAGCTAAGAATATGCATTGGAAGAAAGTAGAAGATCACCGTAGGGAGATTTTGAATAAAACGAATCGTGTTGATTCTAGTGTTAGCTCTAAGCATACTGTAATTAATGCGAATTCTACTACTTTTGGCAAAACATGTAATGATGATTGCGTGGTTTCTGTTACTAATCTTGAATATGGTATGAATGATTTGTCTAAAGCTGTCAAATGCCCAGTTAAAACTGTTAATGTTAAAAATCAAGCTAAGAAGGCTAAAAGGCAAAAGCGAAATAAAGTTAGAAAACAGTGGAAACCCACAGGAAGAAAATTTAGTAAGATATGTTATCAATGGATACCTTTTGGCCATATGGTTAATCAGACAATGCCCACTAGAAAATGGATGCCTACTGGTAGAACTATTCCCTTAAGAAGTGAACATACTTTGAATAGGGCAAATACGGATACTAGCACTGCATCTATTTCTGATGATTCAATTGCTTCTATTTCTAATATGGTTGTTTCTATTTCTGATGTGGGAGTTCCAATCACTGTTACTAACCAAATGGAACCCATTCTTGCATGGGGATCCCAATTATCCAGTTATCCATTCTTGTCTGTGTTCAACTGCAGATCGTTCAAATCGTTCTGTGGTACCTGGACTCAGGCTGTTCCAAGCATATGACTGAAGACCGATCGCGGCTCATAAACTTCGTGAGTAAATTTATCGGGACTGTTAGATTCGGGAACGACCATTTTGGAGCAATTATGGGTTATGGTGATTATGTAGTCGGCAAAAGTGTAATCTCCAGGGTATATTATGTGGAAGGTCTTGGTCATAATTTGTTCTCTGTTGGTCAATTCTGTGATTCCGATCTAGAGGTGGCCTTTAGGAAACATACTTGCTTCGTTAGAGAACTTGATGGTGTGGAATTATTAAGAGGTACTCGTGGTTCTAACCTTTACACCATCTCTATCGAAGACATGATGAAGTCTCCTCCAATCTGCTTGCTGTCAAAGGCTTCTAAAACAAAGTCATGGTTATGGCATCGTCGTCTCAATCACTTGAACTTCGGCACCATTAATAACCTTTCCAGAAAGGATCTTGTCAAAGGCTTACCTAAATTAAAATATGAAAAAGATCATCTTTGTTCAGCTTGCCAATTGGGAAAAAGCACGAAATATGCCCACAAACCAAAACCCACAAACTCAGTAATGGAAGTTCTTCATACCTTTTATATGTATCTGTGCGGACCAATGAGAGTGCAACCGATAAATGGGAAGAAATACATTCTAGTAGTTGTTGATGACTACTCTCGATTTACTTGGGTAAAGTTTTTGAGGACAAAGGATGAAACTCCAGATGTCATCATCAAACTAATCAAACAGCTTCAGGTTCGACTCAACAATACAGTCAGAATTGTTCGAACAGACAATGGCACAGAGTTTGTTAAAAAGACTTAATTTAGTTTTATGAAAGTGTTGGAATCAGTCATCAAAGAAGTGTTCCACGAACTCCTCAACAGAACGGTGTAGTTGAAAGACGAAATCAAACTCTTGTGGAAGCCGCAAGAACAATGCTAATTTATTCAAAGGTTCCAATGTTTCTATAGGCTGAAGCCATTGCCACTGCTTGCTACACCCAAAATCGTTCCCTTATACACACCTCTCATGGAAAAACTCCATATGAACTTGTTCATAAACGAAAACCTGATCTCTCCTACCTTCGTGTGTTTGGTGCCTTGTGCTATCCAACGAATGACGGTCAAGACTTAGGAAAATTAAGAGCAATGGCAAATATTGGAGTTTTTGTTGGTTATGCACCAAACAAGAAGGGTTACAAAATCTACAACAAGAGAACCCGAAATATCATGGAAACAATTCAAGTTACGTTCGATGAGCTGACCGGTCAAATGGCTCCAGGACAAACCAGTTCTGGACCCGCAACTCAATTTTCATCAAGTAGTCCTATCAGTTCTACTCTTATTTCTAATCCCTCTCCAGCAACTCCTTATGTACCTCCATCAGAAGATGATTTAAAGAAATTGTTTGATCCAATGTTTGATGAACACTATGAACCAAATGCTGATGAAATGTCAATTCCATCAACAGAGGCTGCTCCTATCCCTGTGAATGAAGTCAACCCTTCAGTCTCAATATCATTAAGTCAAGAAGCGCCTACTGCTGATCACTCTATCTCATCAACAAATCATCAATCATCGAATGTACATCATGGATTTGTTTCTGGCATCAATGACGAAGTTAATCACTTTGCTACTCTTGAAGATGCTCCATTTGAAAACATATTTGCTCATGAATCATCATCAGAACCATCTTCATCAGGAGACATCGACTCTGCTAATTCAGTTCCACAACAACAACCACATGAACACCTTAGAAAATGGACACATGATCACCCATTGGACAACATCATTGGAAACCCTTCTCGTCCTGTATCCACTCGTAAACAACTTGCTACTGATGCCTTATGGTGCTTCTTCAACTCCATACTCTCTAAGATCCAACCTAAAGATGTTAAAACTGCGATGAAATTCATGAGTTTGATCGATTAGATGTATGGGAATTAGTACCTGCTCCAGACTGTGCTATGATCATTGCTCTAAAGTGGATCTTCAAAGTGAAGCTTGATAAGCATGGTGATGTGCTGAAAAATAAGGTTAGGTTAGTGGCTAAAGGATATCGTCAAGAAGAAGGTATTGACTTTGAGGAATCTTTTGCTCCTGTTGCTCGTATCAGAGCTATCAGAATCTTCTTGGCTAATGCGGCGAGTAAGAACATGGTCGTATATTAGATGGATGTGAAAACTGCCTTTCTTAATGGTGATTTGAAAGAGGTGGTTTACGTTAGCCAGCCAGAGGGTTTTGTGAATCCAGAGCATCCTACTCATGTCTATCGCTTGAAAAAGGCCCTTTACGGTTTGAAGCAATCTCCTAGAGCATGGTATGATACGCTTTCAAAGTTTCTTCTATCTACTGGATTCAAGGGAGCAGCTGATCCGACATTGTTCACCAGAAAGTCAGGCAAACATTTAATTCACGTTCAGATTTATGTTGATGATATTATCTTTGCCTCGACTGACCCCAATGAATGTTATCATTTTTCAAAAGAAATGGGTTCCAAATTTCAAATGTCAATGATGGGACAAATGTCATTTTTCTTGGGATTACAAATTTCACAAAGTCCCGGAGGCATTTTTATAAATCAATCTAAATATGCAAATGAGATCTTAAAGAAATTTGGATTTGTTTCATGTGACACCGTTGACACTCCCATGATTGAGCGTACTGATGAGTGTGTAAATACTCATCATTCTTGTACAAAATAAACTGCAAATTCATCTGAAAACACTCAGAAACACATCAAAATGATCAAAATATCACAAATCAGTATTTTATGTGTTTTAAATTCAAAATTATCAAAATCAGATGAAAAATGTATCAAATTTGCAAAAATTACAGTTTTAGTCCCCCAAGTTTCATAAATTGTCAAAAATAGTCCCTGAGCCATAATTTCAAAAGCAAAAGTCACCAAAGGTCCTTTTAAAATCAAAAGTTGTCAAAATAAGTCCTTTGGTGAAAAATATCAAAAAGTTTGAGAAATTACAAAATAGTCCTTCAACTTTCAAAATTGGCAGAAATGGCCCCTGGAAAATTGCAAAATGGCAATTTTGGTCCTTATACTTTTGAAGGTTGTCACTTGTGGTCCCTTGGAATAACTTTTCTGAATTGGCAGCTATGGTCCCTCTATTTTCAGATTTTACACAAAGGTCCCTTGGTCATTTAAACCCTTTCATCCCATTTTGGACCCTTGTCACAACCTTAGACCCCTGTCAATATGCAATTTGGACCCCCCTTGTATTATTAAAACCAGTCAAATCCAGTCAACTCTTTCCCTTTCCCCCTTTTCCCTCCCTGTGTCTGCTACCACCATACCCAGCCACCAACACACCCAACCCAGCCTCCCTATCACCTCACCATGTCCCCCCCTCCTCAGCAAGCTTCCAAGAAGCATTAAATGCTTTTTCACCCACCATTTCTACCCCCACTGGCTTATAAGAGATTTGGCGCCAAAAACCATTTTGAATGGTTGAGATCATTTCAAGGCCATCCAATGGCTATAATTGATGGGAAAGAATCAGAAGTGAGAGAAAAAGCTTTTGGATTATAAAAGAGAAGCATTGGGAAGCAAGAGATAGTCTTCTAGTTTTTTAAATTTTTATCAATATCGTTTTTTATGTTAAAGCCTTAGTTTAATATCAAACTTGTAATCTTTTGTTAAATTGTGTTAACTTAAAGTATTTAAGTGTATTAAAACTCAATCCAAGTTCCAATTTCAGTTTAATGATATAATCTTCAATTTATGTTCACTG
>BPTQ01000006.1:153294862-153322666 GCA_019973895.1 Chrysanthemum seticuspe
ACTAATCTAACTGAGTGAGGTAATATCTTTCATAGCTCAACGTAGTTGAGCCTCTTTGGCACCACTCCTGTAAACGCTTCGTTAAGGAACTTTGCTAGGGTGCTAAGTGACTTCCTAAGTAGTTTGAAGACTCACTTGAACTACTAAAGTAAAAATTCTGAGCACCAGAACCTTCCACCTATCTTAAGTAAGTGTTTAAAGAAGTGGTCTAGAAGGGTACAGAGATATCTGACTCCCCCAACAAAAAGTTCGGTTTAGGCCCGAACGGGGAGTTCTCTTTTGCCCTTGTCTTCTTCGAATTGTCGTAATCTTCCCTGTAAGAATATGAACTACCATCTACGTTAGAACAATTTGGTAGAATATACTCGTACTCCTAGTATCGATTTTGTGTTAATTGATTTTGTTGTGATATCGACGTTTCAGAACCAGAAACCCATAAAGATTCTTCTCACCCTGATTTTTATAAAACGTCTTCATAATTCTCATTCTCATGTGAAAGATTTTCATAATTCCATTTCTCTCCTTAACTCTGAGTTTCCTTAGAGTTAACTCTTGTGTATGCGCACTCGCTCTTCTAGATCTGTGAGCCCATTTCGTGAGCTTGTCAAGATTCCAAGAAGGCGTGCTCGTAGACTTTCTGCTCCACCAGTCGGATCTGAGATCCGGACTGTTCACACTACTTCCGCTATCATGGCGGATGAAATTCCTATGTGTGAGCTTCTCCAGGCACCCATCGACGGGTATGGAGATGCTATCGTTGTGCCAGCCATCGTGGCTGAAAATTTTGAACTCAAGACCGGGTTACTGAACCTTGTGACTTCAAATCAGTTCTACGGTTTTGAGCGGGATGATCCTCATGCTCATATAAGATGGTTTAACAAGATTGCATCTACCATCAAGTATAAGAATGTCCCTTCTAATGCTGTTAAGCTTCTTCTGTTCCCGTTTTCTCTTGAGGGGCAAGCCCGGATTTGGCTTGAAAAACAACCCCCTCAGTCTATAGAGACATGGGAAGATCTGGTGAAGAAATTTGTGAATGAATTCTATCCACCTTCCAAGACCACGAGTCTTAAAAATGAAATCATCAAGTTCACTCAGAAGTTTGATGAATCCTTCAGTGAATCGTGGGATCGTTTCAAGGAATTGCTTCGCAAATGTCCTCACCACGGTTTCTCCGAGTTGATGCAACTCGATACTTTCTATAATGGAGTGAGTCAATCTGATCAAGATTCTCTCAATTCCTCCGCGGGAGGAAATTTCCTAAGCAAAACTGTCAAAGAAGCTTTAGCGATCATCGAAAACAAGTCTAAAGTCCGCACTGCAAGAAGCAAGCCGGTTGTTTCCCAAGTCAGTGTTGGACCTTCTTCTTCTTCATCGCCCGTGAGTCAGTCTAGCACCGATGCTAAGATTGATAAACTCACGGAAGCTATCCAAGCTTTGGTTCTCTCCAATCAAAAGAAAGTCTCTTTTCCACAAACTTCACCTCCTGCTGAAGTTAAGAAAGTGGAAGTCTGTGTTACCTGTGGTGGCCCCCATGCTTATTATAACTGTATGGCCACCGATGGTAACCCTTTTGAAGCCAATGCTGTGGGCGGGATGTCTAATCAAGGAGGCAATCAATATCGTGCTCCTGTAGACCCGAACTACCGTCCTAACCACTACTCTGGACCTCCCGGTTTCAATCAAAACCAAAACCGTAATCAGAATCAGAATAGACCAAACCAAGGTTTCCAGAACCAAGGTCAATTCAATCAAAACAACGGTTTTCAGAATCAGAATCAAAATTTCCAACATCAAGGAAATTTCAATAGAAACCCAGGTCAGGGAAATTTCAACCCTGGGTATTTTCATGCAAACAATCAAGGGAATTTTCAGAATCAAGGCCCTAATCCTAACAATAGAGGCCAGAATTTCCCTGTTCAAACTCAAGCCATTGTTCCAACTGGCCCATCATCTGATGAGCTGTTGAAACAATTCATGAAATCCCAAGAGGAAATGAATCGGTTGTTGGTCAGCCAAATTTCTGACATCAAGAAGTCTTTAAATGATCGACCCTCGGGCTCAGGTACTCTACCTAGCAACACGATCGCTAATCCGAGGGGCGATGCAAAGGCGATCACAACCCGAAGTGGTGCTTCATATGCTGGACCTGCTGTTCCTACTACCTCTTCTTCTTCTATCCCGAAGGTAGTGGAAAGCGAACCTCCAAAACACAATGGACCTACGACTCCAATGCCCCCTCCTCCTGTGGCAATGAGTCAAGTTACCAAGGAAACAACGGACAAGGTGCATTATTCAAGTCCACGAAGTACCGCACACGTCCAACCTTCGGTAGTCCAACCTCAAGTGGTCCAGAAACCCAAGTCAAATCAAGGAGTTGTTTTTGAACCTCCTGTAGCTCCTGTTGAGAATCAGAAATCCAAATCTTCTATTACATATCCCTCACGTTTACATGAGCAAAAGCTCCGCGAGAAAGCTAGTCATCAGATGGAAAAATTCTTTCAGATTTTCCAAGAACTTCACTTTGACATAAGCTTCGCGGATGCCATCATGTTAATGCCCAAATTTGCATCTACTCTGAAACATATGCTGAGCAACAAAGAAAAGCTATTTGAAATGGCTAAGACTCCTTTGAATGAGAATTGCTCAACAGTTTTGTTGAAAAAGCTTCCCGAGAAGCTAGGAGATCCCGGAAAATTTCTTCTTCCTTGTGTTTTTCCTGGGATGATTGAATGCTTTGCCCTCGCCGATCTTGGAGCAAGCATCAATCTGATGCCGTATTCAGTATGGAAACAACTTTCTCTTCCGGAACTTATTCCTACCTGCATGACTCTTGAGCTTGCAGATCGTTCTATCTCGCGTCCTCTCGGCATTGCCGAGGATGTTTTCGTGAAAGTAGGAAAGTTCCATTTTCCAGCTGATTTTGTGGTCGTTGATTTCGATGCCGATCATCGGGTTCCTCTCATTGTTGGACGAGGATTCCTGAGAACTGGCCGTGCTCTTATCGATGTATTTGAGCAAGAGATCACTTTGCGTGTGGGTAATGAAGCTGTTACCTTTAACCTCGATCAGACTTCGAGGTACTCCTCAAATTATGATACTGAATCAGTTAATCGAGTCGATTTAATTGACATTGCTTCAGAGGAGTACTCTCAAGAGTTTCTTGGTTATCTTCATAATTCTGTGGGTGGGAATTCCACCACATCTTCTCAGCCTATCATTTCCGACTCTTCCCCCTCTCTCACTCCGTTTGAGGGAGGTGACTTCCTTCTGGAAGAGATCGATGAATTTCTGGCTACTAATGAATCAATTCCGCCTGGAATTGATGGTGTGTATGATTCGGAGGGGGATATTCTTTATCTTGAGCAATTGCTTAATGAAGATCCATTACCTTCACTCCCTCCGAAAGAGATCACGATTGAGGAAATCAAATCAGTACAAACTTCTACTGATGAATTTCCCGAGGTTGAACTTAAGGACCTACCTCCTCATCTTGAGTATGCATTCTTGGAGGGTGATGATAAATTACCCGTCATTATTGCTAAATACTTGACCGAGGAGGAGAAAACTGCTCTCATAAAGGTCTTGAAGTCACACAAGCAAGCAATTGCTTGGAAACTCTCCGATATTAAGGGTATCAACCCTGAGTTTTGTACCCACAAAATCTTAATGGAGGATGACTTCAAACCAGCAGTCCAAAGTCAGAGAAGGGTGAATCCTAAGATTCACGAGGTTATCAAACAAGAGGTTCTCAAACTTCTTGATGCCGGCTTGATTTACCCGATCTCTGATAGTCCTTGGGTTAGCCCAATTCATTGCGTTCCAAAAAAGGGTGGCATCACTGTTGTCACGAATGAAGAAAACGAGTTAATTCCAACTCGATTGGTTACGGGGTGGCGTGTGTGTATTGACTATCGTAAGTTAAACGAAGCCACCCGTAAAGACCATTTTCCTCTGCCCTTCATGGATCAGATGCTTGAGAGATTAGCAGGGAACGAATACTATTGTTTCCTTGATGGTTTCTCGGGTTACTTTCAGATCCCCATTGATCCGCTGGATCAAGAGAAAACTACATTCACCTGCCCATACGGGACGTTTGCCTACAGACCTATGCCTTTTGGCTTATGCAATGCTCCTGGCATGTTCCAACGTTGTATGATGGCCATTTTCCACGACATGATCGGGGAAACTATGGAGGTGTTTATGGATGACTTCTCGGTCATTGGAGATTCGTTTCAGACTTGTCTCTCCCATTTAGACAAAATGCTTAAAAGGTGTGAAGACACCAATCTATGTCTAAACTGGGAGAAGAGCCACTTTATGGTCAAAGAGGGCATTGTCCTTGGCCATAAGATTTCTAAAAATGGGATTGAGGTAGATAGAGCCAAAGTTGATGTCATTGCTAAACTGCCTCATCCCACTACTGTCAAAGGTGTTAGGAGTTTCCTAGGTCATGCCGGGTTTTATCGAAGATTTATTCAAGATTTCTCCAAAATCGCTCGGCCAATGACCCATCTTCTCGAAAAAGATGCTCCTTTCATCTTCTCTCCTGAGTGCATCGAAGCTTTTGAAACACTTAAGAAAAAGCTTACGGAAGCACCCATTCTAGTTGCCCCCGACTGGGATTTACCCTTCGAGCTTATGTGCGATGCAAGTGATTTTGCAATCGGTGCAGTCTTGGGGCAACGCAAAACCAAGCATTTCCAGCCAATCCACTACGCGAGCAAAACTATGACTGAAGCTCAGACCCATTACACCACTACGGAAAAAGAATTATTAGCGGTGGTGTATGCGTTTGAGAAGTTTCGGCCATATCTTATCTTGACCAAATGCGTGGTGTATACGGATCACTCGGCACTCAAATATCTCTTTGCGAAACAAGATGCAAAGCCGAGATTGCTCCGTTGGGTTCTCCTCCTACAAGAATTTGATATCATTATTCGTGATAAAAAAGGAGCTGAGAACCTGGCTGCTGATCATCTTTCCCGATTAGAGAACCCTCACCAAAATGTGTTTGAGAAAAAGGAAATCAACGAAACATTTCCTCTCGAAACACTCAATATGGTTTCTTTTCGTGGAGACTCTTCTACCCCATGGTTTGCTGACTTTGCAAATTACCATGCGGGTAACTTTGTGGTGAAAGGGATGTCGTCTCAACAGAAAAATAAATTCTTTAAGGATGTGAAACATTATTTCTGGGACGACCCCTACTTGTTTAAAATCTGTGCGGATCAAGTCATCCGGCGATGTGTGTATGGTCAGGAAGCTATCGACATTCTCAAAGCTTGCCATTCTGGACCTACTGGGGGACATCATAGCCCCAACTACACCGCCAAGAAGGTGTTTGATTCGGGATTCTATTGGCCCACGATCTATAAGGATGCCCATGAATTCGTCAAAACCTGTGACGCTTGTCAACGTCACGGGAATATCTCACAAAGGAATGAAATGCCGCAAAACGCCATTCAAGTGTGTGAGATTTTTGACATCTGGGGCATTGACTTTATGGGGCCATTCCCTTCTTCTCATGGTAACAAATACATACTCGTGGCCGTTGACTACTTGTCAAAATGGGTCGAAGCTAAGGCTTTACCCACCAACGATGCCCGAGTTGTGGTGAAATTCTTGAA
This sequence comes from Chrysanthemum seticuspe, assembly GCA_019973895.1. NCBI lineage: Eukaryota > Viridiplantae > Streptophyta > Magnoliopsida > Asterales > Asteraceae > Chrysanthemum > Chrysanthemum seticuspe. Next base: position 153,300,493 of record BPTQ01000006.1, read on the forward strand.
ATCTCTCTTTGCTAGGTTTGGAACTCCATGAGCCATAATCAGTGATCGTGGTACGCATTTCTGTAATGACCAGTTTGCAAGAGTCATGCAAAAGTATGGTGTAACTCACCGTACCTCTACTGCGTACCACCCACAAACAAGTAGGCAAGTGGAAGTTTCTAACCGGGGGATAAAAAGAATTCTTGAGAGGACGGTTGGTGAAAACCGTGCCTCTTGGTCGGATAAGCTAGATGACGCACTCTGGGCCTTCCGTACAACTTACAAAACACCCATCGGGTGCACTCCATACAAGCTGGTGTACGGGAAGGCATGTCATCTTCCAGTTGAGCTCGAGCACAAGGCATACTGGGCCTTGAAGCATGCTAACTTTGATATTCAGACAGCGGGTGATCATCGGAAAGTTCAAATGAATGAATTAAATGAGCTCCGTGATCAAGCTTACGAGAACTCTTTGATCTATAAACAAAAGACAAAGAAGATTCATGACTCAAAAATCAAAAACCGCGTTTTCAACGTCGGTGATAGAGTCCTTCTTTTCAATTCAAGATTGAAGATTTTCTCGGGAAAGCTCAAGTCCCGTTGGTCTGGACCATTTACCATCGCTAAGGTTTATCCTTATGGTACCATTGAGTTATCTCAACCCGATGGTCCTAATTTCAAAGTGAATGATCATCGAGTGAAGCATTATTTTGGAGAGGACATTCCATCCATGGTTGTCCCGGACTTACAAACTTTCCCCATGAACCAATGAATGCGGGGATCGAGTCAAGCTAGCGACTCGGTAATCAAAAACAGTAGCATGCCATATGGGTTTTCACCCATATTTCTGTCTTCTTACCTCTTTCTACCAACCTAGTGTGGGGGGGTTGCCCACATGTTTAAAAAAAAAAAAAAAAAAAAAAAAAAAAAAATCTCTTCTTTCTAAATAATGGCCTTAGTATTTCCCTTTCACGTTCTTTGTTTCGGCATAACCGCCGGTACTTTGAATATTGAGGGCAATATTCATCTCTAGTGTGGGGGGGATTCTCACGAATTTTATCATATAATTATACCGCCTAATCCCCCCGTTTTTGGCCAAAAAATTTTTTTTGGAGTAAGTGTTCTACACTTTCTCATCAGGTTATCAGTCCGCCTTGTCTGTAAGGCAAAAGGATTGGCTAATCCAGGAGCAAACGGCTCTTGGTAAAGATGTCTCAAATCCGTTTATATGGCTTGCAATTTGCCCAAAATTGTATGGTTCTCAACTCACCATATCCTAAAAAGTGAAGAGTTGGCTAGCCCGCAAGATTATGGCTTGTGGTAAAGGCAGTGGAAAAACCATAATTGGTAATCAGCTCACCAAAGATAATATTGATAATTTATCTAAGAGTTGGCTAGTCCAGAAGGGTACGGCTTCTGGTAAAGACAAAATCAAATCCGTTGAAAGCTGGTGGTTTGCTCAAAATCACATGGTTATCGGTGTACCATGGTTCTTACTTGAACTGAAACATTTGGCTACTCCAGAAGTAATGGCTTTTGGTAAAGAGTTTAAAATCCATTATGTTTTCTCAAATCATTGCTAGGGACTAGCAATATCTCAGTGTGGGGGATTGATGAGTGTGTAAATACTCATCATTCTTGTACAAAATAAACTGCAAATTAATCTGAAAACACTCAGAAACACATCAAAATGATCAAAATATCACAAATCAGTATTTTATGTGTTTTAAATTCAAAATTATCAAAATCAGATGAAAAATGTATCAAATTTGCAAAAATTGCAGTTTTAGTCCCCCAAGTTTCATAAATTGTCAAAAATAGTCCCTGAGCCATAATTTCAAAAGCAAAAGTCACCAAAGGTCCTTTTAAAATCAAAAGTTGTCAAAATAAGTCCTTTGGTGAAAAATATCAAAAAGTTTGAGAAATTACAAAATAGTCCTTCAACTTTCAAAATTGGCAGAAATGGCCCCTGGAAAATTGCAAAATGGGAATTTTGGTCCTTATACTTTTGAAGGTTGTCACTTGTGGTCCCTTGGAATAACTTTTCTGAATTGGCAGCTATGGTCCCTCTATTTTCAGATTTTACACAAAGGTCCCTTGGTCATTTAAACCCTTTCATCCCATTTTGGACCCTTGTCACAACCTTAGACCCCTGTCAATATGCAATTTGGACCCCCCTTGTATTATTAAAACCAGTCAAATCCAGTCAACTCTTTCCCTTTCCCCCTTTTCCCTCCCTGTGTCTGCTACCACCATACCCAGCCACCAACACACCCAACCCAGCCTCCCTATCACCTCACCATGTCCCCCCCTCCTCAGCAAGCTTCCAAGAAGCATTAAATGCTTTTTCACCCACCATTTCTACCCCCACTGGCTTATAAGAGATTTGGCGCCAAAAACCATTTTGAATGGTTGAGATCATTTCAAGGCCATCCAATGGCTATAATTGATGGGAAAGAATCAGAAGTGAGAGAAAAAGCTTTTGGATTATAAAAGAGAAGCATTGGGAAGCAAGAGATAGTCTTCTAGTTTTTTAAATTTTTATCAATATCGTTTTTTATGTTAAAGCCTTAGTTTAATATCAAACTTGTAATCTTTTGTTAAATTGTGTTAACTTAAAGTATTTAAGTGTATTAAAACTCAATCCAAGTTCCAATTTCAGTTTAATGATATAATCTTCAATTTATGTTCACTGTTGAAAAATTCCAAGTCTAAGTCTTGTTTACAAGCTTCAAAAAGCTCATTTCTCAGTATTAATAAGCTTATACAAGCTTCACATAGCTTTCTACAAGCTTACATTGTAGTTTCTAGCAAGTTGGGATTTTGGTCAAAGAAAGTCAAACGGGGTCAAAATTGGTAATGGAGATGGTCAATGGGTGAAGCAGAGCTTGATGTGGGTTGATATTGAGCTAGGTTAGGGGTTTGGATAGGTTAGAGGTTCACTGGTTGTTTATGGCTAACCATTGTGGTTGTGGACCTTTGTAAGTAATTTTCTAAAATTCTTGCATATCATGCATGTGTAGTTATAATCTGTTGACACTTGTTCTAAAAGCAGTATTCAAGTCATTTAAAATGAGTTTGATCATTATTACAAGTCTTCTTAGTCATTAGTATAAGCTTAGTTTGCAAATCAATAGTTAAGAGGGTGTTTGGCTCAAGAGGTTTAACTGTCATTTACTTATATGCAGTGATTGACTTCTGCTTGTTCATGCTTGTTAGACTCATTTGAGTCCTTACCTGTCTTACTTTTGTGCTTGTGACCTCTAAAAGTCAAAAACCATATCATTTGAATCAAACAGGTTACTGTTGGATTTTTAAAAGAGCAAATCATTCATTTTGTGATTAAAAGTCATAAACAAAGGTTGTAAAAGCTTCATTACATCATAACAGATCATAATCAATCATCAAATTGGTTCCAAAGTTCAATTTAGTCAAACTGTGTATCTTTCTCAAAAAGTCAAAAAATGTCAAAAAAGTGGTTTTGTGCAGAAAGTGCAGCATCTGCACAGGTTTCATAATAGCTTTTTAAGGTCTGATTTTTGGTTTATAAGCAGTTAGCTAGGTGGTCTTTAGGACCTAATATCTGTTTTTGCTTTAAGCTTTCTGGATAAGCTTGGATATAAGCTCAAAACAAGCCCCATCTGCCCTGCACCAACTCAGTTAATACTGAGTGATTTTCTCAGTTTTAGCCAAGCTTGCACAGAGCTTATTGAAGCTTGTAAAGGGCTGGTCTTTTGGTCATAGATAGCCACTTAGGTCTAGTTGAGATATCAATAATTGGATTTTAGTTTGTAGCTTATTTGGTTGCTTATTTCTGGCCTGCAAGTTGACTCAAATTTCTGTTTTTAGCTTAATATCAATAACATCAAATCTGTGTTAATTTGCTATTTAGTGGTTAAAGCTTATTGTTTTTAGTTGCAATCTAGTTAATTTAGTATATTATTGCTTCTGTGATCAAAGGGTTGCTTGTTTTGCTCATTTGGCTTATTTAGTGCTTATTTCAATAAGCACTCTCTCATCAGTTTCATTTCCTTGCAAATAAGCATCTGTTTTTCCATTTTTATTATATTCCTAATATTATTTTAGACTTTTCCTGAAATTTTCATATTTTTCTCAGCTGTTTTACTATTTTTCTTGATTTTTATTAGTTTTTAAGCCTTTTTAAATAGCATTTAATACAAAAAATTCAGAAAAGGTTCCAAAAAATAATTTTTCAATTTTCTTAGACTTAGATAAATATAAAAAGTAGAAAAAGTAATTTTCCATATTTTTCATAGTTCATTTGCTAATTTTTAGTGATTTAATTAGTTTTTAATAGTTTAAAATTCCTAAAAAAATAGATAAATAGTCACAAAAATACAAAAATAGTTTTGAAAAGTCTATTTTGATATTTTAGACTTTTCCAAGTCTTAATTTTATTTTTCTAGCTTAATTTCCTATTTTCTTGTATTTTAGGTAATTAATTAATACTTAAAAATAGTTTTTAATTAGATAATTAGTCTTAAAAATAATTTTCTTTTTCTATAAATTTTCTTTTATCATTAGGATTGTAAAAACATCATTTTCATATTTTTAGGGTTAATATTGATTTAGTTTCACGTTTTTAGTTGTACGTCGCGTAGATTTTAATTTCAGTTTTATAAAAACATAAAAACAAAAACATCATTTTAATTATAGTGATAGCGTTTATTTAATAGATTTTATCTTTTTAATTTTCTTTAATTTGCATTTAAGCCGTCTTAATTTGTTGGCTTTTCTCGTAGTTATAATATCATTCATATCCTTTTTCGTTCAAATTTCTCGATCACTAGACGTTGATTGATCCATTGCATAGCTCGCTGGGACATAACGACCCGGGGAGACTCTATACTCCTCTGATCTTAATTGCATTAGTGTTTGAGCAGTTTTTAGTCTTTTAGACTTGACTGTTTAGCACCAATCACGTACCAAGCTGGATGAGGACCACTCAGGGATTATGGTAGATCAAACGAAATATCGTAGTATGATTGGATCCCTGATGTACCTCACAGCTAGTAGACCAGACATCTTGTTCGTTGTGTGCATGTGTGCTAGATATCAGGCTAAGCCTACTAAAAAGCACCTTGAAGCGGTTAAACGGGTCTTTCGGTATCTCCAAGGAACCATCAATATGGGACTATGGTACCCGAAGGACACCGGTATGTCACTAACAGCCTATGCAGATGCTGATCATGCAGGATGTCAAGATACACATCGAAGTACGTTAGGAGGTGCTCAGTTTTTGGGTGATAAGCTTGTGAGCTGGTCGTCAAAGAAGCAAATGAGTACTTCTATTTCCTCTACAGAGGCTGAATACATAGCCATGTCATCATGTTGTGCTCAAATCCTTTGGATGAGATCCCAATTATCTGACTATGACTTTGAATTCAACAAAATCCCTCTGTACTGTGATAATAAAAGTGCTATTGCTCTCTGTGGAAATGTAGAGGGGGGGGGGGTGAATACGTTATCGTTTAAAAACTTTAGATCTTTAGTATCAAATCGCTTATGAAGCTTGTTATAATATGAAAGTACCAATTATTGTTTGTGACTAATATAAAGCATATTAAACTAAGTTGTCACACAATCATGAACACCAAACCACATCACAAACAATAGTATAGTGCAATTATAAAAGTAAAGAGATAAAGAAAGGAAAGTGCAAACCGAACACGAGGATTTATAGTGGTTTGGTCATGGATCTCCTTTCCGCCCTACTCCACTCCCCGAGTACCCAACTCGAGAGTTACTTCACTAAATCAACAAGCTCCCTTCTCGGCGGAGAAAACCTTACAATCGTCGCTTACACTTTTTCTGGTACAAAGCTAAATACCGGGTTCTAGTTCGAGGTAGAACCAACCTAACGTCGCATATACAATATTTCTGACACTAAGCTAGATGTCGAGTTATTTTACAAGGGTACAACCACTCCCATTATGTTTTATGGCCCAACATAACAAACCTTGTGTTTTATGGCACAAACACATAAACCATCTAATCTAGCTTGGTGAAAGTGTTGTTATGATGTAATGATGTTTACACTAATGATCCATGACACAAATGTCTAATGCATATGAATAACTACTTCTAAATGAACTTCCATTGATAGGAAGCCTTCATGATGAAGATCACAAGTTCCCTAAACTTGTTGTGATAGATCTTCAGCTTGGGGTGAGTGGGGATGGCTAGATCTCCACGCTTTCCTTGGTTGATCAAAGAGTATGCTTACAACAAAGATGAATGTTAGAAGCATTATGATCATGATCATTAGGGTGTTTAATGTATGTTACTACATTTTTAATGATTGATCTAAATGTATGCAAGAAGGTGGAGAAGATTTGATTTGAAGTGGTGAAGAAATGGGAAAACAATGGGCTTCTATTTATAGCCAAAAGTGGTCAGGAGCGTCCACGGACCAAGGAGCCCTTTAAAGGGTTTCGCCCTTTATACAAAAGGGTTTCGTGGGTGCCAGACAGAAAATATGAAAAATATTTCTTCAAATCTTTCCAAGATATTACCAAATCTTACTAAGATCACATTTGATATATTGAGTACCAATCTAACCAAAATATTTAAGTGATCTTCCATGGATTTCAAAGATGATGCATGACATGATGTAACATGTATTTCCATTTTTAGATTAAAAGGTTTATCAAGGTAAACTTGTAAAATGTATTATGTAACTAGTTAATAAAATGTCTAGTTACCTTTTGAAATACTTGTGAATGCAAAATGTAAAATGAGGTTCGAAATAGAATGGTTAACCTATTAAAATACTTAGTGACTCTAAATGTATTTTAAACATTCTAAATGATTTGTTAATGGGTTTGATCATAATGCCACATAACAAACATGTACGAACCTGTGTTGTAACATACGAGGACTTGAGACATCGAGAGGTGTTGAATGTATGTTGAGACAAAGTGTGATTACAAGTAACTTGTACATTTTACGTTATGTATTACAAGTTACATGTTTGTCATCAATCAAAACAAACGAGATTGTATAGATTAAATATCATAATATTTGCACTAACAATCTCCCCCTTTTTGATGATGACAAATATATGTAAACGTTGTTGGAATCACTCCTAAACCTAAATCAAGTGTTAGTGATTCATATGTAATAGTTAGCTTAATTATGGCCTTTATGTTTGTTATTAGCCTTAAGCTTATGTAGAAGGCCCATGAGCTTAGGCCCAAGCCCATAGGAGAAAGGAAGGGACTAGGAGTGTTGCCCTAGCTTCCCTCCTATAAATACTATGTAATAACCCTCACTTGATGGTTGGTTGTTCAATTTATCTCTTTCACTATAGCTACGCCTAACCTTTCTTTAGTTTTATACGCATAGTGTTTGTGTGAGTTGTTCATCCGCCTCTATCTCTTCTCTATTTCTTTCATTGATTCTTGTGTTGTAAAACTAGTGACCTAACAAACGTAATAGAAAGTAAAATGTAAAAGGTTACTTGTATCCTTACTACCTTTACATTACCTTCTCCGTTTACACTCTTCTCCCCCTTTTGTCGAAACAAAAAGGGCGTGTCCTTGGAGTTTAACTTTATTTCTCCCCAAAAAGGCGAGCTTGCATCATCCCTAGTGAAGTTAAACGTCCACTTCAATCCGTCCCTTGTTTGGTAGCGGATCCATGGATCAAATAAAGAGGCTTAACCTACATCAAGGTTAGTTTTATGCAACAAAAATTATGAGAAATATATGAAAACGAAAAATGCATAGCAATGTTAGCCTATTTTCTCAACTTTTTATCGAAGCACAAATGCTTGTTGAAAAGTGAGAATGATGCTAAATGTGTGCATGCTCCCCCTTGACGGTTGCTCCCCCTTGTTTGAGGCGTCAGGGTATGATTAAAAACCTACAAAACAAATATTAGTGCAAAACTATATTCGTCATTGGACGAGTAAGTGATATACAACAAAGTGTGTATAAGATGCATTCAGTAAATTCTTGACGGAAGCTCCCCTTGCTCTAGGATGTCAAGATGAACCTTCAAAATAAATATTAGTATAATAGAAGCTTTGTCTTTAGACAAATATGTCATATACAACCAAGTGTATAGACGATGCAATATGAGTGCTTAAAGGATATTCCTCCTTGTTTAAGGGTGTCAAGAGGCACCTAAAATAAGAAAAATAATTGATGCAAACTTCATCCTTAGATGAGTAAGTTATATACAATCGAGTGTATATGTTAGGTCACCAGTTTTACAAACACAAGTTATAGAGAAAGATAGAAAGGCGATTGAACAAGTATCAAACACAAACACACACAATATAGTATACAGTTTAGGCGTAGTGAGAGTGAAAGAAGAAAACTTTAACAACCAACCCTCAAATGAGGGTTTACAAGATTATTTATAGGAGGGAAGCTAGGGCAACACTCCTAGTTCCCATCCTTTCTTATGCGGGCTTGGGCCTAAGCTTATGGGCCTTCTACATAAGCTTGACCTTAAACAAACATAAAGGCCATAATAAAGCTACCTATTACATATGAAATATAAATACTTGAAATACTGTTTAGGAGTGATTCCAACAATCTCCCCCTCAAGTATATATGAATGTAAACGGTGAAGGCGTTGATGTAATAGTAGCAGTGACGTCTTCAGACATTCTTCTTTCTTGTGAGAGGAATTGCCTTGATTCGAACAATCTCCCCAGTGTAGAGAGATAGTTATCTTTGAACAGTTATGCTTTGACGTCATCTTTAACTTTGTTCTTTGATCAATGGTCTTTGTGGTGAAAGTGATAGTATGTTGTTGTCTGCATCAGTCTGCCTTGCTCCAGTGTCTCCATGTCATTCTTCAACATGCTCACACACTCTTTGACATTGGAAATCAATACTGATGAAGTTCTGTAAGTCTTTGACTTTGTAGATTCTTTGATTGATGAAGAATCATTCTGATTGTTGTGTTGCTTTTGGATAGAACTTCCATTAGTGATGATGTTGGCGTGAGCATGAGAAGAATCAGCACGATCATCCCGCTCCAGAGCTTCCATAAGAAGAAAACATTTCAAACGGTTAGTAATAAGCGGTTTCCGGCACTTACAAGTTTGAACTTCGAGAGTGTCAACAGCATAGTGTGAAGACACAACTCTAATTCTTACAAAGGCCGTTCCTGAACTGGAGTCCCACAAGTGAGATAACGCGATGTACCGAAGTACATCTACAGTTCAGATGAGTCGCTGAGGTACACCGAAGCATCACCTCATGACTGTAGACCATTTGAGACACACGGGGAGTTACCGAAGTGACCTGCTGTCAGGGCTGTTTGATGTTGACCCTGGCAGGAGTTTCCATTCAATCACTGAGGATCACAGATGTTAACCTCTCATAAATGTTCTCGACAGATTGCTAAGATCTGTGAAGGACTCGATAAGAACCACTGATGATCTTATTTGTTGATCATCAAGTGATTAAATGTCAAGTGTTCCTAAGAGATCTTTTGATGAATCTCATGGCTCTAGACTCAGTAGTGCGTTTTGGTTTTCCTGAGCGAAGACTAGGGAGAGGGTCTCCTTTTTCAATACCAGCGATCTCTAAGAGAAAGCCAATAGTTTACGTAGGGTTCCCTGTGAGAATGAAACAAGCTTTTGTTGAGAAAAACTAGAGTGGCTAAGAAGGTTTAGTGCATGCGTCACTGGGTCCATGACGAATTTTAATCTTCAATACTGGTGTCACTAAGTGACAACCAGTAGCATATGAATTGAACCCGGTGTCTGCCCTAAGTTGAATAATCTGGAGGGCTATTTCTTTTCACCCTTTACTTTACATTTCTTTTTGATTCTTCAACTCCTTCTTTCTTCGATTCTCATTTTCTCCTTTTTACAATCATTCCTAAGGACTTCTAACACTAACTAATGGTAGTGTCCTTGGGTAGATCCCTCCGGCTCTGGAGGATCATAGGACGGTTATTCCTAACCTTAGTCACCTTATAACTCCATGACTAACCTATGTTTGCCATTATAACCACTGTATGTTAAAATCTCTCTCAAAGGGTTTGTTAACGAAAAACATGTTTGAACCACAGAGAGAGATGAAGTTTTGCATAAATACTCCCCCTCCACATGTGCTTAATAGTTTTAATGGTTAAATGCACAGTGAGGAAAGAGCGCACACTTTTTGAATTGATCCACTAAAGATAGACAATCTCCCGCGAGACACGGTTACGTTGAATAGTTAAAGAGATACATTGTCAGCTTTTAGGTGACAACTAGCTCTAATAACTACCTTGAAGGTGTAGACAAACCTTGGAAGGTTGTCAAACCCGTCAGAGTTCATGTCTATCAAAAGTTTCTCGAATGGTACTTTCTACTCAGACAAGTCCTTTGCGAGACACGTTTACATCAGTAGCGAACTAGCTTGAAATTATTACCCGTCCAGGACAAGTCTTTTTGAGTTACTAACAGTTTAGTACCGTCAATTCGTTGTTTAAGTCTGAAGTTCACAGATTCATTTGCATTCACAACATATTTCTTATCACACAAATTTTCTCCCCCTAAAATATGGCATATAAAATGTTGTTTTTGAACGTTTGAGAATAAATATGACCATTTCGAGTGTTGCGGGAAGATGACCACTATGAACAATTTGTGAACAAAGTTTTCATCAAATACTCCCCCTCAACTAGTGATATAAACGGTTGAGGTTTTGAAAATCATACGGGGAAGTACTTGTCTTTTTGAGCAAAACCTTGTAAATAGAAAGGTTTGATAGGTTTTACTCAAAAATAAGAAGCTTTCGCTCCTTTTATAAGGATTGTGGCACTGAGGCGTACCACAGGGTCCTTTCTTGACAATTACGGGTTGTACACTGTTATGTGTGCACAAGCCATTGACATATATAATCATGCATCCAAAATTATATGAGGGAAACAATTCAAGGGGTACCAGGAAGTGCAGTGATGTTCCCAGGAGTGCGCACAGGGCGTTGAAAGCCGGTGATGTTTCTCCTGGGTCGACCACCAACATAGCTCTCCAATCGTCTGAACTGATCCCTTCTGAACAACCGTTCATCAATCATGGTGATGATGCGTCTCACATCCCTCCTTTCCTGAGAATTCCAGCGCTTAGGAGACCCAACTTTCAGGCGTATATCCTTCAACCTGTACGCCAATCCATCCCTAACCAGCTTCAAGGTATGATCCCCGAATTTGTGGAGCTCACTACACGCCATTAAGCAGTTTCTTTGAAGTTCACTATGGTAAACAACGCCGAAAGGTTTGCTGATGAGTGTATATTGAGATAGCTGGTTGAGATCAGGAAGAGTAAGCGTTGGAGGAGTGAGGTTGACACGCGTCTGATAAGATTCAACAGCCATCTGGATATCTTCAACACGTTCTTTGATCACGATGCGTCTAATGAAGATGAGAACTGACTTGATAAATTCATGTTGAACTTCAGTCGAGAATTGTCTCATACGACCCTGTACTTTGGCAAGGTACATGTCTTCGATGTCGTTGAGGGACAAGTTCTCAAAGTCAGCCTCGGAGAATCCATAGTCCTGTTCATCTTGTCGTTTGACTATGATATTCTTTAAGAATGTGTAGTCCCACTTAGACTTGAGATCAATGTGTTTGATGGCCACGATGTCCTTAGAACTATACACTGCATGTTGAGATTTCTGAACCAGGCAGCTTCTGTAGTAGATTCTTCGGCGTTCAGGCCAATGATGAATCCCATATAATGCATCTTGGTCGTATGCTTGCACGTTGTCAGAAAACAAGTGATTTGCACGTTCCTCGATAGCTATGCAGTTTGAGTAAATAGCCGCTGGGAATGGAAGAGTCAATGATGTAGCGTATTTTCGCGAACCATCGCTACCGTGTAAGAGAAAATCCAGGTCTCTGTTAAAGAAGTATCGGAAGGGAATCAGTGGTTCGTCTGTTTGGCCAATGGTTGGTAGGGGTTTGGTCCAATCGGTGTAGTATGGAGGGTTGTCCCTTTGTGTGAAGTCAATGTTTGCTTCCGGATTGAGCCAATCCATGTTGTTAGACATAGCTCGAGCGATGTTCTCAAGATGATATTCGACCTCGAGGGCGCTTTCAGAGCTGTCTTTCCATAGTTGAAAAGCTTCATTTTTGATTCGCTTCAACTCAGATTTTGTCATTTTCTTCACATGGAACTTTTCTTGCAATAGTTTTGCGTGCTCCAATGTAGAACCGACTGCCAATTCTTGACCTTCATCAGGGTAGGGAGTTTGATTGAAAAGTGTGGAGAACCATTCAAACTCTTCGGTTTTATCGTCATCTAGCCATGTTACGACTCCAGGCTGAGTCGTCTTCTTCTTCTTTTTGGAAGGCCTTGAGGATGATACTGGTTTCTGCACTTGTTTGGGTGAGGTGGGTTGTTGTCGGGGCTCAAGGACCTCTTCATCGTCACCACCCATATACTCAAAGTAATCACCTGTTTTATGAGTTAGGGGTGGTAACTCGGAATCGTCCCGAGGTGTATCAGTAGAAGACCGAGGTGGAGGAGACTTTTGTTGAGAAGAAGTCCGTGGTGGAGGAGGTGGCATCGAAGTAGATTTACCAGACTGCTTCTGACGTTTAGGTGCAGAGTCCTTATCCTTATCATCGTCATCTCTTGGTCGTTTGGGTTGATCGGCTGACTCCTTGCATGATGATCTGAGTTGAAAATCAAGTAGATTTTCGAAAAATTTAGCTTCATCCGAAGTAAACGTTCCAGATCGCTTTGACATTTGCATCACAAGTTTAGCGATTAACTCAGATTCAGAGAGATCAGCTTCTTTGGCCATTGTATGTTTAACCAATGCTACGATGTTAGGGGTGAGTTGTCTGGAAAATACTTCTCTAGTCACACCGGGGACAGTGTCGAGAAGAAACTTGTGGGTATGATCTCTTGCTGTCTTCTCCAGTTCCTTTTGGACTTTAGGAGCGATATCCTGAAGGTACTTGTTAGTGTAACCTTCGATCATTTCGTTCAGTTCCTCTTTTTGATGACTCTTCATGAACTTCTGAACATATTCCCTTTCTTTCTCCATCTTGTCTTTCTCATCATTTAAGTACTGAATTTGGTCAGCAAACCAATTCATTTTTCTGTAAAGTATGTCCTTCTTTCTGACTTGTTGGACAGCTTTCACAATCTTTTTATGAGTCTGAGAAATCCAAGATTTAGGTGGTTTCTTCACGGATTTGGATGATGATCTGGTTGTCTTTGTTGATGGTGGTTGTGATGAATGAGACGAAGAATCCGATGATGAGGAGACATGAGGAGACTTCATGTCCTTAGGAGTTTCTGAGGTTTTCTCCTTTGAGTGTGTTGGACTGTCTAGAAGAAACTTTGTATAATCATCCTCGTCATCCTTAGACTTTTCTTTCTCAGTTAGGTGTTTCTCAAAATCATACACAATAGTGTCCTCCACAGGCTGTTGTTGTTGCTGAAGAGTGGTGGCACCAGATCCCTTATCTGGTCGATTAACCGCATCAGGATCTGGAGAGGAGTGGGCAGCTCCACTTGATCCTCCGGGGCCACCCATTTGATCTTTAGCAAATTCTTCTGCCTTTTGAAGGTGTCTGACTTTGTGAAACTTCTTCCTGTATGATTGATCCAGTTGCTCTTCTTCATCTTCAGAGCTTTCATCCTGAGGCACAAGTGCAGGAGTCTTCCCTTTTCCTTTAATAGTTTGAGGACTTGGAGGTTTTGGTACTGAGGGATTTTCATCCTTTGCAGTTTCAGAGTATGTGATCTCTTCATCTGTGTCAGTAGCCTCAGAGTCCTCGTCCCTGAGCTGTCTTTGCGGTTCAAGTGAAAGGATCGGAGTGGCTTCCTGAGAAGGAACTTTCTTCTTAGGGGTGGGTTTCCTCTTTGGAATAGGTTTCTTCTTTGGAACATTCCTTTGACTATCTGTACTTGTGACACTTCCAGCACTTCCTTTTCTGGTTCTCCTTACAGGTGTTCCAGAAGATTTTTCGTCGAGATGACCAACTTTGCCTTGTCTGACTGCTTCCAGATACCTTTTGTACGATTCGAGTTTTCTGACATCTTTAGTTAGAAGGAAATCTGGCAGCACAGCACCTTGTTTCTTTGTAGACGTTTCCTTGATTCTGACAGATAGAATAGGTTCCGTCAACATGTCGTGATTGTCGGGGTCATTGAGCCTCTTGGGAATGTCAGGATGAAGTCCAAGTGCTCTCTGGATCAACAATTTAGTATATCTGATGTAGGGAATCTTTGAGCCAAGTTTGTTGAGAAATGACATCATGTCATCCCAAATCAGAGCTTCGATAGCGATGTGTTTCTTGTTGACCAATGCCCAGAATATTTGCAGTTCCATGAGCTTAGGGTGCTCATAGCCGCTGTCACGACCAGAAACAGACTTGGTGATGATCATGTAGAGAGTTCTCCAGGGTTGAGGAATACTCTTAAGCTCTACGTGAGAATGCTTGGTGATTATTCCTATAGCCTCGTCATAACCGATATTGATTAAGAATTGGAGAGTGAGCTCTTCAGCATGTGTGGCATATAGTTTGGTCGGATCGACATCAGGAATTAGGAGAACAGCCCTTAAGTCTGCAGGTGTAATGGTGACTTGTTTGTGATTCAGAGTCACCGTCACAGCAGTTTGTCCTTTGACCCTTTCCATAGTGTTCCAGAACTATTGGATGTAGATCTCAGGAACAGTTGCAGAGTGAGTAAGCATTTTCTGATAAGGATGAGTCCTCAGAATGTCAATAGCAATTAAACACGAAGATTCAGAGCAAGTGAGGGTGTCAAAGTCAACACGGAGATTGTTCTTTCCTATCTTCATTGGATAGCCATGAGGATAGATATCAGCAATGGAGAGAACTTCAGGTGCATCCACATTCATTTGTTCAGCCATGTCGTGATCTGAAATAACATTAGCCAAAAGAACCAACATATCGAAAGAGATAATGTTAGTCAACAGAAGGTCTTATTGTCTAGTTATTGAATGTACAGTGATAATGATTGTTACGAGTCCTAAGTCACTTGTATGTTCAATAGTTCAATGATGTCGTGAAATGTTTCGTGAGTTAGTTAACTTTAAGTTTTAAAGTTTATTTTATCACTTATTGTTCACAACATATCAGACGATTTAAGTTTATTGGTGACATTTTTTGGATTCGTGATGATATGATTAGTTTATTTACAAGTTTGTACAAGTAACAATTCATCATGAAGGTCAATCCAGGGTTAAGCTTAGTTTTGGCAAAGTTATGCGTAGACAGGAATGATATATGCTTAGGCGTAAACTTACGCGTAGAATCCTAACTTACGCGTAAGAAGTGTTACGCGTAGGAAAAGGAGACCTTATGCGTAGAGCTTATGCGTAGGCATATATTAACCTTACGCGTAAGGCTACTCGTAAGAGTTGACCTTATGCGTAGAGGTCACTGTTTACGCATATCCTTCACAGGATACGCGTAGTCTATTGTAGAACCTTACGCGTAAAAGCTACGCGTAAGACTAATCTTACGCATAACAAGCTACGCGTAAGGTGATCCTTATCCGTAGATTAACAACAACCTTGATTCTGAAATTTACGTGTTGAAAGCCTGAAATAAAGCATCATATCATCAAAATTAAACACATAACATTCGTTTAAGACAAATCAAACCACATTTACACAGTTGAACAGTTACGCGTAGAAAATCTTACGCGTAGACTAAACCCTAATTCTACGCGTATGAAATCTAGCCATGGATTATGCACCAAAGTTTTTCTGGTATATCATAGAAGTTGTGAGAGCATGTAGACCAAGTTTTAACACTTTTTATGCAGTGAATCAAAAATACCCACTTTTTAGAACATTAAACCCTAATTCCTAATTCTGAATCGATTAAGGTTTCTGGGTGGTTATAAGGCATGGATATCATCAATTCATCATCAAATAAGCATAACACAACAACCTTTTTGACCAAATCACTTCACATTCGAAAATACCCAATTCGACTCATAAACCCTAATTTTCAAAAAATCATCAATTCGTGTTTCTGGGTTCGTTTTGAGGATAGAAAAAGTATCAGTGATGTTGTTAAAACATTTTGACACTATCGTTTTAGTCACAAACACACAAGATATGATCATGTGTTCTAACCCTTATGCGTAAAACACAAAAGTCATTGAATCTTAAGTTTTAACCGTTGGATTCTCATGAAATTTAAAACCATTGTTTAAAAACTTGTTAAGAACACAAAACCACTTACAAATTGAAGATCAGATAACCGGATTTGAAGAATGATTTTTGTGCGTAGGATTTGTATGGTTATGAGTAATAAATGTGAGGATTAGGTTAGGTGGAGGTGTTTTTATTAAAAGTAACTTTAAGCTTTTGGCAGTTTTAGTCCCTCCACCTTTTTCATTTTCATCCAAAGCTTTTTAGCTTCCATTTTGGTTACCAAACGAAGATTTTAGGAAAGAAACTTGACGACACTCCCCCTCGACTTGAGAAAATAATGAAAGGTTATTAATTAAAGTCCGAGGAGTGTCTTTGAACCAGGAAATGTACCACCATTAGTAAAAGATTCAACCGAGATAAGATAACATGCAAGTACACAGATGTTTTGAAGCAGTTAATAGATTATTTTCTCCCCCTCAACACTTGATCGGAAAAATGTTGAATTTTGAAAGATTAAAGTGTTGACGGAAGAAATGTACTTGCCATGTTGAAAGAAATATAGATTAGGAGAATATTTTTGTTGTTTTATCGGATTTTATATTTTTGTATTTTGTTTTTGAAAAAAATATATTTACAAAAGATGTTTTGGTGTTTGACAGGTTTTTAAGACTGTTTTAAGAGGTCATCCAATTCCTCTTGAGTCAAACACCTCATACCAATCCGGTGGACCAACTCATTAAACCTAGCGGGAGGCAGGGCTTTGGTGAGCAGATCTGCCAATTGGCATTCAGTACCCACAAAGTATAATTCAACGGTACCCTGTTCCACGTGGTCCTTGATGAAATGATAGCGTAGATCGATGTGCTTTGATTTCGAGTGCTGAACTGAGCTGCACGAGATTGCAATGGCACTCCGATTGTCGCAGTACATCGGGATTCTGTCAAATACGTAACCATAGTCTTTGAGTTGTGTTCTCATCCAGATGACTTGAGCACAACACGCGGACATGGCTACATATTCTGCTTCGGTTGATGACAGCGATGTACAATCCTGCTTCTTTGATTGCCAAGACACCAGTTTATCACCGAGAAATTGTAGAGCTCCTGAAGTACTTTTCCTTGAGTCTAAGCATCCTGCGTGATCAGCGTCTGAAAAAGCGATTAGTTCAAAACCAGAATCCTTCGGATACCAGATCCCCAAGTTAATGGTTCCCTTGATGTATCGGAGGATTCTTTTAGCCTCAGAGAGGTGGGTTTCAGTTGGTCGCGAATGATAACGGGAGCATAGATAAACGGCAAAGACAATATCAGGTCTGCTAGCTGTTAGATACATGAGGGACCCAATAATACTTCGGTATTTGGTAGGTTCAACCAATTTCCCATGTAAATCAGCATCTAACTTCTTGGTATGAGCCATTGGTGTGGCATAAGTATCACAGGTTGTCATTCCAAATTTGTTTAACAGTTCAAGGGCATATTTGGACTGACTCAAGAAAATACCACGGGGTGATTGATGAACTTGCAGTCCTAGAAAGAACGTAAGTTCACCCATCATGGACATTTCAAAATTTTTCTTCATTAGTTTTGCAAAAGCGATTGAAAACTTTTTATGTGTTGACCCAAAAATGATGTCATCCACGTAAATTTGAACAATTAAGATGTGTGCCCCGTGATATTGTATGAAAAGAGTTGGGTCAACCGAGCCTTTGGTGAAATTATTGGCAATGAGGAAAGATGATAGCTTATCGTACCATGCCCGAGGGGCTTGTTTGAGACCATAAAGAGCTTTGTTCAGTTTGTAGACATGGTTCGGGAACTCAGGATCAACGAATCCATCTGGTTGGCTGACATAGACCGTTTCTTTTAGTTGTCCATTGAGAAACGCTGTTTTGACATCCATCTGATAGACCGTCATATTCATATGAGCTGCGAACGCGAGGAATATCCAAACAGCCTCAAGACGAGCAACCGGAGCAAAAGATTCTTCAAAGTCTATTCCCTCTTCCTGACGATAACCCTTAGCAACTAGACATGACTTGTTTTGGATGACGTTCCCTTCAGCATCCAATTTGTTTTTCCAAATCCATTTTAGACCAATGACGTAGATTCCTGTTGGTCTTTCAACCAGTTCCCATACTTCAAGATGTTTGAATTGGTTGAGTTCTTCTTGCATGGATTCAATCCAGTTGTCTTTTGTCATTGCGTCTTTAATGTTTTTAGGTTCAGATTGGCAGACAGTGAGTGCATAAATGCAATGTTCACCATCTGAGTGAAGACGTTGTCTCGTAACGACTGGTTGATTCGGGTTGCCAATAATGTTAGCCAGAGGATGATCTTTTGTCCATCTATGTGTAGAGGGTTGATGTTGGTATACATTGTGCAGATTCTGAGGATTCAAATGGTTTGTTGAAGATTCCGCGACATCTGGTGCAGCAGTCTCATTTGCAAACGGGTTGAAGAACACATTTGGATCAAAATCTGCAGGTGGGGGTACTTCATTCAGAATATCATCAGCTGGTTCATCATTGTTGGAAGCGGTGTGTTCAACTGTTGTGTTGGAGTCAACTGGTGTAGGTGCATCTTCAACAGTAGTTGTTGTAGCAGGTGTATCAGGTGTAGGAATATTATCAGGTTGTGCAGCGGAAACAGCGGATACACCTGGAGCACGTTCATCAATATCGTCACAGAACAGAGGAGCAAATAACCTTTCCATTTGTTGACGAGTTAGCTGAGGGCTTTCTTCAGCTGATGATGGAGGTTGAGGGAAGTTTAAACGGTTGTGTCCGGGTTCTAAGCTGTTATACTCAAAAGCCATATCCGTGAGTTCATCGAAATGAGCATGAATCGTTTCCATTACCTCCTTAGTTCGACGATTCCAGATTCGGAAACCTTTAGAATTGTCACAGTATCCAATAAAGACTCCAATATCAACTTTGGCTTTGAGCTTTCCAAAATCATCACGATCGTTATTCGGATAGCAAAGGGATCCAAATACATGAAAGTGTTTGAGGTTCGGTTTATAGTTGTGGACAAGCTCGAAAGGTGTTTTGTTGTGGCGTTTTGTGATCATAGAACGGTTTTGAGTATAGCATCCAGTAGATACAGCTTCTGCGCATAAGTAATCTGGAAGTTTAGCATTGATTAACATTGTTCTTGCAGCTTCCACTAACGTTCGGTTTCGTCTTTCAACAACTCCGTTTTGTTCAGGTATACGTGCAATAGATGTTTGATGCTGAATTCCCACTTTCTCAGAAAATTCACGAAGGGTGTTGTTAACAAATTCAGATCCTTTGTCTGTTCTGATTATCCGGACGGTGTTGCGGAGCTGAACCTGTATTTTTGTGAGAAAGGTGATGATCATTTGTGGAGCTTGGTCTTTGCTACGAAGAAAGTAGACCCAAGTCAATCGTGAGTAGTCATCAACAATTACTAAGATGTAGCGTTTGCCGTTGATCGTTTGCACACACATCGGGCCACACAAATCCATGTGAAGAAGATGGAGCACATGCTGAGAGATGTGTTCCACCTTTGAAGGAAAATGAGCACGAGTGCTTTTCCCTTGTTCACAGGCTGAGCAAAGGTGATCTTTTGAATACCGGAATCGTGGGAGTCCTTCAACTAGTTTGTGTCGAGCAAGGTTGGTGATGGTTTGAAAGTTTAGATGTGAGAGACGACGGTGCCATAGCCAGGATTTTGTAGATGTTGCCTTTGAAAGTAAGCAACAGGGAGAGGAAGCAACCATGTCTTGCATAGAGATAGTGTAGAGACTAGAATTACGCGAGCCAGACATAAGGTCATTTCCATGTAGATCACGAATGAATCAAGTTTTCTCCCTGAAAGCAACCTCCAAATCTCCATCACAAAATTGACCTACTGAAAACAGATTGTGACCGAGGCCTTCCACATAGTAAACCCTTCTGATTTCGATGTTCCCATTAACATAATCTCCGTAGCCCATGATAGCTGCGAAGTGATCGTTCCCGAATCTGACAGTGCCAATGAACTTTGCAATAAAGTTTGATAACAGTTTAAGGTTGCCTGTCATGTGTCGGGAACATCCGCTATCAACAATCCAGAGAATGATCTGTATCACCTGCATTACACACAGACGACACAGATGGAATAGAAGTAGATGTGGAACCCGAAATGTTAGAGGGTTCCAAAGCAGGTATGTTAGACATACACACATTGAGAATTTTAGGCATCCATTTAAATCCTAGTGTGGTATATATCCATTTCTGCCATCTATAACTACTCTTTGCTTTAGTCTTAGTGAAAACACTAGGTGGTACAACATTCTTAGGAGGTGAAGCGGGAGCTACTGTGATAGCAATGGTTGCCTTAGAATCTAAAGAAGGTGGTTTACCAAGCACAGACTTAGAATGATTAGTGGGCCTAGAGGTATTCCGATTCTTAGGATTCCGTAATCGAGAGATTATAGTTTTAGCAACACATTTGTCATGACAATCAGAATTCATACTCTTTTGACAAATAACACAAGGTGCATCAGACTGAATATCAAAAGTGCTTAACGGTTTAGCATTCGTTACATCACTATTTGTATTACATTTGCCAGACGCAACAGCTATAGTGGAAGCAACATGATTTTTATTCAGAGTCCTAGGGTGTTCTTCTACTTTAGCATTCCTTATTGATCTTTTCTTAGGTCGCAACTTCCTATTCTTCGATTGAGTGCTCCTAGGCTGTGAAGTGCGGACGTTTGGAAAAGATGCAACTATTCCTGTTTCAGTAGAGGGAAACACATTAGCAACTTGTGATTTGGCAGTGGGAATTCTAGGTTCACGATTACTAAGTGTGACTGGTGCTAATCTCTTAATCACAGTAGGCGGAAGTTTTGCATACTTTCCTAACATTTCTCGTAACTTAGAGATGGTGTGAATCAGATCTTGATTTTCAGAACGAATATTACCAGCAAAATTCATGACTTCTCTAGTGTGAGCAAGATAGTGATCAAGTTCGTTTGATGCTTCAAGTCGAGTCTTTTTGAGTAAATCAAATATGACACCATATTCCTGTTTAACCTTTAAAAGTTCTTGTTCATATTTTGAGATTTGACTTTTCAAAGACACGTTTTGATCATCCAGTTGCTCAATTTTAGGATCAGAAGATTTTTCACTCAGCTGAGCGATTTTCTTTTGAAAACTAAGTTGATGGTTGTGAATATCTTTTTCACACCAATGAAGACGACGTTTTGCATTGTAAATTTCAGTGAGTAATCGTTTATTTTCAGCTTTTAAAGACTCGATCTGAAGCACATTATCGGTGTTCTCAACAGTTACAACAGTTTCAACAATATCAGCAGAGATATGATCAGATGCATATGGCAAAGAATAGAATAACACAACATTATGGATATCAGCACAGATAACATCTTCCAAGAGTCGATCAACATCTTTTCGTAACAGTTTCTTTTTGCGTTTTGTGTTAGAAATGGATGTTTCTGTTTTCCCGAAAACGTTTTTCATTACCCCAAGTTCCTTATGAAAATCCTTTTCCCAGGCAATTGCACAACTTTTCAAGTTTTTAACATTAGGTAAAAGATTTTTCTGAAAAATGTCTCTTTGTTCTCGCGCCAGAGGCGATTGAAAATGTTCAACTTTGATTTCAGAGCGATATTCTATCTCATGTTGTAAAATTTTGAGGTCAGCCATGAAAATGTCAAAATATCGAAGGATTTTTCGATTTTCAGGTTTTGAGTTTACTTCACTAATGGAAGGTAAAGGACCATAAGTTTGTGCAAATTCTGTTTTGGGATTAACAGTAGAAGACTCAGGTGTTTTGATGATAACCCTTGGTGTGTTAGAAGAATCCGTTGGTGTGACGAAAGTGACCGCGTTTTTATAATTAAAAGGTTTGTTGTAAACAACATTTTTTAATTTTGATCGACTCTCGTCTTCTGCATCTAATTCCTCTTGACGATGATATTCAACAACACTCATGACAGTATTATCAATTTTGTATTCTGCACTGGAAACTTCAGGAGTTGGTTTGAATGTTTTTAGTGAAAGCTTTGGTTTGTAATCAGCTAGATTTTTTCCATATCCTTTT